>CAWUFW010005262.1:0-600000 GCA_963921515.1 Calotriton arnoldi | reverse complement strand
TCCCGTTTGAGCACTAACACGATTGGGGAGATCCATTCACTACAAGATGGCTCCATAACGCCCATTTGCAGCATTTGGTTTACCTCTTTGGCCATAACGTCCCTCCTAGCTTCAGGTATACGTTAAGGTCGTAGTCGTACTTTCAGGTATCGATGGAATGTTCTATTGCACAAGTTACTAACTTGTGTAACGATATATCTGTAAGAGACAGTAGTTAGTGACAGATTCCTTACCTTAGAATATCCCCAGGCGTCAGGCTGGATCCGGAAAGTTTTTGCGTAGCAGTACCCTTGCGCGTCGGTAGGCGGCGTCGTGCGGCTCCGCGTCCGTCGTCGGCATCGTGATCGCCGGGATGACGTCGCGGGCAGTACTTAGGCGTCGCCCCTGCGCGCTGACGTCAGTTCTGTACACGACTTTCCGCGCCAGGAACGCAGAGCCATGCAAGAAGCTGACATAGGTGTCTGAAAAATACTAGGGCCCTGAAAGGGATGTCCTTAACCCTAGAAATCAGTTCGCAGAACGGGGAGGATGGGTGGGCGGTAAGGAATCTGTCACTAACTACTGTCTCTTACAGATATATCGTTACACAAGTTAGTAACTTGTGCATCTGAAAGAGACACGTTAGTGACAGATTCCTTACCTTAGAATAGATACCCCAGCAATGCCAACCCCGGTGGTGGGTCTGCGAACCAAGATCAGACAAGGAAGTCCTGGAGGACAGAACGGCCAAAGAAGCCGTCCCTCCGGACCTGACTGTCAAGGCAGTAATGCTTTGTAAACGTGTGCAGCGAGGCCCACGTAGCTGCCTGACAGATAACCGGCAGCGGAACACCGCGGCCCAAGGCCGTGGTAGCAGCCGTTGCCCTGGTGGAATGGGCACGCAGCCCAACTGGAGGCTCCTTCTTAGCCAAAGAATAGCAGGTCTTGATGCACAAGGTAACCCAGCGGGAGATGGTCCTTTGTGCACCGCCCAACCTTTTTTGGCGCCCACGTAGCCAACAAAGAGCTGGTCATCCACCCGGAAGTGTTTTGTGCGGTCGATATAGAAGGAGAGCGCACGTTTTGGATCCAGATGGTGGAGCCTCTCTTCCTCTCTGGAAGGATGCGGAGGCGGAAAGAAGGTGGGCAAAGTGATGGTCTGCCCAATGTGGAAAGCAGTAACCACCTTTGGCAAGAAGGACGGACGCGTCCGAAGAACAACCTTGTCTGGATGAACAGACAGAAAGGGAGGTTTGCAAGATAGAGCCTGGAGCTCACTCACCCGCCGAGCGGAGGTGATGGCCACCAGAAAGGCTGTCTTCAGAGTCAGAAGACGAAGAGGACAGTTATGTAGAGGCTCAAAGGGAGCGCACATTAAAAAGGTAAGAACCAAGTTCAAGTCCCACTGAGGCATTACAAACGGAACAGGAGGGAAGAGGTGAGTAATGCCTTTTAAGAACCTGTTAACATTAGGGGACTTGAAACGGGAGGGCTGATCAGGGAGCCTGAGGAAGGCCGAGATAGCACAAAGATAACCCTTGATGGTACCCAGGGCAGAACCCTGTTGGGCCAGAGAGAGAAGGAACAGAAGGACCTCAGAAAGAGGGGCAGAAAGGGGATTCACAGCCTTTGCTGTGCACCATGCCACAAATTTGTTCCACCTGCAGGCGTATACCACCTTAGTGGAGGGACGCCTGGCTGCCAGAATCACATCACAAACTTCGGGAGGCAAGTCGAAAGGAATCAACTGCCGCCGCTCAATCTCCACGCAAGCAGGTGTAGACTGGACAGGTTCGGGTGGAGGACCGTCCCCTGCTGCTGCGACAGAAGATCCTCCCGAAGAGGCAGACGGATCGGGGGATCTACGCTCATATTGAGTAGCTCGGGATACCAAACTGTTCGAGCCCAGTCCGGAGCCACAAGAATGACTTGGGCCCGGTCGTGCGAATCTTCTTCAACACTCTGGGTAGAAGTGGTATAGGCGGAAAGGCGTACAACAGACCGCAACTCCACTCGCGACGAAAAGCGTCGCCGAGCGAGTGCCGCCTTGGAAATTCCAACGCGCAGAACTGATGACATTGCGCGTTCTCTTCGGTGGCGAATAGATCTAACCAAGGCTCTCCCCACTGTAGAAAGAGTCCTTGCGCCACTTCCGAGTGAAGACGCCATTCGTGATCCATCATGCACCTGCGGCTGAGTTCGTCCGCCCTGGCGTTCAGGGAACCTGCCAGGTGTTGAACCATCAGGAACATGCCCTGATGTTCCAGCCATGTCCAGAGGCGCAGAGCCTCCTGACAAAGGGTCCAAGACCCCACCCCGCCTTGTTTGTTGCAGTACCACATGGCGGTGGTGTTGTCTGTGAACAACTGCACTACCTTCCCTTTGACAGAGGGAAGGAATGCCTTGAGTGCAAGTCGGATCGCCCGGAGCTCCAGAAGGTTGATATGGAGCCGGGACTCCGCCGGAGACCAGAGGCCTCTGATCTCCGCCTCTCCCATGTGACCGCCCCATCCCAGAAGGGACGCGTCCGTCACAACTGTGTGCTCTGGCTGGGGAAGGGAGAGGGATCTGCCCATGACCCATTGCCGGTTCGAGAGCCACCACTGCAACTGTTTTGCAGTCCCCTCCGAGATCTGGACGTGATCGGACAGGTTGCCCTGGTGCTGCGCCCACTGGAACTTCAGGTCCCACTGCAGAGCCCGCATATTGCAGGAGGCCATGAGGCCCAGCAGCCTCAGGGTCATCCGTACCGAAACCCAGGATAAAGGCTGAAAGATCGGAATCATAGCCTGAATATCCCGGACTCGCCGTTCGGGAGGATAGGCCCGAAACTGCGTCGTGTCCAGAACTGCTCCGATGAAAAGGAGCTGTGGAGAAGGAATCAGATGCGACTTCGGCACATTGATGGAGAACCCCAGCGAGTGCAGGAGTTCGGCCGTAGTCTGGAGGTGGGAGACGACTGCCTGGGACGAGCCCGCCTTCAGCAGCCAGTCGTCGAGGTAGGGGAAGACTGAAACCCCTGCCTGGCGCAGATGAGCTGCGACCACCGCCATCACTTTCGTGAACACCCGAGGGGCACTGGTAAGGCCAAAGGGGAGCACGGTGAACTGAAAATGCTCGGGGCCTACCGTGAACCGAAGGTACCGCCGGTGGGCCGGCAGGACGGGGATGTGGAAATATGCGTCCTGCAAGTCCAACGCTACCAACCAGTCTCCAGGGTCGAGGGCAGTCAAGACCTGAGCTAGGGTGAGCATCTTGAACTTCTCCTTCCGGAGGAAGCGATTGACGTTCCGGAGGTCCAAGATAGGACGCATGTCCTCCTTGTCCTTTTTGGGGACCAGAAAGTAGTGGGAGTAGCAACCACGCCCTACTTCTGGTGTCGGAATACGCTCGATGGCCCTCTTGGTCAAGAGGGCCGTGACTTCCTTCTGCAGAAGTACCAAGTGATCCCCTGACATGCGGTGGAATTGAGGTGGCATGGCTGGGGGGGTGGTCTCGAAGGGGAGGGAGTAGCCCCTTCGGACAATGTCCAAGACCCACCTGTCCGAGGTGATGGTACGCCAGTGGGGAAGGTGATGGCGGACGCTGCCCCCTACTGGCGTGCTGTGCACCTGAAAGGAGGGACTAGGAGGGCTTGGAGGCCGCGGACGGGTTGGAGGTGGTGGCCTGACCCGAACGCTGGTTGCCCGATCCGCCACGGCGGAATCCACGTCCTCGGCCACGCGAAGACGCCTGCTGCGCGGGCCGGTGGCTGGGCTGCTGACGTGACGGGGCGCCCCTTCCGTGGCCACGATAGGGGCGAAAAGCAGAAGTCAGCGGAGGGCGTGTAGCAGAAAGGCCCAGGGACTTGGCAGTAGCCCGTGAGTCCTTAAAGCGCTCCAACGCATGGTCTGCTTTGGACCCAAAAAGACCGACTCCATCAAAGGGCATGTCCATGAGAGTATTCTGGACATCCCCTGAAAAACCAGTGGTTCTCAGCCAGGCGTGGCGTCGCAGCGCCACCGTCGTTGCAATAGACCTGCCCAGCGAGTCGGCGGTATCAAGGCCACATCGTATTGTGTATTTGGCCGCATCCCTTCCTTCCGCAATGGCGCGGGAAAGCAGTGTCTGGACCTCCTCATAACACTGGGGCAAAACAGTCGCCACCGAATCCCACAAGGAGTGGGTATATCGGCCCAAAAGACAAGCGGTGTCGATGGACCGCAAGCCAGCACTGGAGGAAGAAAAACCCTTCTTCCCAAATTGATCCAGGCGTTTGGATTCCCTATCCGGAGGGGCGGTAGGGAAGGCGGTTTGGGAAGCGGAGGCTTGGACAACCAAGCTCTCAGGAGTGGGGTGGACAGAGAGAAACAGGGGTCGCCCGGAGCTGGGCGATGGCGTCGGGACACGTTCCTATCCACAGGAGCCCCTGTGTTGGGCTTGGACCAGGCGCCCAAAAGAACGTCAGTGAGGGCATCGTTAAACGGCAGCACAGTCTCCGTAGAGGAGGCTGCCGGCTGAAGCACCTCTGTCAAGATATTAGTCTTGACCGCCACAGTAGGGAGTTGGAGACGTAAGGCCCCAGCCGCCCTACGCAACACCGTTGCAAAATTGGCTCCCTCCTCCGTAGCCACAGGAGGAGACAGCATGCCAGTGTCAGGGGAAGTATCCAGACCACTGGCATCCCCTAGACCCTCTGTCCAGTCCTCATCGTACTGACACTGTTGTGTCAGAGGGTCATCAGACCCCTCCCAGTCCTCCTGGTCCTCCTCTGGTTCAAAATAAGGAGGAGGAGGGACATTTGGGACCCAAGGTCCCATCGGCGCCGGAACCGGCGTCGAGCGACGTCGGTCCGGGTCCATGTCCGGAGCCGGAAGGAACTGGGGGACGACGCCGCCCGGAGCCCCAGGCGGCGTCGAGAACGGCACCGGAGACATCGGCGTCGGCTTCGTTAAGTCGACCGGCGTCGATGGGGGTTGCGGAGCCGGGATCGAGGCCGGGGCCGGAGCCGGAGCCGGGATCGAGGCTGGAGGCACGGGCGACGCCGGGGCCGGAGCCGTCGGCGACGCCGGAGCAACCCCATCAGGGCCCGCGGGGCCCGAAGGCGCACCGGAGGGACCTTGAGGCCCGAAGAGGCGGGCCATGGCCGACAGGAATTCCTGTATCTGGCCCGGATCCGCCCCCGAACCCGGGAAGGACGGGTATTGCGGGGGCGACTCTACAGGCATGTCCGGGGCCGCGGGGACGGTGCCGGGAGGGGCCTCAGCCGAGTCGCGAGACCGGCGAGGCGAAGTCCTAGAGCGACGATGCTTTTTGACTTTTTGTGCTTGGACTTACCGGACGAAGAAGACTTCGATGCCGACGACCGGTGAGGACTCCGCGATCGACCCCTGGACCTCTCACGCGACCGGGGCTTGCGCGGAGCCAAATGCCGGGCCTCGAGGAGCTTTCGAGACCGCTCTCGCAAAGCTTTCGGGTTGAGGGCCCGGCAGTCGGAACACGACTCCGTGTCGTGGCCTCGGCCGAGGCAGAAGAGACACTCCCGATGCGGGTCTGTGATGGACATCATCCGAGCACAGGCGCCGCAACGTTTAAAACCGGGCATCCCTACGACACCTTGAAGTCGATTCGAAGAAAAACAGTGAAAAAATTCACCAAAAAAGTTAGTCAAAAAATTGCTAGGGCACTGCTCTTCCCGGATCTGCGCTTGCTGGCGCGGAAAAAGAAGAACTGACGTCAGCGCGCAGGGGCGGCGCCTAAGTACTGCCCGCGACGTCATCCCGGCGATCACGACGCCGACGACGGACGCGGAGCCGCACGACGCCGCCTACCGACGCGCAAGGGTACTGCTACGCAAAAACTTTCCGGATCCAGCCTGACGCCTGGGGATATTCTAAGGTAAGGAATCTGTCACTAACGTGTCTCTTTCAGATAAATTGGTTCTACCTAGCAGAAGAGAGAATACCTCCTGACAGGAGTGGAGGTGTCACATCAATTCCTGTTTCAGGGGACCAGGGAGATAATAATCAATACTTTGCAAATACAGGGGAGTTTCCTCTCTAGGGGTTCTGTAGGAAAGTAGGATCCGCTTTTATGGTTACCCCCACTTTTTGCCTGGTGCTAAGCAGTTTTTGACTAGTTTGACTGGGATCCTGCTAATCAGGACCCCAGTCTCTCTGCTTTCTCCCTTAAATTGATGAGGTCAGTACTTCGGTACATCCCAGATTGGATACTGGGGTACCTTTATCAGTCCATAGTATATGGTACTAAGGTACCCAGGGCATAGGTACCCCAGAGGTCCCCCATGGGATGAACCATGCATGATGCCACCCATGGGAGACCATTCAAAATGCAACTACAGGCCTGCCATTGCAGCCTGCGTAAGCTGGTGCTAGCACCACTTATGAAAGATATAGGTTTCCTATATCTAGGGTCACTGCACTTAAAACTTATAAGTCACCCCTATAGCAGGCCTTATCAATCCTGAAGGCAGGGTGCTTGGTTCGAAGGGTGAAGGTGCCCCTGCATGAGCAGGACACCCCTACAGCCTACGGAGTTCATTCTTCCGGGTTGTAAGTGAAGCAGCCATATACCATATAGAGGGGCACAGCGTAATAACGCGATGACTATCTCGAAATTGGCTGCAACGAATCCTATGATGGTTGGTATCAAACATGTTGGAATCATACCCCCACACCGTAAACGGTGTGGGAGGTATGATTCCAAGCACTGGAAGAGCCCTCCGTTAAGCTCTCAGTGCTCCCGGTACCAGTATTCCAGACCCGGGCAGCATAACATGGCTGCTGCCGACCAGAGACACGATTTTGCTCTCCTGCTGCTGAGCCAAATTCGAGCAGGGGAAGGCAGAACAATAGATATCCTGTCACAGGGAGGTGTGACCTACTCCCAGACAGGAGTTAGTGTATTGGGGCCAGGTGGGCGCGCTTGCCAGCGCCACTCAGTCTGCATGAGGGGAACATTTGGTGCCTCCTTGCATAGTTAGTCCAGTTCAAACCAGCCACTCTGGCGCGAAACTGGACAAAGAACAGGGGAGTAACCTCCTCACTGTCCAAACCCTCCCCCTGAATCATCCCAACCCTTTCTTCAGGGTACTTAAGGGCTTACCTGAGTGTAGATCCCTAGATTCGTGGGACATGATTCAATTCAGACACCTCTTCTTCTACCGTCTGTGCACTCTGGACTACGCTTGGGCTCGACTTCGTCCCCCTTTCAGTCTGCTGCATCGTCTGTGCACCATACAGGAACCTTCCAAGGCCTGTGGGCATCCAAGCCACCTGAAGGAATGTCCCTTGAAGTGAAGGAGTCACTTCCCTGCATCTGCAGGAACCGCAACTAAGCTGACCGGTTTGCTGATCCTGAGCTCCTATGGACTCCGAAAGGCTCAACAACACAGGTGGTGGTTCTCCGCAGCTCTCGAGGCCTGCCCTGTCCTCTCACCAAGTTCGAGGTCAGTATCCCTTGTGGGAGCCGCAGGAACCAAACCCCTGTGCACCGCGTCGACTTGCCGTTGCAAAGGCTTGTTGGCTTCCTTCCACCAAGCTCTTCGGGCTCCAAGTAGCCCCAAACTCAAACATCTCCAGTGACCAGAATCTTCGTCCACACCGCATCGTTTGCACCTTGGCCTGCATCTTATGGTGAGCTGCTCGAGGTCCTCTTGGGACTCCAGTGCCTCAGGCCTGTGGGTCCTGCTGAGGGTCATCTTTGTTTCTTTTAGGCTCCCCTGATTGCTTAGGGCCTGCCCTGACTCCCCTGCTGGTAGTGAGTGCCCTGGACTTTGTATGTCCCGATACTGCACCTTCTTCGATTTCTACTTTGTTTGCAGTTGCCAAGGCTTGTTGGTACTCCCGACCCCTCAATCCTCAACATCCAACTTGGGACAGCTCGTGCATGGCTCCTGGTCTTCCTCAGCATTGCCTGGTCCTCACAGCTGCAGAGTCAAGGTCACCGTCAACTCTCCTGCAACTCCTGACATCGGTGGACCTTCATCTTCCAGGTCACCCCTGAATGACAGACTCTGTCCCCTCTGCTTGAAGGTACTTCTCATCTTGAATCCACCTTCGGATTCCTATGGACACTTTCTTCTTCCCCAGTAGCGACATCTTCCTGAAGTCCTCCATTGGGTTCGACGGCAGTTTCCAACACTACTTCACACCTATGCACCTGGCTTCCCTGGTGTAGGAAACATGGGTACTACGGTATCCACGGGTGGGGTGGCTCTCCAACCTTCTGTCTTCCATGGGGTTTCTTCAGGGTGCACTGGAAAGGGTCCTTAATCTTTAAAATTGCAACCGCGACTTACACATTGATTTGTACGGAGAAAGCGGTCTTGTTCCCACACTGCAAACGATCTCTGTGGGGCTCCTAGTCACTCACCTTGGGTGGTTCCTTGGGTCCCCAGCACTTCTACGTCCTCTAGATATTGTCTTGACACGAGTCGTGGTTCTTATACCACTTTCTTAGTATGTGGTTTGGTCCCCCCGGGGTCCACAGTGTATTCTGTGCTATTTATGTGATTTCTATGCAACGTATTGTGTGAATTGTGCATATCTCCAGGTAGGAGATATCTGTATGTGTTAGTGAGTATTATATAATAAATACATATTTTTATAAATACATTGTGTGGTTCTTTTTCACTTAATCTATACCTATAAGATTGCACCAGGGAAATGCTCTGTTGTTCCAGCCAAGTCCAGAGACGCAGGGCCTCTTGACAGAGTCCACGACCCCACTCTACCCTGTTTGTTGCAGTACCACATGGCGGTAGTGTTGTCCGTGAACACCTGCACTAGCCTTCCCTTTATCAATGGCAAAAAGGCTTTCTGTCCCATTCGGATCACCCAAAGCTCCAACGAATTGATATGGAGCTTGGCTTCCGCCGGAGACCAGAGTCCTCTGATCTCCACCTCCCCCAGATGGTCACCCCATCCCAGAAGGGACACATCTGTCACTACTGTGAGATCTGGGTGGGGCAGGGAAAGGGGTCTGCCCTTGAAACAATCGTGATCTGTTAGCCACCACTGCAGGTCTCTCGCAGTGCCCTCTGAAATCTGAACCAGGTCTGTGAGGTTTCCTCAATGCTGTGCCCATTGGAACTTCAGGTCCCACTGCAGAGCCCGCATGTGCCACCGTGCATGGGTCACTAGCAGGATGCAGGAGGCCATGAGGCCCAACAGCCTCACAGCAATCCAGGATATAGGCCGAAACATCAGTATCATGTCCTTAATATCCTGGACTCGCCGTTCGGGAGGATAGGCCCGAAAATGCACAGTGTCCTGAACCGCTCCAATGAAAGGGAGCGCCTGAGAGGAGGTCAGGTGTGACTTTGGCAAGTTGATGCACAAGTTACTAACTTGTGTAACGATATATCTGTAAGAGACAGTAGTTAGTGACAGATTCCTTAGCTTAGAATATCCCCAGGCGTCAGGCTGGATCCGGAAAGTTTTTGCGTAGCAGTACCCTTGCGCGTTGGTAGGCGGCGTCGTGCGGCTCCGCGTCCGTCGTCGGCGTCGTGATCGCCGGGATGATGTCGCGGGCAGTACTTAGACGCCGCCCCTGCGCGCTGACGTCAGTTCTATACACGACTTTCCGCGCCAGGAACGCAGAGCCATGCAAGAAGCTGACATAGGTGTCTGAAAAATACTAGGGCCCTGAAAGGGATGTCCTTAACCCTAGAAATCAGTACGCAGAACGGGGAGGATGGGTGGGGCGGTAAGGAATCTGTCACCAACTACTGTCTCTTACAGATATATCGTTACACAAGTTAGTAACTTGTGCATCTGAAAGAGACACGTTAGTGACAGATTCCTTACCTTAGAATAGATACCCCAGCAATACCAACCCCGGTGGTGGGTCTGCGAACAAAGATCAGACAAGGAAGTCCCGGAGGACAGAACGGCCAAAGAAGCCGTCCCTCCGGACCTGACTGTCAAGGCAGTAATGCTTTGTAAATGTGTGCAGCGAGGCCCACGTAGCTGCCTGACAGATATCCTTCAGCGGAACACCGCAGCCTAAAGCCGTGGTAGCAGCCGTTGCCCTGGTGGAATGGGCACGCAGCCCAACAGGAGGCTCCTTCTTAGCCAAAGAATAGCAGGCTTTGATACACAAGGTTACCCAGCGGGAAATGGTTCTCTTGTGCACCGCCCGACCTTTTTTGGCGCCCACGTAGCCAACAATGAGCTGGTCATCCACCCGGAAGTGTTGTGTGCGATTGATATAAAAAGAAAGCGCACGTTTTGGATCCAGACGGTGGAGCCTCACTTCCTCTCTGGAAGGATGCGGAGGCGGAAAGAAGGTGGGCAAAGTGATGGTCTGCCCAATGTGGAAGGCAGTAACCACCTTTGGCAAGAAGGACGGACGCGTCCTAAGAACAACCTTGTCTGGATGGACAGACAGAAAGGGAGGTTTGCATGATAGAGCCTGGAGATCACTCACCCGCCGAGCGGAGGTGATTGCCACCAGAAAGGCTGTCTTCAGAGTCAGAAGACGAAGAGGACAGTTATGTAGAGGCTCAAAGGGAGCGCACATGAGAAAGGTAAGAACCAAGTTCAAGTCCCACTGAGGCATCACAAACGGAACAGGAGGGAAGAGGTGTGTAACGCCTTTTAGGAATCTGTTAACAACAGGGGACTTGAAAAGGGAGGGCTGATCAGGAAGCCTGAGGAAGGCCGAAATGGCACAAAGATAGCCCTTGATGGTACCCAGGGCAGAACCCTGTTGGGCCAGAGAAAGAAGGAACAGAAGAACCTCAGAAAGAGGGGCAGAGAGGGGATTCACAGCCTTTGCTGTGCACCATGCCACAAACTTGTTCCACCTGCAGGCGTATACCAACTTAGTGGAGGGACGCCTGGCTGCCAGAATCACATCACAAACTTCGGGAGGCAAGTCGAAAGGAATCAACTGCCGCCGCTCAATCTCCACGCAAGCAGGTGGAGGCTGGACAGGTTCGGGTGGAGGACCGTCCCCTGCTGCTGCGACAGAAGATCCTCCCGAAGAGGCAGACTGATCGGGGGATCTACGCTCATACTGAGTAGCTCGGGATACCAAACTCTTCGAGCCCAGTCCGGAGCCACAAGGATGACTTGGGCCCGGTCGTGCCGAATCTTCTTCAACACTCTGGGTAGAAGTGGTATAGGCGGAAAGGCGTACAACAGAACGCAACTCCACTCGCGACGAAAAGCGTTGCCGAGTGAGTGCCGCCTTGGAAATTCCAACGCGCAGAACTGATGACATTGCACGTTCTCTTCGGTGGCGAATAGATCTAACCAAAGCTCTCCCCACTGCAGAAAGAGTCCTTGCGCCACTTCCGAGTGAAGACGCCATTCGTGATCCATAATGCACCTGCGGCTGAGTTCGTCCGCCCTGGCGTTCAGGGAACCTGCCAGGTGTTGAACCATCAGGAACATGCCCTGATGTTCCAGCCATGTCCAGAGGCGCAGAGCCTCCTGACAGAGGGTCCACGACCCCACCCCGCCTTGTTTGTTGCAGTACCACATGGCGGTGGTGTTGTCTGTGAACACCTGCACTACCTTCCCTTTGACAGAGGGAAGGAATGCCTTGAGTGCAAGTCGGATCGCCCGGAGGTCCAGAAGGTTGATATGGAGCCGGGACTCCGCCGGAGACCAGAGGCCTCTGATCGCCGCCTCTCCCATGTGACCGCCCCATCCCAGAAGGGACGCGTCCGTCACAACTGTGTGCTCTGGTTGGGGAAGGGACAGGGATCTGCCCATGACCCATTGCCGGTTCGAGAGCCACCACTGCAACTGTTTTGCAGTCCCCTCCGAGATCTGGACGTGATCGGACAGGTTGCCCTGGTGCTGCGCCCACTGGAACTTCAGGTCCCACTGCAGAGCCCGCATATGCCATCTGGCATGATCGACCAGCAGGATGCAGGAGGCCATGAGGCCCAGCAGCCTCAGGGTCATCCGTACCGAAACCCAGGATAAAGGCTGAAAGATGGGAATCATAGCCTGAATATCCCGGACTCACCGTTCGGGAGGATAGGCCCGAAACTGCGTCGTGTCCAGAACTGCTCCGATGAAAAGGAGCTGTGGAGAAGGAATCAGATGCGACTTTGGCACATTGATGGAGAACCCCAGCGAGTGCAGGAGTTCGGCCGTAGTCTGGAGGTGGGAGATGACTGCCTGGGACGAGCCCGCCTTCAGCAGCCAGTCGTCGAGGTAGGGGAAGACTGGAACCCCTGCCCGGCGCAGATGAGCTGCGACCACCGCCATCACTTTCGTGAACACCCGAGGGGTACTTGTAAGGCCAGAGGCGAGCACGGTGAACTGAAAATGCTCGAGGCCTACCGTGAACCGTAGGTAACGCCGGTGGGCCGGCAGGACGGGGATGTGGAAATAAGCGTCCTGCAAGTCCAACGCTACCAACCAGTCTCCAGGGTCGAGGGCAGTCAAGACCTGAGCTAGGGTGAGCATCTTGAACTTCTCCTTCCGGAGGAAGCGATTTTCATTCCGGAGGTCCAAGATAGGACGCATGTCCTCCTTGTCCTTTTTGGGCACCAGAAAGTAGTGGGAGTAGCAACCACGTCCTACTTCTGGGGTCGGAACATGCTCGATGGCCCTCTTGGCCAAGAGGGCCGTGACTTCCTTCTGCAGAAGCATAAAGTGATCCCCTGACATGCGGTGGAATGGAGGTGGCATGGCTGGGGGGGTGGTCTCGAAGGGGAGGGAGTAGCCACTTCGGACAATGTCCAAGACCCACCAGTCCGAGGTGATGGGACGCCAGTGGTGAAGGTGATGGCGGACCCTGCCCCCTACTGGCGTGCTGTGCACCGGAAAGGAGGGACTAGGAGGGCTTGGAGGCCGCGGACGGGTTGGAGGAGGTGGCCTGACCCGCACGCTGGTTGCCCGAACCGCCACGGCGGTATCCACGTCCTCGGCCACGCAAAGACGCTTGCTGCGTGGGCCGGTGGCTGGGCAGCTGACGTGACTGGGCGCCCCTTCCGTGGCCACGAAAGGGGCGAAAAGCAGAGGTTAGCGGAGGGCGCACAACAGAAAGGCCCAGGGACTTGGCAGTAGCCCGTGAGTCCTTAAAACGCTCCAGCGCATGGTCTGCTTTGGAACCAAAAAGACCGACTCCATCAAAGGGCATGTCCATGAGTGTATTCTGGACATCACCCGAGAAACCAGTTGTTCTCAGCCAGGCGTGGCGACGCAGCGCCACCGTCGTTGCAAGCGATCTGCCCAGCGAGTCGGCGGTATCAAGGCCACAACGTATGGTGTATTTAGCCGCATCTCTACCTTCCGCAATGGCGCTGGTAAGCAGTGTCTGGTCCTCCTCAGAACACTGTGGCAAAACAGTCGCCACCGAATCCCACAGGGAGTGGGTATATCAGCCCAAAAGGCAAGCGGTGTTGACGAACCGCAAGCCAGCACTGGAGGAAGAAAAAGCCTTCTTCCCAAATTGGTCCAGGCGTTTGGATTCCCTATCCGGAGGGGCGGTAGGGAAGGCGGTTTGGGAGGCAGAGGCTTGGACAACCAAGCTCTCGGGGGTGGGATGTTGGGAGAGAAACAAGGGGTCGCCCAGAGCAGGGCGATGGCGTCGGGCCACGTTCCTATCCACAGGAGCCCCTGTGGTGGGCTTGGACCAGGCGCCCAAAAGAACGTCAGTCAGTTCATCATTAAACGGCAGCACAGTGTCCGTGGAGGAAGCTGCCGGCTGAAGCACTTCCGTCAGGAGATTAGTCCTGACAGCCACAGTAGGCAATTGGAGGTGCAAGGCTCCAGCTGCTCTACGCAACACCGTTGCGAAATTAGCTCCCTCCTCCGTAGCCACGGGAGGAGACAGCATGCCAGTGTCAGGGGAAGTGTCTAGACCACTGGCATCCCCAAGTTCCTCAGCCCAGTCCTGATCATACTCACACTGTTGTGTGAGAGGGTCTTCCGACCCCTCCCAGCTCTCCTGGTCCTCCTCTGGTTCAAAATATGGAGGAGGAGGGACATTTGGGACCCAAGGTCTCATCGGCGCCGGAGCCGGCGTCGAGCGATAACCGGGGAACGACGCCCCGGACGGCGTCAGGAACGGCACCGGGGACATCGGCGTCGGCGTGGTTAGGTCAACCGGCGTCGATGGGGGTTGCGGTACCACCGGAGCCGGGATCGAGGCCGGGGCCGGAGCCGAGGCTGGGATCAAGGCTGGCGGGACAGGCGACGCCGGGACCGGAGTCGTCGGCGACGCCGGAGCAACCCCATCAGGGCCCGCGGGGCCCGAAGGCGCACCGGAGGGACCTTGAGGCCCGAAGAGGCGGGCCATGGCCGACAGGAATTCCTGTATTTCGGCCGGAGTCGCCCCCGAACCCGGAAAGGACGGGTAATGAGGGGCGGCTCCACAGGCACGTCCGGGGCCGCGGGGAAGGTGCCGACAGGGGCCTCAGCCGAGTCGCGAGACCGGCGAGGCGAAGTCTTAGAGTGATGATGCTTCTTAGACTTTTTGTGCTTCGACTTACTCGAGGAGCGCGAAGACTTGGACTCCGACGACCGGCGGGGGCTCCGCGACCGGCCCCTCGACCTCTCACGGGACCGGGGCTTGGTGCGGCGCGGGGCCGACTGCCTGACCTCGAGTAGCTTTCGAGACCGCTCTCGCAAAGCCTTCGGGTGAAGTTTCCGGCAGTCAGGGCACGACTTCGTGTCGTGGTCTCGGCTGAGACAGTAGAGACACTCTAGATGCGGGTCTGTGATCGACATCATTCGACCACAGACGTCGCATGGCTTGAAGCCGGGCATCCCTATCGACACCTAGGAGTCGACAAGACTCGAAAAAAAACAGTGAAAAATTCACCAAAATGTTGTCAAAAATTGACTAGGGCACTGCTCTTCCCGGATCTGCGCTTACTGGCGCGGAAAAAGAAGAACTGACGTCAGCGCGCAGGGGCGGCGTCTAAGTACTGCCCGCGACGTCATCCCGGCGATCACGACGCCGACGACGGACGCGGAGCCGCACGACGCCGCCTACCGACGCGCAAGGGTACTGCTACGCAAAAACTTTCCGGATCCAACCTGACGCCTGGGGATATTCTAAGGTAAGGAATCTGTCACTAACGTGTCTCTTTCAGATAGTGAACCCCAGCGAATGTAGGAGGTTCGCCGTAGTCTGGAGGTGGGAGACAACTGTTTGGGGCGAGCCCGCCTTCAACAGCCAGTCGTCGAGATAGGGGAAGACTGGAACCCCTGATCTAAGCAGATGGGCTGCGACCACCGCCATCACCTTTGTGAACACCTGAGGGGCGCTGCTGAGACCAAAGGGGAGCACTGCAAATTGAAAGTGCTCGTGGCCCACCGTAAACCGCAGGTAGCGACGATGGGCAGGCAGGATGGAGATATGAAAATAGGCATCCTGCAAGTCCAGCGCTACCATACAGTCTATCTGGTCCAGGGCAGACAGGACCTGAGCTAGGGTGAGCATCTAGAACTTCTCCTTTTTGAGGAAGTAACTGAGGGCTCTGAGGTCTAGGATAGGAGGAAGTCCTCCGTCCTTCTTTAGGACCAGAAAGTAGCAGGAATAACAACCACTGCCTACTTCTTGCCCGGGAACCCTCTCTATAGCTCCCTTGGCCAAGACAGTCTTGACTTCCTCGCGGAGTAAGACAAGGTGATCCTCCGTCAGTCAATCGTACACTGGAGGCATAGATGGAGGGGTAGTCTCGAAGGGGAGGGAAGAGCCCCTTCGGACTATCTGCAATACCCACTTGTCCAATGTGATGGTTCGCCAGTGGTGGAGAAGGCGTACTCTGCCACCGACCGGCTGAGAGTGATCCTGGGGGATTGGACTGGAAAGGTTTTGCGGTGGAGGAGGGGATCGTGGCTTGGCTCGACTTCTGTTTTCCCGACCCACAGGGCTGGAGTGAACCGCGTCCACGGCCCGCAGAGGTTGCTGAACTTGCGGGACCGGCTGGCCGGAATAGGGTTGGCGCAATTGATAGCCCCTTCTGTAGCCACGAAAGGAGCGAAAATAAGATGAGGCCCTAGGGGTTGTGGTGAGGCCCAAAGACTTTGCCGTGGCTCGTGAGTCTTTGAAACGCTCAAGGGCAGTATCCACCTTGTCTCCGAAGAAACGGGAGGCATCAAAGGGCATGTACATGAGGTTAGCCTGGACATCCCCCGAAAAAACAGATTTTCTCAGCCAGGCGTGGCGGCGAACGGCCACCATTGTGGAAATCGCTCTACCCAGCGAGTCCGACGTGTCCAAGCCACATCTGATGGCAAACTTAGCTGCGTCTCTCCCATCTGAAATAGCTTGGGAGAGTAGAGTCCGGTCCTCCTCTGAGACTCTGGGCAGCACTTGCGCAACTGTGTTCCATATCGAATGGGAATAGTGGCCCAAAAGGCATGCAGTGTTCACTGACCGCAATGCCAGACTGGCTGAAGAAAAAAGTTTCTTCCCGAAACTCTCCAGTCTTTTGGATTCCCTGTCCGGGGGTGCGGAAGGCAATGCGCCACGGGAAGTGGAAGCCTGGACCACCAAACTTTGTGGGGTGGGGTGGGTGGTGAGGAAAATCGGGACGCCCGGTGCAGGGCGATGGTGGCGGGCGATCGTCCTATTCACAGGAGCCCCTGTGCTGGGTTTGGACCAGGTGCCAAGAAGGACATCTGTTAAGGCCTCATTAAAGGGCAGTAGGGGTTCCGAACTGAAGACCCCAGGCTGTAGGACCACTGTCAAGACATTAGTCTTGACGGCCACTGTAGGGAGCAGCAGGTCCAGGACCTCCGCAGCCCTGCGCACCACCATGGCAAAAGATGCTCCCTCCTCCATAGCCAGGATAAGGGGGTAAGCATGCCAGAGTCTGGGGAGGTGTCCAAACCACTGGCATCACCCAACTCCTCGTACCAGTCCACATCTTGTTGGTGCAGGATTTATAAGGGATCCTGCAGCCCTCCTAATCCTCTTCCTCCATCCCTAACCCTTCAGAATAGGGCAGGGTGAACGGCATGGAGCGGTAAGGTTCTGTCGGCGCCGGTCTCTGCTTCGGGGGACGCCCGACCGGCTCCGTGTTGTCAGGAATGAGGATCAGGGAGGTGCCGCCAGTGGGCGTCGGATGCGACGCTGGGTAAAGTCCCTGTGGAGGCGCAACCGGCGTCGGTCCGGACCCAGGAACGGGTCCAATCTGAGCCGTGGCACCGGGGCCGCAGGCATGGGAACCCCAGGGGCCCCTCCATCCTCTGAGCCTGCGCAGACCAAAGGCGCGACGACAGTAAGGCTGCCCAAATATGGTGCACATGGAGTCATAGAACTCCTTCAGTTGGGCGGGGGTCGCTCCCGGACTTGGAAAGGCAGGGAAACGCTGAGCCAACCCAGGCACCTGCTCCACGGAGCGGAGACTTGAACGCCGAGGTTCCTCCGCCACGTCGTGAGACGGGCAGGGCGAAGTCGAAGTATGCTTTGATTTCTTGTGTTTTTTGTGGTGCCTCTTACCTGACTTCGACGAAGAGGACTTCGATTCAGCGGAGTGGTGCTCGGACCTTCCTCTCGACAGACCTGGACCGGGATCGAGACCGACGAGGCAGTGCCGGACGCCGGGCCGCAAGTAGCTTTAGGTACCGCTCCCTCAAAGCCTTCAGCCCCATGGCCCGGCAATCGGAGCACGGCTTTGAGTCGTGGTTACGCTCCAGGCACCAGAGACACATTAAATGGGGGTCCGTGACTGACATGGCACGGTGACAGGCGCCACACGGTTTGAACCCCGAAGTCTTCAGATTCGACATAACCTAAACACACCAACGAAGTCGACAAAGGGTCAAAAAAAGTCTGTCAAAAATTGAAAGGGGGTAGCTCTCTTCAACGTATCGGCGCTTGCTGGTGCGGAAAGAAAAGAACGGACGTCAGCGCACCGGAGTGACAGTTATAATGACGACGCAGAAGTCACGATGAACACGATGCCGACAATGTCACGCGAAGTCGACCAAAGCCACCTACCAACGCACATGGGTAATGCTAAGAAAAATCTTCCGGATCCAGCCTGACGCCTGGAAGTTCAAAGGTAAGGAATCTGCAGCTAGATGTCTCTATCAGATAGGCAGACAAACTCAAGCATCAGCAATGGTCCAAGATACTGTCCCATCTGTCCATTGGCCATGCTGCTGCCTGGGCCATTCTCTCAAAATTATTTTAAAAAAAGATAAAAAACTGGATCCTCTCCCCCTACATATTACTGGAGTACTACTGAGGGTAGGGCTGTGTGCCCTCTTTGTTGTCCCAGGGTATCAGCGAGTCTCCCTATAGCTGTATCCTGGGACTGTGATTGGCTGGTCAATGTCTTATGGATGGCTTCCCAGACTTCAGCTGCTGCATTGACACATTTTTCCATAACCCGCTCAAGTTTTTCCTGGCTTTCTGCCACCTTGTTAATAGCGGCCTCCATACTTCCTGATCCCAATTCTGACACCAGGTGTAAGAGGGATGGGCGGACGTATAGCCGAGGAGACGGCTGTTTTTTCTCAATGAGGATTTATGTTCCAGTAATCAAAATAAACAATGATGAGGATGATACTCCTGCTTTACACACAAGAATGGAATGACGGTGTAATCACAAGCCTTCTACTCTTTTCTTCCTTTTCTAGGGTACTTCCACGAGGTGGTACTGACCGGGAGTCTTGGGAAAAGAGAATAGCAGCAAGAATGATGATGTAGGCATGGACACAGTCACGGCTCCCTGCACCTCCTTGGGGCCCCAAATGCGCTCCAGGGGAAGGTGAAGACCCAGAGATAACATGAAGGGATGTATAGTAGTCTTGCATCTGGGTCATAGTCGCCCCGGCTCCAGGGAAGGTAGGGGGCGCAAGGTGGACTTGTGTACCGACTTCTCAACTGAAAAGCGGGAGGTGGCGTGGGAGACAGAGGCTTTCAGCGGTGAGGTCGGGGGATGCCGCGACTTCAACCGCCTGTGCCTTGACATACCTCCGGATGTCGATGGAGATTGACATATTTAACACAAAAGTGAAGGGGTGAGGGATTCGGACCCCTCTACTCCGGCCCCCCTTAGGACAACCTGAACACACAAAAAGGAGTAGAGAGTGATAAAATATCTGTATGTGTGGTGGCACAAGCTATGTGTCAAAATACTGCCCTCACTCACACAATTGTGTGACATGCTTCATCATAGGGCTGCTTTAGTACACCCCTGCGCAACCCAACGCCTGGGGTGGGGCAATAGGGTAGGGGAAGACAAGACACAATATTTAGAAAAATAATAAAGTAATATGATTTTTCTGGGATTACCGAAAGTGAAGATGCAGGGTTTTTAAAAAAAGAATTTGTTCAGAAGTTGCCTCGGGGAGAGAGGTTTACTGTTTGAAGAGCCACCTGGTCGGCCTGAATGATGATATTCCTTGGCAAACCATCAATAGATAGTGTGATAGTCTATCAAAAGATACTGAGTTAACCCTCCCCCGCACCCTGCATATCATTAGCTCTCACTCCCCTCACTTAAGAAATACCTTCTCATACATATATATTGGTGTATATACTTATAAGGGTCTGGTCCCACCTACTTCCGCTGACACTCTTTGCTACATGGATAGATCCAATGACATCTCTCTCCCCCCGTGGCAACTTCTGAACAAATTCTTTTTTTTAAAAAAACCCTGCATCTTATATCATGGCGCGATTTTGCCTTATGATATTTGTAATTGACACCGTATTTCTAATCATCCAGCAGTCTATGCTAGGAGCAGGAGGGCCTCTGGCCTGATACCGTATGGTGGATATTATTGCCTTGTGGCACCCTTGTTGCAATAAAGTTTGTTGCATCCGGGAGCTGCAGAAACAAGAAAAAAGAATGAAGCCAGGAGCGTCTCCGTTGCCTAGCAACAGGGCGCACGAAGGGTCTACGTCATCCACGTTTGTGACGCTGACCACACGACGGCTCCCACGTGACGGGAAGCTGAGACGGGATGCTGGGAATCGGACTGGGTATTTCAGACAGCTATCGCTGCTCCCCCGTTCACCTTCGCGGCGAGAGCAGACAAGCGGTCATAGGGAG
This sequence comes from Calotriton arnoldi, assembly GCA_963921515.1. Taxonomy (NCBI): domain Eukaryota; kingdom Metazoa; phylum Chordata; class Amphibia; order Caudata; family Salamandridae; genus Calotriton; species Calotriton arnoldi. Next base: position 580,031 of record CAWUFW010005262.1, on the reverse strand, counting down.
GAGCACCCACCTTGACGAAGTAAGGAGAGGGGGGCGGGAGCGTTTACCGGACCAAGTACTGTGTTCGGGATGCCGACGGCCATCCCGACCAGTATCGATCTTTTCATGATACTTAGGGCATGAGCATATAGAGCCGCAATTATAGACAGGACACTCCAGTACTATATTGCACTGACGGTACCTTCCCCGCCTACTTAGTACACGATGTACAGCGGCCACACGTATGTAGACGAGGAGTGTCTTTTTAGAAACCTACTCTGGTCTATCCTGTCAGGAGATATTGTATTGTGGCACATTACCATCTAACCACTGTGTACATCTCTTTGTTGATTAATCTCCCCCAGAGTGCGACTACAGGGGGTCTCTCCTTGTCTCTCGCCAGTTCTAACAATGTTTTAAGACAAACTCGGTAAGTGACAAGGTATCATGCTACTTACTGATTATGAATGAGAGATGCTGTGGAGATGCTAGGGAGAGTACATACGCACTGTGACCTACGCTTACTTTTCGAGTAGGTGAACCTTTATTAGTTGCACATTATAGAGCGACGCCATGTTATCCTTATTTCAGGATTCTGTTCCGGGAATTATACCCGTGTTGTGGTGGATTGACAATTGTTGAAGCACTGTAGTAAGCAAAACCACGAGAGGGAACGACTATGAGTGACCTCTCCTATTTATGTTTTCTCTTCTTTCTCTTCCATATAGTACTACGGGAGAGTGTTACATAGGGGATACCTCGGTGCAGGAACAATTGTTCTGGCACGTCCGCACTCCAGGAAACGAGGTGACCTAGGTCCTGGGATCGGAAAGGTCCTGACGAAGGCCGGCGTGACCCTGCACGATGGGCACATAACTACGGCTGAAACATGTCGACAATTTGGCAGTAAGGAGGGGTGTAAGGAGTTCATAATTTCTTCCAGTCACCACCATCCTTCACGTTTTTAATACTGGCCGGAGGGTCCAGGAATAAACTTTACGCATAGTGATACCTCCGAGCTGGTTTTAACTCACACTGCACTTCCACTTTCGGTGATCCCAGAAAAATCATATTATTTTATTATTTTTCTATATGTTGTGTCTTGTCTTGCCTTACCCTATTGCTCCACCCCAGGCGTTGGGTTGCGCAGGGGTGTACTGAAGCAGCCCTATGATGAAGCATGTCACACAATTGTGTGAGTGAGGGCAGTATTTTGACACATAGCTCGTGCCACCACACATACAGATATTTTATCACTCTCTACTCCTTTTTATGTGTTCAGATGGAGATTGACATCCACGGGAACGGCTCCTGGAGCGGCACCAAAGGAGGTCCGTGAAGCGAGAAGGAGACCGGGGTCTACTGGAAGTCTTGGAAGACTACAACATCTGCGCTTCTAGGTGCGTCATATGACATTCCCGCAGTTTCTTCAGCCGAAGCTGATGACACGAGTGCACTCCTCGAAGTCATGGTGCTCCCCAGGCACCACATACAGATAGGAGGGGGGTCTGAGGCTCACATTTGCCATCCACAGGACCCACAAGACTTGAACCCCGAGGACACGGAGAGAAAATGCACACTGTTCCGTTTGACAAACGTCAAAGTAGGCCAAAAATCGGCCTGAGGAACTACTACCGGATCCGCGTAGAAAGCGCAGAAAAGAAGAAACTGACATCAGTGCATCAGGAGGGGCTATATATGGACTCAGTCGACATGACATCTGATAGCCGGTGTCACTACAGAGTCATGCGACGCCCTCTACCGACGCACAGAGGTACTGCTGAAACGTTTTTCCGGATCCAGTCTGGCGCCTGGGGAGAATTCTAAGATAAGGAATCTGCGGCAAGATGTCTCTATCAGATCCTTTCTGCAAAAACCTCAAATAGTGGGAAGTAGGTAAGGTACTTATTCCACATCATTATTTGTTCATCACTTAATGACGCGCCTCACATCACGAGCAAAAAATTACCTCGATCCCTCCCCTGTTCCTCTAAAAGTGACCCAGATGACCTTCTACTTGGCAGGGAATAAAATCCCTACAAGAGTTCCAAAGACCAAGAAGGCCTTTGATGGCAGCTCTAGCTTTAGTCCCTTTTGGAGGATGGTGCTAATGTAGAGAAATATGAGGATTATAAAGTTATTGGATAAAACCCTCACTGATAAACACTAGTTGATCTCATGATAGTCACCTGTGTTATCAGGCAGAATTCTCTTTGGAGGGTCTGCTCTCAGGTGGTCTCTACATGTTGGACGATTCTCAAGTTTCCTATTCTCAGTTCAGCCCACTTATTTGATCTTCCTCATTTCAAATCACTAAACAGATATGCCCAACCTCTTGCTGTTTATCATCACTTTTTCTGTATATCATCACCCTCCCTAATATTAACACTCGTTTTCAGTTTAAGCAAAGCTTCATTTATCCTGTTTAACATTTTATTACTCTCCTCTGTCGTATTTTCTAATGCTTTGTTGTATCTCTGGGGGTGGAGGAGGTGTCTTGCTACCTAGAAGAATTCCCAATGGTACCACTCTTGGGGGATAAAAAACATCCAAGTAACAACCTCCCCTCAAAAACAACTCCTATGATGCATCTTACGGCTTTGAGCGATCAGTGTCCACTAAGTCAAAGAAGGACCAAAAGAAGATAAAATTATCACTGATGGCCCGACGTTCTTAGTGGGCACTCCACAGCTCCCTTTCTATTTACATCAAAGGCTTTTGATAGTCAACAACTTCAGCAGTTCTAAGCACATTCGAAGCCAAGGCAGAATCACTATGCCACCATCGTTGCAAATATTCATTCCTACACTCTTCCTCCCCTACATCGACAAAGTAGCACTCCAATGTTGCTTGTCAAGCAGGGTGGCTGCCTGATTTCAAAATGACACCCACACAGTGATCAGTCATTTGCCACTGTCCACTGCTGGATGACTGGTATAAAAAAACAATCTATGTCAGTGCCCTCGGCCAACCCATACAATCCTTCATTGGGATGCACTCAGCCAGGAGGAGATAACAATAAAAGATAGCCTATGGCCAGTTTCAGCGGGGGTGGGGGTATAGAGACTCAGAGAATGCACAGTTTTGATGGTTGGGCAGACAGCAATGCTGCATTCACTTTCCCTGACTCATAGCATATTCCACTGCACTGGCTAGCACCCTTCACAGCTGCACCATAAACCTCTCCTGTCATCTGGGAGCACGTCTTGAGGAACACAGTCATACTTTTACAGCCTCTGATATTATATTTTTAGAAAGACTAAAATTAGAAGGGGGCAGAAGAAAGAAGAGTTCTAGAAACGAGGGGGCAGGTGAAAAGAGTATGGAGCACGGGAGAAGAGGAATTGATAGGAGGAGAAGGGCTGGAAAAGATAAGAGTAGATCAGTGAAATAAGCAGTAATGAAGGATGAGAAGGAAATGTATGCAGAGGAGAGGAAGGTTAAATTAAAAGTGTAGAGGAAGAGGAGGGAATGTGGACTTAGGAATGAGAAAAGAAGACGAGGCAATGGAGAGAAAAGCAAGGCAACTAATGCAGGAAAAAGAGGAAGAGAAAGAACAAATGGGACAGAAGAAACAGGAGAGACTAGGTCAGGTGTTTTGGGGTCAGAATGAGAAGTAGAGCTATGCAGGGATGACAGCAAGGTAAAGTCAGTAAACAGGAGAAGGGTGGAGTGAGGAGAAGGGTGGAGTGAGAAGAGGAGAAAAGGTGGAATGAGGGAGGGGCAGCAAAGAGGGTTGAGAGAAGAGAAGAGGGAAGATGAGAAGCGGAATGAGAAGATAAAAGAGTGGAGGTAGGACAAAATTGGATGGCATGGGAAAGGGGATGACGTGAGTAGAGGTTACAGGATGCAAAAGAGGTGATATTGACAGGAAGGGATGGAATGAGAAAGAAGAAAGGAGAGGGGATACAAAGAGGGAATAGGTGAAATGTTGGGTAAAAGGAGATGTAATCAGGAAAGAAGCTAAGAGTAGTTGGAAGGATTCTAGAGAAACTATCTGAATGAGAAAAGGGATGGAAGGCATAAAGGTGAAGGCCTGAGGAGAGGAAGGTTAGGTGAAGCTAATAAGAGCACTAAAGGGAAAACTGAAAGTAAAGTGGAAAGTAAAAGCAGTGTGGAGGAGGGACTAAGTGATTGAAAAAGGAAGATGGAGAAGAGAAGGGGAGACGAAACAGCTATGAGACTAGAAAGGTAGAGACAAATGGATGAGATCAAGCAAAGTAAGTGTCGGAGAGAATAGTGATTAATTGAGCTGGTAAAGAAATAGCACATAGTAGACACACTTGTGGTTTATCTGGAGAAAAACATCCTCTTGCCTGATTCGTCATTCAAAATGCCATTGCGTCCTGCGATTGACCTTGTGTTTGAAACCATAAAAGGTTGCACACTTAGGTATGACTTACCTAAAATGCAATGGTGAGTGGACATTTTGCCTGCTGAACTTTATAAATGTGTATTTGTAAAACTAAAACTGACAATGCAGGTAAGGCTGAGGAAGCCTCTGCAGGTTTATTTCTAAGCGCTTGGGTGGTCCATGACTTCACAATATACTACTTCACTGATTAAAAAGGAACATTGGTGCAGACAGGATAGAAGTTGCACAGAAGATTATACACAGAAGAGCTTACAAAACGTTCATTCGTCGCATGTCAGCCTCCAGAGAAAATGTAGCACATTTTAAATGTAAGCTTCCCTTAGTAGTCGCCTTATTTGAATAATACTACAATAATATCTGTCAAAAAATAATTAGATAAGAAGAAAATGTACCAGTCAGTTCTGTTCATAACTGAGAAGACTAAATAAGAGATGCTAGCTAGGTTGACAGGAGCTTTGTTTAGTAGTATTACTAGGAGATAATGGTCCAGAGGAATTTATTAAGATGACATAACATTAACTGTAGTACCAATAAAATGTGTGAAATAAAACGATTAATCATTAAATCAAATTTTCCGATAAAATATACACCCTGACATACCAGCAGACTGAGGGAATGAGTGTGGAACGGGTCCCGGTGGTAAAGTAGCTCCCATGGCTTGAAAATTTGGAAACAGTGGAGGCAATGAAAAATTCATTCCGAAGGCGCTCTGCATACAAGATTATAAAAAAGTTAACCTCTCGGTGCATAGAACACAAAGATTTGTACACAAAAAGTGGAAATTACAACATTGAATTGTATTACCAATCTTTGAAGAGCAAACAATGCAGCTTTCTCCTTTGATTCATTTTCAGAGTGGCATGGAGGTCCATGGGTAATCAGGCCATTAGATAGAGTTACCTGGCACACAGCCATTGCCTGTCAGAAGCAACAAAATAGAAAAATTAACTACATTGGCAATGAGAGCCTGCACTAACAACTAGAACAAAATGTTACCCCATCAATTTATTTCAGTGTTTTGTATAGCAGCAAAATGTTGGCTGAGAGATACTTTAAACAAATAAATATATTGAAAAACAAAAACATCAGCATTTAGAGAACAGATATTCACAACAGAGAACTTTGAATAGCATAGCTGTTGGCGTACACGTGTTACATGTATGCTGATGAATTATACATTTGCAGTGTCATGGAATGTAATGGCAGAAACAGTTTACCAGGAATATGTATTTGGTCGATTTTTTACCACCTAGACTGCTACTTAAGCTTCACTTTTTTATGACTGCCTGTAAACAGCCACTCCCTGCCACAGCAGGTGAGTTTGGGTGATTCAAGTTCCTTGAAAGAAAGGGCTACTCTTACGCCGATGACACCCAGCTGATTCTCTCCCTCACCAAAGACCCCCAACACCGCCAAAATAAACCTCCACGAAGGAATGAAGGCCGTCGCCGAATGGATGAGGAACAGCCGACTGAAGCTGAACTCTGACAAGACGGAGGTCCTCATCCTCGAATCCACCCCCTCGGCCTGGGACGACTCCTGGTGGCCGACCGCACTGGGAGCAGCCCCACTACCCACCGACCACGCACGCAACCTAGGAGTCATCCTCGACTCCACCCTCTCCATGACTAAGCAGGTCAACGCCGTCTCTTCCGCCTGCTTCAACACCCTCTGCATGCTCCGCAAGATCTACAAGTGGATCCCCACCGAAACGAGAAGAACGGTCACCCAGGCCCTCGTCAGCAGCAGGCTGGACTACGGAAACGCCCTCTACGCTGGAGCCTCTGCCAAACTCCTGAAACGGCTGCAACGCATCCAGAACGCCTCTGCACGCCTGATCCTCGACATCCCTCGCCGCAGCCACATCACCCCTCACCTGAGAAACCTGCACTGGCTCCCCGTCAACAAGAGGATAACCTTCAAGCTCCTCACCCACGCACACAAGGCACTGCACAACACCGGACCTGCGTACCTCAAAAGACGACTCAGCCTCTACACCCCCGCCCGCCAGCTTCGCTCCGCCGACCTCGCCCTCGCCACAAACCCCGCATCTGAAGAGCGACCTCCGGCGGCAGATCCTTCTCCCACCTCGCCGCCAGAACCTGGAACACCCTCCCCATCCGCCTACGGCAGACCCAAGACCTGCTGACCTTCAGAAGACTCCTGAAGACCTGGCTCTTCGAGGAGTAGCAGCACCCCTCCCCCCCCTCCTTCAGCGCCTTGAGACCCTCACGGGTATGTAGTGCGCTCTACAAATGCTATGAATGATTGATTGATTGAACACATGATAATGGTTAAATAGTGATCCACTTGAGGGCAAGCACAGCAGTGACTCTTCCAGACGATGTATCAGCTTTTCAGGGACCAGCTAGGAGTTCGCTGGAAACAAGGGATCATGGCCACTCGGCAGAGACCCTGAGCGGCCAAGTTTATTGATAGCTAAAGCTACAAACTTGGCCAGCAGAAGGTTTAGGGTGGTGTTGCTGGAGGCAATAAAAGAAGTTTTGACAACGAATACAATACTGGTTTAGGAGGCACAGACGGCGCAGAGGACGGATCTGCAGATGGTAACTGAAGATCTCTACAGATCTATGGGGCCCAAAGGCACGCCTGAGGGAGCCAGCAAGGTGCAAAAGATTCGCAACATGACTCTATTGAAAGCCTCAATCTGATGCAACAACACTGATGGCCCCAGAAATTTGGGGTGCATCAGGATTAGTGGCGGAAGTGACTTCAGCAGGGGACCAGGAGCAAGACGGAGGGGCATCTTGGCGTCCTCAGGACTTCTCAGAAGTAAAGTGGCGAGGCTGGGACAGAGCCTGGTTGCACTTCTTATGTTGTTCTTCTTGAACTTCGACTTACATGAAGACTTGGACCACAAGGAAGACCTTTCCCGGTTTCAGCTACATCAGTGGTCATGCACTCGAGCTCAGAGCTTCGAGCGGGAGCATGGTTTATGTGACTTTCTGCGGTGTTCAGTAATGTATAGCAAGGCTTTGCGATTCCAGACCGCCTTCGGATGAATAAGGGCACACGCCTCACATGACTTGGAGTCATGGCCCGAACCCAAACACCAGTGACACACCCCTTGGGAGATCTGTAACAGACATCTGCATGCACCAGTCCCTGCAAGGTTTAAACTCTGTAGTTTTAGGAGAGGATATGTTCCTTTGCACAGTGGAAAAGAATTGTGAGAAAAAACTTGCCAAACGACCAGAAAAAACTTCGGAGCGAGCTCCGGATCCAGGTACATAGATGCAGAAATATAGGAACTGATATCAACTCGCTCAGTGCAGATTAGACGTGGAGCCACACAATACCACCTACTGGCGTGCCAGACCTATGCTGAAAAATCTTCTGGACCCAGTCTGGTACCTGGGGATTTCCTAAAGGTGAAGACTCTGCGGTTGGTAATACCTATAAAAAAATATTGTTTGCCTGGATGGCGTAAACTACTGTTTGATTCAGGCAGACACACACTGCCATTCTCTGGGCAAGATGTTGTTGGTCACTGCAATCAACAGGAGGGGGTGGTGTTACATGGAGTGAACTTCTGCCAGGAGACCTAGAGTCAGGTTTCCACCTTTTGAAATGGGTGCACCCGCACTTCCTTCGCCACAATGAACCAGCATGGATGCAAGTTTCCTCCTCCCTCATAGGTCCTGCAGAGTGATCACATCTTGGGAAGACTGGTAAAGCTCTGTGCTAGAAGACCCTGACTGAATAAAGAAAGAAAATAAGTGTGCATCCATCTCCTGGGGCAAGCTCACCCCCATTTCCCTCAACAATGGTGCACCAGTACTTGGTCTGGACATGAGACAGATTTGCAACCGCTGTACTTGTCCTTAGTGTAAAAGTGGCAGCCATCTTGGAGTGGACACTCAAACACACGTATTTTTGGCCATAACAGAACCAACCTGTCATTTTCAATTCAGCAGGGTTTTACCACATTTGAAAACCAGAAACCCTAATTATAGTAGTATTTCTTTAGCACAAAAGCGGGGAAATAGAATTATTTTGTGTGTATGAGGAAGTCTGTCTCTCTCTCTCTCTCTCTGGTAAATGAAATTGGGGCTGCAATTAAAGGTAGTCTGTTAAAAGATACTGGACCCATGGGAGTAACGGGATGATGCCTCTTCCCCTAAGGCATTGTCTGTATTTCCGCCATAGTCAGTTGATTCTCACTGATCAATCTGTTTACCAGTTGGGCTCACAAGCTGAAAAGGAAGATTGCTCTGGAGCTAAAAGGTACACCGACTGCCCTCAATTTCTCTAGAAGCTCTGACTTCTGAAAGTCAAGGAGAAGTCTTCATTAGGATGTTGAAGGCCCCACCCTGGCATGGCATACCTTAAGAAGGCCTGGACTAGGCTAGCAGTGTGTAAGGCTTAACCCTATGTGTCTTAAATGGCTGCTCTAGTAGATATACAACACTCTTGTCCCAACAAATGCATAGCTTGCATTTTGCCACATTTGAGGTGTGTGGAAAGACACAAGGCTCAGCCGCTTGCTTGTTTCCATGATTTCAGGATTTTGGTGCACTGAGGATAGTTTCTGAGATAGTGAGTGCAGTACTTCACAGTGCAGTGTGTCTTAGGGAGAGAGAAAGGACACAGGGCCTATATGTAAGAAAGTGTCCTCTTTTTGCATAGTTGCCCCCACATTTTGCTGAACTGCTGATGTACTTTGAGTGTGCCCTGGGCTCCTGCCAAACAGGAACCCAGGGCCTATGTTCTTTCCCTAAAACTGCATTGAAGACAAAACCCAAGTGGCACTCTCTGGCCACAGGTCAGCCCCTGGTAAATGGTACCACAGGTACCCAGGGCACTGTGACCAGGGAAGGCCTCTAATGGCTGCAGCATTTATTGTGCCACCCTTTGAGGCCCTGTACTTTTACACTCACACACTGCCTTTGCAGGCTGCGTGTTTTGGTGCAGAACAAAGTGAGTCGACATGGCACACATCCCTGTGTGCCATGCCTACAACCCACTGCTCTGGCATAGATCAGCCACCCCTCTAGCTGGGTGCACTATACCAGTGGTGAGGGTACAGGTGCATGAGCACTGTACCCCTACAGTGTCTAAGTCCATTCTTAGACATTGTAAGTGCAGTAATGCCATTAAGAGTATATGGTGCTGGGAGTTTGTCATTACGAAGTCCACAGCACCATAATGGCTTTACTCAAAACTGAGAAGTTTGGTATCAAACTTCTCAGCACATTAAACTCACACTGATGCCAGTGTGGGATTTAATGAAAAATGCACACAGATGGAATCTTAGAGATGCCCCCTGAAAAATGACCTAACACTAGTGTCCAGGTTGAGTGTCTGCTCCCCAGCTGCCACCACCAGACATGTTTCTGGACCCCTGGGTCGAGAGCCTGCTGCTCTCAGGGGCCTGAAACAATGTACATCCTGGGACGAGGTGCCAAGCCTCCTTCCCCAGGATGGGCAGAGTCCACAAAGGGGAAGCTTCAAAGGCTTGCCGCCTTTGTGAGCTTCCCCAGGCCTTTTGCTGCTTCCAGCAACTGGTCCCCACCGGTTCTGACCCCCACTTTGGGCGGGAGAACCGGCGGGAAAACCAAGTGAGGAAGGGAGGTGTGCCCACCTTTGCCAATCCCACCCCTCAGGTGGGGGAGGCGAGGTGAAGCACAACTCTCATTCCCCGCCATATTGCAGATGGGGGGACCCAGCCAACCAGACTGAGGCATATGCCCCCTTCCCACTGGAGGGTGGCATAATAGGGGTGTACCCACCCCAATGAAGGGACCCATTGGTCCCAACATTTTACTTACCTGTAACGCCCCTAAATCTAGTGTTTAGGGGCACCCCTGAACCTTGCCTCGTCAGACAAGCAGCGACAAGAAGAAAAGAAAAAGGCCCGAACAGCCGTGCCGAAGCTAAGAAGAGGACGACGCCCACTGACTTGGCCCCAGCCCTACCGGCCGGTCCCCACCTCGAACCTGCAGAAGCGAAACTCCGGTGTGTCCTGCAGCCAGCAATCTCAAGAACCCCGAGGACCTGCCCTGCCTTCCAAAGAAAAGACTTTGTATCCCGTGAACACCGGATTTGTTCACCCACAGACTCCAGCTCCGGCCAAATCCGTGAGTCTGCACCACTCTGCACCCGTCGCCCACGGCCCGAGTTCGAGTGGCCCAACACCACAAGGAGGTCTACCTGGTGATTCTGACCCGAGATCTGGTGATCTCTGAACTGCCTCGAATCTCCCAGCGAAGCCTGCAGCCTCTTTCTGGAGGGTCCCCCCGACCGGAGTTGGAAAGAGAAACCAGACGCCTAAAGACACCCCTGCACCCGAAGCCCCACGGCCTTGGGTGGCCCAACCAACGGTGTCCCAGCATCCCCAGGCATCCCAACTTACCTCTCCAATCGGTGGTCACCTCCAGAAGATCTCCGTCCCCGAGCCTGCAGTCTTTGTTGAAACCAGAGAATCCCCATTGAAATCAACAGGACACCCGACGCCAAAACAGCACCCTGCACCCAGCCGCCCCTGCAGGTGCACTTTTTGTGCTAAACAGGACCCCCCTTCGCCCTGAGCCTTACACTAGGAACTTTGCTCCCACAACCCAGTGGCCTGCTCGTAAGCAGCCACAAACCGGAGGCCCCCTATCCCCCATTGGATAACATTGGGCCTCAGCACTCTGCACCCGGCCGCCCTAGTGCCCCTGAGGGTGTAACAAGAGTGCATCCTTGACCCTGGGGGAACCCTTGTTCTAACCCCAGAAACTCAACCTCAAACACCGAGTACTTATCTGGTAACTGTTAACTTCATTTCTCTCCATAGGAACCTATTGACTGTTTTTCTCTGAAAAATGTTCTAAGTTTGGGCTTGATTTGTATGGAAACCTGAAAAATTACAATTGTGCAAACCTGATTTTACTTACCTTTTCTCTAGGAAATATCCCAGTGTGATATCTAGGCATATCACACGGAGTAGAAAAAGTAACTTAAAAGTAATCTAAAAAGTAACGAAAAAGTAATCTGTTCAGTAATTTTAAACCTTGACTTACCTGTATTTCAAACAACTGCATTTGAACTTGCATTCACTTGTAAACACTGCATAATATTTTACAAAGCATTTATTTCACTTACCTGTGCTTGACTTGGTTCTAGAAACAAAATAACTTAACAATATTTTTATACAAACAAAATTGGTCTGAGTTCAGTCTTCGAGTGTGTGACATCATTTGCTGATTGAGTGTGTACAACAAATGCATAACACTACCCTCTGATAAAGTCTTACTGCTCACCCACACTACCACAAAAAGAGAGTAAGGTGCTATCTACGTTTACCTCTGCCTACCTTTGGGGTTCCACTGGACTCTGTGCACACTATACCTCATTTTGGTATAGTATATACAGAGCCAGCTTCCTACACTAGAGAGCTACTCGTTTCATTCTAGGATTTTAGGATCTTATATTGCTAGGGTAGAATGATTGTCAGAGTGGCAGTGTAATATAGTGAGTTTGTTGGAGATGAGAGTATGGCAGGGATCATTTTAGGAGCAGCACAGAACACCTTAAAGTGTGAACTGATGAGCGAGAGGTGAATGAACGAGTGCAATGTAGTGAGTCTATGGGGTTTATAGCAGGCAGAGGAAAAGTAAGCACGTGTCTCTGTAGGAGGGGGCAGAGAAGGAAGTTCATTTCAATGTCACAACTAGCACACTGCACTATTCTCCAACCCACCACATCTGTAGATGTACCATTCCAGGTGAGAAGAGTTCCCTACATTGGTTTGCAGGCCTCCTTGATGTCTAGACAATCTGCCAAGGAAGGGTGAAGGAAGTGCAGTACTCATTTGCTCTACTGTGGGATGTCAGAGCCAACCAAACCTCTGCTTTATTTCAACGTTCAAGCCATCCTCCTGTCCATTAGGTGTGTATCTACCTGTCAATTCTTTTGAGAGCTTTAAAGCTAAGAGTCACAGGTCAGTTCAGGCTAGACAAGGTTGTTTGTCAGGAAGAGTTCTGCATCTGCTTCCATGCTTCTGGGAGACTAGCAGCAATGCCAGAAGAGGGAAGATGGGTAGATTTCAGGCTGTGGGATAGCAACTCTGATCAAAGTAATGGAGTGGTACCCACCAGGTAGAAAAGGTTTTAGGGAAGGGACCCTGAGAAAGAGTACGTGGAGGCTGGTATAACATGGAAACACCTAGCTTTTCAAAAGTAAAGCCACTTAAACATCATCCACATGGGGGTAAGCATCTATAAGCCAAACACTATCAAATTCTGTGCACGATGAGGGCAGGGAGAGCCAGCAGGCAGTCTCCCCAAAGGCGTACATGGAAAAAGCCTTTGCCATTGAGTTAATATTTTACTACACCAGCAGCCAATCATCACATAGTAAGGATTGAGGGGTGCTAACCACCCTCTCTCAGAATGAGGGTACATTTTTGGTGTCATCAAGTGATCAGAATTCAGCTATGATGATAAACAGGTAAAGTAAAAGGTGGAGTACCTCCAGTAGACTCATGAGACAGCAGACATCTCTAGCAAGCTAGCAAACATTGACAGGATAGGATTTTCCAGCTGTTGCCAGCTATGCAGAGGAATTTTATCTTAAGGACGGATCACTTGGCGAATAGGAAATGCACTATTCAATGAGGAAGGCAACACTTGTCCTTCAAAGACACATAATATTGCATTTGGACTGGTGCCCAGTGATAAAGTGATCAATTTAAAGAAGGCACCATGTGTTGAAGATGCACTTAAAGGCTTTAGAGTTGAAGTCTATAAATGGTGGGGAAAAAAGAGATTGTCAAGCATATCTCTCCACATCCTACAACCCAGCAAGAAGTGCAACAACAAGCTAGAGGTCGCACGTTATGGCCATTTACAAAACCTCTGCAGCCAATTGGCAGAGAAGATGAAAAAGACTATCTCTCTGCTTATTTAGGTACAACAAAGAGGAGGGGTTGTTAATTAACAACAATAGTGGATGTCTACTCTATGAAATCAGTTATTTGAAAGGGCTGGATAGCAAGATTGCAGATGCTCATTAAAGCTGCAACTGGACAGTGATCACCTGGTCTGCTTACCTTACACCCACCGTGAATTGTGATGAAGATAGAGAGGATGCCAATGGAAACCCAGATTCATTTTAATACAGGTCAGAATCTCATATTACCTTTAGGAGATTGAACTCTGCTATCTCAAAGACAGGCTGGGCATCTAAGGAAAGGACCAGGTATTCATTACTAATAAGGTAAGGTCATCTATTATTGTCACTGACCATTTGATGATGGATGGCTGTAGAACCAAGTTTAGTCTCTACCGGCACTCTGAAAATGAACCAAAGATTCATCCTTCTTCAGAAAGAAAAAGAACAAAAACCTGGCTATTTTACAAATTGAAAAGGATGCACTTGTTTATAAGTGTGCTTTCAACCTGCAACTTGGACCTGGCAATTTAACAATGCATATATTGGAAAAAGACAGCACATACCGAAGATGTTCGGAGGAAGGTGAATTCGGGCGGTGGCATTCGAACAAATGAACAAATCCGAGTAAGTTCAGACACAGGTGTGCCAATGGCAGGCTGCTGAGATAGTGGAGGCTGACCTACTGTTTCTGGGGTCACTGTACCAGGAGGCATTACAATTCCTTGTGGTTTGCTCATGTGAGCAGCTGCGAAGAGACAACACACATATACATTTAGGCCAAGTAGGAAGGAACCAAATACAAAGATTAACAGACACAGCTTAGTTACTATACCACTTGAAATGTTTGCAAGTGGAAAACATTGAATCAGACAAAATGACATTTTATATAAGAAGTCACATACATATAGCAAGGATTATAATCATTATTCTGGGGAACTTATTTACAACAGATGCAAGTGCAGAAATTTCTGAAAGTTAGTAAGTGAATAAAGCGCTTGTCAGTTGGGGCTGTATTATAGATTCTTAGGAATTAACACGAAAAATGACAATGAGAACCTGTATTTTTTTGTAGTAATGTAACTATTGCCCAAGAAACGAGTGCATAATTTCCAACTGCAACCATCACTGCCCCATACTCATAAAGCCTATTTCTTTTTATAATTTGTATATTATACATTTTACCCTGTATAAGATGTTTTCTAAATGAGGTAAAATAGCATAACATATATCATAGACTCAAGGAGCAACCAGCAAAAAGATTTTATAAGACTGGAGCCACACCTCTGCATTTTCTAGCTCCTACAAAGGGGCAAATATAGCTGAATAATGCACCACAATCAGCAGGCCAATGTAGACTTTTTAATGACTGCAACCAAAGCATTTATATAGTCCAGGTTCAATAAGACTCGTATGCAGACAACCATTTGAAAGTATATTTTTGGGTACATATTTTTAGTCTCGGAGTAAAGAGATACTCGAGTAGAAGCATGCATACATACTGCAGTGGAACAATTTAAGAAAATATCCCACCTATCTTCTTAGTTTGTCGACGCTGTGAGAAAGGACCATGACAATCTCGTTTCCCGCTCTCCACAGATAACGGCTTTGTTTCTTTATGAATTTCTGCAGTGTCTGAACCATCAATTTTCAAGATTTCTTTAAGCATCTGTGTACCTTTCTAAAACAGAGGGAAACTCTTGGTCAATATTTTCAAGAGGAGTAAATATAAATTAAAACGGAGATTCAGTTTAAATAATTTCAGCTTTTATTAGAAAACTAACACACAAGGTACCAGGCCCTGACCTCTATTGGACTTTAAGCCTTGCCTCAACGATTGAGAGTAGAATTATATTGAGGGGAAGATGTGGATCATCTTGACAAGGGCTGAATGGTACATCACTAAAGTACAAGTTACTTACCTTCGGTAACGATGTATCTGGTAGAGACGATTCTAGCCGCAGATTCCTTAACGTAGAATTATCCCCAGGCGTGAGACTGGACCCGGAAAACTTTCTTTGCCCCAGCATCTCTGCGCGCCGGGGGGCGGTACCACGCGACTCCGCCCTGACGTTGTCCGCGGGCGTGACGTCAGCGAGGTCACATAAGCCCCACCCCGGCGCGCTGACATCAGTTTTCTTCGGAGAACTTTTCCGCGCCACAACGCGGAGCCATCACAAACAAAACTGTGGAGAGTATGGGAACAGTGTGCGAAAAATCAGTGAAAAAGAGAAGAGAGAAACGAAAGGTGAGGAACAGCACCAATTGGAAAAGTGCCAAGCACTAAGGTACCAAAAAGCCATAGCAGCGAAAGCCATAGCAGGGAAAGAGCAGAGCACCGCTCTGAGGAACAACCTTGCAAGCTAAGGCCACATCCCCCCTGGAGGCAGAACACATGTGAAAAACGCTGTAGCAGAAGAAAGAGAGAGAGAAGCTGCAATCACAATCCACAAAGTGAAGGGGCAACAAGCCCGAAACAGAGGAGTAGCAGCAATTCACTCCCAGACTACACCATCAAGGAGGGCCGTATCCCCTGAAAGGAGCGAAAGGGCCGAGGTACAAGCAAAAAAAAAAAAAAAAACGCAGAGAACTGCAAATGGATCTGAAACCCCAAGCAGTAAAAGGGAGAAGAGGAAAAGCAGGCCCCTACACTGGAGAAAAAACCAGAGTGGAGGGATGCAGAAGCACACATGAACCAACCGACCGTGTATCATAAAGGAAGGGGTGGAACAATCAAGCAGAACGAAACATCCTGTCCGGGAGGAGACGAAGCAGACACCCACAGAAGACAAGCCACCCGGAGGGAGGCGAGTGCAGAAAACCAAACTGAAGGTCCTCGCAGAACGGGGAGGAAGGGCGGGTCGTGAAGGAATCTGCGGCTAGAATCGTCTCTACCACATACATCGTTACCGAAGATAAGTAACTTGTACATCTGATAGAGACTACTAGCCGCAGATTCCTTAACGTAGAATAGATACCCTAGCCATACCCAGAGGGGAGGAGGGCCTGTGAGGGAACCTCCCCAGTAGGAAGAAACACAGGGCCCCAGCAGGGGATGTGTCACAGGGACAAGAAGAGTGGCCCAGCCCTCACCAAGCAGAAGTAAGCAAGAACGAGGCGAAGGGAAGGCCAGGAGAACCCAAGCCCAGCCAAGGTACAACCGCCAGAAAACCCCGTAGGGACAGACAGCGCCAGAGGAGCACCAAGGAAGAAAAGAACCACCCCAAACTCCAGGGAGAAGAGGTAGAACCGGAGGCAGAGCCCGCTGTAGGAAAACACACGACACAGCGATAGGGGGCAGCTGAACAGGCAGCAGCCTCAAGGCAGCGGACAAGGCAGGAGCGGCTCCACAGCCAAAAAGCGCAGGCGAAGAAGAAAGGCACAGTTGCGCAAAGCCCCAGCAGACAAGAGGCAAGGGCACAAGGGAACACACCAAGGGCCACGGCGGTGGACCAGAACGAGCCGGCATGCGCAGCCGGCAGCTGGCAACACCATGGAGCAGTGCACCCAGCAAGGCGCAAGCCGAGGACAGCGGCCAGGGAAATCCAGAACAATCCCCAAAGGGGGGCCGTGCCAGAGACACACACCGGCCCACGAAAGAAGTGAGACCAGGCAGAAGAGAAAGAGGAGAGACACGGAGGACGGACCAGCCGGCAACCAGAACACAGGAAAGCCAGAAGAAACCTAGCCCCCCTGGAACACCAGACAGAGGACCAGGCCGAAACGCCGGACAGGAAGGCGGAAACGCCACAACACGATGCCGTAGACAGTATGCCAGGCTGGTCTAGCGATGTAGCGAACACTGAGAATGACAGACGCTGGAGCAGCGCAAGCTGCACCAAGACAAAGGCAAAAGAGACCGCACCAGCGGTATACAATGATGCCAGGAAAGGCAAGGAACCCGAAAAAGGGCATCCACACCTCCCCAGCGCAGGACAGAGCCATGTAACAGCTACAAGTACCCCCCTTTGGGCATGATACATCCCAAGGAAAACATGGGAACACCTCTTAGGAAAAAATTTCCGCATCAGAGGGCAAAACAGAAAGACCTGCGGACAAAACCGCAGACGGCTTACCAATCAGCCAACAAAAGAAGATACAGAAGGCCCAATCTCAGGACCAACACGGCTTTACCAACAGCCAAGAGCACAAGTCAAAACAGAGGGCCGGACCAGCAGCCAACAGCACCGAAGTGCCAAGCGAAGGACCCTGAAGGGGCACCAACCATACAGAACACACAACCGGGTTACCGAGCACTAAGCTCCAGAAAAACAACGGAAGAACACCTCCCAGAACACACCAGAGGACCGACAGCCAGGTCACTGAGGGGGAGGAGGAGGACGAAGCCCCACAAGGAACCGCTGAATGGCAGAATCCGCAGGTGCGTGAAAGAAAAGAGTGCCATCAAAAGGGAGGTCAACCAGACGCTCCCTAACATTCTCAGGGAAAACACTATCCCTCAACCATGCATGGCGACGGAGGGCCACCGAACTAGCCATAGTGCGACCAAGAGCCTCAGAGACATCAAGAGCCGAGCAAAGAATAAACGCGGCCAGCTCCCGGCCATCCAACACATGGTGCCGCAGATCAACGCAGGCACCCTCCTGAGAGGCACAAGACAGAAGGGACTCCGCGGAATCCCACAAACTGGAAGTGGCTCTGGCTAACACACAAAGCGTGTTGAGCGCCCGCAAGGCAGCACTGGAGGAAGCGAAGATGTTACGCCCCCAGGAATCTAACCACCGGGCCTCCCGTGATGGAGGAAACAAAATGGAAGGCAAGGAAGGAAAGACCGTCTGCAGAAGAGGACCCCAAGTAGAAGGATGGAAGGAAAGACAGACAAGATCATGCGGAGCAGGACGGTGGCGGTGCAGGAGGGACTGGGGCACCGGGTCCCCCGAGGCAGGACGCCCCCAGGCCCCCAAGAGAGAATTGTGGAGCGAAGCTTCGAAGGGAAGAAGCAGCTCCCGTCCACCAGAGCCCTGGTGGAGAACCTCAAGCAAGTGCTCCGCGGGGAATTGTGCAGCCAGGTCGCCCATGCGCAAAATCCCAGCGGCCGTGGAAACAGCCCGTGCGAAAGCAGCACTCGCCTCCGTAGGGCAACGCGGTGGGGAGAGCAACTCCTCCGTGGGTGACGGCTGCACACTAAGCCGGCCGGCCCCCAGCCCAACCGGAGGAAGAAACGGCCAAGCCCGGAAAAGTGGAGGGTTGACAGAGGAGTGGGGAACCAGAGGCGCCTTAGGGGAAGACTGTGGGTGCGAGGATGGCGAAGAGCCCTCGTGGGAAGACGCCGGGGAGAAAGCCACTACGCGGCGTCCCGTCTCCGGGGAAGAAGAGACTAACAGTTGCCTGACCTCTGGAGAAGAGGGGGCCTCCGAAGAGGAGTCGATGACCCGATGCCGGCACGGCGCCGTGGAGTCCGCCACTGGCGCCGGCGCGTCGACCAGCGCCGAAGGGGATGCGGCGACAACCTCCACCACCACCTGCGCCGCGGGAGAACGGGGCGGGGACGGAGCCAGGGCGGCCAAAGAACGGCGCCGAAGAGGCGCCGACTCGACCTCCGACGAGGCAGCCGCCTGCGTGGAGAGACTAGGAGGGCCCGGGGACACGCCCCGGCCCTGAGCCTGCCCCTGCGGCGCCGCTGGGGCCGACAGCCGCCGGCGCCTGAGCGGCGTCAGCTTGGCCTCGGACAAGGCCGCCGCCTGCCCAGAGGACCGAGTAGGACTCGGGGACAAGCCACGAGTCCCGGCAACCTCCCGCGACACCACAGGGACCCCCACGGGGGTTTGCGGCAAGGCAGAGGCACCGTGGGCCGAAGGAGGGAACCCCGTAGGGCTGCACCCCGACGACGCCACACCTCCAAGACCTGAAGCCGAACCTGTCGGCGCCGGAGCCACCGGCGACTCCGCAGAAGACCCCGCACGTGGCAGGGGATCAGCGGACGTCCCAGGAAGAGGAGGTGGAGCCAAGGAGGCCTGCAGGGCCGTAGCATAGGCCTCCATTTGGACTCTGGACGCCCCCGTGCCGGGAAACGGCGGCGACGTGCGAGGCCGCAGGACCCTCGGAGAACCCGCGCCCCCCACAGGGCAGGGACCGGGCCTCGGGGACAAGCTGTGACACTTACCAACGGGCGAGCGACGCCCCTGCGGCTCGGGGAAGGACGATGTCGGAGGCGGAAGCGGCGGTTCTTGGCCCCTTCCGCGGGGGACGGACGCGATGAGGACGCTGACCTGGACATGCGGGCCGAAAGGAGTTTCATCCGGCGCTCCCGCCGGGACTTCGGTTTCATCTGCTGACAAGCCTCGCAGTCTGTGGAGTCATGGTGCTCCCCCAAACACCACATACAAATAGGGTGAGGGTCCGTCGCCGACATCTGGCGCGCGCAAGACGAGCACGTCTTGAAGCCCGAAGGCATTCGCACACTGTTCTCAAGGGAACGCAAAGCGTTGAAGAAGGAGGCCTGAAAACAGGCCAGGGACACGATCCGGATCCGCGTGGCACGCGGAAAAGAAGGAAACTGATGTCAGCGCTGGGGCAAAGAAAGTTTTCCGGGTCCAGTCTCACGACTGGGGATAATTCTACGTTAAGGAATCTGCGGCTAGTAGTCTCTATCAGATGTACGAGTTACTTACCTTCGGTAACAATGTATCTGGTAGAGACGTTGTCTAGCTGCAGATTCCTTAACTTAGAATATCCCCAGGCGTCAGACTGGATCCGGAAAAATTTCTTGCGCAGCAGTACCACTGCGCGCCGGGGGGGGGGCGCGCCGCCTGGCCCCGCCCTGACGTCGTCCCCGGACATGACGTCAGTGGAGCTACATAGGACCCCCCCGGCGCGCTGACGTCAGTTTTCTTCGGAGGAACTTTTCCGCGCCACAACGCGGAGCTCCCAGCAAAACTGTGAGAGTATGGGAACAGTGTGCGAATAAAACAGAAAATGGGTGAGAAAGCACCATGAACAACAGTGAGAAGCACTGTTGAGTGAAAGGTGTTGAAAAGGAAAGAGCAGAGCAATACATGGAGAAGCTATGCCGCAAAAGCGAAGGGAATGTCCCCCCTGAGGGAAATAGATGTATAAAAAGAAGACGGAGGCAGACGACAGAAAGTCTGCACTAGATGAAGGGAATGAAAAGCAACCCCACAAAAGCGAGAGAATGCTCTCTCCTGAGGCAAAAGAGGTAATGAAAGGGAGACTGTCCCCTATGATAGAACCATTGGACAAGGGAAGAGGCCAGAAAGACCTCAAAACTAATGGACTGTAGGAGTGGAACGGAGAAGGTGGGTGGGAGGGTAGAGAACACCAGTAGGCCCCATACTGGAGGAAACTGATGTGAAAAAACGCAGAAGGACACCTGAACCTATCGCCCAAGCATGAGATTGGGAGAAGCAGAACAAGGAAATCCAAAGAATAAGCCTGACGGGGAGGGTGGCGACAGACACCGCCCGTAGGACAAGCCACTCCAAGGGAGGCGAATGCAGAAACCCCACCTGAACAGGTCCTCGCAGATCGGGGAGGATGGGTGGGCGTTAAGGAATCTGCAGATAGACAACGTCTCTACCAGATACATCGTTACCGAAGGTAAGTAACTCGTACATCTGATAGAGACATCTAGCCGCAGATTCCTTAACTTAGAATAGATACCAAAGCCATACCCCATAGGAGGCGGGTCTGCGAGAGAACCCCACTAAGTTCTTTGGGGAACAGAAGTGTTAACCAGCCGGCTAAACACAGTGGGGGCAGAACTGCCGAATTGGCCAACACCGGACTAGGATACTCCATAGGGAGTGGCCAATAATGAGAGGCAAAGGCATTAAAGCTGCCGAGGCGGCAGGAAATCCCTGTTGGTGAAACAGAGGAGAAAGTGAGCACAGAACCAGAAGGGCAGTGCGGAATAAAAGTGGATACCTTCCGAAAAAGGGGAGGAACTAATTGTATAATATGAGGGCTCCACAGGAGCTGATGGACCTTCAAAAGAGAAAGGTCTAGCTAGGGTACAAGAATGGACCAAGCCCGAGCAGGCAAGACGGACATGGAGAAGCACTGTGGAAGTGAGAACAGCAGCGGAAGGATGCTGATGACTCCCAGGATGAGGCAGTGTTAAAGGAAACACACGACCTGCTAATGCACCGGACATGTGAAAGGGCGGGCAACAAAAGGCAGAAGGGCAGAGAAGAATGGCAACAACTAGTGCCACGAACGTGGGGAACAGAAGTACACAAGAGAAACCGTATGTACCGCCAGAACCACACCATGGAAAGGAGACGGCCCCATAAAGCGCCACAAGCAAAAACTGAGACACGAGAGACGCACCAATAGGTGTATCGTGTGAAAGAGAGCCGGCAAAAGTAACACACGTAGAAGACTTGCGCTCACGAAAGTGAGGAACAAGACCACAGCCACCGCAAGGAAGAGTACGCCTGCGGGAGGTCTGGGTGTGTGTAGTACGCCGGACAGGACTAAAGAAGACAGGGCCCAGCCCGGTGGATGAGTTGAGAAAGAAAAAACACCATAGTACCAACAGCTACGTAGCAGAGGTACCGGCCCAGAGCCAGACACAACAGCCACAGGCGGTAGGAAAGATCCATAAGCTACAGTTGAGACAGACAGGGAGGCCGAGCAGTACTGGAAGGAGACAGTACGAAACGTTGCGGAGGAACAAGAGTGGATACACGCACAATACTCCACCAAAGAAAACACTGCTCGGAGGAGAACACTCCTGCTGAGAGCAGCAACCGCAGCTGGAAGGAAAAACAGGACAACACCTGCGCGGAATGCAGCAGGGAAATGGAAAGCCCTGGCAGGGGAAGTGGCCTAAAGCAAGGCACAAGACAATGACAGCATCAACGTCTGGGGCCAGAATGCCACCCCGGAGAGCGAAGTCCAACCATGAAAGGACTACGCAGCACGGGCATAGGAGAGTAGAACTATGCAACGGAAAGGTGCCGGAAAACGCACCGGCCTGTGAGAGCGAGCATACTAGGGAGCAGTCACTGTACGTAATAGAACACAGCGACAGGGCCCTGTGAGAGGCAGTCCACAGATGGAACGGCCGCAGCAAATGAACCAAGACGAGACGTTAGGGACCCGAAAGCCCTTCCGGCCTCAAGAAGTGGATTAGTGAGATGAGGGGAGCGCCACAGACCAGCAGCAGCCACCATGAGAGAGCCCAAGAAAGGACCGCAAGAAGGCCCTGGGAGGGCCTGCAGCAGCAGTAAAAGGGTACAGGCACAGCCGCAGGACAACCTAGTAAAAAGGGCCCCACAGAAGCGGACAAGACTGCTGTGGGAAGAAGGCAGCTATACAATAGCTAACAAATAAACCACATAGGGTAAGCATCAACCCGAACAAGGGGCACCTCTTGAGCGTGAGCTCATAGACAGAGGACGTAAATTGGGAACACAGAAACCACAGGTTTCTAACACATAACCCTTGGGGTAAAGGCGTGCAATCTGAACCACTAGGCCATAGTGACTCAAAAAAATAAGAAGCTGACCTGCTGCATGAAAGAAAGCACATACGGCGAGAAGCCGCTTAGGCCGTTCAGGTATTCCAGCATGAACCCAGGGCCAACATGAAGCAAGACACACTACTGAAGAGTAGATAGAAGGCGGTGAACTGCAGAGTCCGCATGTGCGTCAAACAGGGACACACCATCAAATGGTAAGTCCCGGAGACTGTCACGGACATTTTCGGGGAAACCTCCGTCGCGCAGCCAAGCATGGCGGTGCAAAGCAACGGACCTCGCCATTGCCCGACCCACTGAATCAGTAGCATCTACGGCGGACCGCACAGTAAAGCGCACCATCTCTTGGCCTTCGTGAAGGAGACGAGCTACGTCAGTGCGAGTACACTCAGGGAGGGCAGGCAAAAGACACTCCACTGAGTCCCAAAGGGCACAAGAAGCCCGGGCCAAGACGCAAGCCGTGTTCAGAGCACGTAAGGCTGAACTAGAGGACGCAAAAACGCCACGTCCACATGCCTCCAACCAACGAGACTCCGTAGTAGGAGGCTGCAACAGAGGTGGAGAGGAAGGTTGCGTGGCCAAAGACACCTGCACTACGAGGCCGTAAGCCCCAGGCTGAAGGGACAAACAGGCTGGGCTCTCAGGGGCCGGAGGGTGTCGGTGCGCCACAGCCCTATCGACAGCAGCCCATGTCCCGAGAAGGGCGTTGAACAATAAGCCGCTAAAAGGCAGCAAGGGCTCAATATCTACCGCACCCTGGTGGAGTAGATCCAACAAGGGGTCGGAGGACAAGGAGACAGAAGGAGGGCGCAAATGTAAACAGCTGCAGCCCTACGAACACCCCTCAAAAACAAAGCACCAGCTTCAGTGGGCGTGGTGGGGGGGGACAATAGCCCATCTGTAGGGGACGGTTGCAAGCTGACACGTCCCACGGGAGGAGGAACAAGGGTCCACCGCCCCCATGGCATTGGAGGCAACTGGCGTGAAGACAAGTCCGGGCATACCCGGTCTGTGTCCTCCGGAAGCGGAGAACCGACAGGTGCCGGCGACCGCTCCGGCGTCGAACGACGCCGCTCCGACGCCGCAAAGGCGTTGAACCCACCATGGAGAGGCATGGAGACAGAGCCTGAGGACCAGGTGGCGACAGGCACGGCGGCGCCGCTAATGCCGATGTCGACGCAGGGAGCCGCCAGGGGCTATGCGGAGACAAGGCAGAATGGCTCAGCGGGGGGCTGGAACACCCATCGGGGTTAGGACACCCATCGGGGTTAGGACCCGAAGCCGGCACAACTCCGGAGCTGGAGTTGAGGCACTCGGCCGCCGGCGCTGATGATGCTGATGTCGACGCAGGGAGCCGCCAGGGACTATGCGGAGACAGGGCAGAATGGCACGGCGCGGGACTAAAACGCCCATCGGCGTTGGCACCCGACGCCGGCACGGCTCCGGAGCCGAGGCACTCGGTCGGCGCCGAGGGCGAACCCGCCGGCGGAGATCCGACCTGAATGCCTACCTCCACTGTGGGACCCGAAGGCGCGCCAGGGAGAGGAGGTGACCCGAAGATGGAGTGCAGAGCCTTGTAGTAGGCTTCCATCTGGGGCCGAGTCGCGCCAGTACCCGGAAAGGGCGGGTAAAGGGAGGCTGACTCCGGGGCGCACGGCTCCGTGTGGGAACGGGAACCATGGCCCCCACAGTCACGGGGAGGCGAGGACCTCGACTTCCGTGACTTTTTCTTAAATTTACCTGAAGAGCGACGTTCGCGGGATCGACTCCGGGAGCGGACGCAGAGAGAAGACCCAACCGAGAACGTCGGGGAGACGCCGCGCAGGTATTCCGGGCGGCTAAGACCTTTATCCGACGCTCCCGTAGGGACTTTGGGCGCATCTGCCGGCAGGCGTCACACTCCACGGAGGCATGGTGCAACCCAAGACACCACATACAAATGGCGTGCGGGTCCGTCACCGACATCTGACGCGAACAAGTTTCGCACAATTTAAAGCCCGAAGGCATTGCACACTGTTTTCCGACGCCAAAGGAAGTCGAAAAAGGGCCTGAGAAAAAACAGGCCAGAGGAACAGCTGAATCCCGGATCCGCGTTGGAACGCGGAAAAGAAGGAAAACTGACGTCAGCGCGCCGGGGGGGGGGGTCCTATGTAGCTCCACTGACGTCATGTCCGGGGACGACGTCAGGGCGGGGCCAGGCGGCGGGCCCCCCCACCCCCCGGCGCGCAGAGGTACTGCTGCGCAAGAAATTTTTCCGGATCCAGTCTGACGCCTGGGGATATTCTAAGTTAAGGAATCTGCGGCTAGATGTCTCTATCAGATGAGGGGGACACAACTCATTGCTCTGTGAGTGGAGAAAATATC
Source organism: Calotriton arnoldi (assembly GCA_963921515.1). Classification (NCBI taxonomy): domain Eukaryota; kingdom Metazoa; phylum Chordata; class Amphibia; order Caudata; family Salamandridae; genus Calotriton; species Calotriton arnoldi. Next base: position 554,955 of record CAWUFW010005262.1, on the reverse strand, counting down.
ATTCAGTTCACATAGCAAGTAGTTGCAAGTGCCAGCAATGCCCAGACAGCTTCTGCTGAGTGTGCAAACACACTTGCAGAGAATTCTTCCAAATGCAGCTCCACAAACACTTCCGGTGTGCTAAAGATTTGTCAAACCCTTGAGCCCACTCACAGTCTGTCAGAGACATTCCAATCAGTCAACTCAATCATGCTTCGCCCTGGACAACTTGCTTACCTCCTTTCCCGCGCTAACCAGTTGGCACTCCTGCATGCTCCACGCCCAGTCTGAATCCCATCTCCTACTGGGATGCAACCATGCCCACCTGATGACACCCCCCCCCCCCACCACCACCTTTCCCAGGCTGTCCAAGCACACCAGCTTGCCCCCTACCCCAAGCACTAAAACGTACCCAATATTTCTGGCATGAGGACACACACACACCTCCCCCCTAAACAAGCAAGACACTGCTGTCTACTCTTCCATCCTTCATAGATATCTGATCAGGGTGAGGCAGCATGGTACTGGCCAAGGGATGGAGATGAGAGGCAGCTCTGAGCACCAGCGAAATGTAAGTATGCAAAGAAAAAAGTCTCAAAACTGTGTATGTGTCTGTGTGCTCATATACTTGTGCCAGGATGTATGATGTGTGTATGCATGAAGACCTCTGCCCACCCTGGCAATATGCTTACCCTCACAAAATGGTAGTAATTCTTTGCACTTTGTGAGCATTCATGGAATGGTGAACAGTGCTCAGCCCTTGTAACCCTACTGGCCAGGAATAATGGTCATTATATTTGGCAGCCTGTGAGCATCTGTGGGATGATGGCCACTGTCCAGCTGTGCTGGCCCTTGCATAACTGTGGCACTTCCTGACATCAGGTGCACATCCACTGAATGATGCTAATTGGTGACCAGGGCGGCCCTTGCATAATGGTGGTAATTCTTGATGGCTTCTGAATATCCTTGCATGTCATCAGTAAAATGCTAATGCGTGCCAAATTGGGGAAATTATTAGCAAATAGGAGTGCATGCATAACACACTGCCCATTCGCCTACCTATGGTCAAAAGCTCTCAATCACATAATGGCAGTAGATTTTGGGAATTTGCGGGCCTCCATGGCATAATGTCTATCATGAGTAACATTTCTATCCTGGCATAAAGGTGATTGTTCTTGGCATACTGAGGCATCTCAGACATGCTGGGCATGACAGAATTGTAGCCACTCTTGAAATACTGTGTGCATCAATGTGACAGTGACACACACCCATAGCATCATAGCTTTCCTAGAAGTAAGGTGGTAAGTCATGCTACATAATGCACATCCACTGCATAATGGACCCCACACTTAGCATAATGTTCAACCTGGCAGTATGGGAGTATTCAATTCAATGAATCTTTATTCACCAATCATGGCCATAAAAGATAAAAGAAAAGCCATTAAAATTACAGTATTGGGGTCATTCTTGCAGCACTCTTATCATACAGTGGACACTGGTGGTAATTGACATTTTGCACCCATACTTGTTGTATTGGTAACCTCTGCACTCGGGTGGTAAATAATGTCATTCTGTCGGCATGCACATCATGATGGTGCTCACCATCGCATAATGCTGCCCTGTTTTACAGTTTGGTACTTCTGGGCATGGTGTAGGCAGCCACAGTTTGATAGTGCCAAGAAGCTACTGTAAGCTGGTATGAATACATTAAAGTTGAAGAGTGGAAGTAAATGTATTTAACATGCACTCTCATGTACATGCTTAAATAATCCTCACTCCACAACCACCGACAGATAAATCTTTTGCCAGTGCTCGAGATTCAGAGATAGGATTGGGCAAGACTTAACCCTCTGCATTTGTAGATGCTTGCTTCAAATTTGCTAGGAAGATGGAGGGTGAAAGCTAAAATGAACCACCTGATGCAGGTCACAACTCCAAACAATATTTATTTAACGTTATGCCATATTATTAAAGATTAATTCAGCGCTATAAAATACAAACCAGAGCAAACGACTGCGGAGACAAATGCTCTTCTTTGTTCACTCCTTCATCCTTGTTCTGAGGACACTTTGTTTTGCTTTCAGTAGAAATCTTTAAAGAAGCTATGAGATTTTCAAATTCAGTGCAAGCCTGAGGAATAAGAAAACACAGTTATACAATTGCTTCTAAAGCACTTTCATTCCAGCCCACCAAATGATGAGAACAAACCAATGTGGATGCTTTTTAGAAAACCTATTAGTGAACAGACGTTTTACTTGACAAATTGGGTAAGATGCCTTGAATACATGATGTTTAGTAACACCTAATGGTTATTATATTATTTAAAGAAAAAATACATCACAGAATCAAGATGGTACAATTAATTCATCTGACAATGAAATGTGTCTTATCTTAAATGTAACCCTTGAACTAATATGGGACTCCTTTAGAAATATTTAATCGGCTTTCTCTTGATGACAGTGGTGATCATATTTTTGAAGTCTTTACATGTTTGTCAATCCAATTTGCCATGCAATCAGACAGAGTTCAAAATGTTTCTGGTGTTTAATCTGTTCAGTTCATGTTTGTGCGGAAGGTGGTCTTCTCTAGCCACCAATGAATAAGTTACTTACCTTTGAAAAATCTCTTTCTTGTGGATACTCTATGTAACAGCAGATTTCTCACCTTTCAAATACTATCCAGACTCCATATAGGATCCGGAAACATTTCATAGCAGTGGTCTCATGTACTACTAGATGGCACTGAGCAGTTCCGAGAAGACTTTGTTTCACCACGGAAGCGAACGAAGTGAAGCTGCATATAAGCGCCACCCCTGTGCGCTGACAACAATTTCTTGTCTGACTTTTTCAGCACCCCCTGGACATGGAGCACAAAACAAATGTCAGTACCAGTGTGCTAAACTCTAATATGGGACCTTTGTAGATGGCAAAAAGAAGCCGATCCACAGTATGGGGTGGTGGAAAGGAACCGAGAAATCTGCAGTTGAAGAGTATCCACCAGAAAGAGCGTTACTGATGGTAAGTAACTGGTTCTTCTCATGGATAATTCTAACCTCGGATTCCTTAACTGTAGAATAGAAAAGAAAGCAGTGTTTCTCAGGAGTCTGTGGAGTGCGCTTAGACCAAAACATCTTCAGGGCCAAGCGGGTGAAATGTCCTTTCCATCGGACTGGGCTGCCAAGCCAATAGTGCTTCCTGAATGTATGCACCAATGCCCACGTCAAAGCCTGGCAGATATCAAAGAGAGGTACTTAACATGCCAGTGCAGTGGTAGCGGCGTTAGATGTGGTTGAATGCGCTCTCAGACCTTCCGACAGCTGCTTCTTGGGCAGTGCATAGCAGAACAATGCAGAGGACTATCCCCCTCAACAGAGTCTTCTTTTACACAACCTTGCTTTTCTTCGCTTTGGAGAATCCTACAAAAAGCTGATCACTGACATGATGGTCCTTGGTACAAAAAGCATAAAGTTTAAAGCTCCTATTGGATCCAACCATTGAAGACTCTTCACATCCTTGTAGGGGTGCAGTGGGGTGAAGGTTGCTGGGAGAGTGATGGATTGAGCAATGTGGAATGCAGTCACGACTTTCGGCACAAAGGGTGCCTAAGTCCTTAATACCAGTTTGTCTGAAAAACTGGTGGCGTAGGGCTGTTGCACTGATAGTGCCTGAAGCTCACTCATGAGTTGAGCTGAAGTGAACGTAATGACCCAATATAGCACCACAAGGCTGACCTAGGGTCGGTCATTCTGGATATTTTTCAGAACTTGAGGAAGGAGAGGCTGGGGCAGAAAGGCTTAAAGGAGTACCATGCTCCATAACAGATAGAATGCATAGCTTAGTGAGCGTTCTAGTGGAAGCTCCAATACGCTAACTTATAACACTGCACGTTGTTTGGGGTGGTGAAAAGATTTAGCCAGAGTAATACACATTGTCGGAAGAAGCCCTGCGCCACCTCAGATTATAAAGCTATCTGTGATCTACCACACATCGCCTTCTTAGCTCGTCCACTCTAGCATTCAAGGAACCTGCCAGGTGGGTCACTATCAGGAAAATGCCCTGACACTCCAACTAACTCCAGAGGCGCAGTGCCTCCTGCCACAGGACCCAGGAACCCTACTCCAGCTTGCTTGTTTCAATACCTTATGGTGGTGGAGTCATCAGAAAGAACCTGCACCACCCTTCTCCTAATGACCTGCAGGAAGGCTTCAGATCTAAGCGAATGGCCCACAACTCTAACAGCTTGATATGGAGCCAGGCTTTTGTTAAAGACCAAAGCCCTCTGATCACCACAACAGTCAGATGGGCTCCCCAATCAAGCAGTGACGCGTCCAACACCACCGTAAGCTCTTGGTGGGGAAGAAAGAGTAGCCTTACACTGGAACAATTGCATTTGGGTAGCCACTACTGGAAATCAATAGCCATTTCTTCCGTAATTTGGACAGCATTGAATAGATTTCCTCTGTGCTGTGCCCACTGGAACTTCAGATTCTGTTGCACTGCCCAGATGTACCACCTGGCGTAGTCGACCAGTACGATCCAGGATGCAATGAGGCCACGAAGCCTTAGAGATGCTCTCACTGAGATCTAGATCAGACGCTGAGACATAAGGATCATAGCCCAAATGTCCTCAACTGCTGTGGCAGAGGCAAGGCCTTCTGTTGTACTGTATCCAGAATTGCTTGACTGAATGGCAGCCTCTGCGAAGAAGGCAGGTGTGACTTTGGCTCGTAGACTGTGAACCCGAATAATATCAAGAGGTTTATGGTCTTCATCTGGAGGTGGTCTACGACTGACTGTGGCAGGCCTGCTTCCAACAGCCAGTGATCAAGGTACGGGCTAACTGGTATCCTCCGACCACCATAGGTGTGTCACGACCACCGCCATCAATTTTGTGAACATCCGAAAGGCGGTGGTGAGGATGAAGGGGAGCACACCAATTGAAAATGCTCCTGGCTGACCTGGGACCACAGGTAACGTCTGTATGACTGCATGACGGGCATACGAAAATAGGCATCCCACAGATCAAAGGACATCATCCCGTCCCCGGCGCAGAGAGCAGTCAAGATCTGGGATAGTGTAGGCATTTTGAATTTGTCCTTCTGCAGGAAGGCATTCAGACATCAAAGGTCCAATATAGGCTATAATTTTTCGGCATGTGAAAATAGAGAGAACAATCCTCTTCTCTTTCCGAATCCAGAACCCTCTCAATAGCACTTTTAGTGACAGCAGCACTCATGTCTCCTGTAACAGCATGAAGAGGTGCTCAAGTGGGAGGAAAATTTAGTGGAGCAAAAAGAAAGGGTAGGGTTCTGCCATGCTGAAAAATCTGTACAACTTTTCTGCTGGATATTAGTGACTGCCACCCTGGGAGGAAATAAATATTTTCCCCATGGGATGGGCATATGCCACTTAAGACAAAATAAAGGGCTTAGTGGCTTTTGCCACAGGGAAAGGAGACTGTGAAGAGTGGTGACCTTGATGGCCTGTGAATTGCCTGCCAGATCCACATCTCTGACCTTGAAAGGAATGGGGTGTCTGTTGAAGCAGTGGGGTGACTATCGCAGTGTATACACCAGCCTCCAAGAGTAGCTTCTGAATTTTCTGAACTGATGTGAGGAGCGCTTTGCAGGCGTCAAGAGACCCAGAGAGCAAGCCATGTCTTTACAGTTCTTAAAGCACTTCAGATTTTTCACCAAATAGAAGTGAGCCATCAAAGGATATATGCATGAGAGGGGTTTCAACATCTCTAGAAAAACCTGTGTAACGCGTCCATGTGTGGCGACGGAGCCAAACACTGGTGCCAACTGCTCTTCGAGGGGCAATTACTCTTCTCCATCATTGTTTGAGCCAGAGAGGATCTAAGGTCTTCCAGGACCACCTCTAAGATCTCACCGCCATGTCCCAGAGGGAATGGATATAGCAACCCAACAGAATACATTGATCTGTCTCAATGCCAGACTGATCAAGTGGAACATTTATTTTCCAGACGCCATATCGTCTTGGACTGCATAGCCGAAGGAGTTGGAGGGAATGAATCAGGGGCTCACCTAGCTGGTTGACATCTGAACCACCAGGCATACTGAGGTAGGGTGTTTAGTGAGAAAATCAGGGTCACTAGGTCCCGGTCTGAGGCCTGGCCACCTGCCCATTTATCAATGGCCAAGAATAGGGTTTGACAAAGTGTCCATCAAGGCATCAGTGAGGAACTTGTTAAAGGGAAGTAAGGGCACAGATATTGCTGGCTTAGGCTGCAATATTTCCGTTAGGGCGTTAGTCTTGGTCTCAACTGCAGGCAGCTGCAATTCCAGAAATTCAGTTTCCCGTTAGATCATTACTGCAAATGATGTATTCTCATTTGCTGGTGCCTCAAATGGCGAGTCCATCCCTGTATAAGAGGAAGATTCAAGACCAGTGGCCTCTTCTAAGTGCGTGTAAAAATTGGCATAGTCTTAATGAGGGGGTAGATCATCATCATCATCTTCCTCTGGTGTTGCATCTTGTTGAGATTCAGAACCAAAAAGACAATGGAGTCTCTGCTGGTGCGTACATCCAGGTAGAAGCATTGGTACAGGGTTGGGATGTATGATGACCGGTTGCACATTAGTTATTTTTTAGCACGGCATCGGTCGAGATTAAGCTGAAGTTATTTCGGGTTCAGGCGTTGGAATCAACACCAGATCCTCTTTTATTGCCAGTGGCGTAGTACCGGTGCCTATGAGAAATGACCTGGCAAGAGATATGGACAGCAAGATCCTGAGGGTCTCTCTGGCTCGAATTATTCATGGCAGGAGTTGGTACAGGACCCAGAACAGATCCTAAGGGGTCAGGTGGCAGGAACCTGACTGGAGGCCCCTACAGTTTATTGGGGCCCAAAGGTGCACCATATAGAGCCAGAAGTGCATTGAAAATCTGCAGTATGGCCTCTTTAAAGGCCTTGATCTGCTGCAGTGTCACCAATGGCTGGGGAAACTCAGGGCACAGTGGGATTAGTTTCTGGAAATCATCTCAGCGACCTGGAGGGAGACTGAATGGCATGGTTATATTCTATCACCTTCTCTTTGAATACTGATTAACGGGATGGAGTCGAGTTCTGCATTTTTTTTTTTTGGTGCTTGCGGTTGGGCTTTTTTCAACTTACTGGAGGAGCTCGACCACAAAGTTGGCCTCTCACAGGAACACAATCCACACCTGTGACCGGGAGAGAGGCTTACATGAGGGGCACAACATCTTCTTATGTTCTGCAACGTACAAGTTTGTTTCTCAATCTTGGATCGCCATCGAATGTATGAAGGCACACTTATTGCAGGACTTCGAGTCAAGTCCCAAGCACTAATGGCAGAGACGAACAAGTTACTTACCTTCGGTAACGATATATCTGTAAGAAACATTAGTAGTGATAGATTCCTTACCTTAGAATATCCCCAGGCGTCAGACTGGATCCGGAAAGTTTTCGTCAGCAGTACCCCTGCGCGTCGGTAGGTGGCGTCGTGCGGCTCCACGTCTGTCGTTGGCGTCGTGGTCGCCGAGATGACGTCGCGGGCGCTACTTAGACGCCGCCCACGCGCGCTGACGTCAGTTCTGTACACGACTTTCCGCGCCAGGAACGCAGAGCCATGCAAGATACTGACCACTGGTGCATTGAAACTAGGGACCTGAAAGGGATAACCTTAACCCTAGAAATCAGTTCGCAGAACGGGGAGGATGGGTGGGGCGGTAAGGAATCTATCACTACTAATGTTTCTTACAGATATATAGTTACCGAAGGTAAGTAACTTATTCATCTGAAAGAAACACAAGTGATAGATTCCTTACCTTAGAATAGGTACCTCAGCAATACCAACCCCGGTGGTGGGTCTGCGAACCAAGATCACACCAGCAAGTCACGGAGAACAGAACGGCCAAAGAAGCCGTCTCTCCGGACTTGGCTGTCCAGGCAATAATGCTTGGTAAACGTGTGCAGCGAGGCCCACGTGGCTGCCTGACAGATGACTTGCAGGGGGACACCACGTCCCAATGCAGTAGTGGCTGCAGTAGCTCTGGTGGAATGAGCACGCAGCCCCACCGGAGGTTCTTTTTTAGCCAAAGAGTAACAGGCTTTGATGCACAAGACAACCCAGCGGGAGATAGTTCTCTTGTGTACCGCCCGACCTTTCTTGGTGCCAACGTAGCCAACAAAGAGCTGGTCATCCACACGGAACTGCTGTGTGCGGTTATGATAAAATGAGAGAGCACGTTTTGGGTCCAGACGGTGGAGCCTCTCTTCCTCTCTGGAAGGATGCAGAGGCAGAAAGAAGGTGGGCAAGGTAATAGTCTGCCCAATGTGAAAGGCCGTAACCACTTTTGGCAAAAAGGAAGGACGGGGCATGAGCACAACCTTATCCGGATGGACTGAAAGGAAAGGAGGCTTACAAGAAAGAGCCTGGAGCTCACTCACCCGCCTAGCGGAGGTGATGGCCACCAGGAAGGCAGTCTTCAATGTCAAGAGACGAAGAGGACAGTTGTGAAGAGGCTCAAAGGGAGCGCACATCAAGTATGTAAGAACCAGATTCAAGTCCCACTGAGGCATCACGAAAGGAATAGGAGGAAAAAGGTGTGTAATGCCTTTGAGAAATCTATTTACAACAGGGGACTTGAAAAGAGAGGGTTGATCATGTAGACTGAGAAAGGCAGAAATTGCAGAAAGGTAGCCGGTGATAGTGCCCAGAGCAGAGCCCTGCTGGGCCAAAGAAAGAAGGAACAGTAGTACTTCAGAAAGAGGGGCAGTAAGGGGATCCACAGCCTTTGCTGTGCACCATGCCTCAAACTTGTTCCACCTGCAGGCATATACCACTTTAGTAGAGGGACGCCTGGCTGCCAGAATAACGTCACAAACTTCAGGAGGCAAGTCGAAAGGAATCAACTGCTGCCGCTCAAACTCCACGCAAAGAGGTGGAGGCTGGACAGGTTCGGGTGGAGGACCATCCCCTGCTGCTACGAAAGAAGATCCTCCCGAAGAGGCAGTCTGATCGGAGGATCGATGCTCATACTGAGTAGCTCGGGATACCATACTCTTCAAGCCCAGTCCGGAGCCACAAGAATGACTTGGGCCCGGTCGCGCCTGATGTTCTTCAGCACTCTGGGCAGAAGTGGTATAGGCGGAAAGGCGTACAACAGACCGCAACTCCACTCGCGACGAAAAGCGTCGCCGAGCGAGTGCCGCCTTGGAAATTCCAACGCGCAGAACTGATGACATTGCGCGTTCTCTTCGGTGGCGAATAGATCTAACCAAGGCTCTCCCCCACTGCTGAAAGAGACCTTGCACCACCTCTGAGTGAAGACGCCATTCGTGATTGAGCATGCACCTGCGGCTGAGTTTGTCCGCCCTGGCGTTCAGAGAACCTGCCAGGTGTTGAACCACCAGGGACATGCCCTGATGTTCCAGCCATGTCCAGAGACGCAGAGCCTCCTGACAGAGGGTCCACGACCCCACCCCGCCTTGTTTGTTGCAGTACCACATGGCGGTGGTGTTGTCTGTGAACACCTGCACTACTCTCCCCTTGACAGAGGGAAGGAATGCCTTCAGTGCAAGCCAGATCGCCCGCAGCTCCAGAAGGTTGATGTGGAGCCGGGAATCCGCCGGAGACCAGAGGCCTCTGATCTCCGCCTCTCCCATGTGGCCGCCCCATCCCAGGAGGGATGCATCCGTCACCACTGTAAACTCCGGTTGGGGAAGGGAGAGGGATCTGCCGTCGACCCAATGCCGGTTCGTGAGCCACCACTGCAACTGTCGTGCAGTGCCCTCCGAGATCTGGACGTGATCGGACAGGTTCCCCTGATGCTGCGCCCACTGGAACTTCAGGTCCCACTGCAGAGCCCGCATATGCCATCTGGCATGATTGACCAGCAGGATGCAGGAGGCTATGAGGCCCAGCAGCCTCAGAGTCACACTGACCGAAACCCGGGACAAGGGCTGAAAGATGGGAATCAGAGCCCGAATATCCCGGACTCGCTGCTCGGGAGGATAGACCAGAAACTGCGCCGTGTCCAGAACCGCTCCGATAAAGAGGAGCTTCTGAGAGGGGATCAGGTGCGACTTCGGCACGTTGATGGAGAACCCCAGTGTCACAGGCCTTCTGGATTTTGTGCATCTACAGGAGAGGAGAACCCGAAATGAGGGGGAGGAGACCAGAATGTACGGTATGGAGGTTCTTTTATTGGGTTAAAGGTGATCCAAACAAGAAACAGCGGCCACCACTTTCCACTAGGGCCGAGGAGGAAGGAGGAGACAAAAAGCAACAAAAACAGTCTCTGCTGTCCGTGGGGTTTCTGGTGGTGGGACGGCTTTGGCTTGGTTTCAGCTCCAGCAGCAAACGTCCGATTGGTTTATGGAAGAAAACAAATAAAACCAGGGGTCAGTGGGCTGTACAATGGAGCCGCGTTATATCAAGGAAGGGGTTGTGCGAGGGGTCACCCAGACTGCCACCACGTGCTCAGTGTAGAAAACGGTGCCCACCCTCACAAGCCTACCCGTTCCCTCCCCGTGTAAAAGAAAGTCCCCGCAGACGCCGACGTACCTGCTCCAGCCACACTCCTCCTGGAGCGTGGCGGGGCGACGCGTGGTGTCGTTGGCCTCCTGGCGTCGGATCCTTCTCCGGCGTCTTCTCCTGGACTTCAGGACCTCCGGATACTTCGGAACCCAGCAGCAGCTCCTCCGGTCTTCCTCCTCGTTCGTCTTCTTCAGTTCCATCTCCGGCTTGCCCGCTTCCTGGTTCTCGTTCCTTCCCTTTAGCCACGGTGAGGCCTCCTGATAGGTGGAGAGGGTCCGACGTCCCGCCTCCAGACACGTCCTCCGGCAGGTCCCAAGCAGCATTAAAAGGGCCAGGCCATTCCTGTATACGGAGGAGGGTTAAAGCGTCAACGTCTGGCGTGGCTTGTGGGGCCCACTCTCCAGGGGTACCGTGACACAACCTCCCCCCTGGATTTCCCCGTTCGGGGGAAAGAGGATAGCGGGAAAGAAAGTCAGCATTCCCCTGCTCTGCTCCCTTATGGTGACGAACTTCGAATTGGAAAGGCTGCAGAGCCAGGAACCACCGTAGCACCCGGTCGTTGCAACCGTTTATTCCGTTGTAGCCAAGTCAAGGGAGCATGATCAGTGTACAAAACAAAGGGTTTACCCTCGAGATAGTAGCGCAGTTTTTCGATTCCCCATCTCACAGCCAGGCAACTCCTCTATCGTGGGATATACCCTTTCCCTCGGAAACAACTTCCTGCTGATATAGATGATAGGCCTCTCAGCTCCCTCACTATCAAGCTGGGACAGCACCGCCCCGATACCCACCCCAGAGGCATCCGTTTGGAGAAGAAAGGGTTTTCGGAAATCAGGCGTCATTAGCACAGGGAAGGTTGTCAGGGCGGTTTTAAGGGAACGAAAGGCCCGGTCTTCAAGGGCCGAGGGGGTACGTAACCTCGAGGGAGAGGCTGACTTCTTTAGAAGATCTGTGAGGGGGGCAGCGATCTCTGAAAACCGGGGAATGAAGAGTCGGTAGTACCCAACTAATCCCAGGAAAGCCCTAAGGTCACGTTTGGTAGTAGGGAAGGGGGTGTTCTGGACGGCCTTTATCTTCTCCGTCTGGGGTTCTATTAGATCCTTCCCCAAAACATATCCTAAATACTTGACTTTCTGAAAAGCGAACCTAGACTTTTTTGCATTGATGTGTAAACGAGCAAGTCCGAGCTCGGTAAGGACGGCCTGGAGATGTTGCAGGTGTTCTTGCCACGAATTGCTGTATACCACAATATCGTCGAGATAGGCAGATGCGTAGGATAGGTGAGGTGCCAACACCGTATCCATTAGCCTCTGGAAACTAGCCGGCGCCCCATGCAATCCAAATGGGAGGACGGTAAAGTGGTATAGGCCATCAGGTGTAGCGAAAGCCGTCTTTTCTTGATCAGCAGGATTTAGGGGTATTTGCCAGTAGCCCTTGGTGAGGTCTATCGTTGAGATGTAACGGGCCTCACCAAGGCGCTCTATCAGTTCATCAACCCTGGGAAGGGGATAACCGTCCTGTTTCGAGATGCGGTTTATTGCTCGAAAGTCAATACAAAACCGGATGCTGCCATCCGGTTTCGGAACGAGCACTATTGGGGAACACCAATTACTCTTAGAGCGCACTATGACGCCTGTTTTGAGCATTTGAGAGACCTCGTTTTGGAGAGCGAGTCGCCGGGCCTCGGGAACCCTATAGGGTTTTTGTCTGATCACGACTCCCTCTTGAGCCGGGATCGAATGTTCAGCCAAATGGGTCCTACCAGGGTGATCGGAAAAGATTTCTTTATGGGCAAGGAGGAGGAACCGGAGCTCTTCGCCCTCTCCGTCAGTCAAGTCGTTGTTAATTATGGTATCATGGACAGTGTGGTCCGGGGATTCTACGGTGGATACACTGTGCGTCTGTGTAGGTGGAGGCCCCAGCCATTTTTTTAGGAGGTTTATATGGTACATTTGTGTTTTTCTAGAAGAGAGGCTTAGAATATAGGTTGTTTTGCCCATCTTTCTTATGACTTGGAACGGTCCTTGCCATTCTTTCCTCAATTTGTGTGAGGATGATGGAAGGAGGATTAGAGCCCAATCTCCTACGTCTAGTTCACGCCACTTCCTCCCTTTGTCGTAGAAGTGTTTTTGTTTTCGTTGGGCCTTTTCTAACGACTCGTGAGCTAGAGTTCTCAGTTTATGCAGACGGGACCTAATTTGGTTTGCGTAATCTAACAAGGACTGGGCTTCCCGAACCCCCTCCTTTTCTCAACTCTCTTTTGTGATCTCAAGAAGTGTTCAGGGCTTTCGACCAAAAAGTAGCTCAAAAGGGGATACCCCAAGACTACTTTGGGTCTGACTTCGGAGTACGAACAGTGCTAAGGGCAGTAGCTGGTCCCACTGCCTCCCATCCCCAGTGAGCATTTTTTTAAGAGTGAGCTTGAGATTGAAGTTGTAGCGTTCTACAAGCCCGTCCGTCTGGGGATGGTAGACTGACGTCTTTATGTGTCGGATATTCAGTTCCTTGCAAACCTGTCTCATCAGCCTTGACACAAAGGGAGTCCCTTTGTCGGTGACAATGTCACGGGGAAACCCCATTCTTGAGAAGACCTTGATTAGTCGTTGGGCTATCGTGGTGGACGTGGCAGACCTCAAGGGAAAGGCTTCCGGATATCTGGTGGCGTAATCTACTATAACCAGGACGTATTGGTAACCCCGGCTAGATTTGGGAAGGGGTCCTATAAGGTCCATACCTATTCTATCGAACGGCTTGCCAATAATGGGAAGAGGGTTCAATGGAACGTTCGGTGGGACGTAAGGGTTTTTCCTCTGGCACATCTGGCACTCCTGACAATATTTTCGTATCTGTGCATATACCCCAGGCCAGAAGAAGTTTCGAAGTATGGACTGTGCTGTTTTTTCGGCGCCACAATGCCCTGCGAGGAGATGGGCATAGGCAAAAAAAAGGACCTGGTCTCTGAATTCGGTCGGTACTAATAGCTGGGGCTCTTCACCGTCCTTGGCCACCCTATAGAGAAGTCCGTTCTGTTCAATGAAGCAGGGATAGGTCCGTCGCTGGGACTCCTGTGTTTCTCTAGCGTTCTGCCATGCATTGCTGAGAGTAGCGTCATTGAGTTGGACCGTCCTAAAATGAGTGTCAATGGCCCAAGGTTCCGATGTCAGGAGGCTATTGAGAGGTCTGTCAGTCTTTGAGGGTTTTGACAGCGCTTCTAGCATGAGGGTAGGAAAACAGGGGTTGTCTATTCCTATGATTAAAGGTTCAGGGAGATAAGGTAAAACCCCTACATCTGTCTGAACCCCAACCCCAGCTTGGTTTTGAGGTTAACCCGGGCCAACGGATAGTCTTTCGTATCTCCATGCACACACCTTATTCTGACTGTCTTGTTGGAAAGTAGGGAGGAAGAGGACAGGAGCTCCTTTCTAACCACGGATTGTTTACATCCTGAATCTAGGAGAGCAGTTACGGGTTGGCCATTCAAATAAACACTCACATAGAAGACCGGGCCCGTTTCCTGGGCGTAAAGGATGGACCGAGGGAGATAGCTCACATCCATAGGTTCGTCCTCTACCTTCTCCCTTTTCCTTCTGCAGTATCTTGCAATATGCCCCCACTCCCCGCACTCAAAACACTGAGGCCGGCCCTGAGGTAGGAGGGGCATCGGGCCTCCCATATCTTGGCTTTGGAGAATCACATTGAGGTTTTACAGTTTTTTTCTCAACTTTTCCAGCTTGCGGAATTTTAGTTGGTTTCTCGGGTTCCCTCATTGTTGTTTGGTTTTGTGCCCTGGAATAGGATGTAGCCATCTCTATGGCATGTGCTAAGGTCAGACCGGCATGTTGCCGCAACCACCGTTGCGTACCGTAGGGCAGAGCCTCAAGAAACTGCGCGAGGTAAATTTTGTCCATGATTTCCTCACGGGTGGAGTCTAAGGGTTTTAACCAGCGGTCTGCAGCGTCCTTCAATCTATAAAACAACGTTTTCGGGTTGTTACCCGGCATACCCCTTTCTTGTCTAAACTTTAGACGATGGGCCTCTTCGTCGATGCCCAGTCTGTCCAGGATGAACTGTTTTACATGGCCGTAGGCAGCTGTCCCATCCCTATTGGCCATCTGGTATGCGGCCTGTGCCTCGCCGGTGAGCAACAGGGCCAGATAGAACGGCCAGCGATCTCCGGGCCAAGCACTGGCCCTAGCATCTCTTTCGAAATTAAGAAAGAAACAGGATAGTCCCCCGGTACATATTTTTGTAAGGGGACCACAGTACTAGGCAAGGTGGTTGCTCTCCCTTGCCCCAGGGCTACCATTAGTTGAGACTGTCCCTCAGCCAATTTTGTAAGGTTGTCCGCCTGAGTCTGTATCGCTGAAGTAAAGACAGCCCTGTCCATCTCCGCTTGGCTGGCGGTTCTTTCCATGGCAAACTAAAGTTTGCTCTGTCCCTCTTTCATTTGGACGATGAGGTTTTCCATCTTGTTTCAGACGGCAGAATCCCACTTCTGACACCAAATTGTCACAGGCCCCCTGGATTTTTGTGCATCTACAGGAGAGGATAACCCGAAATGAGGGGGAGGAGACCAGAATGTACGGTATGGAGGTTCTTTTATTGGGTTAAAGGTTATCCAAACAAGAAACAGCGGCCACCACTTTCCACTAGGGCCGAGGAGGAAGGAGGAGACAAAAAGCAACAAAAACAGTCTCTGCTGTCCGTGGGGTTTCTGGTGGTGGGACGGCTTTGGCTTGGTTTCAGCTCCAGCAGCAAACGTCCGATTGGTTTATGGAAGAAAACAAATAAAACCAGGGGTCTGTGGGCTGTACAATGGAGCCGCGTTATATCAAGGAAGGGGTTGTGCGAGGGGTCACCCAGACTGCCACCACATGTGCTCAGTGTAGAAAACGGTGCCCACCCTCACAAGCCTACCCGTTCCCTCCCAGTGTAAAAGAAAGTCCCCGCAGACGCCGACGTACCTGCTCCAGCCACACTCCTTCTGGAGCGTGGCGGGGCGACGCGTGGTGTCATTGGCCTCCTGGCGTCGGATCCTTCTCCGGCGTCTTCTCCTGGACTTCAGGACCTCCGGATACTTCGGAACCCAGCAGCAGCTCCTTCGGTCTTCCTCCTCGTTCGTCTTCTTCAGTTCGATCTCCGGCTTGCCCGCTTCCTGGTTCTCGTTCCTTCCCTTTAGCCACGGTGAGGCCTCCCGATAGGTGGAGAGGGTCCGACGTCCCGCCTCCAGACACGTCCTCCGGCAGGTCCCAAGCAGCATTAAAAGGGGCAGGCCATTCCTGTATACGAAGGAGGGTTAAAGCGTCAACGTCTGGCGTGCCTTGTGGGGCCCACTCTTCAGGGATACCGTGACACCCAGCAAGTGCAGGAGGTCGGCCGTAGTCTGGAGGTGGGAAGACGACTGCCTGGGGTGAGCCCGCCTTCAACAACCAGTCGTCGAGATAGGGGAAGACTGAAGCACAAGTTACTAACTTGTGTAACGATATATCTGTAAGAGACAGTAGTTAGTGATAGATTCCTTACCTTAGAATATCCCCAGGCGTCAGGCTGGATCCGGAAAGTTTTGCGTAGCAGTACCCTTGCGCGTCGGTAGGCGGCGTCGTGCGGCTCCGCGTCCGTCGTCGGCGTCGTGATCGCCGGGATGACGTCGCGGGCAGTACTTAGGCGCCGCCCTGCGCGCTGACGTCAGTTCTGTACACGACTTTCCGCGCCAGGAACGCAGAGCCATGCAAGAAGCTGACACAGGTGTCTGAAAAATACTAGGGCCCTGAAAGGGATGTCCTTAACCCTAGAAATCAGTTCGCAGAACGGGGAGGATGGGTGGGCGGTAGGAATCTATCACTAACTACTGTCTCTTACAGATATATCGTTACACAAGTTAGTAACTTGTGCATCTGAAAGAGACACGTTAGTGATAGATTCCTTACCTTAGAATAGATACCCCAGCAATACCAACCCCGGTGGTGGGTCTGCGAACAAAGATCAGACAAGGAAGTCCTGGAGGACAGAACGGCCAAAGAAGCCGTCCCTCCGGACCTGACTGTCAAGGCAGTAATGCTTAGTAAACGTGTGCAGCGAGGCCCACGTAGCTGCCTGACAGATAACCGGCAGCGGAACACCGCGGCCCAAGGCCGTGGTAGCAGCCGTTGCCCTGGTGGAATGGGCACGCAGCCCAACAGGAGGCTCCTTCTTAGCCAAAGAATAGCAGGTCTTGATGCACAAGGTAACCCAGCGGGAGATGGTCCTCTTGTGCACCGCCCGACCTTTTTGGCGCCCACGTAGCCAACAAAGAGCTGGTCATCCACCCGGAAGTGTTTCGTGCGGTCGATATAGAAGGAGAGCGCACGTTTTGGGTCCAGACGGTGGAGCCTCTCTTCCTCTCTGGAAGGATGCGGAGGCGGAAAGAAGGTGGGCAAAGTGATGGTCTGCCCAATGTGGAAAGCAGTAACCACCTTTGGCAAGAAGGACGGACGCGTCCGAAGAACAACCTTGTCTGGATGAACAGACAGAAAGGGAGGTTTGCAAGAAAGAGCCTGGAGCTCACTCACCCGCCGAGCGGAGGTGATGGCCACCAGAAAGGCTGCCTTTAGAGTCAGAAGACGAAGAGGACAGTTATGCAGAGGCTCAAAGGGAGCGCACATTAAAAGGTAAGAACCAAGTTCAAGTCCCACTGAGGCATTACAAACGGAACAGGAGGGAAGAGGTGAGTAATGCCTTTAAGAACCTGTTAACAACAGGGGACTTGAAAAGGGAGGGCTGATCAGGGAGCCTGAGGAAGGCCGAGATAGCACAAAGATAACCCTTGATGGTACCCAGGGCAGAACCCTGTTGGGCCAGAGAGAGAAGGAACAGAAGGACCTCAGAAAGAGGGGCAGAAAGGGGATCCACAGCCTTTGCTGTGCACCATGCCACAAATTTGTTCCACCTGCAGGCGTATACCACCTTAGTGGAGGGACGCCTGGCTGCCAGAATCACATCACAAACTTCGGGAGGCAAGTCGAAAGGAATCAACTGCCGCCGCTCAATCTCCACGCAAGCAGGTGTAGACTGGACAGGTTCGGGTGGAGGACCGTCCCCTGCTGCTGCGACAGAAGATCCTCCCGAAGAGGCAGACGGATCGGGGGATCTATGCTCATATTGAGTAGCTCGGGATACCAAACTCTTCGAGCCCAGTCCGGAGCCACAAGAATGACTTGGGCCCGGTCGTGCCGAATCTTCTTCAACACTCTGGGTAGAAGTGGTATAGGCGGAAAGGCGTACAACAGACCGCAACTCCACTCGCGACGAAAAGCGTCGCCGAGCGAGTGCCGCCTTGGAAATTCCAACGCGCAGAACTGATGACATTGCGCGTTCTCTTCGGTGGCGAATAGATCTAACCAAGGCTCTCCCCACGGTAGAAAGAGTCCTTGCGCCACTTCCGAGTGAAGACGCCATTCGTGATCCATCATGCACCTGCGGCTGAGTTCGTCCGCCCTGGCGTTCAGAGAACCTGCCAGGTGTTGAACCATCAGGAACATGCCCTGATGTTCCAGCCATGTCCAGAGGCGCAGAGCCTCCTGACAAAGGGTCCAAGACCCCACCCCGCCCTGTTTGTTGCAGTACCACATGGCGGTGGTGTTGTCTGTGAACACCTGCACTACCTTCCCTTTGACAGAGGGAAGGAATGCCTTGAGTGCAAGCCGGATCGCCCGGAGCTCCAGAAGGTTGATATGGAGCCGGGACTCCGCCGGAGACCAGAGGCCTCTGATCTCCGCCTCTCCCATGTGACCGCCCCATCCCAGAAGGGACGCGTCCGTCACAACTGTATGCTCTGGCTGGGGAAGGGAGAGGGATCTGCCCATGACCCATTGCCGGTTCGAGAGCCACCACTGCAACTGTTTTGCAGTCCCCTCCGAGATCTGGACGTGATCGGACAGGTTGCCCTGGTGCTGCGCCCACTGGAACTTCAGGTCCCACTGCAGAGCCCGCATATGCCATCTGGCATGATTGACCAGCAGGATGCAGGAGGCCATGAGGCCCAGCAGCCTCAGGGTCATCCGTACCGAAACCCAGGATAAAGGCCGAAAGATCGGAATCATAGCCTGAATATCCCGGACTCGCCGTTCGGGAGGATAGGCCCGAAACTGCGTCGTGTCCAGAACTGCTCCGATGAAAAGGAGCTGTGGAGAAGGAATTAGATGCGACTTCGGCACATTGATGGAGAACCCCAGCGAGTGCAGGAGTTCGGCCGTAGTCTGGAGGTGGGAGACGACTGCCTGGGACGAGCCCGCCTTCAGCAGCCAGTCGTCGAGGTAGGGGAAGACTGAAACCCCTGCCCGGCGCAGATGAGCTGCGACCACCGCCATCACTTTCGTGAACACCCGAGGGGCACTGGTAAGGCCAAAGGGGAGCACGGTGAACTGAAAATGCTCGGGGCCTACCGTGAACCGAAGGTAACGCCGGTGGGCCGGCAGGAAGGGGATGTGGAAATACGCGTCCTGCAAGTCCAACGCTACCAACCAGTCTCCAGGGTCGAGGGCAGTCAAGACCTGAGCTAGGGTGAGCATCTTGAACTTCTCCTTCCGGAGGAAGCGATTGACGTTCCGGAGGTCCAAGATAGGACGCATGTCCTCCTTGTCCTTTTTGGGCACCAGAAAGTAGTGGGAGTAGCAACCACGCCCTACTTCTGGGGTCGGAACATGCTCGATGGCCCTCTTGGTCAAGAGGGCCGTGACTTCCTTCTGTAGAAGCACCAAGTGATCCCCTGACATGCGGTGGAATTGAGGTGGCATGGCTGGGGGTGGTCTCGAAGGGGAGGGAGTAGCCCCTTCGGACAATGTCCAAGACCCACCTGTCCGAGGTGATGGTGCGCCAGTGGGGAAGGTGATGGCGGACCCTGCCCCTACTGGCGTGCCGTGCACCTGAAAGGAGGGACTAGGAGGGCTTGGAGGCCGCGGACGGGTTGGAGGTGGTGGCCTGACCCGCACGCTGGTTGCCCGATCCGCCACGGCGGAATCCACGTCCTCGGCCACGCGAAGACGCCTGCTGCGCGGGCCGGTGGCTGGGCTGCTGACGTGAAGGGCGCCCCTACCGTGGCCACGATAGGGGCGAAAAGCAGAAGGCAGCGGAGGGCGTGTAGCAGAAAGGCCCAGGGACTTGGCAGTAGCCCGTGAGTCCTTAAAGCGCTCCAACGCATGGTCTGCTTTGGACCCAAAAAGACCGACTCCATCAAAGGGCATGTCCATGAGAGTATTCTGGACATCCCCTGAAAAACCAGTGGTTCTTAGCCAGGCGTGGCGTCGGAGCGCCACCGTCGTTGCAATCGACCTGCCCAGCGAGTCGGCGGTGTCAAGGCCACAACGGATAGTGTATTTGGCCGCATCCCTTCCTTCCGCAATGGCGCGGGAAAGCAGTGCCTGGACCTCCTCAGGGCACTGGGGCAAAACATCCGCCACCGAATCCCACAGAGAGTGGGTATATCGGCCCAAAAGACAAGCGGTGTTAACGGACCGCAAGCCAGCACTGGAGGAAGAAAAACCTTTCTTCCCAAACTGATCCAGGCGTTTGGATTCCCTATCCGGAGGAGCGGTAGGGAAGGCGGTTTGGGAAGCGGAGGCTTGGACAACCAAGCTCTCAGGAGTGGGGTGGACAGAAAGAAACAGGGGGTCGCCCGGAGCGGGGCGATGGCGTCGTGACACGTTCCGATCCACAGGAGCCCCTGTGTTGGGCTTGGACCAGGCGCCCAAAAGAACGTCCGTGAGGGCGTCGTTAAACGGCAGCACAGTCTCCGCAGAGGAGGCTGCCGGCTGAAGCACCTCTGTCAAGATGTTAGGCTTGACCGTCAAAGTAGGGAGCTGGAGACGTAAGGCCCCAGCAGCCCTACGCAACACCGTACCAAAATTGGCCCCCTCCTCCGTAGCCACGGGAGGAGACAGCATGCCAGTGTCAGGAGAAGTATCCAGACCACTGGCCTCCCTAGACTCTCTGTCCAGTCCTCATCATACTGACAGTTGCGTGTCAGAGGGTCATCAGACCCCTCCCAGTCCTCCTGGTCCTCCTCTGGTTCAAAATAAGGAGGAGGAGGGACATTTGGGACCCAAGGTCCCATCGGCGCCGGAGCCGGCGTCGAGCGACGTCGCTCCGGGTCCAAGTCCGGAGTCGGAAGGAACTGGGGGACGACGCCGCCCGGAGCCCAGGGCGGCGTCGAGAACGGCACCGGAGACATCGGCGCCGGCGGAGGTGTCGTGAGGTCGACCGGCGTCGATGGGGGTTGTGGAGCCGGGATCGAGGCCGGGGCCGGAGCCGGAGCCGGGATCGAGGCTGGAGGCTCGGGCGACGCCGGGGCCGGAGCCGCCGGCGACGCCGGATCAACCCCATCAGGGCCCGCGGGGCCCGAAGGCGCACCGGAGGGGCCTGAAGGCCCGAAGAGGCGGGCCATGGCCGACAGGAACTCCTGTACCTTGGCCGGATCCGCCCCCGAACCCGGGAAGGGCGGGTATGACGGGGGCGACTCCACAGGCAAGTCCGGGGCCGCGGGGCGGGGACGGTGCCGGGAGGGGCCTCAGCCGAGTCGCGAGACCGGCGAGGCGAAGTCCGAGAGCGACGATGCTTCTTGGACTTCTTGTGTCGAGACTTACCGGACGAAGAAGACTTCGACGCCGACGACCGGTGTGCACTCCGCGAGCGACCCCTGGACCTCTCACGCGACCGGGGCTTCCGCGGAGCCGAATGCCGGGCCTCGAGGAGCTTTCGAGACCGCTCTCGCAAAGCCTTCGGGTTGAGGGCCTGGCATTCGGGACAAGACTCGGTGTCGTGGCCTCGGCCGAGGCAGAAGAGACACTCCCAATGCGGGTCGGTGACGGACATCATCCGCGCACAGGCGCCGCATCGCTTGAAGCCGGGCATCCCTACGACACCTGAAAGCTGGAAAAACACAGTGAAAAATCACCAAAAAGTATGGTCAAAAATTGACCAGGGCACTGCTCTTCCCGGATCTGCGCTTACTGGCGCGGAAAAGAAGAACTGACGTCAGCGCGCAGGGGCGGCGCCTAAGTACTGCCCGCGACGTCATCCCGGCGATCACGACGCCGACGACGGACGCGGAGCCGCACGACGCCGCCTACCGACGCGCAAGGGTACTGCTACGCAAAACTTTCCGGATCCAGCCTGACGCCTGGGGATATTCTAAGGTAAGGAATCTATCACTAACGTGTCTCTTTCAGATACCCCTGATCTGCGCAGATGAGCTGCGACCACCGCCATCACCTTGGTGAACACCCGAGGGGCGCTGGTAAGGCCAAAGGGGAGCACGGTGAACTGAAAGTGCTCGTGGCCTACCGTGAACCGCAGGTAACGCCGGTGGGCTCGCAGGACGGGGATGTGGAAATAGGCGTCCTGCAAGTCCAGTGCCACCATCCAGTCCTATGGGTCGGGAGCAGACAAGACCGGAGCTAGAGTGAGCATCTTGAACTTCTCTTTGTGGAGGGAGCGATTGACGTTCCGGAGGTCTAAGATAGGACGCAGGCCTTTGTCCTTCTTGGGCACCACAAAGTAGTGGGAATAGCAACCACGACCTACTTCTGGCGTCGGAACGCGCTCGATGGCCCCCTTGGCCAAGAGGGCTGCAACTTCCTGCTGAAGAAGCACCAAGTGATCCCCCGACATGCGGTGGTACTGAGGTGGCATGGCTGGAGGGGTAGTCTCGAAGGGGAGGGAGTAGCCCCTCCGGACTATCTCTAAAACCCACCTGTCCAAAGTGATGGTGCGCCAGTGGGGGAGGTGATGGCGAAGCCTGCCGCCCACTGGCGTTTGATGGGCGTGAAAGTTCGGACTAGGAAGGTTTGGAGGCAGTGGTGGCCGGGGTGGTGGTGGACTGACCCGCCCGCTGGCCCCTTGGTCCGCTACGGCGGAACCCGCATCCGCACTGGGATGATTGCTGCGCCGGCCTGTGGCTCTGTTGCGAACGCTGCGGGCGCCCCTTCCTGTGCCACGAAAGGAGCGAAAAGCGGAAGGCGGAGGAGGGCGGACTGCCGAGAGTCCCAAGGACTTGGCCGTAGCCCGTGAGTCCTTAAACCTCTCCAACGCGCTGTCCGCTTTGTTGCCGAAAAGGCGACGGCCATCAAAGGGCATGTCCATAAGGGTGTTTTGGACATCCCCCGAAAATCCAGTGGTCCTCAACCAGGCGTGACGGCGAACCACCACCGTCGATGCAATCGATCTGCCCAGTGAGTCGGCGGTGTCTAGGCCACAACGAATCATGAACTTTGCTGCGTCTCTCCCCTCTGCAACTGCCTGGGAGAGAGCAGGCCGGGCCTCCTCCGGACACTGGGGCAGCACGTTCACCACCGTATCCCACAGAGAGTGGGAATAACGGCCCAAGAGGCATGCAGTGTTCACGGACCGCAGAGCTGGTAGAAGAAAAAATCTTCTTCCCAAACTGATCCAGCTTCTTGGATTCCCTATCCGGTGGTGCGGAAGGGAAGGCGGTTGGGGAAGCAGAGGCTTGGACAACCAAGCTCTCGGGGTTGGGGTGTTGGAAGAGGAAAATGGGGTCACCCGGAGCCGAGCGATGGCGTCGGGCCACGTTTCTATCCACAGGAGCCCCTGTGGTGGGCCTGGACCAAGTGCCCAAAAGAACGTCAGAAAGGGCTTCATTGAAAGGAAGCAGCGGCTTCGCAGGACCAGTGCCCAGTACATATAGTTAAGAGGTCTTCCCTGTTCCCTTGTACCATGTAGTAATTGAACTAGACAGCACTGGGGCATATCTACTCTTGCATATATGTCCTCATGTGTAATATAATGCACCCTGCCTAAGGGCTATAAGGCCTGCTGTAGGTGTGACTGACATATTTAGTGACTTTGGCATGGCACGCAGTGAGTGTGCCTTGTCGTGTTTTCAGGCATGGTTTGCACCATGTCACACAGTCTGCAATGGCAGCCT
Source organism: Calotriton arnoldi (assembly GCA_963921515.1). Taxonomy (NCBI): domain Eukaryota; kingdom Metazoa; phylum Chordata; class Amphibia; order Caudata; family Salamandridae; genus Calotriton; species Calotriton arnoldi. The sequence goes on along the minus strand of CAWUFW010005262.1, from coordinate 531,532 downwards.
GCATGAGATTTGTATGGGGGTCCCTTAGGGTTGCATAACACATGCTGCAGACCTTAGGTTCCCTCTTTAGTACCCATGCCCTAGGTACCAGGGATACCATTTACTAGGCACTTAAAGGGGTGCTGGAGTGTGTGCCAATTGTAACACAATTAGACCATTTTACTTTGTTTTTAGGGAAAGAGCACTGGCGCCTGGTTAAAAGGGACACTGTGTCTCTTTCAACAGGTTACCAATACAACAAGTATGGGTGCAAAATGTCAAAGAGTGATGCAAGAATTACCCGAATACTGTAATTTTAATGGCTTTTCTTTTATCTTTTATGGCCATGATTGGCAAATAAAGATTCATTGAATTGAATACTCCCACACTGGCAGGTTGTACATTTTCAGTTAAAAAACATCAGTACCAGTGGCAAAAAGTGGGGGTGACCATGACAAAAATGGGCCCCTTCCTACAGTCACCCCACTTTTTATCCACTGGTACTGATGTTCTTGACTGGATGTGCACTCGGTCCCTGCTAACCAGACCCCAGTGCCAGGGCTCTTTCCCCAACACAGCAACATATTCAAATGTTATCCAATTGGCAAGGACTTTAGCACCCCTGTAAAACCCTGGTAAATGGTACTCAGGGCATGGGTACTAAAGAGGGTCCCCATGCGGTACAGCACGTACTATGTTATGTTATGTAAATAAAAATTTCTATAGCGCACGTACACCCAGAGGTTTCATGGCGCTTAACTTGGTCAGTGTCACGGCGGAAGCGGATTATGCATAAGCCTGCTCAAACAGCCATGTCTTGAGCATTTTTCTGAACCCCAAAAGAATATTGCAAGATCTAATCGCTAATGGAAGAGAGTTCCAGAATTTAGGGGCCAGATAGGAAAACCTACACCCTCCCTGGCGTTTGAGCTTATAGGTAGGGGTAGTTAGCAGCTGAAGATGTGCTGAACGCAGATTACGGGTGGGAACATGCCTTGATATCATGCAACTGATGAATTTAGGGCTCCTACAGTGCAGGGCCTTGAAAATTAAGCACCCTGTCTTAAAGGCTGCCCGCTGGATGATAGGGAGCCAATGAAGTTTTGAAAGTAAGGGGCTGGCAGATTGCCATTTTGGCCGTTTGTGGATAAGTCTCGCAGCTTGGTTTTGTACCAGCTGGAGACGTTTAAGTAAGAACAATGGAAGGCCGAGGTAAATAGAGTTCGAGAAATCGAGACGAGAAAGAACCAAGGCAGTAACAACCTGTATAAGAGCGGTATGAGTAAGCAAGTGGGCAATCTTCCTAATTTTGCGTAATTGGAAGAAGCATGAGGAGACCACTGCCCCTACTTGACCTCTAAATGAGAGATCAGCATTTATGGTGATTCCTAGACTTTTTACAGAGGAGGACGGTATGGGGGGGGGGGTCCCAATTCAGTTGGCCAATAGTGTGGGCCCCAAAAGATCTGGCCTTTTCCGGGCAGGACTAATTCGGTCTTGCCCGGATTAAGTTTAAGATGGTTATGGTCCATCCAACTCTGGATAAAGAGCATGGTGTCTTGAAATTCCTGAATTGAGTCAGGGGAGTTGTCAATGGTGAAGACAAGCTGAAGATCATCAGCATAGTTGAAAGTAGTTAACTTCCTGTTCCTTAGAGAATGAATCAAGGGCAGGAGGTAAAGATTAAACAGGTGGGGGGACAATGATGATCCTTGTGGGACCCCACACGTGATAGCGGTCTTGGGGGCAGTAAAAGGAGCAAGGCGTACTGCTTGGGTGCGGCCCTCGAGAAATGACTTAATCCAATTGAGAGCTGCACCTTGTATGCCAGCCTGTCTGACACGGTCCAACAAAATTTTGTGGTCGACCGTGTCAAACGCGGCCGACAGATCCAGGAGCACCAAGGCCTGAGGGGTACCCTTGTCTGCGTTAGCTCGCAAGGCGTCTAGAACCGCGAGGATTACAGTCTCAGTAGAGTGGGCGGGCCGGAAGCCTGCTTGGTGAGAGTCCAGGTGTTCAGAATGTTCGATAAAATTGGATAGACACCTGGCAACATGGGCCTCCAATATCTTAGCCAAGAAGGGGAGCAGAGAGATGGGGCGGTAGTTTGATGGATTAAGAGGGTCGGCTCCAGGTTTCTTTAGGAGAGGGACCACAATTGCATTCTTGAATGCTTTCGGGACCCTGCCCTGCCCAAGAGACTCATTTAAAAAAGGCAGTACGGTGTGTGGTAAGGCAGAGAAAATATCCTTTAGAATATAAGGGGGGCAGCAATCTCTAGGAGAGCCACCCAAGGGAACCCCACAAAAACTGCATGCAGGATGCATGAAATGGCGCAAGCCATTCTGAAACCTTGACATTGCACACTCCCCGTGTGCCATGCACAAATACACTGCATGTCTTATATGTAAGTCACCCCTACAGCAGGCCTTAGAGCCCTAAGGCAGGGTGCATTATATTACATGTGAGGGCACATATGCATGAGCAGATATACCCCTGTGATGTCTAGTTCCATTACTCAGACAGTTCAAGTAATCAGGAAGCCATGTTAAAGGTATATACAGGGCACTGGTCATTATGAGTTACCCAGCTACATAATCCCTTCACAGACAATAATGGTGTTTGGTATCAAACATCTCATCTCAATAAATCTATACTGATGCCAGTATCAGATTTAATGTGACAGGCACCCAGAGGGCACACATATACTGATGCCAGTATTAGATTTATTGTGACAGGCACCCAGAGGGCACCTACTAGTCCTGTGTGTTGGCTGTCTGGTATCGTGCAGCCTGTCACCACACACAAGTTTCTGCCCCCTGTAGGTGAGAGCCCACACTTCCAGAGGCCAGAAAGTGGTGGGGCGTCGAGCGGCGCGGTTGGAGTCGGCTGACCAGACCCAGACACCATCGTCAGAGTCAGTTGACCGGACCTAGCCGCCGAACGTGGTAACCCTGAAGCACAAGTTACTAACTTGTGTAACGATATATCTGTAAGAGACAGTAGTTAGTGACAGATTCCTTACCTTAGAATATCCCCAGGCGTCAGGCTGGATCCGGACAGTTTTTGCGTAGCAGTACCCTTGCGCGTCGGTAGGCGGCGTCGTGCGGCTCCGCGTCCGTCGGCGGCGTCGTGATCGCCGGGATGACGTCGCGGGCAGTACTTAGGCGCCGCCCTGCGCGCTGACGTCCAGTTCTGTACACGACTTTCCGCGCCAGGAACGCAGAGCCATGCAAGAAGCTGACATATGTGTCTGAAAAATACTAGGGCCCTGAAAGGGATGTCCTTAACCCTAGAAATCAGTTCGCAGAACGGGGAGGATGGGTGGGGCGGTAAGGAATCTGTCACTAACTACTGTCTCTTACAGATATATCGTTACACAAGTTAGTAACTTGTGCATCTGAAAGAGACACGTTAGTGACAGATTCCTTACCTTAGAATAGATACCCCAGCAATACCAACCCCGGTGGTGGGTCTGCGAACAAAGATCAGACAAGGAAGTCCTGGAGGACAGAACGGCCAAAGAAGCCGCCCCTCCGGACCTGACTGTCAAGGCAGTAATGCTTTGTAAACGTGTGCAGCGAGGCCCACGTAGCTGCCTGACAGATAACCGGCAGCGGAACACCGCGGCCCAAGGCCGTGGTAGCAGCCGTTGCCCTGGTGGAATGGGCACGCAGCCCAACAGGAGGCTCCTTCTTAGCCAAAGAATAGCAGGTCTTGATGCACAAGGTAACCCAGCGGGAGATGGTCCTCTTGTGCACCGCCCGACCTTTTTGGCGCCCACGTAGCCAACAAAGAGCTGGTCATCCACCCGGAAGTGTTTTGTGCGGTCGATATAGAAGGAGAGCGCACGTTTTGGGTCCAGACGGTGGAGCCTCTCTTCCTCTCTGGAAGGATGCGGAGGCGGAAAGAAGGTGGGCAAAGTGATGGTCTGCCCAATGTGGAAAGCAGTAACCACCTTTGGCAAGAAGGACGGACGCGTCCGAAGAACAACCTTGTCTGGATGAACAGACAGAAAGGGAGGTTTGCAAGATAGAGCCTGGAGCTCACTCACCCGCCGAGCGGAGGTGATGGCCACCAGAAAGGCTGTCTTCAGAGTCAGAAGACGAAGAGGACAGTTATGTAGAGGCTCAAAGGGAGCGCACATTAAAAAGGTAAGAACCAAGTTCAAGTCCCACTGAGGCATCACAAACGGAACAGGAGGGAAGAGGTGAGTAATGCCTTTTAAGAACCTGTTAACAACAGGGGACTTGAAAAGGGAGGGCTGATCAGGGAGCCTGAGGAAGCCGAGATAGCACAAAGATAACCCTTGATGGTACCCAGGGCAGAACCCTGTTGGGCCAGAGAGAGAAGGAACAGAAGGACCTCAGAAAGAGGGGCAGAAAGGGGATTCACAGCCTTTGCTGGGCACCATGCCACAAATTTGTTCCACCTGCAGGCGTATACCACCTTAGTGGAGGGACGCCTGGCTGCCAGAATCACATCACAAACTTCGGGAGGCAAGTCGAAAGTAATCAACTGCCGCCGCTCAATCTCCACGCAAGCAGGTGTAGACTGGACAGGTTCGGGTGGAGGACCGTCCCCTGCTGCTGCGACAGAAGATCCTCCCGAAGAGGCAGACGGATCGGGGGATCTACGCTCATACTGAGTAGCTCGGGATACCAAACTCTTCGAGCCCAGTCCGGAGCCACAAGAATGACTTGGGCCCGGTCGTGCCGAATCTTCTTCAACACTCTGGGTAGAAGTGGTATAGGCGGAAAGGCGTACAACAGACCGCAACTCCACTCGCGACGAAAAGCGTCGCCGAGCGAGTGCCGCCTTGGAAATTCCAACGCGCAGAACTGATGACATTGCGCGTTCTCTTCGGTGGCGAATAGATCTAACCCAGGCTCTGCCCATTGTAGAAAGAGTCCTTTCGCCACTTCCGAGTGAAGACGCCATTCGTGATCCATCATGCACCTGCGGCTGAGTTCGTCCGCCCTGGCGTTCAGGGAACCTGCCAGGTGTTGAACCATCAGGAACATGCCCTGATGTTCCAGCCATGTCCAGAGGCGCAGAGCCTCCTGACAAAGGGTCCAAGACCCCACCCCGCCCTGTTTGTTGCAGTACCACATGGCGGTGGTGTTGTCTGTGAACACCTGCACTACCTTCCCTTTGACAGAGGGAAGGAATGCCTTGAGTGCAAGTCGGATCGCCCAGAGCTCCAGAAGGTTGATATGCAGCCGGGACTCCGCCGGAGACCAGAGGCCTCTGATCTCCGCCTCTCCCATGTGACCGCCCCATCCCAGAAGGGACGCGTCCGTCACAACTGTATGCTCTGGCTGGGGAAGGGAGAGGGATCTGCCCATGACCCATTGCCGGTTCGAGAGCCACCACTGCAACTGTTTTGCAGTCCCCTCCGAGATCTGGACGTGATCGGACAGGTTACCCTGGTGCTGCGCCCACTGGAACTTCAGGTCCCACTGCAGAGCCCGCATATGCCATCTGGCATGATTGACCAGCAGGATGCAGGAGGCCATGAGGCCCAGCAGCCTCAGGGTCATCCGTACCGAAACCCAGGATAAAGGCTGAAAGATCGGAATCATAGCCTGAATATCCCGGACTCGCCGTTCGGGAGGATAGGCCCGAAACTGCGTCGTGTCCAGAACCGCTCCGATGAAAAGGAGCTGTGGAGAAGGAATCAGATGCGACTTCGGCACATTGATGGAGAACCCCAGCGAGTGCAGGAGTTCGGCCGTAGTCTGGAGGTGGGAGACGACTGCCTGGGACGAGCCCGCCTTCAGCAGCCAGTCGTCGAGGTAGGGGAAGACTGAAACCCCTGCCCGGCGCAGATGAGCTGCGACCACCGCCATCACTTTCGTGAACACCCGAGGGGCACTGGTAAGGCCAAAGGGGAGCACGGTGAACTGAAAATGCTCGGGGCCTACCGTGAACCGAAGGTAACGCCGGTGGGCCGGCAGGACGGGGATGTGGAAATACGCGTCCTGCAAGTCCAACGCTACCAACCAGTCTCCAGGGTCGAGGGCAGTCAAGACCTGCGCTAGGGTGAGCATCTTGAACTTCTCCTTCCGGAGGAAGCGATTGACGTTCCGGAGGTCCAAGATAGGACGCATGTCCTCCTTGTCCTTTTGGGCACCAGGAAGTAGTGGGAGTAGCAACCACGCCCTACTTCTGGGGTCGGAACATGCTCGATGGCCCTCTTGGCCAAGAGGGCCGTGACTTCCTTCTGCAGAAGTACCAAGTGATCCCCTGACATGCGGTGGAATTGAGGTGGCATGGCTGGGGGGTGGTCTCGAAGGGGAGGGAGTAGCCCCTTCGGACAATGTCCAAGACCCACCTGTCCGAGGTGATGGTACGCCAGTGGGGAAGGTGATGGCGGACCCTGCCCCTACTGGCGTGCTGTGCACCTGAAAGGAGGGACTAGGAGGGCTTGGAGGCCGCGGACGGGTTGGAGGTGGTGGCCTGACCCGCACGTTGGTTGCCCGATCCGCCACGGCGGAATCCACGTCCTCGGCCACGCGAAGACGCCTGCTGCGCGGGCCGGTGGCTGGGCTGCTGACGTGACGGGGCGCCCCTACCGTGGCCACGATGGGGGCGAAAAGCAGAAGTCAGCGGAGGGCGTGTAGCAGAAAGGCCCAGGGACTTGGCAGTAGCCCGTGAGTCCTTAAAGCGCTCCAACGCTTGGTCTGCTTTGGACCCAAAAAGACCGACTCCATCAAAGGGCATGTCCATGAGAGTATTCTGGACATCCCCTGAAAAACCAGTGGTTCTCAGCCAGGCGTGGCGTCGCAGCGCCACCGTCGTTGCAATAGACCTGCCCAGCGAGTCGGCGGTATCAAGGCCACATCGTATCGTGTATTTGGCCGCATCCCTTCCTTCCGCAATGGCGCGGGAAAGCAGTGTCTGGACCTCCTCAGAACACTGGGGCAAAACATTCGCCACCGAATCCCACAAGGAGTGGGTATATCGGCCCAAAAGACAAGCGGTGTTGATGGACCGCAAGCCAGCACTGGAGGAAGAAAAACCCTTCTTCCCAAATTGATCCAGGCGTTTGGATTCCCTATCCGGAGGGGCGGTAGGGAAGGCGGTTTGGGAAGCGGAGGCTTGGACAACCAAGCTCTCAGGAGTGGGGTGGACAGAGAGAAAGAGGGGTCGCCCGGAGCTGGGCGATGGCGTCGGGACACGTTCCTATCCACAGGAGCCCCTGTGTTGGGCTTGGACCAGGCGCCCAAAAGAACGTCAGTGAGGGCGTCGTTAAACGGCAGCACAGTCTCCGTAGAGGAGGCTGCCGGCTGAAGCACCTCTGTCAAGATATTAGTCTTGACCGCCACAGTAGGGAGTTGGAGACGTAAGGCCCCAGCCGCCCCTACGCAACACCGTTGCAAAATTGGCTCCCTCCTCCGTAGCCACGGGAGGAGACAGCATGCCAGTGTCAGGGGAAGTATCTAGACCACTGGCATCCCCTAGACCCTCTGTCCAGTCCTCATCGTACTGACACTGTTGTGTCAGAGGGTCATCAGACCCCTCCCAGTCCTCCTGGTCCTCCTCTGGTTCAAAATAAGGAGGAGGAGGGACATTTGGGACCCAAGGTCCCATCGGCGCCGGAACCGGCGTCGAGCGACGTCGGTCCGGGTCCATGTCCGGAGCCGGAAGGAACTGGGGGACGACGCCGCCCAGAGCCCCAGGCGGCGTCGAGAACGGCACCGGAGACATCGGCACCGGAGACATCGGCGCCGGCGGAGGTGTCGTTAGGTCGACCGGCGTCGATGGGGGTTGTGGAGCCGGGATCGAGGCCGGAGCCGGGATCGAGGCTGGAGGCACGGGCGACGCCGGAGCCGTCGGCGACGCCGGAGCAACCCCATCAGGGCCCGCGGGGCCCGAAGGCGCACCGGAGGGACCTTGAGGCCCGAAGAGGCGGGCCATGGCCGACAGGAATTCCTGTACTTGGGCCGGATCCGCCCCCAAACCCGGGAAGGACGGGTATTGCGGGGGCGACTCCACAGGCATGTCTGGGGCCGCGGGGACGGTGCCGGGAGGGGCCTCAGCCGAGTCGCGAGACCGGCGAGGTGAAGTCCTAGAGCGACGATGCTTTTTGGACTTTTTGTGTTTGGACTTACCGGACGAAGAAGACTTCGATGCCGACGACCGGTGAGGACTCCGCGATCGACCCCTGGACCTCTCACGCGACCGGGGCTTGCGCGTAGCCGAATGCCGGGCCTCGAGGAGCTTTCGAGACCGCTCTCGCAAAGCTTTCGGGTTGAGGGCCCGGCAGTCGGAACAAGACTCCGTGTCGTGGCCTCGGCCGAGGCAGAAGAGACACTCCCGATGCGGGTCTGTGATGGACATCATCCGAGCAAAGGCGCCGCAACGTTTAAACCCGGGCATCCCTACGACACCTTGAAGTCGATTCGAAGAAAAACAGTGAAAAAATTCACCCAAAAAGTTAGTCAAAAAATGACTAGGGCACTGCTCTTCCCGGATCTGCGCTTGCTGGCGCGGAAAAAGAAGAACTGACGTCAGCGCGCAGGGGCGGCGCCGAAGTACTGCCCGCGACGTCATCCCGGCGATCACAACGCCGACGACGGACGCGGAGCCGCACGACGCCGCCTACCGACGCGCAAGGGTACTGCTACGCAAAAACTTTCCGGATCCAGCCTGACGCCTGGGGATATTCTAAGGTAAGGAATCTGTCACTAACGTGTCTCTTTCAGATGAGCTGTGCACTGGCATTGAAACAGATTTGGAGTCAGAAGGTCGAACTGAAGCAGAGGGCAAACCTGCCGGCGTGAACACAGTCACAACTTCATGCACCTCCTTGGGGCCCGAGGGCCCTCCAAGGGAAGGTGAAGACCCAAATATACTATTAAGAGAATTGTAATATTCTCTCATCAGAATCGGCCAGGCTCCAGAGTAGGTTGGGAGGCGCGGGATAGACTCGTGCACCAACTCTTCAACCAAAGATTAGGAACAGGCTTTATGTGGCGCAGTCGGGGGTTGCCGTGACTTCGACCGCCTGCGTTGTGACTTACCTCGGGACGTCGATGGAGAGTGACTGAACCCCGAGGACATGAAAAGTTGTTTAAAGGCACACTGTTCCGTTCAATGAAACCGCAGAGGTAGGCCAAAAACGAGCCTAAGGAACCGCTTATTGGATCCGCGTTGTAAGCAAGGGAAGAAGAAAACTGGAAGGGAGGGCTTATATAGACTCCATTGACCTCACGTCCAGAGGACGATGTAGCTATGGAGTCGCTCAACACCCAGTACCGACGCACAGAGGTACTGCTGTAAATAATTTCCAGATTCAGTCTGGCACCTGGGGAAAATTCTAAGAATCTGCGGCTAGATGTCTCTAACAGATATAAAAATTGATGTTATTTTTCTAAATTGGTGACAGATTTCCTTATTGAGTGTGTCTCCTTAATTGACTGTGTGTGCAACAATTGCCTAGCACTCCCCTATGATAAGCCTAAGGCTGCTCAACCACACTATCACAAATAGAGCACCTTGGGATTGTTAAAGTAAGCCCCTGTACTAGTAAGGGATATCTGGATTCTCTGCACAGTGCACCTCATTTCGGTACACCATATAGAGAGTCAGCTTCCTAGGTGTCACACTTGCAGGCTGGGCACACTCTTAAGGTGGGCCACCTGAAGTGGACAGTCGAAAAAGGGTTTCACCATCTTGGTTTTTGGTGAAACTAGGAAATCTAGGTCAGGATTAGCCCCACTCCTCGCAGGAAGTGGTCATATAGGGGGTGTAGTCACCCCAGGGGTAAGTAGCCCATTGGCTACTACCCTACACTCATCTAAACGCCCCTAAATTCAGTAATTAGGGGTCCTCCCCGACACCAGAAAGACAGATTTGTCTACCTGAAACAAAAGGACAAAGAAGAGCTGACACCGCAAGAACAGAGGACCTGCTTCGAAACTGGGGCCAAACCCACCCTGGCTGCTGGTAACCTCGACATTAGCAGGACCGACTCGTCCGGACGCTCAACACCCTTCCCAAACCCTTGGGAGACTGTCCAGCACTTCAACAACCACTTAGCATCTCCCTTGGGGTGAAGGAGCCATCCACCTGCAGGCACAGACCGCACTTGCCCAGTACTTCGTTTTGCTTGCCATTGGGCCCACCGAGGGAGCATCTTGTCAGGTGGAGGTTACCTTGGTTCCAAGAGGTCAGCTCCGTCTCTACAGTGAGTTTTGAGACGATAGACACTCCAGAAGACTCCCTGCACCAATACCCTAGGTACCAGAGCATTTACTGCAAACAAGGCGTATTGAGGGTCCAGCCTGGACACCACTGCCGCAAAAGCAGACCTGCTGGAGAGGGACTTCAGGACCGACGAGCCCCACACCGAGAGTGGACTTGTTGTCTTGTTTTCTTCCCCTCTCCAGGTCAACCCAAGAACCGTGAGAGCCTCCAACTCAAGTGGCCAGCCGGCCAAACACATCTGCACCCGAGCCCCACACCACGAGTTCACGAAAACAGACTGAGTCCCCTTGCTCCAGAGAACCTCACGAGCTGAGCCCCCCCTTTGGGTTCTGCTGGACTTGTCCCCAAGTCTGCACTTGCAGCCTTTTTGTTACAGGTACTTTGGACTAAACTGAGTAGCACGCGAGGCTACCATTGCAACCAGCACCTCTGCACCCGGACACATCAGTGAAGGTAAACCTGAACCGCTGGTGGTTCTTTGGACCTTGGCCCCCAAGCACTTTAAGTCCTAAAGGGCACCTCCTACAACCGCTTGCAAGTATATGTCTTTCCTCCCATAGGATACTATTACTGCGTTCAAGGCTCATACCTCAAAAGCCGCTATTTGTGTATTTTACTGTTTACTTGTAACATTCATAACTCCGAAAGTATTTACCCGATTCCGATGATCTTGGTGTCTAAAATTATATAAAAAGCTATTTTTCCAAATTGGCCTCAAATTTCTTCTTGAGTGTGTGTCTCATTTATTGCTGTTGTTTGTGTGCAACAAAAGCTTAACACTCCCTTCTAATAAGCTTAGGCTGCTCTGCCACACTACCACTTGGGATTATTAAAGTAAGCCCTGCAAACCAATAAGGGTCGTCTGGACTTTTTGCATGGTGTGCCCCTACATTGGCCAATTACATAAAAAGCCAACTTCCTACATGACCTCATTAGATTACACAGTGTACCAAAAGGATTAATCCTAGCTCTCGCACTGATCAAACTTTCCATGGGACTCCATGAAAAAAGAATCACCATCTGTATATAGGATAACAATATAGGACTATACTAGGCGACAGGCCCAGAGTCACCATTTGACACTTACTAACAAGGTGAGATCTTGTTCTATTCCAGGTTCCAAGGCCACTTCGTAGCACCCTAAAAACTGTCTCGCAGTCGATGTGCCAGCTACTGCCCCCCTCTGGGTTGCTCAACTAAAGAAGGACCTTATTAGAGAGTTTAAAAATTTACTTGTTGCTGAACTTTCTCCCATTTTTGACTAACTGCAGGCGATTGAACAAGGGCTTAGGGGTCTTATGCTAGGTCAGTCCCACACTACACATACTTATCAGGCCTTAGACACCACCCCCCAGGGACAGCCAGCGGGCTGTATCTGGTCAGTCTACTTCTCTAGCCCCGTGGTTCCTGCCACGTCAGATGTGCGAAAAAGAAAAGCCTACTACCTGCTTTTCCCTCTACACACGCTGCACAGTATATAGCTTCTTCATTACACTCTAGCGGGAACTTGGGCCGCCAAGGGATCACCATGGGCAGTAAGGATTGCACACCTAGGCCCGACTGTACCCGGCAGAAGCTCACGCCCCACTTCAGCATCACCCAGTGAATGATCTACCGTAAGCCTCCTGCCCCCATGTCATGGTTCATGCGGGGGTTCCACAGATGCGTGAGGGACAGAGGGAGGCTCCAGGTGAGCTTACAAACAAAGTAATGGAATGGTTGGACAAGTTACTTACCTTCAGTAACGCCTTATCTTGTAGAGACATGATCTAGCAACAGATTCCTTACCTTTGAACTTCATAGCCGTCCAGTTCGTCGTCATGACGTCCACGTCTATATAGGCGCTACCTCGGCGTGCTGAGTCAGTACTTTTCATGACTTTCCACGCCAGAAGCGAGGAGCCATGAAGTGACTGACCATAGTGTGTCAAAAGACAACTAGGACCCTGAAGGGAAACAGCCCTGACACTAAAACTAATCCGCATTGTGGGAAGAATGGGTGGGTCGGTAAGGAATCTGCCTCTACAGCATGTCTCTACCATATAAGGCGTTACCGAAGGTAAGTAACTTGTCCATCTGATAAAGACATCTAGCCACAGATTCCTTACTTTTGACCAGATACCCAAGCAATACCATCCACGAAGGAGGAACTGCGGAAAAGCTTCAAACCAAAAAGTCCTGTAGAACAGAACGGCCAAAAAGGCCCTCCCTGGGGACCTGGTTGTCCAGGCAGTAATGCTTGGCGAACGTGTGCAGAGATGCCCACGTGGCTGCCTGGCAGATGTCAAGAACCGGAACACCACGCTGAAAAGCTGTGGTGGCCACCTTCGCCCTGGTAGAATGGGCCCCAAGGCCTTCAGGAAGCTGTTTCTTCGCCAAGGCGTAACCTATTTTAATGCAGAGGATGACCCAACGTGATATGGTCCTCTTCTGTACAGTACGCCCCTTCTTTGCTCCAACGTACCCTACGAAAAGCTGCTTGTCCACCTGTAACGTTTTAGTGGGGTCAAGGTAAAATGACAACTCTCTTTTTGGGTCCTGACGCACAAGTTACTAACTTGTGTAACGATATATCTGTAAGAGACATTAGTTAGTGATAGATTCCTTACCTTAGAATATCCCCAGGCGTCAGACTGGATCCGGAAAGTTTTTCGTTAGCAGTACCCCTGCGCGTCAGTAGGTGGCGTCGTGCGGCTCCGCGTCCGTCGCTGGCGTCGTAAGCGTCGAGATGACGTCACGGAGACTACTTAGGCGCCACCCATGCGCGCTGACGTCAGTTCTGTACACGACTTTCCGCGCCAGGAACGCAGAGCCATGCAAGAAACTGACCATTGGTGCCATGAAACTAGGGCCCTGAAAGGGATGACCTGAACCCTAGAAATCAGTTCGCAGAACCGGGAGGATGGGTGGGGCGGTAAGGAATCTATCACCAACTAATGTCTCTTACAGATATATCGTTACACAAGTAGTAACTTGTGCATCTGAAAGAGACACGTTAGTGATAGATTCCTTACCTTAGAATAGATACCCCAGCAATACCAACCCCGGTGGAGGGTCTGCAAATGGATTACACCAGAAAGTCACGGAGAACAGAACGGCCAAAGAAGCCGGACCTGACTGTCAAGGCAGTAATGCTTGGTAAACGTGTGCAGCGAGGCCCACGTAGCTGCCTGACAAATATCTGTAAGAAAGTGGCTCTGTATATACTGAACCAAAGTAAGGTTCAGTGTGCACAGAGTCCACAGTCCCCAGAGGTTTGGCAGAGGCTAAAGTTAGATATAACCTTACTCTCTAAAGTGGTAGCTTGGTCGAGCAGTAAGGCAGTATCAGAGGACAGTGTAAAGCATTTGTTGTACACACTCAGTCAGCAAATGAATTCACACACTCAATAACTGAACTCTAGGCCAATTGTTTTGTATAGAAAAATATATTGTTGTTTTATTTTTAGAACCACAAGTAGGTATAAAAAATACTTTCTCAGAATGAGATGCTTTAGTTATATACTTTCAATAAGCAATAGACTTTTAAAGGCAATAGTCACAGTTGTTGCAATAGGCAACACAATTCAAACACAATTATAACATTGAGCTCAATGAGGAATTTTAAGTAAATGCAATATCAATTACTTTATGTATGATTTTCTTACTCAGGGCTGGATCCTAGATTCAGCCCTTGTGCATTTCCTGTAAACAGTTGGAAGACATCGTTTTTGTTACACAGGCGATTTTTAAGGAATATTTGTCTGTTTCAAAAATCGACACTTAGAAGAATTTCTGGAGAAAACCAGGCAATGTTATCCTATGGAGGAAAATAAAGTTATCGGTAAGTACAGTTGTAATTACTTTTCAGGGTCAGTGCTGGGCACCAAGATCCAGCACTGGGATCTCTCCTGATAACAGGTGAGTAATTTCGTTTTCGTTGATCGGACGATTTTTAGTGATTATTTTAAAGTTTCAAAACTCAACACTTTGAAGAAATTTCAGTGTAAACCAGTCAATGTTACCCTATGGAGAAAATGTAGGTAATCGGTTTTCAGGAAAGTACTCGACTGGCAGAGTTAAGGTTCTGGGCATAGACTCAGGGGTCTCCCAGGGTCAGGTAGGTACAGTTGGTACACCCTCAGCGGCACAGGGGCGGCCGGGTGCAGAGTGAGTTAGGCCCAATGTTAGCCTATGGCGGGCAGGGGGCCCTTGGTTGGTGGCTGCTAGCAGGCAGGCCACGCGGCGGTGGGAGCTGGGCTCCTGGTCACTTACCCAGGGCAAGTGGGGAAGAAAAATGGGATAGGTGTTGCACTCCCAGGGGCACTCGGGCGGCTGGGTGCAGGGTGCTTTTGAGCCGTCGGGCGCTCAATGTATTTCAATGGAGAAGCTGGAAGTTGAACAAAGGCTGCAAGCTCGGGGACGGAGATTCTTCAGGTGCGACCACCACTTCGAGAGGTAAGTTGGGTAGTTGGAGGATAGGTAGGCACCCCGGAGTTGGGCACAGGAGGCCGCAGGGCTCCGGGTGCAGGCGGGTGCAGGGGTGTCTTTTCGCGTCGGGAAATCTTACCCTCTGCTGGTCGCGGTTGGAGGGGTCCCTTGTTCTGAGGCTGCAGGCGTTGTCAGGAGCATCGAGGAGGGTCCTTGGGTGCTGGATTCTCAGTCACAGTCGCCGGGGGGACGTCCTAGTGGTCTTTGTCCACTCGGGCACAGGCCGGGCTCGGCGGGTGCAGGAGTCGTGGTTCCTGGCTGGCACCAGGCGTTTGTTACTTGCTTTTGAGCAGTACCACTGCTCGTGGGAGTCCCAGTTCTTTTAGAGTCACAAGGCAGTCAGGTCCTCCGGGGTTTTCGAGGTTGCTGACCACTGGAGACGCCGGGGTTTAGCAGGAGCAGGTTCGAGGGTCGACAGGCCTGTAGGGCTGGGGCCAAGCCAGTTGGTGTCGTCCTCTTGTGAGCAGCTGCATGGCAGGTCTTCTTTCTTCTTGTTCTTCTTGCTTGTTTCGGATTCGGGATCTGAGGAAGGAAGGTTCAGGGTGACCCTAAATAGTAGATTTAGGGGCGTTACAGGTAGGTAAAGGGCAGGGACCAATGGGTCCCTTCCCTGGGGTGGGTACACTCTCTATCCTGCCACTCTCCAGTGGGAGGGGGGCAGGAGCCTAGTCCTGATTGGGCAGGGCTCCCCATCTTCAAGATGGCGAGAGCCCGGAGATGTGCTTCACCTCGCCTCCCCCACCTGAGGGGTGGGGTTGGCAGAGGCTGGCACACCCCCTTTCCTCACTTGGGGTTTCCCGCCGGTCTTCCCGCCAGAGTGGGGGCTAGAACCGGTGGGGACCAGTTGCTGAGTACAGCAAGTGGTCTGGGGAGGCTCACAAAGGCGGCATGCCTTTGAAGCTTCCCTCTGCCCATCCTGGGGGAGGAGACCTAGCACCTCGCCCAGGACGTGCATTGTTGCAGGCCCGGGAGAGCGGATGGCTCTCTACCCAGGGGTCCAGCAACATGTCTGCTGGGTGGCAGCCTCTCAGGCAGGACGTGGATTGTGGGTTAGGTTCAGGGGGCAACTCTAAGTTGCCCTCTGTCGTGCATCTTACATTACATCCCACACTGGCATCAGTGTGGGTTTAATGTGCTGAGAAGTTTGATACCAAACTTCTCAGTCTTCAGTGTAGCCATCATGGTGCTGTGGAGTTCGTGATGACGACCTCCCAGCACCATATACGCTTAATGGCAGCACTGCACTTACAGTGCCCAGGAATGGACCTGGGTACTGTAGGGGTACAGGGCTCATGCACCTGTACCCTCACCACTGGCATAGTGCACCTAGCTAGAGGGGTGACTGAGGTATGCCAGGGCAGTGTGCTTGTGGGCATGGCACACAGTGATGTGTGCCATGTCGACTCTCTGTTTTGTTCTGCACCAAGACACTCAGCCTGCAAAGGCAGTGTGTGTGTGTCAGGGTACAAGGCCTCTAAGGGTGGCACAATAAGTGCTGCAGCCCTTAGAGGCCTTCTCTGGTCAAAGTGGCCTGGGTACCTAGGGCACCATTTACCAGGGGCTGACATGTGGCCAGGGATGCCAATTGGGTTTAGGCTTCAATGCAGTTTTAGGGAAGGAACAGAGGCCCTGGGCACCTGATTGGCAGGAGCCCAGGGCACACTCAGTCAAAGTACATCAGCAATTCAGCAAAAAGTGGGGGCATACCATGCAAGAAAGATGGCACTTTCTCACAATATCCTGCAAGGGGACGCCGCGTCCCAAGGCAGTAGTGGCTGCTGTCGCCCTGGTAGAATGGGCACGCAGCCCCACAGGAGGCTCCTTCTTAGCCAACGAGTAACAGGTTTTGATGCAGAGAACGACTCACCGAGATATGGTCCGTTTGTGCACAGCCCGACATTTTTTGGCGCCCGCGTAGCCAACAATCAATCAATCAATCATGTCACTTATAAAGCGCACTACATACCCGCGAGGGTCTCAAGGCGCTGGGGGAAGAGGGGGGTGGTGCTGCTACTGATCGAAGAGCCAGGTCTTGAGGAGTCTTCTGAAGGCCAGTAGGTCTTGGGTCTGTCGGAGGTTGGTGGGGAGGGTGTTCCAGGTCTTGGCGGCGAGGTGGGAGAAGGATCTGCCGCCGGCGGTCGTTTTCCGGATGCGGGGGACTGTGGCGAGGGCGAGGCTGGTCGAGCGGAGCTGGCGGGTGGGGGTGTAGAAGCTGAGTCGTCTGTTGAGGTAGGCTGGTCCGGAGTTGTGGAGTGCTTTGTGTGCGTGGGTGAGGAGCTTGAAGGTTATCCTCTTGTTGACAGGGAGCCAGTGCAGGTCTCTCAGGTGGGGTGTAATGTGGCTGCGTCGGGGGATGTCGAGGATAAGACGTGCAGAGGCGTTCTGGATGCGTTGCAGCCGTCTCAGGAGCTTAGCCGTCGTTCCTGCGTAGAGGGCGTTTCCGTAGTCCAGCCTGCTGGTGACGAGGGCCTGGGTGACTGTTTTTCTTGTTTCGGTGGGGATCCACTTGAAGATCCTGCGGAGCATTCGGAGGATGTTGAAGCAGGATGAGGAAACGGCGTTGACCTGCTGTGTCATGGAGAGGGTGGGGTCGAGGATGACTCCTAGGTTGCGTACGTGGTCACACCCGCGTATGTGGTCACAGAGCTGGTCCTCCACCCGGAACTGTCGAGTGCGCTTCAGGTAGAACGAGAGCGCACGTTTTGGGTCCAGACGGTGGAGCATCTCTTCCTCTTTTGAAGGATGCGGAGGCGGAAAGAAGGTGGGCAAAGTGATGGTCTGCCCGATGTGGAAGGGCGTGACAACCTTTGGCAAGAAAGAAGGACGGGTCCTTAAAACCACCTTGTCCGGATGAACAGAAAGGAAAGGAGGTTTGGAAGAAAGAGCCTGGAGCTCAATCGCTCTTCTGGCAGAGGTGATAGCTACCAGGAAAGCCGTCTTGAGAGTGAGAAGACGCAAAGGACAGGTATGAAGGGGCTCGAAGGGAGCGCACATCAGATATGTCAAGACGAGATTTAAATCCCATTGAGGCATAATGAACGAGATTTAAACAAGGAAGGCTGATCTGGAAGCCTGAGAAAGGCAGAGATGGCCGAAAGAGAACCTTTGATAGTGCCCAGAGCAGAGCCCTACTGGGCCAAAGAAAGAAGGAACAGAAGGACTTCGGAAAGAGGGGCAGAAAGGGGATCCACAGCCTTAGCTGTGCACCATGCCACAAACTTGTTCCACCTGCAGGCGTATACCGATTTAGTGGAGGGACGCCTGGCTGCCAGAATGACATCACAGACTTCGGGAGGAAGATCGAAAGCTGTCAACTGTCGCCGCTCAATCTCCACGCATGGAGGTGGAGGCTGGACAGGTTCGGGTGGAGGACCGCCCCCTGCTGCGGCGACAGAAGATCCTCCCGAAGAGGCAGACGGATCGGGGGATCGAGCGCCATGTTGAGTAGCTCGGGATACCAGTATCTTCGTGCCCAATCCGGAGCCACAAGAATGACTTGGGCCCGGTCGCGCCGAATCTTCTTCAGCACGCTGGGCAGAAGCGGTATAGGCGGAAAGGCTTACAACAGACCGCAACTCCACTCGCGACGAAAAGCGTCGCCGAGCGAGTGCCGCCTTGGAAATTCCAACACGTAGAACTGATGACATTGCGCGTTCTCTTCGGTGGCGAATAGATCTAACCAAGGCTCTCCCCACTGCAGAAAGAGACCTTGCGCCACGTCCGAGTTCAGACGCCATTCGTGATCCATCAAGCACCGGCAGCTGAGCTCGTCCGCCCTGGCGTTCAGAGAACCTGCCAGGTGTTGAACCACCAAGGTAATGCCTTGACGTTCCAGCCAAGTCCAGAGGAGCAGAGCCTCCTGACAGGGTCCACGACCCCACCCCGCCCTGCTTGTTGCAATACCACATGGCGGTGGTGTTGTCCGTGAACACCTGCACCACACTTCCCCGGACAGAGGGAAGGAATGCCTTCAGTGCAAGCCGGATCGCCCGAAGCTCCAAGAGATTGATATGGAGCCGGGACTCCGCCAGAGACCAGAGGCCTCTGATCTCCGCCTCTCCCAAGTGGCCACCCCATCCCAGGAGGGACGCATCGGTCACCACTGTGTGCTCCGGTTGGGGAAGGGAGAGGGATCTGCCATTGACCCAATCGCGATCCTTGAGCCACCACTGCAATTGTCGTGCAGTGCCCTCCGAGATCTGGACATGATCGGACAGGTTGCCCTGATGCTGTGCCCACTGGAACTTTAGGTCCCACTGCAGAGCCCGCATATGCCATCTGGCATGTTGCACCAGCAGGATGCAGGAGGCCATCAGGCCCAGGAGCCGGAGGGTCATCCTGACTGAAACCCGGGATAGAGGCTGAAAGATCGGAATCATAGCCTGAATATCCCGGACTCGCTGCTCGGGAGGATAAACCCGAAACAGCGTCGAATCCAGAACCGCTCCGATGAAGGGGAGCTTCTGAGAGGGACTCAGGTGCGACTTCGGCACGTTGATGGAGAACCCCAGCAATTGCAGGAGGTCGGCCGTAGTCTAAAGGTGGGTGACGACTGCCTGGGGTGAACCCGCCTTCAACAACCAGTCGTCGAGGTAGGGCAAGACTGACACCCCTGACCTGCGCAGATGAGCTGCGACCACGGTCATCACCTTCGTGAACACCCGAGGGGCGCTGGTAAGGCCGAAGGGGAGCACAACAAACTGAAAATGCTCCTGGCCTACCGTGAACCACAGGTAACACCAGTGGGCCGGCAGGACGGGGATGTGAAAATAGGCATCCTGCAAGTCCAACGCTACCATCCAGTCTCCAGGGTCGAGGGCAGCCAAGACCTGAGCCAGAGTCAACATCTTGAACTTCTCCTTCCGGAGGAAGCGATTGACGTTCCTGAGGTCCAAGATGGGGCGCAAGCCCCCCTTGTCCTTCTTGGGGACCAGAAAGTAGTGGGAATAACAACCACTCCCTACTTCTGGCCCAGGAACACACTCGATGGCCCCCTTGGCCAAGAGGGCCGTGACTTCCTGCAGGAGAAGTGCCAAATGGTCCCCCGACATGCGGTGGAACTGAGGCGGCATGGCTGGAGGGGTGGACTGAAAGGGAAGGGCGTAACCCTTGCGGATGATCTGCAACACCCACTTGTCCGATGTGATAGCGTGCCAGTGGGGGAGATGATGGCGGATCCTGCCACCCACTGGCGTGGGGTGCCCCCCAAAGCTCGGATTAGGAAGGTTTGGAGGCAGAAGCAGCGGGGGCAGAGGTGGACTGACCCCCACGCTGTTTCCCAGACCCGCCCTGCAGAAACCGCGTCCGCGTTGAGGCTGGTTCGGCACAGGCTTGCTGAAGGAACGTGCCTGGGTGCCCTTTCCGTGGCCACGAAAGGAACAAAATCCAGGAGTGGCTGAGCTTTTCGTGGAAAGTCCTAAGGACTTGGCCGTGGCCTGCGAGTCCTTAAAACGGTCCAGCGCACTGTCGGCCTTATCGCCAAACAGGCGAGTGCCATCAAAGGGCATGTCCATGAGCGAGCTTTGGACATCTGGCGAGAACCCGGTAGATCTCAACCAGGCGTGGCGACGAAGCGCCACAGTCGTAGAAATCGCTCTACCTAGTGAGTCCGCGGTGTCCAAACCACACCGAATGGCGAACTTAGCCGCATCTTTACCCTCGGCAACAGCTTGGGACGGCACAGCTTGGGTCTCTTCAGGACACTGAGGCAACACCTGTGCAACTGTATCCCACACCGCGTGGGAATAGCGGCCCAATAGGCAAGCGGTGTTCACCGACCGCAGCCCCAAGCTGGCCGAAGAGAACATCCGCTTGCCGAACTGCTCCAGCTTCTTGGAGTCCTTATCCGGCGGAGCCGTGGGGAAGGCACTCTGGGATGTCGAAGCTTGGATGACCAGGCTCTCAGGCGTAGGATGAGTGGTCAGAAAGGCAGGGTCACCGGGCGCCGGGCGATGACGCCTGGCGACGTTCTTATCCACAGGGGCCCCTGTGGCTGGCCGCGACCAAGTGCCCATTAAGAAGTCAGTGAGGGCGTCATTAAATGGCAGCAGGGGCTCCGACGAAGTGGACGCCGTCTGGACACCTCAGTGAGGAGGTTAGTTTTGAGGGCCACCATAGGGAGATCAAGGTTGAGAACCTCAGCTGCCCGACGGAGCACGATTGTGTAGGAGGCGCCCTCCTCCATGGTAGGCGGGGGAGAGGCAAACCCCGGGTCAGAGGAGACATCGAGGTCGCCGGCATCCTCCAAATCGTCCGCCCAGTCCTGCTCAGAGTCACACTGACGAGCAAGAGGGTCCTCGGACCCCGCCCAGTCATCCTCCACCTCCGCCGCATGTGGCACCGACCGCGGAGGCAGGGCAGGAGCCTGAGAAGGAACAAACAACGCCGGGAACGGCGCTGTGTCCCAATGCAGATCCCAGGTAGGAGCAAAATGGTCCTGGAACCTGGGCAAGGGCGGGACAAATGGCACCCACTGCGGCGCCGGAGGCGGAGCCGAGGGTGGCGCTGGGGCCGGAACGATGGACCTTGTGGCGCCGTGGCCGGAGCTGACGGCGCAGGATCCTGTGGCGCCGAAGCTGGATCCGCCGGCGGCCCAACAGGATCCTGACACGGGACCGCGGGGCCCGAGGGCGCACCGGCGGGAGTCCGAGGCCTAAAAAGGCGGTCCATGGTAGCAAGAAACTCTTGCACCTGTGCGGGAGTCGCCGACGGACCCGGGTAAGGTGGGTAGGCCGCGTGACTTTCGAGCTCCGAAGGAGCCGTAGGGGCAAAGCCCCTGTACCCCTCGTCCGCATCCGGGGACCAACAAGGGGATGTCGGAGTGCGAACACGCTTCGACTTCTTTTTGTGTCGTCTCTAACCCGAATCCGAGGGTGAAGACTTGGAGCCCGAGGAGCGATGACTGTGGCCCCGCGAGCGTTCCCTGGAACGACCCCTGGACCGGAAACGGCGCTGGGACGAGTGCCGGACCTCCAGCAGCTTCCGGTGCCGCTCCCTCAAGGCCTTCGGGCCATGGCCCGACAGTCCAGACAGGACCGGGAGTCGTTGTCGGTCTCCAGGCAGTAGAGGCAGACATCGTGGGGGTCCGCCACCGACGTATTGCGACGGCAGACCCACAAGACTTAAATCTAGGCATCCCTACGTGTACCAAGGAAACTAAAGCTTACAGGAGACAAAAGTCTCAAAAAGGGTAGTCAAAAAGTGACTAAGGTACGTGCTCTAACCGGATCTGCGCTTACTGGCGCGGAAAAAGAAAGAACTGACGTCAGCGCGCATGGGTGGCGCCTAAGTAGTCTCCGACGCCGCACGACGCAGGGGTACTGCTAACGGAAAACGTTCCGGATCCAGTCTGACGCCTGGGGATATTCTAAGGTAAGGAATCTATCACTAACGTGTCTCTTTCAGATGGTGGAGACGCTCTTCTTTAGAAGGATGCGGAGGGGCATAGAAGGTGGGCAAGGTGACAGATTGTCCCAGATGGAAAGGTGTTACTACCTTGGGCAAAAAAGAAGCCCTAATGCGGAGCACTACCTTGTCCGGAAAGACAGTCAGTTAAGGAGGCCGAGATGACAGAGCCTGCAGTTCGCTCACCCTCCTGGCAGAAGTTATTGCCAGTAAAAGGAAAATGCTACTTACCAGTATGCATCTGTTCTTGGCATGTAGAGCTGTAGATTAGTATACTTGTGCATAGATCGCCATTTGGTGTTGGGCTCGGATGTTTGCACTTTGTTTTTGTCTTCGAAGAAGTCTTTGTAGTCACGAGATAGGTGACTCCTCCTTACGGTGATAGTGCGCATGGGCATCGACTCCATCTCCAGATTGTTTTCGCCATAAAGGGTGATGATGGAGTTAGTAAGAAATAGAAAGATGTCCATGTGTAATGTATCTAAGTAAGATAGTACTGGAACAGATAGAGGTATCCGGGGAGGCGGGTGGGCGTATACGAATCTACAGCTCTACATGCCAATAACAGATGCATACTGGTAAGTAGCATTTTCCGTTCGAGGCATATGAGCTGTAGATTGTATACTTGTGCATAGACTATACAGCAGTTACCTCTTTAGCGGTGGCTACCTATATCTGTTGCAGTGGTTTGAAAAAGTGTTCTTAATACAGCCTGGCCCACATTAGCTTGTTGTTTTGCTTGCACATCTACACAATAGTGTTTTGTGAAAGTGTGCGGCGTAGACCAAGTTGCTGCTTTGCAGATGTCATCTAGGGGAATGTTCCCTAAGAATGCCATAGAAGCCCCTAGTTTGGGTGTGGAATGAGCTCTAGGGGGAAGGGTTAATGTGCGTTTGGCTTTAAGATAGCATATTTGGATGCATTTAACAATCCACCTTGCAATGCCCGCTTTTGAAATGGGATTGCCCTTATGAGGTGGGGAAAAAGCCACAAAGAGTTGTTTAGTTTTTCTAAAGGATTTTGTCCTTTCAATGTAGTAAAGTATTGCTCTTTTAACGTCTATTGTGTGAAGAGCCCGTTCTGCCACTGAGTCTGGTTGAGGGAAAAAAACTGGAAGTTCAACAGACTGGTTAAGATGGAAGGCAGAAACGACTTTAGGTAAACATTTTGGGTTAGGCCTAAGAACCACTTTGTTATGATGGATTTGCAAAAATGGTTCTTGTATGGTTAATGCCTGGAGTTCACTAACTCTTCTAAGAGATGTGATAGCGACTAGGAAGGCTATTTTCCAAGTGAGGAACTGTAGTTCGCATTTGTGCAGAGGCTCAAATGGGGGACCCATGAGTCTGGTAAGAAAAATATTTAAATTCCATACTGGAGAGGGCGGAGCTCTGGGTGGAATTATTCTTTTAAGTCCTTCCATAAATGCTTTGATAAGTACTTTCTAACTAATGATGGTCAGTATCTTCCCCGGGTATCCTATGGGAGGCGGATAAGGCCACCATCCGGGGCGTCGCAAAGGGCCAACTCAAAAGACAGCGACAGGCGCAACTGCAGCAGATCACCTCACGGGAGGCGCAGGCATTGCGCCTCGAGCAATCCCCCCCCTTTGGCCGATGACACTGTCCGCACTAGACAACTCACTCTTCTTTGGGCAGAGATCCGGCAGCTATCCCTAGATGCTGCCAAGCTCCTCTGGAGATCTTCTAAAGCGAGAGTGTATGGCTGGGGCGACAAGAATGGCACGATTCTTCATAGATTGGCCACGTACCCTAGGGCGAACCGCATCATCCCTGAAATAGCGGATCGGGACGGAGCGGTGCACCGATCTCCGATGGCGATGGCTCGCACCTTTGCCTCTTACTATCAACAGCTCTACGCGGTACCGTCCCCAGATCTGTCGCTCTCTGCCTTACTCGAACAGGGAGGCGTTCGTCTCCCTCAGCTGAGCTCGGCCGCCCAGGAGGATCTGGACCGCCCCATCTCTCGAGAGGAAATTAACGAGGCAATAACCCTCACTTCATCGGGTAAGACCCCGGGCCCTGACGGCCTCCCCCAAGAATACTATGCGCTATACCGCGAGACTCTCGTGCCGCGTCTTGCCGACTTGTTCAGTGAGGCGCTGGAAAAGGGTTCCTTCCCATCTGAGACAGATATAGCCACCATCGTGGTCCTACCGAAATCTCAGCCACCTTCAAGTCAATGCGCAGACTACCGTCCCATCTCTCTTATCAACACAGAGAGCAAATTATACGCCACCATTTTTGCCCAGCGGCTGAAGCCCTACCTGTCTCTGCTGGTTCACCCAGACCAGT
Source organism: Calotriton arnoldi (assembly GCA_963921515.1). Taxonomy (NCBI): domain Eukaryota; kingdom Metazoa; phylum Chordata; class Amphibia; order Caudata; family Salamandridae; genus Calotriton; species Calotriton arnoldi. The sequence continues at coordinate 507,151 of CAWUFW010005262.1, read as the reverse complement.
GCGGATTCATGCCCACGCGGGGTACTCGGCACTGTCTACGGAGGCTGCATCTGGCCCTGGCCCACCGGCACTTGCTCACCCCCTAACTGGCGATATTCCTTGTAGACTTTGAGAAGACCTTCGACTCGGTGGATTGGACGATTCTGGCCGACGTGCTGGTGGAGATGGGATTCGGGCCCCATTTTCGGGATCTGGTTCGCGTCCTATACGCCCAGCCGCGAGTCTTGGTCAGCTGGGTTTTATCAGAGGCCTTCCCCATTCAGAGGGGGAACGAGACAGGGCTGCCCCCTTTCGCCCCTGCTCTTTGCCCTGGTGATGTAGCCCCTGGCTTCCCTGGTGAGGGCCGAGGGTCTTATTCGAGGGTGGGAACGGCCTAACACGGAGGCGGACAAGATCGCTCTATATGCTGACGATGTTCTAATCTTCTTGGCTGAACCCGCCCAGTCTGGCCCTCACTGTCTCCAGATCCTGCAGTCCTTTGGGCAGGCTTCCGGTCTCCGACTGAACCCGGATAAGTCGGTCCTGGTCCCTTTACACCTATCTAGAGACTGTTATGACTGGCAATCCAACATACCGATTCGGCGCTGTAAGAAAGTGGCTCTGTATATACTGCACCAAAGTAAGGTTCAGTGTGCACAGTCCACAGTCCCCAGAGGTTTGGCAGAGGCTAAAGTTAGATATAACCTTACTCTCCAAAGTGGTAGCTTGGTCGAGCAGTAAGGCAGTATCAGAGGACAGTGTAAAGCATTTGTTGTACACACTCAGTCAGCAAATGAAGCCACACACTCAAGAACTGAACTCTAGGCCAATGGTTTGTATATAAAAATATAGTTGTTTTATTTTAGAACCAACAATGGGTGTCAAAATATACTTTCTCAGAATGAGATGCTTTAGTTAACTACTGTTCAATTGGCAATAGACTTTTGAATGCAATAGTTACAGTTGTTGCAATATGCAACACAATTTTAAACACAATTATACATTGAGCTCAATGGAAATTTCTGGTTAAATGCAATAGATTACTTTTTGGATTACTTTTCTAACCACGGGACTGGATCTTGGATTCAGTCCCGGGACACTTCCTGTAAACAGGTGAGAAAAAGCGTTTTGGTTATAGTAGTGATTTTTGAGGAATATTACTGTATTTCAAAAGTTGACACTTAGAAACTTTTCTGGGTAAAATTACCAATGTTATCCTAGGGAAGGAAATACAGTTTGCAAGCAAAGTATGTTTACGTTACTTTTGTAATCCAGTGCTGGACTCCTAGGTTCAGCACTGGGACATTTACTTAAAACAGGTAAGTAATTACGTTTTTGTAGTTTGTACGATTTTTAAAGAATATTTGTATGATTCAGAAATCGACACTTAGAAACTTTTTCAACAAAAAGCAGGCAATGATATCCTATGAGAGGAATTTCCAGTTACTGGTAAGTACGGTAAAAATTACTTTTCATGGTCGGTACTGGACTAAAAGATGCAGTACTGAGGTCTCTCCTGATAGTAGGTGAGTAATTCGGAATTCGTTACTGTTGTGATTTTTAAGCAATATTTTGGTATTTCAAAAGTGGACACTTAGAAGAAATTTCACAGAAAACCAGTCAATGGATCCCTATGTAAGAAAATTCAATTCGCCGGTAAGTTACTTTTAACGTTACTTTTGTAATCCAGTGCTGGACTCCTAGGTTCAGCCCTGGGACATTTACTTAAAACAGGTAAGTAATTACGTTTTGGTAGTCTGTACGATTTTTAAAGAATATTCTTGTTTTCAAAAGTCGACACTTAGAAACTTTTTGGAAGAAAAAGTGTCCATGTTATCCTATGAGGAAAAATGAGTTATCGGTCTCGAGGTAAGTAATCGGTCTTTTGAGTTAGGGTTCTGGGGTTAGACTCAGGGGTCTCCCAGGGTCAGTGATGCACTGTTGTTGCACCCTCAGCGGCACTAGGGCGGCCGGGTGCAGAGTGTTGAGGCCCAATGTTATCCTATGGAGGATAGGGGGACTCCGGTTGGTGGCGGCTGGCAAGCAGGCCACGGGGTTGTGGGAGCAAAGCTCCTAGGGTTAAGCTCAGGGCACGTTGGGGACCAAGTTAGCACCAAAGAGGCACCCTCAGCGGCACTAGGGCGGCCGGGTGCAGAGTGCTGTTTTGAGGTCGGGTGCCCTGTTGATTTCAATGGAAATTTTCGGTTTTGGTTTTCAGCTGCAGGCTCGGTCCAGGAAGACTTCCAGGAGGAACCAACAGCTGGGCAGGTAAGTTGGAGGGCTCGGGGACGTAGGTGCACCTCGGGTTCCTTTCTCCAGGGCGCAGGGCGTCTGGATGCAGGGGTGTCTTTTGAGGTCGGATTTCACCTTACCGGGCCACTCGCGGTTGGGGGTTCTCCGTGCAGAGGCTGCAGGCGACGTCGGGGAGTCCTGGAGGGGTCAACCCACGGTGGACTCGGACTCTGGAGAGCTGGGGGACCTCGCTGGGACCGGTGGGCCACTTGAACTCGGGCTGTAGGCGACGGGTGCAGTGGTGGTTCCAGGCGTCGGGTTTCTTTCTCCTCAGCAGGCTCGGAGTCTTTGTTTGGTGTTTCTTTTGAACAGAGCTGCTGTTCACAGGAGATCCGGTCTTTGTTGAAGGCAGTCAGTCCTCCCTGGGGTTCTGGAGGTCGCTGGCTGCAGGACAAGACTATTTTTGGCGCAGGATCTCTGGAAACTGCAGACGGGCCGGTAGGGCTGGGGCCAAGTCAGTTGTTCTCTGCAGTCTCCTCTGCTGGGCGTCTTCTTTCGTCCTTTTTCTTCTTAGGTTGCGGGAATCTAAGGAAGGAAGGTTCAGGGTGCCCCTAAATACTAGATTTAGGGGCGTTACAGGTAGGTAAAGGGCAGGGACCAATGGGTCCCTGCCCTGGGGTGGGTACACCCCTATCCTGCCACTCTCCTGTGGGAGGGGGCAGGAGCCTAGTCCTGATTGGGCAGGGCTCCCCATCTTCAAGATGGCGAGAGCCCGGAGATGTGCTTCACCTCGCCTCCCCCACCTGAGGGGTGGGGTTGGCAGAGGGTGGCACACCCCTTTCCTCCCTTGGTGTTTCCCTCCAGTCTTTCCACCAGGATGGGGGAGGAACCGGTGGGGACCAGTTGCTGAGTACAGCAAGTGGTCTGGGAAGCTCACAAAGGCGGAATGCCTTTGAAGCTTCCCCTGCCCATCCTGGGGGAGGGGCCTAGCACCTCACCCAGGACGTGCATTGTTGCAGGCCCGGGAGAGCGGATGGCTCTCTACCCAGGGGTCCAGCAACATGTCTGCTGTGTGGCAGCCTAGGCAGCCCCTCAGACAAGACGTGGATTGTAGGTTAGGTTCAGGGGGTAACTCTAAGTTGCCCTCTGACGTGCATTTTACAGTAAATCCCACACTGGCATCAGTGTGGGTTTACTGTGCTGAGGAGTTTGATACCAAACTTCTCAGTCTTCAGTGCAGCCATCATGGTGCTGTGGAGTACGTGCTGACGACCTCCCAGCACCATATACTCGGAATGGCAGCCCTGCACTTACAGTGCCCAGGAATGGGCCTGGGTACTGTAGGGGCACAGGGCTCATGCACCTGTGCCCTCACCACTGGCATAGGGCACCCAGCTAGAGGGGTGACTGAGGTATGCCAGGGCAGTGTGTTTGTGGGCATGGCACACAGGGATGTGTGCCATGTCGACTCTCTGTTTTGTTCTGCACCAAGACACTCAGCCTGCAAGGGCAGTGTGTGTGTGTCAGGGTACAGGGCCTCTAAGGGTGGCACAATAAGTGCTGCAGCCCTTAGGGGTCTTCTCTGGTCACAGTGCCCTGGGTACCTAGGGTACCATTTACCAGGGGCTTACCTGTGGCCAGAGATGCCAATTGGGTTTAGGCTGAGTACAGTTTTTAGGGAAGGAACACAGGCCCTGGGTACCCGATTGGCAGGGATCCAGGGCACACCAAGGAAAAGTGCATCAGTTATCAGGCAAAAAGTGGGGGGGTTACTGCAACAGAAACCCACTTTCCTACAGGCGCCAATCGTTCAAATACTTAGGGATATGGGTCACCCTCCTTCCTGAACTGGGCTGGTCCCTCAACGTCACCCCACTGGTGAGGAAAGCCAAGGCAGATCTTCAGAAGTGGAATGCGTTACCTCTGAACTCCCTGAGGAGGGTCGCTCTGTTTAAAATGATGGTTCTCCCCAGGTTCCTATATGTCCTCCAGAACACCCCCTTCTGTTTTCCTAGGGCCTGGTTTCGTGAACTGGACAGCATGGCCACCATATTTCTGGGGGGAGGAGGGGGGGAAGGGGGGGGGAGGGGGGGAGACGGCACGTCTGGCCCTGAATCTATGTCGGATTCCCTCATTTGATGGGGGTTTGGGGATGACGCATTTATATCTGTACTTCCTGGCTACGCGCCTCCTGATCATACACGACTGGTTTAATGGGGGCTGGTCAGACCCAGCTTACCGGCTCGAGCTGAGCGAACTGGGTTTGTCCAAAATCCAATCATTGATGTATGGGGGGCCCATTCCATCCCATTTACCAGATGTAACGCGCTCTGTGCTGTTGGCCTGGCGGGCTGCAATGTGTCATACTCACTGGACACGCAGGCTGACTCAGTGCACGCCTCTTTGGCAGGGTACTTGGCTCCGAGAAGTCAGTGGGTTGCAGGGCTTCAGACCATGGGATCTCATAGGAATCTCACAACTTGGGGATGTGTGGCAAGCGGCCACATGCGCTCCTTTCAGGACCTCCGAACCTGTTGCACAAGTTACTAACTTGTGTAACGATATATCTGTAAGAGACAGTAGTTAGTGACAGATTCCTTACCTTAGAATATCCCCAGGCGTCAGGCTGGATCCGGAAAGTTTTTTGCGTAGCAGTACCCTTGCGCGTCGGTAGGCGGCGTCGTGCGGCTCCGCGTCCGTCGTCGGCGTCGTGATCGCCGGGATGACGTCGCGGGCAGTACTTAGGCGCCGCCCCTGCGCGCTGACGTCAGTTCTGTACACGACTTTCCGCGCCAGGAACGCAGAGCCATGCAAGAAGCTGACATAGGTGTCTGAAAAATACTAGGGCCCTGAAAGGGATGTCCTTAACCCTAGAAATCAGTTCGCAGAACGGGGAGGATGGGTGGGGCGGTAGGAATCTGTCACTAACTACTGTCTCTTACAGATATATCGTTACACAAGTTAGTAACTTGTGCATCTGAAAGAGACACGTTAGTGACAGATTCCTTACCTTAGAATAGATACCCCAGCAATACCAACCCCGGTGGTGGGTCTGCGAACAAAGATCAGACAAGGAAGTCCTGGAGGACAGAACGGCCAAAGAAGCCGTCCCTCCGGACCTGACTGTCAAGGCAGTAATGCTTTGTAAACGTGTGCAGCGAGGCCCACGTAGCTGCCTGACAAATAACCGGCAGCGGAACACCGCGGCCCAAAGCCGTGGTAGCAGCCGTTGCCCTGGTGGAATGGGCCCGCAGCCCAACAGGAGGCACCTTTTTAGCCAAAGAATAGCAGGTCTTGATGCACAAGGTAACCCAGCGGGAGATGGTTCTCTTGTGCACCGCCCGACCTTTTTGGCGCCCACGTAGCCAACAAAGAGCTGGTCATCCACCCGGAAGTGTTTTGTGCGGTCAATATAGAAGGAGAGCGCACGTTTTGGGTCCAGACGGTGGAGCCTCTCTTCCTCTCTGGAAGGATGCGGAGGCGGAAAGAAGGTGGGCAAAGTGATGGTCTGCCCAATATGGAAAGCAGTAACCACCTTTGGCAAGAAGGACGGGCGCGTCCGAAGAACAACCTTGTCCGGATGAACAGACAGAAAGGGAGGTTTGCAAGATAGAGCCTGGAGCTCACTCACCCGCCGAGCGGAGGTGATGGCCACCAGAAAGGCTGTCTTCAAAGTAAGAAGACGAAGAGGACAGTTATGTAGAGGCTCAAAGGGAGCGCATATTAAAAGGTAAGAACCAAGTTCAAGTCCCACTGAGGCATCACAAACGGAACAGGAGGGAAGAGGTGAGTAATGCCTTTTAAGAACCTGTTAACAACAGGGGACTTGAAAAGGGAGGGCTGATCAGGAAGCCTGAGGAAGGCCGAGATAGCACAAAGATAACCCTTGATGGTACCCAGGGCAGAACCCTGTTGGGCCAGAGAAAGAAGGAACAGAAGGACCTCAGAAAGAGGGGCAGAGAGGGGATTCACAGCCTTTGCTGTGCACCATGCCACAAATTTGTTCCACCTGCAGGCGTATACCACCTTAGTGGAGGGACGCCTGGCTGCCAGAATCACATCACAAACTTCGGGAGGCAAGTCGAAAGGAATCAACTGCCGCCGCTCAATCTCCACGCAAGCAGGTGTAGACTGGACAGGTTCGGGTGGAGGACCGTCCCCTGCTGCTGCGACAGAAGATCCTCCCGAAGAGGCAGACGGATCGGGGATCTACGCTCATATTGAGTAGCTCGGGATACCAAACTCTTCGAGCCCAGTCCGGAGCCACAAGAATGACTTGGGCCCGGTCGTGCCGAATCTTCTTCAACACTCTGGGTAGAAGTGGTATAGGCGGAAAGGCGTACAACAGACCGCAACTCCACTCGTGACGAAAAGCGTCTCCGAGCGAGTGCCGCCTTGGAAATTCCAACGCGCAGAACTGATGACATTGCGCGTTCTCTTCGGTGGCGAATAGATCTAACCAAGGCTCTCCCCATTGTAGAAAGAGTCCTTGCGCCACTTCCGAGTGAAGACGCCATTCGTGATCCATCATGCACCTGCGGCTGAGTTCGTCCGCCCTGGCGTTCAGGGAACCTGCCAGGTGTTGAACCATCAGGAACATGCCCTGATGTTCCAGCCATGTCCAGAGGCGCAGAGCCTCCTGACAAAGGGTCCAAGACCCCACCCCGCCCTGTTTGTTGCAGTACCACATGGCGGTGGTGTTGTCTGTGAACACCTGCACTACCTTCCCTTTGACAGAGGGAAGGAATGCCTTGAGTGCAAGTCGGATCGCCCGGAGCTCCAGAAGGTTGATATGGAGCCGGGACTCCGCCGGAGACCAGAGGCCTCTGATCTCCGCCTCTCCCATGTGACCGCCCCATCCCAGAAGGGACGCGTCCGTCACAACTGTGTGCTCTGGCTGGGGAAGGGAGAGGGATCTGCCCATGACCCATTGCCGGTTCGAGAGCCACCACTGCAACTGTCTTGCAGTCCCCTCCGAGATCTGGACGTGATCGGACAGGTTGCCCTGGTGCTGCGCCCACTGGAACTTCAGGTCCCACTGCAGAGCCCGCATATGCCATCTGGCATGATTGACCAGCAGGATGCAGGAGGCCATGAGGCCCAGCAGCCTCAGGGTCATCCGTACCGAAACCCAGGATAAAGGCTGAAAGATCGGAATCATAGCCTGAATATCCCGGACTCGCCGTTCGGGAGGATAGGCCCGAAACTGCGTCGTGTCCAGAACCGCTCCGATGAAAAGGAGCTGTGGAGAAGGAATCAGATGCGACTTCGGCACATTGATGGAGAACCCCAGCGAGTGCAGGAGTTCGGCCGTAGTCTGGAGGTGGGAGACGACTGCCTGGGACGAGCCCGCCTTCAGCAGCCAGTCGTCGAGGTAGGGGAAGACTGAAACCCCTGCCCGGCGCAGATGAGCTGCGACCACCGCCATCACTTTCGTGAACACCCGAGGGGCACTGGTAAGGCCAAAGGGGAGCACGGTGAACTGAAAATGCTCGGGGCCTACCGTGAACCGAAGGTAACGCCGGTGGGCCGGCAGGACGGGGATGTGGAAATATGCGTCCTGCAAGTCCAACGCTACCAACCAGTCTCCAGGGTCGAGGGCAGTCAAGACCTGAGCTAGGGTGAGCATCTTGAACTTCTCCTTCCGGAGGAAGCGATTGACGTTCCGGAGGTCCAAGATAGGACGCATGTCCTCCTTGTCCTTTTGGGCACCAGAAAGTAGTGGGAGTAGCAACCACGCCCTACTTCTGGGGTCGGAACACGCCGATGGCCCTCTTGGTCAAGAGGGCCGCGACTTCCTTCTGTAGAAGCACCAAGTGATCCCCTGACATGCGGTGGAATTGAGGTGGCATGGCTGGGGGGGTGGTCTCGAAGGGGAGGGAGTAGCCCCTTCGGACAATGTCCAAGACCCACCTGTCCGAGGTGATGGTACGCCAGTGGGGAAGGTGATGGCGGACCCTGCCCCCTACAGGCGTGCTGTGCACCTGAAAGGAGGGACTAGGAGGGCTTGGAGGCCGTGGACGGGTTGGAGGTGGTGGCCTGACCCGCACGCTGGTTGCCCGATCCGCCACGGCGGAATCCACGTCCTCGGCCACGCGAAGACGCCTGCTGCGCGGGCCGGTGGCTGGGCTGCTGACGTGAAGGGCGCCCCTACCGTGGCCACGATAGGGGCGAAAAGCAGAAGTCAGCGGAGGGCGTGTAGCAGAAAGGCCCAGGGACTTGGCAGTAGCCCGTGAGTCCTTAAAGCGCTCCAACGCATGGTCTGCTTTGGACCCAAAAAGACCGACTCCATCAAAGGGCATGTCCATGAGAGTATTCTGGACATCCCCTGAAAAACCAGTGGTTCTCAGCCAGGCGTGGCGTCTGAGCGCCACCGTCGTTGCAATAGACCTGCCCAGCGAGTCGGCGGTGTCAAGGCCACAACGTATTGTGTATTTAGCCGCATCCCTTCCTTCCTCAATGGCGCGGGAAAGCAGTGTCTGGACCTCCTCAGGACACTGGGGCAAAACATCCGCCACCGAATCCCACAGGGAGTGGGTATATCGGCCCAAAAGACAAGCGGTGTTAACGGACCGCAAGCCAGCACTGGAGGAAGAAAAACCCTTCTTCCCAAACTGATCCAGGCGTTTGGATTCCCTATCCGGAGGAGCGGTAGGGAAGGCGGTTTGGGAAGCGGAGGCTTGGACAACCAAGCTCTCAGGAGTGGGGTGGACAGAGAGAAACAGGGGGTCGCCCGGAGCTGGGCGATGGCGTCCTGACACGTTCCGATCCACAGGAGCCCCTGTGTTGGGCTTGGACCAGGCGCCCAAAAGAACGTCAGTGAGGGCGTCGTTAAACGGCAGCACAGTCTCCGCAGAGGAGGCTGCCGGCTGAAGCACCTCTGTCAAGATGTTAGGCTTGACCGTCAAAGTAGGGAGTTGGAGACGTAAGGCCCCAGCCGCCCTACGCAACACCGTACCAAAATTGGCTCCCTCCTCCGTAGCCACGGGAGGAGACAGCATGCCAATGTCAGGGGAAGTATCCAGACCACTGGCCTCCCCTAGACTCTCTGTCCAGTCCTCATCGTACTGACAGTTTCGTGTCAGAGGGTCATCAGACCCCTCCCAGTCCAACTGGTCCTCCTCTGGTTCAAAATAAGGAGGAGGAGGGACAGTTGGGACCCAAGGTCCCATTGGCGCCGGAGTAGAGCGACGTCGGACCGGAGCCATGTCCGGGGCCGGAAGGAACTGGGGGACGACGCCGCCCGGAGCCCAGGGCGGCGTCGAGAACGGCACCGGAGACATCGGCGCCGGCGGAGGTGTCGTTAGGTCGACCGGCGTCGATGGGGGTTGTGGAGCCGGGATCGAGGCCGGGGCCGAAGCCGGAGCCGGGATCGAGGCTGGAGGCACGGGCGACGCCGGGGCCGGAGGCGACGCCGGAGCAACCCCATCAGGGCCCGCGGGGCCCGAAGGCGCACCGGAGGGGCCTGAAGGCCCGAAGAGGCGGGCCATGGCCGACAGGAATTCCTGCACTTTGGCCGGATCCGCCCCCGAACCCGGGAAGGGAGGGTATGGCGGGGGCGACTCCACAGGCATGTCCGGGGCCGCGGGCGGGGACGGTGCCGGGAGGGGCCTCAGCCGAGTCGCGAGACCGGCGAGGCGAAGTCCTAGAGCGATGATGCTTTTGGACTTTTTGTGTTTCGACTTACCGGACGAAGAAGACTTCGACGCCGACGACCGGTGTGGACTCCGCGATCGACCCCTGGACCTCTCACGCGACCGGGGCTTCCGCGGAGCCGAATGCCGGGCCTCCAGGAGCTTTCGAGACCGCTCTCGCAAAGCTTTCGGGTTAAGGGCCTGGCATTCGGGACAAGACTCCGTGTCGTGGCCTCGGCCGAGGCAGAAGAGACACTCCCAATGCGGGTCGGTGACGGACATCATCCGCGCACAGGCGCCGCAACGTTTGAAACCGGGCATCCCTACGACACCTTGAGAGATGAAAAACAGTGAAAAAATTCACCAAAAAGTATGGTCAAAAAATGACCAGGGCACTGCTCTTCCCGGATCTGCGCTTGCTGGCGCGGAAAAGAAGAACTGACGTCAGCGCGCAGGGGCGGCGCCTAAGTACTGCCCGCGACGTCATCCCGGCGATCACGACGCCGACGACGGACGCGGAGCCGCACGACGCCGCCTACCGACGCGCAAGGGTACTGCTACGCAAAAAACTTTCCGGATCCAGCCTGACGCCTGGGGATATTCTAAGGTAAGGAATCTGTCACTAACGTGTCTCTTTCAGATACTCCCTGCACCCATCTCAATTTTATAAATACTTACAACTGCGACATGCCCTCCACATGCACATCACCGCTGACACCAGGATCCCGGAGTATAGCCCCCCCCGAGGCACAGACTATGCTGGGAGATTTAGGCAAAGGGGGTATTTCTCGTATTGGTTAACAACACCCCCACTACACTGGATAAGCTGAGAAGCCAATGGGAAGAATGGGTGGGTCCGCTCGATGAGGAGGATTGGCGTGATGCCCTTATGGCGTCCAAGACGGTCACTGCATCAGCCAAACTCGACTGATCCAACTATACTACTTACACGCCGCATACTTAACCCCCCTGCGCCCCCACCGGGCAGGCCTGTACCCGAGCGCATCCTGCACGTGGTGCGGCAACGCTTCGGCTGATTTTTTCCACATGGTCTGGGCGTGCCCCCACCTGGCGCGATTCTGGGGTGATATCGAGGAGGAGCTCATGGAAATCTTGGGGTGGGAAGTCCCTCACGACCCACGACACACTCTGTTGGGGATTACAGATGGGCTGGACGGGTCCAGAAATAAAAAAATATTTTTCAACACGGCCATGGTAGTGGCCAAGCGAGACATAGCTGCGGCTTGGAAATGGCCAGATCCACCCTGCTCAGGGAATTGGCCAAGGGGGGTAGACTGGTGCACGACCCAAGAAAAAACCTTGTACGAGGCAAGAGGGTGTCCCAAAAAGTACTGCAGGGTGTGGGGTAAATGGCTGGGTACCGTGGAGTAATCAAAGTTTTGTATCTAACCGTTCTCTATATTTGTGCCTTAAGAAGTCGGGACCTATGAGATGTTATGCTCCTGTAATTGGCGGTGAATTGTCATCTTCCGTGTCTAATGCTGATTTGCCGATGTTGTTTGTTTTCAAAACAATAAAATTGATTATCAAAAAAAAAAAATGCTTTGATAGCGGGTACTCTAAACAAAGACAAGTGTTGTCTGTTTTGGAGATAAGCTGCTATTGCAGCGAGATGTAGTCTTAAGGATGTATATGCTAGGTTACATTGTTGTAGGTGTAAGAGATAGCATATAATGTTTTGAATAGAATCATCTAGTGGATTGAGTGTTATTTGTACAGTAAATTACAAATCGTTTCCACTTTGCGGCATAACATGCTCTGGTGGTAGGACGTCTAGCCTCTTTAATGATGTTCATGCAGTCTGGTGGGAGATTGAGGTACCAAACTCTAAGACTTCAGGTGCCAGATCGCAAGGTTGAGTTGACTGGGATCTGGATGTCTTATCGCTCCATGGTTCTGAGTGAGAAGCTTGGGTGAGAGGCGTAGCTTTTGATGAGGAACTACTGATAGTTCCAAGAGGGTTGTGAACCATGGTTGTCGGGCCCATGTTGGAGCAACCAGGATCATTGTGAGGGAGTGCTGTTTGAGCTTCCGAACCACTAACGGAATTAGTGGGAGAGACGGAAAAGCGTAAGCAAATTTGCCTGACCAGTTCATCCATAGAGCATTGCCTTTGGACAATGGGTGTGGATACCTGGACGCGAAGCTTGGGCATTTTGCGTTTTGTTGTGTGGCGAACAGATCTATTTCTGGGTGGCCCCACATGTGAAAGAATGGAAGAAGAACTTGAGGATGAAGTTCCCATTCGTGGATCTGCTGTGTTTGACGACTGAGCAGATCTGCAATCTGATTGTGTACCCCTGGGAGGTGTTCTGCAGGGAGATATATGTTTTGCGGAATGGCCCATCTCCATATGCTTTGAGCTAGGTGTGAAAGCGTAGAGAGAGAGTCACCCCCTGTTTCTGTATGTAGTACATTGCTGTGATGTTGTCTGTACGGACCAGGACAGCTTTGCCTAATAGATGTAGTTGAAAGGATTTTAATGCCAGAAAAATTGCCAGTAATTCCAGGTAATTTATGTGGTGGTGTTTTTGCCGAGGGGTCCATATGCCCTGAATGATATGGTTTTGAAGATTAGCTCCCCAGCCGGTGAGCGATGCGTCTACTGTTAGCACTATCTGTGGAACTGGGTCGAGGAACGGCCGCCCTTTGGAAAGGTTTTGTGTGTTTCACCACTGCAGAGAGCGATGTGTGCGGCTGTCCACCAACACCAGATCTGTCAGCTGACCTTGAGCCTGGTTCCACTGATGTGCCAAACACTCCTGTAAGGGACACATTTGGAGTCTTGCATAAGGGACGATGAGAATGCAAGAGGCCATCATCCCGATCAACTGCATGAACACTCGAGCTGGTAATGAGTGTTGAGGCTGAAATTTGGATATTAGAGCTTGCATAGTGCTTATCCTGAGAGAGTTGGGGTATGCTAAAGCTTTTGAAGTGTTTATCGTAGCTCCTAGGTATTGTTGTGTGTTGGAGGGTTGGAGGTGGGATTGGGTGAGGTTCACCGTGAATCCCAAGTGGTGAAGCAGCTGGATTGTTTTGTGTGTGTGTTGCACACAGCTGCCGTGTGACCTGGCTTTTATGAGCCAGTCGTCCAGATAAGGGAACACGTGAATGTGTTGTCTTCGTAAGGGAGCCGCCACTACTGCGAGGCACTTGGTGAAGACTCTGGGTGCTGTAGTGACCCCGAACGGAAGGACTTTGAATTGGTAGTGTTGACCGTCCACCACGAACCTGAGATTTCCTGTGAGCGGGGTGAATGGGAATATGAAAGTAGGCGTCCTTTAGATCTAGAGTGGAGAGAAAGTCGCCTTGTTGAAGCAATGGGAGCACCTGTTGGAGAGTGACCATGTGGAAGTGGTCTGACTGAATGTAGAGGTTTAAATGTCTGAGGTCCAGTATTGGCCTGAGAGAGCCGTCCTTTTTTGGGATTAGAAAGTAGAGTGAGTAAACCCCTGTGCCTTGATGAGGTAAGGGGACTGGTTCTATTGCATGTTTTTGTAATAGAGAGAGAACCTCTTGTTTCAGAAGAGTTAGATGTTCCGGGGACATTGAACGTTGTCTGGGAGGGATATTTGGGGGAGTGGAGGTGAGTTCCAGGCAATAACCATACTGGATAATTTGTCTTACCCACTTGTCTGTTGTGATAGAATTCCAGACAGGTAGGAACTGTGAGAGGCGTCCCCCGACAGGAGTGGAATGATCGGGGGAAGTGAAGGGAAGTCACTGTTTGGTGGTAGGGGAGTTGCGGGTATTGTTACCACGACCTCTTCCCTTACCATTGTTGCCTCTGTACCCTCCACGAAAGTATCCTCTGGAGGAATTGGTTTGATTGGGGCTTTTATAGGAAGAAGAGGGATGCTCCGAGCCAATAGTTTTGGAGCCAGCCCAGTAAAAGGAGCGACGAAATGAACCTCTAGGGGAAGGTAATTGCAAGGCCCCCATGGACTTGGCAGTGTCCGTATCCTTTTTCATCTTCTCTAAAGATGTATCGACTGTGGGCCCAAAAAGATGCTCTTGGTCAAAAAGGCTGATTAAGAATAGCAGACTGCACTTCCTGCTTGAATCCGGAGATTCGGAGCCAAGCGTGCCTGCGTAGCAAAAAGCTGGTATTAATAGCACGAGATGCCGTATCAGCCGCATCAAGCGCACATTTAATAGATGTATTTGTTATTAATTTTCCCTCCTGTATAAGGTCATTAGCTTTGTCTTTATATTGGTCAGGAAGATGTTGCATAAGCTTTTCAAGCTCATCATAGTGAGCTCTGTCATATCTGGCCAACAAAGCTTGGGCATTGGCAATCCACCAATTATTTGCCACCTGTGACGCGATACGTTTTCCAGATGCGTCTATGAGTTTGGATTCCTTATCAGGAGGAGGGGTGTCGCCTGTGCCTTGTGAATTTGCCCTCTTGCGTGCATTAGACACCACAAGAGAATCTAAAGGGACCTGACCTTTAATGTACACTGGGCCATTGGGAGCTGCCATATATTTTTTGTCTACCCTGGTGTTAAGAATCCTGGCTCTGACGGGGTCCTTAAAAACTTCTGGTGCATGTTTTAGCATGCCTTTTAACATTGGCAGGGTGTGCGTGGACTTTTGTGTGGGTGCAAATGTTTCCAACAAAAAGTCGTCCTCTAAAGGGTCGGAGTGTAATTGTACCCCGTGGTATTGAGCAGCTCTATTAATGCACAAGTTACTAACTTGTGTAACGATATATCTGTAAGAGACAGTAGTTAGTGACAGATTCCTTACCTTAGAATATCCCCAGGCGTCAGGCTGGATCCGGAAAGTTTTTGCGTAGCAGTACCCTTGCGCGTCGGTAGGCGGCGTCGTGCGGCTCCGCGTCCGTCGTCGGCGTCGTGATCGCCGGGATGACGTCGCGGGCAGTACTTAGGCGCCGCCCCTGCGCGCTGACGTCAGTTCTGTACACGACTTTCCGCGCCAGGAACGCAGAGCCATGCAAGGAGCTGACATAGCTGTCTAAGAATACTAGGGCCCTGAAAGGGATGTCCTTAAACCTAGAAATCAGTTCGCAGAACGGGGAGATGGGTGGGGCGGTAAGGAATCTGTCACTAACTACTGTCTCTTACAGATATATCGTTACACAAGTTAGTAACTTGTGCATCTGAAAGAGACACGTTAGTGACAGATTCCTTACCTTAGAATAGATACCCCAGCAATACCAACCCCGGTGTTGGGTCTGCGAACAAAGATCAGACAAGGAAGTCTCGGAGGACAGAACGGCCAAAGAAGCCGTCCCTCCGGACCTGGCTGTCAAGGCAGTAATGCTTGGTAAACGTGTGCAGCGAGGCCCACGTAGCTGCCTGACATATATCCTGCAGCGGGACACCGCGGCCTAAAGCCGTGGTAGCAGCCGTTGCCCTGGTGGAATGGGCACGCAGCCCAACAGGAGGCTCCTTCTTTGCCAAAGAATAGCAGGCTTTGATACACAAGGTGACCCAGCGGGAGATGGTTCTCTTGTGCACCGCCCAACCTTTTTTTGGCGCCCACATAGCCAACAAAGAGCTGGTCATCCACCCGGAAGTGTTGTGTGCGGTTGATATAAAAGGAAAGCGCACGTTTTGGGTCCAGACGGTGGAGCCTCTCTTCCTCTCTGGAAGGATGCGGAAAGAAGGTGGGCAAAGTGATGGTCTGCCCAAAGTGGAAGGCAGTAACCACCTTTGGCAAGAAGGACGGACGCGTCCTAAGAACAACCTTGTATGGATGAACAGACAGAAAGGGAGGTTTGCATGATAGAGCCTGGAGCTCACTCACCCGCCGAGCGGAGGTGATGGCCACCAGAAAGGCTGTCTTCAAAGTAAGAAGACAAAGAGGACAGTTATGTAGAGGCTCAAAGGGAGCGCACATTAAAAAGGTAAGAACCAAGTTTAAGTCCCACTGAGGCATTACAAACGGAACAGGAGGGAAGAGGTGTGTAATGCCTTTTAGAAACCTGTTAACAACAGGGGACTTAAAAGAGAGGGCTGATCAGGGAGCCTGAGGAAGGCCGAGATCGCACAAAGATAGCCCTTGATGGTACCCAGGGCAGAACCCTGTTGGGCCAGAGAAAGAAGGAACAGAAGAACCTCAGAAAGAGGGGCAGAGAGGGGATTCACAGCCTTTGCTGTGCACCATGCCACAAACTTGTTCCACCTGCAGGCGTATACTACCTTAGCGGAGGGACGCCTGGCTGCCAGAATCACATCACAAACTTCGGGAGGCAAGTCGAAAGGAATCAACTGCCGCCGCTCAATCTCCACGCAAGCAGGTGGAGACTGGACAGGTTCGGGTGGAGGACCGTCCCCTGCTGCTGCGACAGAAGATCCTCCCGAAGAGGCAGACGGATCGGGGGATCGACGCTCATACTGAGTAGCTCGGGATACCAAACTCTTCGAGCCCAGTCCGGAGCCACAAGGATGACTTGGGCCCGGTCGCGCCGAATCTTCTTCAACACTCTGGGTAGAAGTGGTATAGGCGGAAAGCGTACAACAGACCGCAACTCCACTCGCGACGAAAAGCGTCGCCGAGCGAGTGCCGCCTTGGAAATTCCAACGCGCAGAACTGATGACATTGCGCGTTCTCTTCGGTGGCGAATAGATCTAACCAAGGCTCTCCCCACTGTAGAAAGAGTCCTTGCGCCACTTCCGAGTGAAGACGCCATTCGTGATCCATCATGCACCTGCGGCTGAGTTCGTCCGCCCTGGCGTTCAGGGAACCTGCCAGGTGTTGAACCATCAGGAATATGCCCTGATGTTCCAGCCATGTCCAGAGGCGCAGAGCCTCCTGACATAGGGTCCACAACCCCACCCCGCCTTGTTTGTTGCAGTACCACATGGCGGTGGTGTTGTCTGTGAACACCTGCACTACCTTCCCTTTGACAGAGGGAAGGAATGCCTTGAGTGCAAGTCGGATCGCCCAGAGCTCCAGAAGGTTGATATGGAGCCGGGACTCCGCCGGAGACCAGAGGCCTCTGATCTCCGCCTCTCCCATGTGACCGCCCCATCCCAGAAGGGACACGTCCGTCACGACTGTGTGCTCTGGCTGGGGAAGGGAGAGGGATCGGCCCATGACCCATTGCCGGTTCGAGAGCCACCACTGCAACTGTTTTGCAGTCCCCTCCGAGATCTGGACGTGATCGGACAGGTTGCCCTGGTGCTGCGCCCACTGGAACTTCAGGTCCCACTGCAGCGCCCGCATATGCCATCTGGCATGATCGACCAGCAGGATGCAGGAGGCCATGAGGCCCAGCAGCCTCAGGGTCATCCGTACCGAAACCCAGGATAAAGGCTGAAGGATCGGAATCATAGCCTGAATATCCCGGACTCGCCGTTCGGGAGGATAGGCCCGAAACTGCGTCGTGTCCAGAACTGCTCCGATGAAAAGGAGCTGTGGAGAAGGAATCAGGTGCGACTTCGGCACATTGATGGAGAACCCCAGCGAGTGCAGGAGTTCGGCCGTAGTCTGGAGGTGGGAGACGACTGCCTGGGACGAGGCCGCCTTCAGCAGCCAGTCGTCGAGGTAGGGGAAGACTGGAACCCCTGCCCGGCGCAGATGAGCTGCGACCACCGCCAACACTTTCGTGAACATCAGAGGGGCACTTGTGAGGCCAAAGGGGAGCACGGTGAATTGAAAATGCTCGAGGCCCACCATGAACCGCAGGTAACGCCGGTGGGCCGGCAGGACGGGGATTTGGAAATAAGCGTCCTGCAAGTCCAACGCTACCAACCAGTCTCCAGGGTCGAGGGCAGTCAAGACCTGAGCTAGGGTGAGCATCTTGAACTTCTCCTTCCGGAGGAAGCGATTGACGTTCCGGAGGTCCAAGATAGGACGCATGTCCTCCTTGTCCTTTTTGGGCACCAGAAAGTAGTGGGAGTAGCAACCACGTCCTACTTCTGGGGTCGGAACATGCTCGATGGCCCTCTTGGCCAAGAGGGCCGTGACTTCCTTCTGCAGAAGCACCAAGTGATCCCCTGACATGCGGTGGAATTGAGGTGGCATGGCTGGGGGGGTGGTCTCGAAGGGGAGGGAGTAGCCCCTTCGGACAATGTCCAAGACTCACCTGTCCGAGGTGATGGCACGCCAGTGGTGAAGGTGATGGCGGACCCTGCCCCCTACTGGCGTGCTGTGCACCTGAAAGGAAGGACTAGGAGGGCTTGGAGGCCGCGGACGGGGCGGAGTTGGTGGCCTGACCCGCACGCTGGTTGCCTGACCCGCCACGGCGGGAGCCACGTCCTCGGCCAAGACGCTTGCTGCGCGGGCCGGTGGCTGGGCAGCGGACGTGACTGGGCGCCCCTTCCGTGGCCACGAAAGGGGCGAAAAGCAGAGGTTAGCGGAGGGCGCACAGCAGAAAGGCCCAGGGACTTGGCAGTAGCCCGTGAGTCCTTAAAGCGCTCCAGCGCATGGTCTGCTTTGGAACCAAAAAGACCGACTCCATCAAAGGGCATGTCCATGAGTGTATTCTGGACATCACCCGAGAAACCAGTTGTTCTCAGCCAGGCGTGGCGACGCAGCGCCACCGTCGTCGCAAGCGATCTGCCCAGCGAGTCGGCGGTATCAAGGCCACAACGGATGGTGTACTTTGCCGCATCCCTTCCTTCCGCAATGGCGCGGGAAAGCAGTGTCTGGACCTCCTCAGGACACTGGGGCAAAACGAGCGCCACCGAATCCCACAGAGAGTGGGAGTATCGGCCCAAAAGGCAAGCGGTGTTGACGGACAGCAAGCCAGCACTGGAGGAAGAAAAGGCCTTCTTCCCAAATTGGTCCAGGCGTTTGGATTCCCTATCCGGAGGGGCGGTAAGGAAGGCGGTTTGGGAGGCAGAGGCTTGGACAACCAAGCTCTCGGGGGTGGGATGTTGAGAGAGAAACAAGGGGTCGCCCGGAGCAGGGCGATGGCGTCGGGCCACGTTCCTATCCACAGGAGCCCCTGTGGCGGGCTTGGACCAGGTGCCCAAAGAACGTCAGACAGTGCATCATTAAACGGCAGCAATGGCTCCGAGGAGGTAGCTGCCGGCTGAAGCACTTCCGTCAGGAGGTTAGTCCTGACAGCCACTGTAGACAATTGGAGGTGTAGGGCTCCAGCTGCTCTACGCAACACCGTTGCGAAATTTGCTCCCTCCTCCGTAGCCACGGAAGGAGGAGACAGCATGCCAGTGTCAGGAGAAGTGTCCAGACCACTGGCATCCCCAAGTTCCTCTGCCCAGTCCTGATCATACTCACACTGCTGTGTGAGAGGGTCTTCCGACCCCTCCCAGCTCTCCTGGTCCTCCTCCGACAGAAAATAAGGAGGAGGGGGGACATCGGGGACCCAAGGTCTCATTGGCGCCGGAGCCAGCGTCGGGCGACGTCGGTCCGACGCCGCGTCCGGATCCGGAGAGAACCGGGGAACGACGCCGCCCGGAGCCCCGGACGGCGTCAGGAACGGCACCGGGGACGTCGGCGGAGGCGTGGTTAGGTCAACCGGCGTCGAGGGGGGTTGCGGTACCACCGGAGCCGGGATCGAGGCCGGGGCTGAAGCCGGGGCCGGGATCGAGGCTGGTGAGACAGGCGGCGCCGGGACCAGAGTCGTCGGCGGCGTCGGGGCAACCCCATCAGGGCCCGCAGGGCCCGAAGGCGCACCGGAGGGGCCTTGAGGCCCGAAGAGGCGGGCCATGGCCGACAGGAATTTCTGTATCTTGGCCGGAGTCGCCCCCGAACCCGGGAAGGACGGGTAATGCGGGGGCGGCTCCACAGGCACGTCCGGGGCCGCGGGGACGGTGCCGACAGGGGCCTCAGCCGAGTCACGAGACCGGCGAGGCGAAGTCTTAGAGCGATGGTGCTTCTTAGACTTTTTGTGCTTCGACTTACCCGAGGAGTGCGAAGACTTGGACTCCGACGACCGGCGAGGACTCCGCGACCGGCCCTTCGACCTCTCGCGTGACCGGGGCTTGGTGCGGCGCGGAGCCGACTGCCGGACCTCGAGCAGCTTTCGAGACCGCTCTCGCAAAGCCTTCGGGTGTAAGGCCCGGCAGTCGGAACACGACTTCGTGTCGTGGTCGCGGCCGAGACAGTAGAGACACTCTAAGTGCGAGTCTGTGATCGACATCATTCGACCACAGGCGTCGCATGGCTTGAAGCCGGGCATCCCTACCGACACCTCGGAGCCTAGATGACTCGAAGAAAAACAGTGAAAAAATCACCAAAAAGTTAGTCAAAAAATGACTAGGGTACTGCTCTTCCTGGATCTGCGCTTACTGGCGCGGAAAAAAGAAGAACTGACGTCAGCGTGCAGGGGCGGCGTCTAAGTACTGCCCGCGACGTCATCCCGGCGATCACGATGCCGACGACGGACGCGGAGCCGCACGACGCCGCCTACCGACGCGCAAGGGTACTGCTACGCAAAAACTTTCCGGATCCAGCCTGACGCCTGGGGATATTCTAAGGTATGGAATCTGTCACTAACGTGTCTCTTTCAGATTAGTTGCGCAAACCCAATATTGTCATCTGGTGGTGATGGCCTAGAGGGATAGAGGTCCGGGTCATTGTGTGGGTCGGGATCTGTGTCGTAATCATCCCAAGGATCTGTATTGTGTAGAATGGTATGTGCGTCATCATCCTTATCTGGATCTCCATCCCCACCCTCATCTGTATAATCATCCTGTGGTTGAGGTGAAAATGTATGTTGTGGGGAGTGTGCTGGAGAAATTAGCAGATTTGGATGAGCTGGAGAAGGAGAGAGAGGTGGAGAAGTATTAGTGCCCATCTCCTTCTGCTTCATGCTTATTTGAGGGTCTTCTGAAGTGTCCAATTTTCTCTTTTTAGGAGGCTTGGCGATAAGTTTGCCAGTTTCCGGGTGAATGTAGAGAGTTTTTTGTTTCGGATCCGAAAAATCTGGAAGCGGCTGTTGTGTGGGTACAATGTCCTTTTTCGGTGCCCGAAGACTTAGGGTCAGAATGTTGTTTAGACCGTGTCTCTGAAGCTTTTTGTGGGGTCTTGGACTCCTTAGCTTTTGGTATGAGAGTTTGTGGCTCCAAGACTTTTTTCGTCTCCGAAGGTTTGTTCGGCTCCGAAGATTTTTTCGGCTCCGGAGATTTTTTTGGCTCCGAATGCTTGTCCTTGGTTTGTTTCGACGCCGAGGGCTTCGACATCGAGGCTGTTTTCAGTGCCGAGGAAGAAGGGCGTGTTACCTCTTTGGTTTTGGATTTCGGTGTCGAAGGTGATTTTTCGGCACCGGAATGGGGTTGGCTCGATCCCGAGCCGGAAGGCTTTTCTTTTGGTTTCATAGCCGGGCCCGAGGGCGGGGCGTCTGAAATGTGTTGCCAGTGTCGACCTGAGCCCGAGGGCGAAGGTGTTACCGGAGCCTTAGGTTTGATTTTGGTTGGGCGAGGGGTTTCGGTACTCACGGACCGCTGAGCTGGGGTGACTGTCTCATCTTCGACGTCAGAGTCGTCGGCTTCGGAGACGGAGATGTCTCCTTCATCATCTTGTTGCCCCAGCTGGAGATTGGGATCTGCTGCAAAGATTTCCGGAATCGAGCTGCTTCCGCGAGACATTTCGTGACGTCGAGCCCGACGGTCACGGGTGGTTTTCTTCGACCTGAAAGATGCACAGGCCTCGCAGTTCTGGTCTTCGTGCTCCGGGGAGAGGCAGAGGTTACAAACCTCGTGTAAGTCCGTGTGTGGGAACTTAGCACCACACCCGGGGCATTTTTTGAAAGGAGTCCTTTCCATTGACTGCTGGCGTGGTCGGCGCGGATAGGCCCAACGGCCCGCGTCGAAGATCGAGGTAGAGGATTTTATATTTCCCGAAGATACGCGTCGAAAAGGAAACGCGATCGAGACAATACCGTCGAGTGGTGAGGGATTGCACATCGAAGGGGGTTGAGAACGACACCGAACCGGAGCGCAACAAATCACATCCGAACCCGATGGCGGAAAAAAACAATGTGGAGATGGAGTCGATGCCCATGCGCACTATCACCGTAAGGAGGAGTCACCTATCTCATGACTACAAATACTTCTTCGAAGACAAAAACAAAGTGCAAACATTCGAGCCCAACACCAGATGGCGATCTATGCACAAGTATACAATCTACAGCTCACATGCCTCGAACATGCTGTTTTCATAGTGAGCAGCCAGAGGGGACAGTTGTGCAATGGTTCAAACGGTGCACGCATCAAGAAGGTGAGAACCAAATTAAGTTCCCATTGGGGCATAAAAAAAAGTGAGGGGGGAAACAAATGAGTGAGCCCCTTCAGAAATCTCTGTACAAGAGGTGATTTAAAAAGTGATGGTTGGTCCAGCAACCTAAGAAAAAGAGACAGGGCCGAAAGGTAGCCCTTCAGGGTGCACAGAGCAGAGCCCTGCTGGGCCAAGGAAAAATGAATAGAAGAATGTTTGAGAGGGAGGCAGATAAGGGGTCAACAGACTGTTCTGTACAATATTTACAAAGTCTTTGCCATCGGCAGGCATATACCGACTTTGTGGAGGGACGCCTGGCTGCCAGGATAACTTTACAGACTTCGGCAGGAAGGTCAAAAGCTGTCAACTGTCGCCACTCAATCTCCACGCCAGGAGGCGGAGAGTGGACAGGTTATCGGGTGGAGGACCCTCCCCTGCTCCTCCGTCAGAAGATCCTCCCAAAGGGGCAGCCTGATTGTAGGATCGATGCTCATTTGCAGAAGCTCAGGATACCACACTCACCGTGCCCTGTCCAGAGCCACAAAAATGACTGTGCCTGGTCTCTCCTGATGTTCTTGTGCACTCTGGGCAGGAATGGTATGGGCGAAAGGCGTACAAGAGGCCTGTGCTCCACTCAACAGTGTAGCCGAGCGAGAGCTGTAGGAAGCTGGCTCTGTATATACTATACGTAGGTGAGGTATAGTGTGCACAGAGTCCAGTGGAACCCCAAAGGTAGGCAGAGGTAAAGTTAGATAGTATCTCACTCTCCATTTGTGGTAGTGTGGTCGAGGAGTAAGGCAGTATCAGAGGAAAGTGTTAAGCATTTGTTGTACACACTCAGTCAGAAAGTGAATGCACACACTCAAAGACTGAACTTCAGACTAATTGTTTTTGTATGAAAATATTCTTTTAGTTATTTTATTTTCTAGAACCTAGCAAGCCTGGCACAGGTAAGCAATAAATACTTTACAGTAGTAATGCATTTTGAAAACAGTTTGAATTGTAATGGTATATGCACTTTGTTTTGACTTACAGTATGGTTTCAGAGAAATGCAATACTTTGTAAATACAGGACATAGACTTGAATGGGCTTTTCAGTAAAATTACAGGTAAGTTACTTTTGAGATTACTTTTCTTACTCATAGTATACCTGGATACTACTCTGGGACATTTCCTGTAAACAGGTAAGTAAAACCGTTTTTGTTAGTCAGTGCAATCTTAAAGAATTTCTTTAGGTTTTCAAACTCCACACTTGGGTTCCGCCCGACATACACCCCTGTCGCGGAGACAGGGTGGCAAGCCGCAGCACTGTTCGGACCAAGGTCATGCAGATACCATTTACGCATAGAGATGACCTGCCCCAGAAGAAGCATTAGCATTAGTTCCAATTGTTAATCTCACAGCAGCACCATGAACCCGTCAAGTCTACAGGAGGAGCCAAAGGGCAACACCCCGCACCCCAAGCGGGCAGTGTCCCCCCAAAGGCGGGGCGCAGCAGGAAGCCAGAGACATCATGACAACAGCACATGTGCCAACCAAGACGGAGCGTGCAAAAACAATGAATGGCACCCAGCAACCCAAATTAGTCATTGTCACTTAGGTGACCAAGTTCAGCATTTGCAAGGCTTTTGGCTGCTGTACGCTTCTGCGATTCAAGCTTTTTGGCAAAGGATAGCGCAGCTTTTGGGTCTTAAAATCGTTTTTGTAAGTTAGTGCAATTTTAAAGAATTTATTTAGATTTTCAAACTCCACACTTAGAAACTTTTCCAAGAAAAACAGTCAATGTTATCCTATGGAGGAAAATAGTGTTATCGGTTTTAAGGTAAGTATTTGGTAGTGGGAGTTGAGGTTCTGGGGGTAGACTCAGGGGTCCCCCAGGGTCAAGGATGCACTCTAGTTACACCCTCAGCGGCACTAGGGCGTCCGGGTGCAGAGTGCTGAGGCCCAATGTTATCCAATGGGGGATAGGGGGCCTCCGGTTGGTGGCTGCTGGCAAGCAAGCCACTTGGTTGTGGGAGCAAAGCTCCTGGACTTTAGCTCAGGGCAAATGGGGAAACAAATTAGCGCCAAAGGTGCACCCTCAGCGGCACTAGGGCGGCCGGGTGCAGGGTGCTGTTTCGACGTCGGATGCCCTGTTTTCAATGGGGAACCTCCGGTTTGCAAAGGCACTGCAGGCTTGGGGACGAAGGTCTTCTGGGTGCAACCACCACTTCGAGAGGTAAGTTGGGAAGTTAGGGGTTGGTTAGGCACCGTCGGTTTGGCCACCCAAGGCAGTGGGGCATCGGGTGCAGGGGTGCCTTTTGGGGTCGGATCTTCTTACCAGCTCCTGATCGCGGTTTGGGGGACCTTCTGGATTTAGGCTGCAGGCGTCGGCTGGAGGCTTGAGACAGGTCAGGGGTCGCCGGATCTCGGGTCAGGATTGCCGGGGTGACCTCCTCGTGGTGTCTGCCCGCTCGGGCCGTGGACGGCGGGTGCAGAGTGGGGCGGATTTGTGGTGTCCGGCCGGAACCAGAGGTTGCAGATGAACAAATCCGGTGTTCACTGGAGAGACAGTCTTGGGAGTTGAAGGCAGGCAGGTCCTCCGGGGTTTTCGAGGTTGCTGGCTGCAGGATAAACCGGGATTTCGCAGGAGCAGGTTCGAGGTGGAGACAGGCCGGTAGGGCTGGGGCCAAGTCAGTGGGCGTCTTCCTCTTGTTAGCTGCTGCACGGCTGTTCGGTCCTTCTTCTACTTGTAGTTTCTTCTTGTCGGAGGAAGGTTCAGGGGTGCCGCTAAATACTAGATTTAGGGGTGTTACAGGTAGGTAAAAGGCAGGGACTAATGGGTCCCTTCCCTGGGGTGGGTACACCCCCTATTATGCCACCATCCAGTGGGAGGGGGGCACGAGCCTGTCCCTGGTTGGCTGAGTCTCCCCATCTGCAAGATGGCGGGGACAGAGTTGTGCTTCACCTCGCCTCCCCCACCTGAGGGGTGGAGTTGGCAGAGGTGGGCACACCTCTCTTCCTCACTTGTTTTTTCGTCGGTTCTCCTGCCCAAAGTGGGGGTCAGAACCAGTGGGGACCAGTTGCTGAAAGCAGCAAGTGGCCTGGGGAAGCTCACAAAGACGGCAAGCCTTTGAAGTTTCCCCTTTGTGAACCCTGCCCATCCTGGGGGAGGAGGCTTGGCACTTCGTCCCAGGATGTGCATTGTTTCAGGCCCCAGAGAGCAGCAGGCTCTCGACCCAGGGGTCCAGAAACATGTCTGGTGGTGGCAGCTGAAAGCAGGCACTCAGCCTGGACACTAGAGGTAGGTTAGTTTTCAGGGGGCATCTCTAAGATGCCATCTGTGTGCATTTTTCATTAAATCCCACACTGGCATCAGTGTGGGTTTAATGTGCTGAGAAGTTTGATTCCAAACTTCTCAGTTTTCAGTGTAGCCATTATGGTGCTGTGGAGTTCGTAATGACAAACTCCCAGCACCATATATTCTTAATGGCAGCACTGCACTTACAATGTCTAAGAATGGACTTAAAGACACTGTAGGGGTACAGGGCTCATGCACCTGTACCCTCACCACTGGTATAGTGCACCCAGCTAGAGGGGTGACTGATCTATGCCAGGGCAGTGGGTTGTAGGCATGGCACACAGAGATGTGTGCCATGTCGATTCTTCACTTTGTTCTGCACCAAAACACGCAGCCTGCAAAGGCAGTGTGTGAGTGTAAGGGTACAGGACCTCTAAGGGTGGCACAATAAGTGCTGCAGCCCTTAGAGGCCTTCTCTGGTCACAGTGCCCTGGGTACCTGTGGTACCATTTACCAGGGGCTGACCTGTGGCCAGAAATGCCAATTGGGTTTAGGCTTCAATGCAGTTTTAGGGAAAGAACATAGGCCCTGGGTACCCGATTAGCAGGAGCCCAGGGCACACTCAGTCAAAGCACATCAGCAATTCAGCAAAAAGTGGGGGCAACCATGCAGAAAGAGGGCACTTTCTCACAAGAGACGCCTTGGAAACTCTAACGAGCAAAACTGCGGACATTGCGCTTTCTCTTCGGAGGCAAACGGATCTAACCAAGGCTATCCCCACTGTTGAAAGAGACCTTGCACCACCTTCGGACGGAGATGCCACTCATGATCCGCAAGGCACAGACAGCTGAGTTAATCCGCTCTGGCGTTCAGAGAACCGGCCAGATGTTGAACCACCAGGGAAATGCCCTGTTGTTCCAGCCAAGTCCAGAGACGCAGGGCCTCTTGAAAGAGGGTCCACGAACTCACCCCGCCCTGTTTGTTTCAGTACCACATGGCAGTAGTGTTGTCTGTTAACACTTGAACTAGCCTCCCCTTGAGATATGGTAAGAAGGCACAAGAAAAAGAATTGTTTTCGCGGTCTCTCGTTACCTTCTGACGACGGAAAGGACTAGGCATATGATGTCCAAGCTTAATGCAGGACCTGATATGACAACAGCACAGGGTGCTCCTAGTGCCTCCGCTCCCCCTCATGCACTAGCACTTTGAGACGTTGTAGTCCACGACTGTATCAGCACATTACTAAAGCACAGGGTGCCCTTAGAGACTTTGTTTTCCCCTATGCACCAGCATCATGAGAATCTACGGTCCAAGATTCCATTTGCTTACTTTTGTGACTCATTTTACTGAATTGATTTGGCTGTATCGGTTGTATAAAATAATTTTATGATGCATGTTTGACCAAAGCAGGTTTTACCGCGGTTTTTAGTGTATGCTTGTTTGATCTTAATGTTTTATAAAATGTTTTATTGCCCTTTTATGGCTTACAGCCAAAATAAAAATTTGAATTGAAAACAATATATGACTATACTTTAAAATCTCTAATCCTTCAAACTTGGCACTAATATCTTCCTTAAAAAAATTATGTCTGAAACTGAATCCAATAGAAACAAAACCCCTCCTAGTATACACCAGAGAATCCACATCTCTAGTGCAAAAAACAGAAAGAAAAGTCTGTGCTACTGGCATCTTATCAACTTTGTTTCTTTTTGCCAAATCACTAGGCTTCAACATTGACCTAACTATAAAGTAGCATATTCTGAACATTTACAATCTTACAAAATCTCCTTTCCACTCAATCTACCCTGACAACTGAAACCCTCCATGCTTACCTCCAATATTAGAACAGTTATTTAAGCCTTGATTCGCTCATTCACATATTGTGTAATAGGATGCGGGCTGACCTCCCAAAAAACGGAAGCAACTTCTCTCAAATGTAACTTCCTTGTTTCAGCCCACCTCATCAAAGGTGCAAATAAACCTAATCACATCACTCCCATTCTAGGAGACATAGAACGGCTTCCTCTTGAAACCAGAATTCACTTCAAAATGAAGTGTCTCCCAAAAAGTACTACATCTCAGCATAATAAGACATCTGAAAGATGAAGGCCGCATCATGGAGGGAAATAGCACCATAAACTGTCCATACTCCTAGAAATTCCAAAAAGATCAAACCAGGTCTTCTGTGAAACACAAAGATGCAGAAAGGTTTACTAGAGGAGATTAAACTCAACCCTAACTTGAACTTCTCATAAAAAGCTCAGAAATTTCACATATTCAGAGTTGACCTCAGGGACTAATTCAATTGCCCTACTACCTATTAACTAAGTTTGCCTACACTACTACTGTTGAATTTCTTTTACATGACATTGTTACCCATCAAGAGTTGTTGCCGTTTTCGCCAGGTGCATGCTACACAAAAATCTTTAATGAATAAATCAAATAAAAATAAAAATGTGAGGCATACTGGTAGCAAAAGGGTGGTGCCTGGCATCATTGTTTCCATCTGTCACCCAAAGGTGCAAAATGTTTATTAACACTTTATAACCAGCCGACCCCAGGCTCCGCTCTCCAAACCAGATAGCTTTTGAAACCATTTGAAATCTGTAATACAACAGTGCCCAGAAGATACACCCCCAATTCCTAATCGGTTATTTTAAACACACACACCACTGTAATGATATAACCTTATAATGATTTTCCTGTAATGATGTTGTCACACCAAGAGCTACCTAGGCATAATTACACATTTTGTAACTTATGAAAGGCCCAAATGGTAATCAATGTGTGTCCAGATGCATTAGAAAGTGTTTTACCTTTTCGGGTGTGTTGGTATTGCATGTATTCTGTTGGTCTTCTGCAAGGTTTACATTTTCATTCCTTTTTAAAAGTCGAAAGTTCTGCTTTGAAAAATCTGGGAGAGGCTGATAAAGAGAATGTTATCTCATTAATGTGACAAACAAAATGAACAGTATTTCACAAAACCTCTCTAGGCAAAATGCAGAAATCAAACCAGAGCAAAATGCCCATTGATTTTACTTTCAGCAGTGGTCCAATGTAAACATGACCCCAAACTGGTGGATTATCATATTTTCCTTAAGCTATACACATTTAGCTATAAAGGTTAACAGAGTTTTCTCTAAATTGTCTCTTCTGCTTACTTTTGTTAGGCTCTTACTTAATCTTAACTTGTATTATCACAAGGCTTCGGGACAAAGTAAAACAAATACTAGCTGCAGCAGGCAATAAGGATGCACATTAGGGATACAATCCTGTATATGGGATAAATATTCACAACCCCATTTGTTTCTGCTAAGAGCGAGAACACAGTCAATAGCAGCCAATCACCCTTGACAAGGAGATTCTCAGGGAAGGGCAAGCTGTGAGTCTATTGAAAAACTAAAAAAGATGATTGTTAAGGCAAGCATCACAACATACTCTTCACTCATGGCATCACACAGAGGAACTGCCTCAACATATTCTACTTCTCTACAAGCTCATTTGGAAGACTAGGTTCAGAAGCACAGTCTGACCAGAGCACCTGCAGCTACTGACACATGAGGCCAACACCTTATGGGATCACAGCCAATAAGAAGCTGACTTCAGAGGCATGAAAGCTCTTTGCTACTTGCACTATCACCACATTATCAACTTCAACCTACTTTTAACTCTTGCAGCACCATCAAATTCGTGCACAAATACACTTCCCAAATCATTGAGAGAACTTAACCTTGACTTATTCTGGATACAGCTGATTTGCAAACGACCATAGGGTCCACTGATGGCAATTAATTCCATCAAAGGTTCTCAGAACTATTTGACAAATTGGATCCCCTCAAAACTTCATGAAAACATCATTTTTATTGGAAGATGTGTTGGCTGTCCTCAGATGTAAAACTACAAAAACAAAAACTAGAACCATAGAGCCAGTGGGGAAAACATGCAACATTGATGTAAAACATCAAATACATAGGCAGTAGAAAAGAAGACAATGTAATCATCAACAAAGCCTAGAGTTCACACAGCTCTCAATGGATCTCAGATGCTCCTTGCCAAACTAAGGAGCTCTTCAAAATCATCTCTGAGTTCAGTAACCAAGACTGCAACCCAAAACTGGGCCAATTACCTGCAAGACATGTGAAACTCACCTGCTCAACATTTAATTGAAAAAGGAAAGACCGACGTCTCACTTCCAATCAAGAACAAACTTTGACACCTTCTTCATGCAAATTGTAAGCCTGAAATCTACTCAACCCAAAATCTGCATGTTTAAGATACTATGACACAACTGAACTTTATGTCTGCCTCCATTGCCGAATATCCAGCCTAACTGTGCCTTTCAAACACATTTAAAAACATCCTCCTAGCACTTTGATTTGTTACGCTAGGTACCAGAGGTACGACTTACTAGGAACTTACAGGTATCCTAAAGGGGTGCCAATTGTGGAACAATGGTACAGTTTTAGGGAAAGAACACTGGCACTGGGGGCCTGGTTAGCAGGAACCCAGTACACTTTCAGTCAAAGTTGCACCAGCTACCAGGCAAAATGTGGGTGGGTAACCATGTCAAAAGGGGCACTGTCCTACACGACCCGCCCACATCACCGAAAATTAAAGAGAGTGAGACTAACCATTCCCAAGAGAGTCTTCATCTTGTAAGTGGAAAAACCTATAAAGGCAATCTGCATTGGCATGGTCAGTCCCAGGTCTGTGTTCCACTGTAAAGTCCATTCCCTGTAGGGAGATGGACCACCTCAAAAGTTTAGGGTTCTCACCTTTCATCTGCATCAGCCATCTGAGAGGTTTGTGGTCCGTTTGGACAAGGAAGTGAGTGCCAAACAGGTATGGCCTCAGCTTCTTCAGGGACCAAACCACAAAAAGGCTTCCCTCTCAATGGCACTCCAACGCTGTTCCCTGGGGAGTAACCTCCTGCTTGCTTATAAAAGCAACAGGCTGATCATGGACATCATCGTTGCTTTGGGATAGGACTGCTCCTATCCCTAGCTCAGAGGCATCAGTCTGCACAATGAAGTGTCTAGAGTAATCCAGAGCTTTGAGAATGGGTGCTGAGCACATTGCCTCTTTCAAGGTGTCAAAAGCCTTTTGACAAATAACTGTCCAGTTTACCTTTTGAGGAATCTCGTTGGAAGTGAGTTCTGTGAGGGGTGCCACAATAGTGACATACCCTCTCACGAACCTCCTGTAATACCCAATTAAGCCAAAGAATGCCCTGACTTGATTTGGAATGCTTGGGGCTTCCCAATCCAGAATGGCCTGTGAAAAAAGCTGCGAGGTAGAGTTGGTGAAAGGAGGGAATGGAGGCAAGGAAGAGTAAAATTACAACTGAGGAGTCGCAGTATTAGCCGTGGAAGAGGGAGCACCGGGTAAAAAGGTTTGACCCAGACTCTGAGTAGTCTAAGATCAGCCTATACCTACTGCCACTCCTGCCAACATTGCCAATTCTGCCAATACTGCCGACAACGGTAGGAAAGCGCTCTATTCCGCTCTATTCCATGACACAGGTATACACCAACGCCAGCAACGCCACCAAATCCCTGGATGAGTTGGGAAGTAAGGCAGGGAGGTAGGAAGGCTAATAGCAAACATACTAGTATCCAAAGGTTTGGTGCCCGACAATCAAATTTTATTTACTCCGCTCAGGGTAGACATATAGAACAAAAGCTCCCATAAGCTCCCGGAGTTCCCAAAGCTCCCATTCAAAAACTCTCGTGATAGGCTCAGGGAGAACGAGAGGCGCGCCTGTGGAAGCACGGCGGAGACAGAAGCAGCCAATGGGACAATTTTAAACAATATATCCAATGGGGGCATTGGGGAGGAGCCAGGCATAGTGGTACAAGGGGAAGGGTCAGTACTCTTTCCTGCCAGAACCCCAAATTACAAACAAAATAAGGTGCTGAGGAAAACTGACTTTCTGAAGAATCCGGTGGACGCATTACTTACATATCGTAAAGACACACACATCAGGGGCCTACAAAGCCTGATACAGCCACAGCTGATGGAGAATTCCAAATTGGACCCTAAAGTAGCTTTTAACGAAAAGGAGGAACTGAAAGCATTTGCCCTCCTGGTGGGTCTAAACACAAAGAAGACCCCTTTTAAATGGGAAACCTGGGCTATAAGTAGCAACCGGCCACGAGAGAAGGAAAGTAGCGAGTTGAGGGCCTCGCAAAAGGCGATGCCAGTAACACAGGAAGCAGGTCCTAACAGCATTCCTCCACCGACAACGGAAACTCCAAATAGGGGTAAGGAGTCAACAAAACCACCTCGCTCAGGCAAAGATATTCAGATTATCGCTGAGGTGCATCACCACAAGGGCTATAACACGGCTAGAGACAAGACCAATATGGAGGATCTAGACGGAATAGCCCCCATACGGGAATCAGATCTGGAAAAGGACTGGTCGATCTCTATAGTGGACCAACCTATTATTACATCATCCCCGGAGAAAGAAGTACAATTAGATAATGTTCACGCATTACCCCAGGGGGAGGATAAGGGTGAGGGAGAAAACTCGCCGGATGTACATCCAGTGGGTTCCCCCTTTTCGGGCTCCCCCGCCATTTGCATACAAGCCGATTCCCCAAGTAGTCAATCTATTGGGGAACAAGGTCTGGAAAGCAATACTTGGGAGATCTTGCTCAATTCATTTCAATCGGTTGTTAACGCCTTGACATATCAATCGAGCAAGTTAGACATTCAGGTGCATCTTTTAAATACAATGGCGCTATATATCACTGCTATCACTACTAAAATTGGAGTACTGAATCAGCTGGTACAAAGGGCGCAGGCGCAGTCCACTTTTTCCTGTGCCTGTAGCACAGTCTTGGATAAACTGACCTCTCTTCCTGGGATGCTTGACTTGGTCTTTGCAGCGATTAAGGGGCAGTTAAAAACCGCCAAGGCAGTGACGACCCCGACAGGACAAACAAATACTAACAGGTGGGGGATAGAAAAAAATCTACCCGAGAAAGCGATCAAAAGAAGGGGCAGCCTGGGGGGGGGGTATGGGGGGAATTTCCAGCTTGGAGAATTCACAGCAGGTGAAGGATGTCGACTTATCATTACAAAGCAACCTGGACATAAACTCAGTCCCCAGTGCAAGGCACTCACGCGATCAAACAGTGTTTAGACCATTGGGTAGGAACGGGTCAGCGGGACATGTAGCACCAAGAAGAGCCTCACAAGGGAAATCAGTTTAGCTACCAAAGCTTTCAAAGAGACAGCGCAAAAGACTTAGGAAAAGTCGTGATAAAAAAAAGTTGTGGCGAGCCCTACAGGACACCAAGGGAAGATGTATTAAATCTTTCTACCAAAAACAGATAACTTAGTGGCGTTCCCAGAAAGAAAGTATGAAGACTCTGTAGTGGAGGAAGGCAACGAAGAAATGGAGGATAAGCTGACAATAACTCAAGCTAAAGAAAAATCAACGATGAAGGAAAAGGATCGACAAATGGACCAGATTCAACGGGTGCCAGCCCATGTTAGTTCAGGAAAAAATGAGTTAATATTCCAACGAAAAGTAGTTAAGCCAGTGGTGCACCGGGAAAGAATGCAAAAAGTCCCTGAAGTAGAGAAAGGCACTGAAGACATGGAGGAAAAAGCGACTAACATGCGAGCAAGGGAAAAACTAACATGGAAGGAAAAGGAACGACAAGTGGAATGAACCCAACGGTCGTCAGTAGACTCCCGTTTGGGAAACAAGGACCCAGATACAATAGGAAGCTATCATGATAGCTATTCCCTTGGTCAAAAGTTAGCGGCTGACCGTGCAATGTGAAACAATAATGGGCAGTGAATTAGGCAACCTATCTACAGAAGATTCCAAAATACAAACCTCGAAGGTACAGTCACATTCCAACGAGGACGGAAAAGAAAAAAGGCAAAAACAGAATCTTATACAAGATATTACAGGATCGGAGCAGGGTAAAAATATACAGCAGGAAATAGTTTGTACCATACAGCAAGGTCAAAGAGAATGGTCGATTCGCCCTAGCCCGCCGGGTATTCATTGTAAAGTGACATTTTTTCCGAAATATAAATCCAGGGGGCATTTTGACAGAATAAGTAGAGGGACTATGATACGCATGACCAAAGAAATACTGGCGTTAAACCATATTGAGTCTATGGACATATATTCAGTCACATTTGTAAACATCCCGACCTGGGGAGGTGAAGAACCAACAATGATCACGTGGGCTACACCAGCTGTAGCTGATCAAGTATGAGCAGAAAAGGAGATATTTGAAAAATGGGGTATTGAAATGACAAGGGAAAAGGAGGAAGCTTATCCACAGTTTCTACACCCGGATGATTATGGAACTCACCTTAAGGTGGAAGGAGAGGAGTGTGGTATGGGACTCCAAAAGCCAACGAAAAGTCCATTAATTTGTAAGAATAAGTGGAAATTGGGATCAACTTCGATTTTAAAGGGGGCATGGAGTTGTTCAATCGCATCATCAGGGGACAATACAGCCCCCCAGGTAGTCAACCGCTATAAGGATGCCATAGCGAACGAAGCCCTACATCAAAAAACTGATTGGTCTTGGCTCCCGCGTGCTCTGTGTTTCAGTAAAGACAAAAACCCAAGTACGTGACAGAACAAAGTCCTATTTGCCGGCCATACAGAGAACAAGGTTGACATCTGTTCTTGGAACGTAGAGGGACTGTCAGCAAAGGTAGATGACCAGGAATTCCTAATCTTCATCAGAAGACACCACATAGTCCTATTTCAAGAGACATGGGCACAAGAGGAAATTAATCTCCCGGCATACCTATGTTATAATAAACCAGCAATCAAAACAAAATCAAAGGGACGCGCAGCTGGAGGACTGGCATTATACGTAACAGTGGATCTTAATATTAAAAATCGAAGAAGTTGAAACTGAACACCCGAATATACAAGCAATCAAGGTTTGGCCTCTTTGTCCAGCTAACATGAGGCCCCCCTGTTGATAATAAATGTTTACATACACCCCTCGGTAGTAGGAAAAAGAAACTATCGAAATGATATTGAGTCTCCTAATAACTCAATGTACAATGAATCCAGTTCCTCGGATTTTCTTGTCGGGAGACTTTAATATGAATCTCTTTCAGGTGACGCCTAGGGATCAAATATTGGATGTTATGGATCATATCTGGCATATCCCGGCGACTGAAGCATTTAAACAACGATCTGACAGAATGGGCAAGGTTGCAGTGAGTAATCTGGAGCATCATGGCTTGCGAGTATTGAATGGCCGGATGACTCCAGATATTCCGGCCCAAGCGTCTCACCACTCGGCAAAACCTAAAGCAGTCATAGACTACTCCTTAGTATCACTACCATTATATCAGATGGTTTCAGGTTACAAGTTGGGCAACAGGCTGGAAAGTGACCATCAGCCACAAATGATCAGCCTTAACTTAAACATCTCTTTACACGATCAATCATCCCCAGAAATAGGTCAGCTCACTGGACAAAATTATAAAAGGTTACAATGGTCTGTAGGTAGCATAGAAAAAATCGAACACCAAGCAAGAGAACTGTGGGAAGATTCATACGACACAGACCAAAATCTCTTGAACCACTGGGACCAATTCGCAATGCGCCTAGTAGAGAAAAACTTTGTTCAGTCAAGAGTCATGGTATCAACAGCCACTTCATTTCCTAAGAAAATTTCAGTGCAACTAAAAACAGCTAAAAGGAAACTGAATCACGCCCTGAAAGTCCTAAGAAACAACGCATCCATTAGTGTCCGATGTGAGTCCTTACCAAAATTAAGGTCACTTTACAAAAAGCGGTATGGGTTCAAACAAAAGCCGAGTTAGATCAGTACTGGTGTAAAATTAATTATGCAGCTAAACGTAAAGATGCAAGAGAGTTTTGGAGACTGGTAAACCAATCCAACTGTAGGAAATTTCAACAAGCAATGTCAAACATATCAGAAGAGGCTTGGGAAAAGCACTTGGGCGCTACGTCAGGTGGCACAAATACCGTAACAGGACTATCTGAAGAAGGAATGGGTGGTAACACAAGGGAAAATTTACCGATAGAGATCCAGCATACAACTGTTGAGAAAATTATAAGTACCAGTCGCCGGGATGGTGCCCCGGGGCCAAATGGCCTCCCCCAAGCACTTTACAAGGAAAATCCGCAATATTGGGCAAAGAAACTGACAATATTATTTAATCATATTCTGGTGAGCGAAGAAATTCCAGATAAATGGAGAGGCTCAATTCTGGCCCCGATCTACAAAGCCGGTCAAGCCACGGACCCTGCCAATTATAGGCTAATAGCCTTAATGGATTGTGAGGCAACGTTTTTTGCTAAATGCCTGTTGGCAGAGCTAACGGCTTGGGTGGCTTCCAAAAATCTGTTGCCAAGAAATCAGACTTGGTTTATTAAAGGCATGGGTACTACTATTAACATTCAAATGCTAGCACTTTCAATTGAATTGTCAAGGGGCCGCTCATTGAATCTTCATTTGTGTTTTATTGATTTTTGCTCTGCCTTTGACACGGTGCAAAGGAATATTCTTTGGGATAAGTTATCGAAATTGGGAATAGCACCCAAACTCCTGAGAGCGATCCAACTGCTGTATACGAATACCTGGACGAGAGTAAGGTTGGGTCAGGGAACAACAGTTTCAAAAAAAATATTAACAACGAATGGTTTGAAACAAGGTTGTGTCTTGGCTCCAATCTTGTTCAATCTCTATCTTGCTGAAATCTCTTTAGGTTTGAATAGCATTAACTCACGACCAACATTGAGCATAGAAGGGACCGTGTTAGAATCAGTTTTAGAGTACAAATACCTGGGTGTCATACTAGACGCAAGGGGTTCATTTAAGAACCAGTGTGTGGCACTACAGAGAAGGAACAATTCCTTAAATGCAGCATTTGTTACCCTCCAGAATAGCTTAAAAGGGCTTTCCCTCAAGCCGCTATTACAAGTTATGTCAGTTAAACATGTTCCATCTCTGACATATGGAGTAGAGATCTTAAGAGGGAAGGCTGATATCATAGACAAGCTTGTGACAGGAACCTACCGTCGTCTGTTTTACCTCCCTCAGCAGGCATCACCATCACAAATTCGATTAGAGTTCGGGCTCAAACGACAGAATTTAAACAGCTTAGGGGCATACTTGAAATTCTGCCACAAACTTAGAAGGGATAATAATTCCACACTTATGACAGTGGTCTGGGAGGCTATAAGTGACTGCAAACACACGCAGGCCCACGAATACATTAAATTGGCTTTAGCTACGTTTAAGGCAGAACAATTATGGGCTTTACCCCTCTCTCAGGCGGCATTTAATAAAGTTATCAACGGGTGCAGTAAAAAAATGTCTTCTCCAATGGACAGAGCGGCGCTGGCAAAAAGATCCCATGCGTGGACAGTAATTGCATCATACGGCAAGCTAAAACAACAGAATTATTTAGGGGATCTGAATGGTCTAAGGGCTAAACTGAAATTTTTGAGATTCCAGCTTGGCAGTAGCCAATTTCGTGGTGACACCCCAGCTTGGAAAAAGCTGAGTAGTGAAAGGACATGCCGCCTTTGTAACTATAAAAGAGAAGATATTTGCCATATCATTTGTAGCTGCCCAGCTCTAACAGCTGAACGCAGAAGCCTGTTGAGGCAGGATTTTAATAGTCAAACTATACGAACATGTCGACAAGCAGTTATAGCATGCTTGCAGGGAGAATTTTTACAATTTACTGGCAGATTCTTGAAGTTCGTAGATATAGCAGAGAGGAAATTGACTAACAGTGCTCAGTAAAGAGATCTTATCGCTTTTATTTTGATGAATATTATTTTAATCATGTTGGTTTTTAAATAATGGTTCATGATTGGTTATGTACCAGTGGCGGCTCCCCCATTGGGGCGTGGGGGCGTTGCCCCACTGCTTTCTCGCAGTGCGAGAAGGCAGAAACATAAATGGTAATAACTACCATTTTATGTTTCTGCCTTCTCGCACTGCGAGAGAGCAGAAGTGCCTGGTTGGGGTGGGCGGTCCTGCTTGAGGGCAGGGGGAGTGGCTTGCCCACTGTTGTGCGTACTGCCTGTTTGGTCGGCCCTGGGGCCGACCAAACAGTCAGTATGCACAACAGTGGGCAAGCCACTCCCCCCTGCCCTCGAGCAGGACCGCCCACTCTCCCTTTTTCTCTATGTAGGCTGCTGCATGCAGCAGCCTACATAGAGAAAATGGCCCGGGTGGGGCGCGCTCCGCTGCGCCTTACCAATCACAACACTGCCATTGCAGCGTTGTGATTGGCGGAGGGGAGGGAGGGAGGCTGCCTATCCTGGCTGGTGATGACGATGCAGGAATGGAAACTCAGGACGGCGGGAGTCGGACCCATGCAGAAGCGGTGGCAGCGGCGCAGGACGGTAAGTTAAGTTTTATTTTATGTATTTATTAATTAAACAAACCCCTCCCGCCTCCCCCCGTCCCCCCCGGGATGACCCCATTTCCACCCCCTCTCCCCCCACACCCGCCAGTCATGCCGGCCGCGACTGGGGGCTACAGAGGAACGCACTTCCATAGCTAACTTTGTTCCGAAGTTTAAATGCAGCAAAAATAAAAGCAGGATACCTAGGAATTTTATCTCTGAACCAGCGGATAGGGGTGCATGCTGGACAACTAGCTTTATTATTGCCCTTTGAAATGGTCCACCATTAGTAGCAGGAGTATAAAAATGTTCATTCATTTTCACTAGGTTTGCACATTACACGAGGCAATCTGTGGTGGAAAAGCAGGCTAGAGGTTTAATATGTGTTTCTGTCACGAGGGTTGGACGTGGACGGGGTGCAAGAGGTGAGCGCATATAAGGGAGGAAGGCGAAGAGATGGAGTAAGGGGGTAGATGGAGCAGGAATGGGTAGAAGGGAAGAGGCAGTTGAAGGTGAGGGGGGTGGTCGAAGGGTGACCAGTGTGTTACAGTAGTGAAGAGGCGGGGACACAGTGTGAGCAAGAGTCTAGGACGCCTGTCATGATGCAAGTGATATACCTCAGTGTAGAATGGCGGTTACAGCGTCCATTTTGTGTTTACCACACGCCTCAGTGCCGAGGGAGGCCCACACGACGCCGTAAAACTGGTGAACACTGTGGGGCGTATGTTGTGCATTTATTTTTGTCTGATATGACGTGTGCATGAGCACAGAATCCATGCATGAACTTGTGCAGCGCGGCGCGCGTCGTCTGCAAAGAATACTTGTGAGGCGGAATGCACAGCAAGATTAGCTGGGAGGGCTCTTTCTAGTTTAGCGCCGAACTGCATATCCGTGTCATTTAATTTGGCATTTTGGCAATATGCAAAATAACCATTGGCAGGCATAATTAATACTGCTACATGATTGCATGAAATCTTCTGTGAGTATAAACGCGATGAATAGCAGCGTTTGGCGTTTTACTGATAGCGCGGCGTTCCTGTGCAAGTCCGTGTTACACACGTTCTGACATTCCAAGCACCTGCTCCGGATTTTATTTCCGGCAGATGAGGTTTTCATTTTCTGGCACCGGTTGTTGATGAAGTATGGTGCGTGCTGTAAAAACTGCTAGTGTCTGTTTTTTTTCTGCTGGTGAGACGGATATGTAGCTGGCAGCATCGGAAAAAGGAAAATCCATTTCAGTTTAATGTGCTTTAATCCTGATGAGAATAGAAAATGCCATTCACAGTGGAGGCAGTGGGCCGGAATGTTGCAAGCAATCAGAAAGTGTTTTACATGTTTACGTTATATATTCTGTTTTCACCTTGTCATTCATATTGATCCAAACCTGCTAAAAAGGAATGTATTGCATATTGAAAAGGAGAAATATCCTTGGCACATCTGTTTAAAAAAAAAAAATTCTGTCAGATATATAGCTCCTGTAAAAAGGCAACGTATGCAAATTCACAACGCCAGGGAAATAAAAATAATGTCTAGCGAGGCAACATCACTGCAGGACATGATTTTTTTACGCCCCTCCACTTTCAAATCTCACCAGCCGCCACTGTTATGTACGAAATGTATGAAAATTGTATAAAGGTGTTTTATTGTAAGTTTTTATTAACTGAACAATAACATTTTTTTCACTTTTTCAGAATGGCCTGGATTTTGGGTTGTAAGGGCTGCACTTGGCCCCCACCTACAAGGTGGCCCAAGTATACAACTGTGCCATGCTGTAGTGTGGTTTGTGGCCTCATTGTCTACATTGCTAAGTTAGCTTAGGCCTGGCTGCCATGATGCCTTTTTTTGCACACGTTACTCTGTGACTTTGTTTTTTCAGTCCCTGCTTGTGCCCGGCTATGTTAGAACTGTCTGCTTTTTTGCCTTTCACCTTTTCTCCTGTTCCCTGTGGGTTTCGTCTGCACATCATGTACAAGGTCGAAAAACAACGTCCCTTGTTCTTGCTGATCTGGTCAGCCCCTCGCACTTAGACATAACACAAAATACAGCTGCACTGGAGAAATTCGTGTGCTTTTAATATTGTGATCTCGCTGTTTGTAACACTTGGAGACAAACCTTTCCAGGGAGAAGAGCTGTGCTTGTCTGATGATGTAAACCTTGCATCTAGATATTGAGGTATGGGGGTCCGCCTGATAAAGCCCAGAGGTCTTCTATTTTTATAATAAACTAGTTAATAGCACGGGGAAGGTGGTAAGGCCATTTAGCCCTATATCCACTGTCTTTATAAAATGCTGTCCCCGTTTGTATTCTACGGAATTGTAACTATGCTTCTTATTTTATCATTATGCTGATAGTACTGGCACGTGTACTGTATCTTAGAGCACGATAGTTGAAATAAACATTTTAAACTATACTGTGTCTCTTATTACGCACGTTGTGGACAAGTATGAGTGAGTTATGAAAGAGTGTTCTTGCTCCCGCGAGCCCTGAGAGAGACCGTGTTCTGGGTTGTCTAATCATTGGTAGCTTCGCTGCGAATGAGACGCTAAAGCTAGTCGGATTGGGATTGTGGGTACTAAGGTGCATGGTTGGTTCACCACTATACTCCGAGGTCCTATTATCCTGTGCATAGCTCTGTATATGTGCAGAATCCCTACAACATGGCGCCACCAAAGTGGTGGGCTTCTTATCTGCAAGACGCTTGAGTAGTGCTTGTGCTTGTCCACAACAACTTTCGCATACGCTTCCGGAAACGTGTGTGAGGATGATACCTCCTATATTGATGTTTTTATAGGCTTTTTCAAGCTTGAAGTTATTAAAAGGTGCTTATGTTAACCCTATATTGCGCTGCCACACATTAGGTTGTTGAACATTCCTGGTCTTAATGGCGAATGTAAATATACCGGCACATAGCCGCGCTGCGCTCCGGGCACATTTATTGGCTTATGGAGTGCCTGACGCGGGTGTTGCTCATCTTTGTGGTGCAGGCTGACCCGGCTCACCACTTTGAGGTGTTTTACTCTTGGGTCACTTTTCCGGCGGTGGAAGGAGCGGACAATTTGTTTCATGTGTACGCTCCCACTGCCCTACCCAATGCTTATCGGCCTTATCAGGCTCTTGAAGTACCACTTACGGCCTGGCAACACCGCATTAGGTTTAATGGCGCCCTCCCACATCCGGTCACCCCAGTTCGTTTAGGCCCCTTATCAATAGACGGGGCCACTTGGCCAGTCTTGGCCGGGTATACCCCACATCCGCGTTATTTGACGCTTGTGGTTGATGTACTGCGTGCATTGCATAAGTCTTTAATATGCGTTCACAGAGCTTTGGTACAGTATGTTACAGGCAACGTCCAGGGAGCCCCTCCTGGAGTTGCGGTGCATCCAGCTGGACAGGGCGGTGTAACCATAAGTCCCGTCATGGTTAATTCGGTGATGGGCAAGCGCCCACAGAATAAGGATGATTTACCTTATTGGCTTGCAGAAAAATGTGACCAGCTGGAGGCAGTTTTTCCCCAATACTTCTCCTGTGGAGAAACACAGGATTTTGACGATTAGTTTGCCGAAAGACTTCATTCCCGAGTTGGCAGAATGCAACTACTGGGGCAAGGTATTCGCAGCAGTATATGCGAAGTGTTTCGGCACCCCTTCCATGACAGTACTCCCCTCTGTAATTAAACGAGTGCAGGATGAACATGGCCCTGAAGCGGCTGTGGAATTGGGGATGAGACTGGTGGGAGTGTTCGATGTAGTGGCTGATCTAATTCTTGCGAATGTCAAGGGGGATGCAGTCAACTTTCAAGTCGCCAATGCTTTGGCTTTGGTCCCGGAACCGGACAAGCCACGCCAATTACCGAAAATTATTGCACAGGCTTATAAAACCATTGGCCGCAATAGTCTGGGGGTTAAGCCTTTTGCTAAAACGCAAACTCAATCACAGCCACAACAAAAAACTCAGTCTGAGAAAGATGAGAAACCGTTCTTTACTAAAAAGAACTGGAAGTTGAAAAAACAGGGTAAGCAACAATCAAAACCAGGATCGCGTGCCGTATCCCCGGTTTCCATATCTCTGACCGCACTTCTGATTTGCGCGACAGAGCGAGAATTAAATCTACAGATAGATTTCAAGTCCCTGACGCGCGTTCTCCTCGTTCTCCACAGGCACCATCGACCTCCCAGACTGGTGGAGGAGATCGCCAGGATAGAGGCAGGGGTCGTGAGGCTCCACAGGGACGAGACCAACCTCGACAACCAGTCCGAGGGAAACCAGAAGAATTTCAACGTTCTCGCCCACAGTTTCAGAAGAAAAAAGTTGCAGCGTTAACAGCGAGGTATGCCACAGACGGTGAGAACGAGACTCCTGAATTGGACGTGGGCAGTGACGCTGCTAGACAGCGCCGCGGAAGTTACCATAGTGCGGGAGGCACTGCGTACTCATGTGGAGGCGACAGCAACTGATACATTCATTACTGTCGAGACAGCTGACACCAGAGTGGCACCCCCTGACAGACTATTTAATATTGTCATTCAAATAGAAGGTGACATTGAGCGTGTTATTAAAGGGATTATTTGGGAGAATCTGACCTCTTCTTACGATATTTTGTTGGCAGAGGCGGATTGGCCGCCCCCATTCGTACTTGCTGCTCGTAGAGGGGAGGAGGTAATCCTTCCGAGCTTTTCTCGTCATGTCCCCAAGGACAAAGCGGAGGCTCTCGCAGCTGAATGGGCTGGGGCCCTGGCTCCGGCGCTATACCGTAACCACGTGGGCTGGGATGAGGATTCTCCACCCCATGATATACCATTGCGGTCTCTGCCACAGCCACAACCCCAATATCCCATCCGGCGGGAAGCTAAAGGTCCCGTTTCAGACATTCTGAAACAGTTAGAATATCAAGGAGTAATTGAAACATGCGTATCACCAATGAATAATCCCCTTTTTGCGGTTTCTACACCCGATGGATCGTACCGTTTAGTGTTGGATTACCGACACTTGAACTCTCATTGTCGGACCTTTGCGGTACAAAATACCCACAGTTCTGCGCATGTAGACAGTCTTGTTCGTAAAAAATATAAAATGACACTTGACCTATCCAATGGATTTTACACGCACAACTTATCCCTGGAGTGCAGCCAATGGAGCGCTTTCACTTCCGGTGGAAAACAGTTCAAATTCCGGCGTTTGCCCATGGGCTACAAGAACAGCCCGGGTGTCTTCGCCGCCCGTGTTGTCTCTTTGTTGGACAGCATAGACCCAGTTGCGTGTTCGCACGTCGACGATATCTATCTGACAGACGACGAATTATGGCCGCATCTTTCACGTGTGGACCGCATTATTCTTGAATTTGCGGTCTTAGGATACAAATTTAATTTTGCCAAATCTCACATCGCTGAATTCACCGTTTTGTTTTTGGGCTACGAGCTCAACAATGAAGGTAGGGGCTTAGCTCTCCATTTCTTGGAGAAGTGCGCACTTTTGCACCCTCCAACCACCCTGAAGAAGCTTCAGTCATTACTGGGTTTTCTAAACTTCGGGCGTACTTACATTCCCGAATATGCCCAGCGTATCAAGCCTCTATATGCCTTGATACAGCCTAGCTTTTCGAAGTCATGCTGGCTTCCTGAGCATTCCTCTATACTGCACTCTTTGCAGTCTGATCTACTTGAATCTAAGTTCTTGTTGACTCGTGATAACCCCACCAACCTGGTGATTATAATTGTGCCAGGGGCAGTGGGTTTCACGTACTTAACCTTTAACGAAGGTGACAGTACCGATTGCATACAAGTCACATCTTTACACTTCAGCGGAGTTGCGCTTTTCCTCTGTGGAGAAAGTTTTGACTGCAGTGCAAATGGCGATTCTAAAGGAACGCGCACTGGCACAGGGAAAACGCATTTTGGTGGTAACACCATATCCTGCCCTTGAGGCAGTGACGAAGGCAAGTGTCCCGAACTCTAAGGCTTTGCACCCCGTTGGATACAATGGGCTACATCTTTGACGTCCCCGGATGTCACTTTTATCTTTGATTCCTCTCTTCAGACACAGGAGTTCTTACAGTATGAATTTGTTCATCCTCCTCCTCTGTCTTTGCTGCCGCTTGAGGAGTACAAGTGTATTATTTACACCGATGGTTCGGCACAACCGGCCACGGGTTCTAAGCATGCTTATTCCGCAGCTTGTGCTATCGTTGCAGGTACTATGGTGAACGGAGAGTTCAGGTCGAGTGTAGTGCACACACAGGCACTAGGAGACAGTACTGCACAATTGGCCGAACTGCGTGCCTTGGTGCTCGCACTTGAGTTCGCAAATCCAGACGTGACAACTCTTATTGTATGTGATTCTTACTACTGTGTTCAATCCTATAATGACAACCTATTCTTTTGGTCACAAAACGACTATAGAGATGCTAAAGGCAGCACAATTAAGCATAAAATGCTTTGGGTTCGAGTGGCAGATCTTAAACAACGTCTGCCTCTCACACAGGTGATTCACACCCTTGGCCACCAGCGTGTGGGCGCACACGCGGTAGGTAACAGTTTGGCAGATGAAGCTGCCAAATCAGCAGTAGCCACGTGCACAGTAGCAGCAGTTACAAGATCCATGACAAAAATAGATAATGAGATTTTGGCAGCTATTGCTGCAACAAAGGACGGTGATAATTACCCACGGGGTTTCCCTTCCAAGTACTCTTATCATTTAAGTCCCGAACAGGTTCCTTACGTAAGAATTCCAGACGTTGGTGATCGGCTGATTCCCAACGCGGACCGCAGACCTTCCTTGATAACGGCCGCACACGAAGGCTTGGCTTCGGCCCATGCTGGCGTGTCTGCGACTGTTTCCATCTTGCAGCAGCGTTACTGGTGGCGTGGTTTATATAAACAGACCCGTACTTATGTGCTTTCTTGTGACGTTTGTCAGCAAATTAAGCCTTCGACTGTTACACGACCACCGCAAACACAGCTCTGCATTTCTAACAAACCTTTTGGGTGTGTTTACCTGGATCACTGCGGTTCATTTTCTTCTGACACTGCATATAAATACATCTTAGTTGCAGTGGATTCGTGCACACGTTTCATCTTACTGGGGGTGCGGGTGCAATTTTCGTCTCCATATAGACCTGAGGGTAATTCGAT
This sequence comes from Calotriton arnoldi, assembly GCA_963921515.1. Taxonomy (NCBI): domain Eukaryota; kingdom Metazoa; phylum Chordata; class Amphibia; order Caudata; family Salamandridae; genus Calotriton; species Calotriton arnoldi. The sequence goes on along the minus strand of CAWUFW010005262.1, from coordinate 462,325 downwards.
TGTGGAGCGAATGAACCGTGACTTAAAGCAATCCTTGACAGCTAGAGTCTTAGGTACTGGCAGGAACTGGCTGGCCCACTTGTATAGCGTACAACGTGCACTTAATAATCTCCCTAGAAGATCTCTGGGTGGGCGGACCCCATACGAAATGCTCTTTGGCATCCAAATGTTTGTGCCAGACCTTGATGGTCTAGACATAGCGGCGAATGCCGCAATCTTTGACGTAGATAATCATTCTACTATGTTGCAGGACTTACAAGAAGCCCGTGACAAACTTGCAAACGAACATTTACCTTCAGCCACAGACGCTGCGCTGCAGATTACAGTTGCCGGCTGGCTTCCGAAGGTTGGAGATCTGGTCCGAGAGAAGGTGGAGAACAAAAAAGAATTTGGCCCCTCTTATCGTGCACCGGTTCCAGTCCTTGGCTTGAAGGGTACTCGTACTGTCATCTTACCATCGCTTCCTGGTCGCAAAGACAACAGATACATCTCAGTGGACAATGTCAAGCTACAACATCTGGCCGATCCTGAATAGCGTAATACCAGCAGTCTCCTGTCCAGCCATTTCTAGGACTCATGTTTGTGGCCCTCCAGCCTACATGGACACTGATGTTGCCATTGAGATGGTCGATTTGCCTGATCGCCTGCTCGACTGCCCGGATTCCTCCTGCAACGAGGAGACCGAGTATGCCTATCCCGCCACCGAGTCGGTGGCTCATTTACCTACAACACCACTGAGCCCTACCCGTTTTTCCTTTGATTCGGCTTCCACCTCATCACTTATCCCGTCCAGCTTCAGTATTTTTATATCCTGGTTCAGAGGCAATTTTTTTAGTCCCACCATGGACGTACATCTGGTTGGTACTGTTCCTGATTTTTCTGTTCATGTCCATTGGCTTTGTGACAGTTTTTTTCTTGCTCATTAATGGTCACTATTTACCAGAACGCTCTGCAGTGAACTGTGTCGCTGGAACTTTGGCTCCGCATTCTTCCTCGCACATCATGAAGCGTGACCACACCTTTGTGAACATTTCAGCTTTCCCAGTCGCTGATGGCATCGTATGGGATGCAGTAAATTTCCAAATTCATGGACCAACCGAGATAATTAATGTACCGAATGCCCTCCGTGTTTCCATGGGTGATGTAGTGAACAGTAATATTCATTCGGACGATTGGGATGTGCATGCCGTTGAATCGTTATTCTCTGATTTGAAATATTATGCTGCTTTTAATGCTGAAGATTTGTACTTGAATTCTGCAAGTTATGCTGATTTATATTGTTACCAGCATTGGGGCAACCATTTTCTCCATAAACCAAGCACACCTCGGGGTAATTTTAATTACACCCAATGGGAACATTGTCCTACCCCTTTGCCAGGTAGCTCCCACACACTTAAAAGTAAATTTGCTTACTTTACCGACTTTGATAGATCGAACCCTGGGTCCTATTATTTTAAATTGAACACTTCGTCCACTCAGAAGGTCATGTTGACCCACACCAAATTGCTATATTCAAGTTCCTTTTTGGACGCATTAGCCGTGGGTGGTTATGAACACTGGCAGGACACCATTGACTTAAAATCTATTTGGGGCACCAAACCGTGGCAGGTACACGGTGCAGAAGCCTTGCACCATGCTTGCCTCATCCCGGCCCAGATTTTGTTTTTGAATAGTACTATCTATCAAACGACCTGTTGGGGTTTGGCTACTTCCAAACAATTGAATGCACCCTCCATTCCCGTATTGTCTTCCGCTCCCAACGAGAGCTTCAATTTCAACATTTCCCTTGCCAATTTGCAAGCTTTGTTTCAAAACAATTCGTTTAATATCTCTACGATTGTTCAGTCACCCTGGTTGGCTTGGCCCATAGCATCGAATGCCTGCCAACTGCGTTTTCATGACTCAGCTCCTGGTTACAAACAGGATAGGCCAGATCCGAGGTTTTCTGACGCTCGTACTGTTACAACATATTGTGTTGGTAAATTGTGTAAACAGTATTTGCAGCACTCTTCATTAGATTCTGTTAAACAACATTTATCGCTCCTATCAGGCAACATTGATCTGTCCGATTTTGTTCTGGGGCCTCGTGGTCCTCGGCCTAAGAGATTCATTTATGAAACTTACAATGAACTCTGGAAGCTTTCGCAAATTGAAGCTGCTTCCAGTCTCTGGGAAATCGATCAAGCAAATCTAGAAAAAGTGCTTGCTGTTGTTGACAATAGTATTAATACCCTGTCTTCCCGCATTTACACATTAGAGAATATTGTTTCCTCTGTTGCTGATATTGTACAAGATGATGTGTCTGTGTTATATCATGGTCAGAATCAATTGCGTTCAGTGATGCAGTTTGCATGGACTTTGCAAACACTAAAAATGGGTAAAGTTCCTTGGCATTTTTTGAACACCTCTGCCTTATTCTTGCCGTTTAATTTAACTGAAAAACAGCAATTCATGTCCATGAAAGATGCAACATACACTCTATTACATATCGAAAAGATAGAGCCGTTACCGTTCTCTGTGGCGGAGTTGGACTCTGCAGTGTGGCTAGTTCACTGGGTTATCGCTTTGCCTTTTTCTTTATTTGAGTTCAGTTCCTGCATGCAACATTATCCTGTTGGCCGTTTTCAGCCTTTAGGCAGTGCCTTCTTGCATGAACTTTGGTCCCTGCCTTTCATGTACAGATGCCTTAGGGACGGGAAAGAAGTTTTTCTCACAGGAGAGTCGTGCGATTCTACAGTGGGTCATTCCCTAATTTGTAAAAACATTAAATTGCACGGGGCTTGTAATGTTTCAGCTCCGAATCTTGCTTGTGTTTTAGGTTTAAATTTCTTTTATTGTTTTGTCCGAAAAGGAAATCAATGAGCCAACTTGCTCTACAATCATCGGGCTGCAACCCGGCACTGCACTGTCACAATCATATGTCTCAGGCAAGAACAACAACACACAAAAATACAACCCCCCCTCCCCCCACCCCCCTCCTCCTCCTCCGTTGTATAAAATAAGTATTTAACCGTGAAACTGTTGCGGCCCAATAGGTGAATCTCTGAAGCAACTAAGTGGCAGGTGCAGCAGGCTTGGCTGCCGGTGGAGGGTCTGTTAATCGTAATAATCTAAGGTATTTGGGACAGGTAAGTTCTGTGAACTCCGATGTTAAAAGCGATAAGAAAGGGGCCCAAAGTTCATGGAAGGAGGCCCCTGGGTTGGTCAAAGAGAGAGAGATCTTTTCCATCCCCAGAGTGGACCACAGCATATGTAACCAGCCTAACCGGGTGGGTATTGTCGTAGTGCCCCAGTGTGTGAGAACATTCTGGACCGCTGCCCCCAGGGTCAGGGCCATTTGTTTGCCTCTCCTAGAATGAAGTGGGAAGGTGATGGCATTGGGAAGACCTAGGAGGATATATGCCGGGAATCTCGGAATCTGTGTGGCAAAGTGTGAGTCAATCTCATCTAATATTTGTGTCCAGTATGTCCCCAGAGACGGGCATTCCCAAAGCAGGTGGGTAAGAGTACCCAGTATGCCGCAACCTCTCCAACACAACGGGATACGCGAAGGATTGCCTCTATGAAGCCGTACCGGAGTTAAGTACCAGTAAGTGGCCAGTTTAGTAGCCGTTTCGATGGAAGATACGTTACGGGCTGTACGACGGGCTCGATGGTAAATATCCCTCCATTCTTTCAGTGAGAGTCCCAGTTCTCCCTCCCAACGCAATTGCCCTGGGGATTTCTCCGCGGCTGTAGGGGTCCGTAAGAATTTATATAAATCAGACGTTAAGCGTGCGTCGCTATATCTTGTGATTAACCACTTCTCGAATGGTGTCAGCAATCTCTCTGCACCCTCCCGCACCCCCTCTTGTAACACCCAGTGTCGTATCTGGAGATATCGGTATCTCTCCGTCTCAGGGAGTCCGAGCTCCGTACGGAACGCGACAAACGGCCGCAGGCCTGAAAGATCAAAGAAATGTCCAATAGAACGGGTAGAGTCTGTTGTCCAATGGCGGAATACCCCATAGTCAAGGCCAGGCGTGAAATCTGGGTTCTTCACGATAGGTGTAATGGGGGATGGGAAGGTCGTGAGTCCTCTAGCGGTCGCCGTTCTATCCCAGGCTGCCATAATGGGCCTGGTCACCTCTGATAAGTATAAACTACGGTGTCGCCCCTGTCGAGGGAGAAAGGGGACCCCCCATAGCGATCGTCCTGCAAGAGCCCTGTCCATGAGCAGCCAGTGTTTCTCTGATTCAGGGCGAGACCACTCTACTAGAGCCCTCAGCTGAGCCGCCCGCCAGTACGCCAGTAGATCTGGAACCCCTAGTCCCCCCTCCGCCGGGTCCCTATATGCAAGCTCACGGCGCATCCGAGCTCTTTGATCACGCCAGATAAAGCGTTCAATGTCTCTATGCATGGTTCGGATGGCCCCAGTGGGAGGTAGCATCGGGAGAGTATGAAAGGTATAAAGAAGTTGAGGTAGTAACACCATCTTCACCGCTGCTATTCGTCCCAGCCACGACAGACTGTGAGGCCTCCATCTGCGAAGGGAGTCCCGCACTAGTTTTAGAAGCCTAGAGTAATTCAACTGTCTGGTTAGAGAAATAGTAGGGGCCACCCGGAGGCCAAGATATGTGATAGCGTCCGAGACCCAGTGGATCTGGAAATTTCGCTGAAGGAGTTCCAACGTCTCCGGCTCTAAGAACAAATTAAGGGCTCGTGATTTGTGCACATTTATCTGGAAGCCCGAAAGCCAGGGCGAATCGCGCTAATTCGTCCAGAAATGCCGGTAAAGAATCTCGAGGATGTTCCAGGGTCGCTACCACATCGTCAGCATAAAGACAGAGTTTGTGCTCAGACCCTCCGAAGAAAATCCCTCGGATAGATGGGTCATCCCGAATCCTCTGAGCCAGTGGCTCCATATAGAGGGCAAAAAGAAGCGGTGACAGCGGGCATCCCTGTCTGGTCCCCCTGCGTATTGAAAAGGCCGCTGACGCTACACCATTCACCCGTACCGTGCCGGTAGGGTTCGCATAGCTAAAAAAAAATCCACTCTATGAAGCGCTCAGGTAGGCCAAAGTGATTCAACGTCGCCCGGAGATACGGCCAGTGGACCCTGTCGAATGCCTTCTCAGCATCGACCGAGAGGATCATGCGTTCCGCCGGAAAACGCTCAGAGTGGTCCATCAGGTGAAACAGCCGCTTAGTATTGTCTGAGCACTGGCGCCCCGAGACAAAGCCCGATTGATCCGGGTCTATAAGCCCAGGAAGGTGTCTAGAGAGTCGGGCTGCTAGGATGCCCGTAAAGTTCTTTAGGTCTACATTGAGCAGGGATATTGGGCGGTAGGAGCTGCAGAAGCTAGGGTCCTTCCCTGGTTTGGGAATCACAGTGATTAAGGCCTCTAGCATAGAGGAGGGGAAGGAAGAAGCTGTTGGCGACCCGGTGGAGTTAAAAACCCGCGTCAGAAGCGGAGCCAGGACACCACAGAATTTCTTATAAAAACCAGAGGTAAATCCGTCAGGGCCAGGTGATTTGTTGTGTTTGAGCCGGGCTATCGCTGAAATAACCTCCTCCAGCCGAATGGGGGCTCCGAGGTCCGCAGCATGAGACGGCAACAGTTTGGAGGTGCCCACCCCCTGTAGGTATCAAGTAGGCTCAGTGTCCGGCAGAACTTGGGCCGAGTACAGTGTTTCGTAGAAGCGCCTAAATGCTTCCACGATCGTATTGTCGTCGCTGTACCTTCCTCCCCCCTCTCCAGGGTCCTGTATCAGCGTCACCTTATGTGCTTGGCGTTGTGCTCGGAGGCGGTTTGCAAGGAGGCGCCCGCTTCGGTCGCCTCCTATATAGAAGGCATGTTTGAGGCGGAGGGCTGCATACTCTGCTCGGTCAACATCTAACCCTGCAAGCTGTGCCCGCGCTGTCTTCAACTGTCTCCAGACCCTCGGCGCTCCGGTACGCTGATGGATACGCTCCAGCTCTGTAATATCGCCCATTAAGCGCTCACGCTTCTCCCTCCTATCTCTATTATCGGCCGACGCAATACTAATGAAAACCCCTCGGATAACTGCATTTATTGCCTCCCAGAGGGTCGTCGTGGATGTGTCTGGAGTGTCATTTAAAGCTAAATAATCTGTTATGCTTCCCTCAACCTGCTGCACTCCTGAGGGACGCTGGAGCATGGTTTCCCGCAAACGCCAGAAGCGACGAGAAGGACGCCGCGGAGGGAAGGTCAGGGAGAGCCGCAGTGCAGAGTGGTCAGAAAGAGGGGAGAATCTCAACTTCACGAGTATGTTGTGTTAAGAAGTCTGAGGTGAAGATGTAATCAATCCGATTGTAAGTTTTATGAGGGTGTGAGTAGAACGTGTAGGCCTTCGTGTTGGGGTGCTGGAGTCTCCATATATCAGTGAGCCCGGCTTCGGTCAGCAACCGCCTCCCTGCTTTGGATAAGGTCCCCGTCTGGCCCCATCGCTGTCCAGAACGATCCATATCACCATCCAAAACCATATTGAAGTCCTCGCCTAGCAAGACTGTCCGCTCTGGTAAACCCGTGATCTCTTGAATGGCTGTTTTTATAAACCCCTCCTGCCCATTATTGGGGACGTATACCGAAGCTAATACAAACGTGTGTGTGTCTAAGGTAAAGGAGTGGGCCAACAATCTCCCCTTAATTTCGGCCTGCTTGTTCCCAACATGCCCCGGAAACCGAGAGGACACCAAAATGGCAACCCCCGCAGTCTTGGACGTGGCAGACGAAAACATCTGTAAGGGGAACGCCTTTGAGCGTAAACGTTGAATGTCGGCTGCAAGAAGGTGCGTCTCTTGAAGTAGGCAGATATGGGCATCTGTCTGCTCTAGGTACGAGAGAAGAGCTCGCCGTTTAGTGGGACTGTTGAGGCCCTTCACATTTAAGGAAACGACGGTAATGTCAGAAGCCATAATGGTGGGAGACCAAGTGCACTATAGTTAACAGCAGTTGACCAGCGAATTGGTGGGCATGCAGGGGCCTACATGAAAGGCCTGCCATGAGAACGAAGGAGGAGGAGACAACCCCATGAAAAAGAGGAGAAAACAGAGAAGGAACCCCTTTAACTAACATAACAAAAAGAATGATCATTAATAAAGTTCACAAATGTCCCAGGCAATCAGCCTGTGGCGAGGTATGGGATGGTTAGCAGGAGCCCCCGCCGCCCCCCCCCCCCCGCCCCAGTCCCGGCCACCACAGTTGGATCAAACCCACCGGCAGATGGAGAAGCATCGAGGATAGATAACACTTCCATAGGGAGCCCAGGTCAATCTGCAGACGCGGAGTCTTCCGAGAGGGTCCGAAGGACTTCCGAGCGTTCCTTGGCTATAGCCTCCAGGTTTGGACGAGAGGCCGACGACGAGCCTCCCACTCTCCGCCAGCGGCCCGCCTCTTCCCTCCGGTGTGGGCTGGTCTGTTTCATCGTGTCCTCCTGGTCTGCCCCCGGGAGGTGCAAAAGAGAAGACGCCTCTTCCAAAGAGCATATTTGGCGGAGCCTGCCCTCCCATTTAAAAATGAGTCGGAATGGATGCCCCCAGGAGTATGCAACATCTTTTGAGCGGAGGAATGCCGTGACTGGCCGGAAATCACGCTGTTTCTGAAGTGTGGAGGCAGCTAGGTCTTGAAATGGGAGAGGTTTACAAGATCGAAATTCGAGAAGGTGCTTGGACCGTGCCTCGCGCAAGATGCGCTCCTTAAGCTTGAAATCATGGACGCAAGTCAGAATATCGGGCGGCGGAGCCGTCGGCGACCTCCTGAGTCCCACCCGGTGTGTGCGGTCAAGCCGGATCTCCCGGTCCGGGGGATCTCCCAAGATGTGGCGGAATAAATCAGTGACAAAAGTTTCAATGTCCTGTGCCTCCGCTCCCTGAGGGACCGCCCGGATCCGGATATTGTTCCGAAGGGAACGATTCTCCAAGTCCTCCGTATGAGACTGAAGGTCCAGCTGCTGTTCACGCAATCGGATCACCTCTTGCTGGAGTTGAGACACCTCCTCGTCTCTGACTACTGTCTGATTCTCTAGATCGTCCACTCTCTCGCCTACTGAGTCAATGTCCTTGCGTAGATCCCGTATTTTGGCCGTTAGGTCCTTCCTCATATTATGGATCTCCCTAGTGAGATCCGCAAATAGTGATTCCAAAACGCTACGGGTGACAGGGCCGTCAGGGTCTGCCAAGTACCGCCGGTCAACGGCTCCACCCGATTGCGACATTGCTGCTGTTTCACTAACCCCTGCTTTGAGCAGTAGATCTTTAACTGACCTATCCTTTCGGCCTCTGGAGGATGCCATTGAGGAAGGGCAAACTCGGCGTAGGAGATGCAGGCAGCGGCAGCACGTGGCGCTCAGCACAACGCAATACAGGCCCCGACTAGGTCCCTCCGTGGGCAAATTCCACAGCTGACGTTACCGTCTGAAGAGCCGCTCTAGTCCTTCCTAGTTGCCGTCCCTAATGGATGAGGGGAGAACTCCAGGTGATGATATGTTCCCGGGGGAGGTCTTCAGCCAGCACAGCCACGCAACAGCAATCCGCCCTCCACCGGGCGGGCACCGAGAAGCGGCCAGCGGAGGAACTGGTGCTCAGGTGTCCGATTTGAGTCCCATCAGGTGCATTTGCTGACTGGCCAGGCCATTAGGTGTTGCATCCCAGGGCGCTCAGCGGAGGCTGCAGGTTAGCAGGCAGTGCCCCTCCCGGATCAGTTTCGTCTCAGTGTGGTCCCAGAAGTGCAAAGCGGGTAGGCCCAGCAGCGCCGAGCCACCCCCGCCGGTATGTCCTCACTTCCCAGGCCGTCGCTGTGGGGGCTCAACGCAGATCAACCCCCAGTGCACGGCAAGTGTTGAGAAAAAAGGGGGGGCCCTAGCGCAGGTGCATGTGGAGCCGGCGTTTCAGTGCCGGCGCGGCAAGTCGCTGCTCACCTTCTGGGATGGGGCGGCGTCCCAGCCCCCTCCGCGCTTCACCGCCGGAATTCTGTGGGGTAGTAGGCACCAGCTCCAGGCATCGACGGCCCCGCGCTGACCAAATCAACGCGGCTCCCGCCGCGGATCTGCGGGTCTCAGCGCTGGTGCGCCCTAGAGAGTGCGGTGTGCAAGGAGAGACGGACCCGTTCCTCCAGGCCGGTCCGAGTGCAGGATCGCTCGGACAGGCGTACAGTTCAGCACGGGGGCCGCGGCGCAGCCCGTGGATTCAGGCCTGCACCGCCATCTTGGTGTGGCTGGACGGCGCTCTTCACGGCCACAGCTCTCCCGGTGGTACCGCTTCGGCACCTCGCGGCGTCCCCCACCTCCACCGGGCTCTCAAGGTCGTTTACTGGCCTCGGCTGTCAACACCACTGTCGCAGCTCACCGCCGTCGTCTCAGCTCAGGCTCCGGGCGTGCACGGTCACCCGGTCTCTCACGCCGCCAGGATCAGGGCTGGAATCCGGCACTTCCCCTGCACCAAAGCGGGCCCAAAGTGAGTGCAGAGGGCTCCGCCGCCGTCCGGGTCCAAAACTGCCGGTAGGAGTTTGCTATAAGGCGCTGTGTTGGCTAAGCGCGGGTCGCGGGCGGGAGCGGCGAGTGTATGCGACCTACTCGTCCGCCATCTTGGACACGCCTCCCCTTGCTTGTGTTTTAAAAGGCATTCCTGCTCCTGTTATATCGCCTACTTTCACTGTGCTTGCAAATGGTAGCTATCTCCTTCTGAATAATCAGGACTGCTGTGGAATGCAGGCCGGCATCCCCTATATTGTAACAGTTTCCCACCGGGTTGTGTGCTGCAAAAATGTGCTTTTTCCTCCCCCGCACGACATAATAGATAGTTCCATTTGGCCTTCCATACCAACTTTGAAGGCGGATTTCAATAAATTGAGCACAATAAAGGCGCTATTATTGAACCAGGAGGTTATGCTCACTTCTGCACGGGAGACCTTCGTGCTCCAGGTGGCTAGTACCCACAGTGAGATACAGGCTCTTTTGAACACGAACCTCCCACAACATTTCGGTGAACTGATTCACCGCGTTTTTAATGCTTCTAATACCGAAGGTCTTGTGCACTTTTTAAAGTTGTGGGCTCTGGCCTTGTTACCTCCTTTCAAACTATATTTGGTGTAATTCCGGCTTTTATTCATTCTATTTTTTCCAGCATCTTTGGCGGCTTTCCGTTGCTCCTCGCCTTAGCTGCTGGTTTATTGCTTTTGGTCTGTTTGCTGCGCAATGGCTGCACTTCCTGGGGGCCTACTCGACCAAGGTCGGCTCCGGCTGCTCCGTGAACGCATGCTCATCAGCTTCGGCATCCTACCATTGGCGACACTCTGTGTCCTATCGACTTTCTTTTCGCTTTGCGTATTTCACTTGCGTGCAACCTGTGATGTCTTGCTTAAGATGTCCTTTCTCTTGGTCCTTGGATGTTTGCCTCTCCAATACGTCTCTGTCGGACCCGGATTTTGCCCAGTTGATGGGTCCCTTAGAGGCCCATGAACGGGACTGTTCCGGCACTGGCTTGATGGCGCGTGCGGCTGCACTTGGAATTCTGGCGTACTGGGATATCTGGGCGGCTGCTCAGAATCTCCTACAACACAGTTATATTGAGTATCACGCAAGTTGTCCCGCAATGCTAATTATTGCTCCCTATTATGAGGAACATGAATGCAGTTTTGATTTGTTGAACTGGATGGCATCTCTTTTTTCAGACGATACCAATTATGTCCTCTTGGAAGGTGTGGCAGTTTTCTGCACTTACACTCTATTGGATTAGGGGCCTTCGCTTTCAGCGTCCTGCATTTCTGGATTTTTTTTTCCTTTGGGCCCTGATTTCTGGCCCTATCTGGAATTTTTTTTATCCTGAACTTTTTTTCCCCATTCCCTGTCCTTCATTGGGGACTATTCATAAATAGACGTTTACATTCTGCTCCATCAATTTGAACTCTGTTTTTGTCCTATGTATTGGCCTATGGACTGACCAGGGGAGGGTGTAGTGTGGTTTGTGGCCTCATTGTCTACATTGCTAAGTTAGCTTAGGCCTGGCTGCCATGATGCCTTTTTTGCACACGTTACTCTGTGACTTTGTTTTTTCAGTCCCTGCTTGTGCCCGGCTATGTTAGAACTGTCTGCTTTTTTGCCTTTCATCCTTTTCTCCTGTTCCCTGTGGGTTTCGTCTGCACATCATGTACAAGGTCGAAAAACAACGTCCCTTGTTCTTGCTGATCTGGTCAGCCCCTCGCACTTAGACATAACACAAAATACAGCTGCACTGGAGAAATTTGTGTGCTTTTAATATTGTGATCTCGCGGTTTGTAACACTTGGAGACAAACCTTTCCAGGGAGAAGAGCTGTGCTTGTCTGATGATGTAAACCTTGCATCTAGATATTGAGGTCTGGGGGTCCGCCTGACAAAGCCCAGAGGTCTTCTATTTTTATAATAAACTAGTTAATAGCATGGGGAGGGTGGTAAGGGCATTTAGCCCTATATCCACTGTCTTTATAAAATGCTGTCCCCGTTTGTATTCTATGGAATTGTAACTATGCTTCTTATTTTATCATTATGCATTATGCTGATAGTACTGGCATGTGTACTGTATCTTAGAGCACGATAGTTGAAATAAACATTTTAAACTATACTGTGTCTCTTATTACGCACGTTGTGGACAAGTATGAGTGAGTTATGAAAAAGTGTTCTTGCTCCCGCGAGCCCTGAGAGAGACCGTGTTCTGGGTTGTCTAATCATTGGTAGCTTCGCTGCGAATGAGACGTTAAAGCTAGTCGGATTGGGATTGTGGGTACTAAGGTGCATGGTTGGTTCACCACCATACTCCGAGGTCCTATTATCCTGTGCATAGCTCTGTATATGTGCAGAATCCCTACAACAATGCCCTATTTGGCATTTGGATGCTTTGATAGTGTGGCCTGCAGTTTTCAGGGTCTGAAAACCTTGCCAAGGTGGATCAGGTGATCCTGGTAGGTGGAGCTATAGATGGAAATATAGTCAAGATATGCTGCACTAAAAGCATCCAGTCCAGCAGGGACTTGGTTCACCACCCTTTGGAAGGTCACAGGGGCATTCTTTAAGCCAAAGGGCATAATAGTGAACTGATAATGTCCATCTGGAGTGAAGAATGCAGTCTTTTCTTTTGCCCCTGGAGTCAGGCCAATCTGCCAGTACCCTGATGTCAAATCAAAGGCTGCTCCCAATTTGTCTATCAACTCATCAGCTCTGGGTATGGGGTGAGCATCTTCCTGGTGACAGCCCCAAGACCTATGTAGTCCACACAAAACCTCATTCTGGCTTCCCACCCTTGGAGTGAGGTTTGGGGAATAAGACCACTGGGCTAGCCCAAACGCTGTCAGAGGGTTCAATAACCCCCAACTCCAACATCTTTCTGACTTCAGCTTTGATGCTCCCCTTAACATGGCCAGACTATCGATAGATCTTGTTTTTGACAGGCAAGCTATCACCAGTGTCTACATCATGGGTACACCAGTTAGTCTGTCCAGGGGTTAAGGAGAAGAGCCCAGCATACTGCTCCAGGGCTTGCCTGCAGTCAGCTTGTTGTTGGGCAGCGAGGGTGTCTGAGTAGACAACACCATCTACTGTCCTAAATTGGGGACTGCTGGAGAGGAGGTCAGGGAGAGGTTCACTCTCTGCTTCCTGATCCTCATCAGTCACCATCAGCATGGTCACTTCTGCCCTGTCGTGGAAAAGCTTTAAGCGGTCAACATTGATGACCCTCTTGGGGTTCATGCTAGTGCCCAGGTCAACCAGGTAGGTGACCTCACCTTTCCTCTCAAGGATAGGGTAAAGACCACTCCAGTAGTCCTCGAGGGCCCTCCGTGCCACAGGCTCCAATACCCATACCTTCTGCCCTGGTTGGAACTCCACCATGGCAGCCTATTTTTGGTCACATCAGAGTTTTGAAGCTCTTGACTGGCCTCTAGGTTTTTGTTTGCTTTGCCCATGTACTCTGCCATCCTGGAACGCCGGCCTTGTACCTAGTCCACAATATCTTGTTTAGATTTTTAAGAGGTCTCTCCCAGCCTTCCTTAACCAGACAAAATGGTCCCCTCACAGGATGGCCAAACAGAAGTACAAAGGGGAAAAAACTTACTCCCTTCTGTGGCACTTCTATATAAGCAAAAAGCAGGCATGGCAAAAGGACATCCCATCTCCTGAGTTTTTCAGGGAGTCCCATGATCATGCCTTTAATGGTCTTGTTGAATCTTTCAACCAATCCATTAGTTTGTTGGTGATATGATACAGTGAACTTGTAAGTCACTCAACATGTGCTTTAGGTAGCCAGACATGACGTTTGCACCTCTGTCTGACACCACCTCCTTAGGAAAAGCCAACCTGGTAAAGATGACAATGAGGGACCTAGCCACTGCAGGAGCCGTGGTAGTCCTAAGGGGAATTGCTTCAGGATACTTGGTAGCATGATCCACTACTACCAGCATGAATCTGTTTCCTTATGCAGTTAGAGGGTCAAGGGGGACGACAATATTAATCTCTAACCTTTCAAAGGGTACCACAACCACTGGTAGTGGAATTAAGGGGGGGGGCTTTGGGTGGTCACCTGCCTTGCCACTGGCTTGGCAGGTGGCACAGGAGTTGCAAAACTCCTTCACCTTCGGGGACATGTTTGGTCAGTAGAAGTGGCTGACAAACCTGCTCCAAGTCTTGCTCTGGCCAAGATGCCCAGCTAGGGGGATGTCATGTGCCAATGTGAGGAGAAACTCTCTGAACTGCTGAGGCACTATCACTCAGCTGGTGGCACCAGGTTTGGGGTCTCTGGCCTCAGTGTACAGGAGCCCTTCCTTCCAATAGGTCCTGTGGGAGCCACTAACATCTCACTTTTCCTGTGCAGCAGCTTGCTGTCTCAGGCTTTCAAGAGTAGGACAGGCCCTCTGCCCTTGGCACAGCTCTTCCCTAGGGGGTCTCCCAGGGCTTAGGAGCTCTGACGTGCAATGCCCAAGTTCCTGGGGCTTACTTCCCTCTGGTGCTGACAGGTCGTCTCCCTGAGGAGAGGGGACGTGAGCCGGTGCCTGTTCAGAAGCTGGTTTCCCAGTCTTCTTACATTTCCTCTTGGAGGGCTGGTCCATCATTTCAGACGCCAACACCTCTTTTTCACAGTGGGCCTTTCTCTGTCCTTGGGTTTTTACGCACACTCATTCAGCAATTCCCAGCATGGCTGCATGGAACCTAAGCTCGACCTGAGCCCACGCTGAGGATCCCAATCATTCCCTAGCAGACATTCCACTGGGATTGTAGAAGAGACCACTACCGGTTTCAGGCCAGTAACCGCTCCTCATGGGATGGACGAACAAGTTACTTACCTTCGGTAACGATATATCTGTAAGAGACATAGATTAGTTATAGATTCCTTACCTTAGAATTACCCCCAGGCGTCAGACTGGATCCGGAAAGTTTTTCGTCAGCAGTACCCCTGCGCCTCGAAAGGTGGCGTCGGTCGGCTCAGCGTTCGTCGTTGGCGTCGTGGTTGCCGGGATGACGTCGCGGTAGCTACTTAGACGCCGCCCTCGCGCACTGACGTCGGTTCTGTACACAACTTTCCACGCCAGAAACGCAGAGCCATGCAAGACACTGACCACTGGTGCACAAAACTAGGGCCCTGAAAGGAAGGCCTTAACCCTAGAAGTCAGTTCGCAGAACGGGGAGGATGGGTGGGGCGGTAAGGAATCTATACCTAATCTATGTATCTAACAGATATATCGTTACCGAAGTTAAGTAACTTGTTCATCTGAAAGAGACAATTAGTTATAGATTCCTTACCTTAGAATAGATACCCCAGCAATACCAACCCCGGAGGTGGGTCTGCGAACCAAGTTCACACCAGAAAGTCCTGGAGAACAGAACGGCCAAAGAAGCCGTCTCTCCGGACTTGGCTGTCCAGGCAATAGTGTTTTGTAAATGTGTGCAGCGATGCCCACGTAGCTGCCTGACAGATGTCATTAAGGGGGACTCCACGTCCCAAAGCAGTGGTAGCTGCCGTCGCCCTGGTGGAATGGGCGCGTAACCCCACTGGAGGCTCCTTCTTTGCCAAGGAATAGCAAGCTTTGATGCACAAAACAACCCATCTAGAAATGGTCCGTTTGTGCACGGCCCGACCTTTTTTTGGCACCCACGTAGCCAACAAAGAGCTGGTCATCCACCCAGAATTGCTTTGTGCGATCCAAATAAAATGAAAGCACACGTTTTGGATCCAGAAGGTGGAGCCTCTCTTCTTCTTTGGAAAGATGCGGAAAGAAGGTGGGCAAAGTGATGGTCTGTCCAATGTGGAAAGAAGTAACCACTTTGGGAGGGAAGGAAGGACGAGTTCGAAGGACAACCTTGTCCGGATGAACAGCCAGAAAAGGAGGTTTAGAAGAAAGAGCTTGTAGCTCACTCACTCTGCGGGCAGAGGTGATGGCCACCAGAAAGGCAGTTTAAGTCAGAAGCCTGAGAGGACAGTTATGTATCGGCTCAAAGGGAGCCCACATAAGATAGGTAAGAACCAAGTTCAAGTCCCACTGGGGCTTTACGAAGGGAACAGGAGGAAAAAGATGAGTAATGCCCTTAAGAATGCGATTTACAACAGGGGACTTGAAAAGAGAAGGCTGATCAGGAAGCCTAAGAAAGGCTGAAATGGCTGAGAGGTAGCCCTTTAGAGTGCCCAGAGCAGAGCCCTGCTGGGCCAAAGAAAGGAGGAACGAGAGAACCTCAGAAAGAGGGGCAGAAAGGGGATCCACAGCCTTTGCTGTGCACCATGCAACAAATTTGTTCCATCTGCAGGCATATACCGTCTTAGTGGAGGGACGCCTGGCTGCCAAGATAACATCACAGACTTCGGGAGGAAGGTCGAAAGCTGTCAACTGTCGCCGATCAATCTCCACGCAAGGAGGTGGAGGCTGGATAGGTTCGGGTGAAGGACCTTCCCCTGCTGCTGCGACAGAAGATCCTCCCGAAGAGGCAGTCGGATTGGAGGATCGATGGCCATGTGTAATAGCTCGGGATACCAGACTCTTCGTGCCCAATACAGAGCCACAAGAATGACTTGGGCCCGGTCGCGCCTGATCTTCAGCACTCTGGGCAGAAGTGGTATAGGCAGAAAGGCGTATAGAAGACCGCAACTCCACTCGCGATGAAAAGCGTCGCCAAGCGAGTGCCGCCTTGGAAATTCCAACGCGCAGAATTGCTGACATTGCTCATTCTCTTCGGTGGCGAATAGATCTAACCAAGGCTCTCCCCACTGTTGAAAGAGACCTTGCACCACCTCAGAGTGAAGACGCCATTCGTGATCCATCATGCACCTGTGGCTGAGTTCGTCCGCCATGACGTTCAGCGAACCTGCCAGGTGTTGAACCAGCAGGGATATGCCCTGATGTTCCAGCCATGTCCAGAGGCGGAGGGCCTCTTGAGATAGGGTCCACAACCCCACCCCGCCCTGTTTGTTGCAGTACCACATGGCGGTGTAGTGTCCGTGAACACCTGCACTACTCTTCCCCGGACAGAGGGAAGGAATGCTTTGAGTGCAAGACGAATCGCCCGAAGCTCCAGAAGGTTGATGTGGAGCCCAGACTCCGCCGGAGACCAGAGGCCTCTGATCTTCGCCTCCCCCATGTGGCCGCCCCATCCGAGAAGTGATGCATCAGTCACTACTGTAAACTCTGGTTAGGGGAGGGAGAGGGATCTGCCGTCGACCCAATACTGGTTCGTTAGCCACCACTGCAATTAGTGTGCAGTGCCCTCCGAGATCTGGACGCTATCGGACAGGTTCCCCTGATGTTGTGCCTACTGGAACTTCAGGTCCCACTGCAGAGCCCGCATATGCCATCTGGCATGGTCCACCAGCAGGATGTAGGAGGCCATCAGGCCCAGTAGCCGGAGGGTCATCCTGACCGAAACTTGGGATAGAGGCTGAAAGATCGGAATCATAGCCCGAATATCCTAGACTCGCTGTTCGGGAGGATAGACCAGAAACTGCGTTGTGTCCAGAACCGCTCCGATGAAGAGGAGCTTCTGAGAGGGAGTCAGGTGCGACTTCGGCACGTTGATGGAGAACCCCAGCGAATGCAGGAGGTCAGCTGTAGTCTGGAGGTGGGAGACTGCAGCCTGGGGCGAGCCCGCCTTCAGCAGCCAGTCGTCGAGATAGGGGAAGACTGGAACCCCTGATCTGCGCAGATGAGCTGTGACCACCGCTATCACTTTCTTGAACACCCGAGGGGCGCTGGTAAGGCCAAAGGGGAGCACAGTAAACTGAAAGTGCTCGTGGCCTACTGTGAACCGCAAGTAGCGCCGGTGGGCCAGCAGGACAGGGATGTGAAAATAGGCATCCTGCAAGTCCAACGCTACCATCCAGTCTCCAGGGTCGAGGGGAGACAAGACCTCAGCGAGAGTCAACATTTTGAACTTCTCCTTCCGGAGGAAGCGGTTGACGTTCCTGAGATCCAAGATAGGACGCAGGCCTTTGTCCTTCTTGGGCACCAAAAAGTAGTGGGAATAGCAACCATGACCCACTTCTGGGGCAGGAACTCGCTCAATGGCTCCCTTGGCCAAGAGAGTCATAACTTCCTGTTGGAGAAGGGCCAGATGATCCTCCGACATGCGATGGTACTGAGGTGGCATGGCTGGTGGGGGGGGAGGGGGCAAGTCTCGAAGGGGAGAGAGTAGCCCCTTCGGACTATCTGCAAAACTCACCTGTCCGACGTGATGGTGCGCCAGTGGCAGAGGTGATGGCGAATCCTGCCGCCCACTGGCGACTGGTGGCCCTGGAAGGTCAGACTAGGAGGGTTTGGAGGCTGCTGCAGAGGGGGCGGTGGTGGACTGGCCCGCTCGCTGGCCCCCAGAACCACGACGGTGGGTCCCACGTCCGCGGCCGCGCAGGGGCTGAACAGCTTGCGCCGGCCTGTGGCCCTGGGTGGAACGTGGTGGGGCACGAAAGGGGCAAAAGGCAGACTGCGCAGGCCGAGTGGTGGAGAGGCCCAAGGACTTGGCCGTGGCCCGTGAGTCCTTGAAGCGCTCTAGTGCGCTGTCTGCCTTGTCGCCGAACAGGCGACGTCCATCAAAGAGCATGTCCATAAGGGTAGCTTCGACATCCCCAGAAAAGCCAGTCGATCTTAGCCAGGCGTAGCATCGAAGGGCTACCGACATTGAAATCATCCTACCTAGCGAGTCGGCAGTGTCCAGTCCACAGAGTATGGTAAACTTCGCTGCGTCTCTCCCCTCGGCAACTGCACGGGAGAGCACGGCCCGGGCCTCCTCCGGGCAGTGGGGCAGCACCTGCGCCACCGTATCCCACACAGAGCGGGTTTAACAGCCCAACAGACATGCAGTGTTTACCGACCGCAGTCCCAAGCTGCAGGAAGAAAACATCTTCTTCCCAAGATGGTCCAGCTTTTTGGATTCCCTATCAGGTGGTGAGTTAGGGAATGCGCCTTTGGATGTGGAGGCTTGGACCACCAAGCTCTCAGGGGTGGGGTGTTGGGAGAGGAAAGTGGGGTCGCCCGGGGCCGGGCGGTGGCGTCGGGCAATCATCCTATCCACAGGAGCCCCTGTGTTGGGCCTGGACCAGGTGCCCAAAAGGATGTTGGTTAGGGCTTCATTGAACTGCAGCAGGGGCTCCGAAGAGCTCGCTGCCGGCTGAAGCACCTCTGTCAGGAGGCTAGTCCTGACTGCCACCGTAGGTAGCTCGAGGTTGAGAGCCTCGGCTGCCCTACGCAACACCACTGCGTAAGAAGCTCCCTCCTCCGTAGCCACGGAAGGAGGAGACAACATGCCAAGGTCTGGGGAAGTATCTAGACCACTGGCTTCCCCCAGTTCCTCTCTCCAGTCCGGGTCATACTCCAACTGGTCAGTTAGAGGGTCTCCAGACCCTACCAGTCCTCCTCACCCTGCTCTGGTTGCCAATCGCACAAGTTACTAACTTGTGTAACGATATATCTGTAAGAGACAGTAGTTAGTGACAGATTCCTTACCTTAGAATATCCCCAGGCGTCAGGCTGGATCCGGAAAGTTTTTTGCGTAGCAGTACCCTTGCGCGTCGGTAGGCGGCGTCGTGCGGCTCCGCGTCCGTCGTCGGCGTCGTGATCGCCGGGATGACGTCGCGGGCAGTACTTAGGCGCCGCCCCTGCGCGCTGACGTCCAGTTCTGTACACGACTTTCCGCGCCAGGAACGCAGAGCCATGCAAGAAGCTGACATAGGTGTCTGAAAAATACTAGGGCCCTGAAAGGGATGTCCTTAACCCTAGAAATCAGTTCGCAGAACGGGGAGGATGGGTGGGCGGTAAGGAATCTGTCACTAACTACTGTCTCTTACAGATATATCGTTACACAAGTTAGTAACTTGTGCATCTGAAAGAGACACGTTAGTGACAGATTCCTTACCTTAGAATAGATACCCCAGCAATACCAACCCCGGTGGTGGGTCTGCGAACAAAGATCAGACAAGGAAGTCCTGGAGGACAGAACGGCCAAAGAAGCCGTCCCTCCGGACCTGACTGTCAAGGCAGTAATGCTTTGTAAACGTGTGCAGCGAGGCCCACGTAGCTGCCTGACAGATAACCGGCAGCGGAACACCGCGGCCCAAGGCCGTGGTAGCAGCCGTTGCCCTGGTGGAATGGGCACGCAGCCCAACAGGAGGCTCCTTCTTAGCCAAAGAATAGCAGGTCTTGATGCACAAGGTAACCCAGCGAGAGATGGTCCTCTTGTGCACCGCCCGACCTTTTTTGGCGCCCACGTAGCCAACAAAGAGCTGGTCATCCACCCGGAAGTGTTTTGTGCGGTCAATATAGAAAGAGAGCGCACGTTTTGGGTCCAGACGGTGGAGCCTCTCTTCCTGTCTGGAAGGATGCGGAGGCGGAAAGAAGGTGGGCAAAGTGATGGTCTGCCCAATGTGGAAAGCAGTAACCACCTTTGGCAAGAAGGACGGACGCGTCCGAAGAACAACCTTGTCTGGATGAACAGACAGAAAGGGAGGTTTGCAAGATAGAGCCTGGAGCTCACTCACCCGCCGAGCGGAGGTGATGGCCACCAGAAAGGCTGTCTTCAGAGTCAGAAGACGAAGAGGACAGTTATGTAGAGGCTCAAAGGGAGCGCACATTAAAAAGGTAAGAACCAAGTTTAAGTCCCACTGAGGCATCACAAACGGAACAGGAGGGAAGAGGTGAGTAATGCCTTTTAAGAACCTGTTAACAACAGGGGACTTGAAAAGGGAGGGCTGATCAGGGAGCCTGAGGAAGGCCGAGATAGCACAAAGATAACCCTTGATGGTACCCAGGGCAGAACCCTGGTGGGCCAGAGAGAGAGGAACAGAAGGACCTCAGAAAGAGGGGCAGAAAGGGGATTCACAGCCTTTGCTGTGCACCATGCCACAAATTTGTTCCACCTGCAGGCGTATACCACTTTAGTGGAGGGACGCCTGGCTGCCAGAATCACATCACAAACTTCGGGAGGCAAGTCGAAAGGAATCAACTGCCGCCGCTCAATCTCCACGCAAGCAGGTGTAGACTGGACAGGTTCGGGTGGAGGACCGTCCCCTGCTGCTGCGACAGAAGATCCTCCCGAAGAGGCAGACGGATCGGGGGATCTACGCTCATATTGAGTAGCTCGGGATACCAAACTCTTCGAGCCCAGTCCGGAGCCACAAGAATGACTTGGGCCCGGTCGTGCCGAATCTTCTTCAACACTCTGGGTAGAAGTGGTATAGGCGGAAAGGCGTACAATAGACCGCAACTCCACTCGTGACGAAGCGTCGCCGAGCGAGTGCCGCCTTGGAAATTCCAACGCGCAGAACTGATGACATTGCGCGTTCTCTTCGGTGGCGAATAGATCTAACCAAGGCTCTCCCCACTGTAGAAAGAGTCCTTGCGCCACTTCCGAGTGAAGACGCCATTCGTGATCCATCATGCACCTGCGGCTGAGGTTCGTCCGCCATGGCGTTCAGGGAACCTGCCAGGTGTTGAACCACCAGGAACATGCCCTGGTGTTCCAGCCATGTCCAGAGGCGCAGAGCCTCCTGACAAAGGGTCCACGACCCCACCCCGCCTTGTTTGTTGCAGTACCACATGGCGGTGGTGTTGTCTGTGAACACCTGCACTACCTTCCCTTTGACAGAGGGAAGGAATGCCTTGAGTGCAAGTCGGATCGCCCGGAGCTCCAGAAGGTTGATATGGAGCCGGGACTCCGCCGGAGACCAGAGGCCTCTGATCTCCGCCTCTCCCATGTGACCGCCCCATCCCAGAAGGGACGCGTCCGTCACAACTGTGCGCTCTGGCTGGGGAAGGGAGAGGGATCTGCCCATGACCCATTGCCGGTTCGAGAGCCACCACTGCAACTGTTTTGCAGTCCCCTCCGAGATCTGGACGTGATCGGACAGGTCGCCCTGGTGCTGCGCCCACTGGAACTTCAGGTCCCACTGCAGAGCCCGCATATGCCATCTGGCATGAGTGACCAGCAGGATGCAGGAGGCCATGAGGCCCAGCAGCCTCAGGGTCATCCGTACCGAAACCCAGGATAAAGGCTGAAGATCGGAATCATAGCCTGAATATCCCGGACTCGCCGTTCGGGAGGATAGGCCCGAAACTGCGTCGTGTCCAGAACTGCTCCGATGAAAAGGAGCTGTGGAGAAGGAATCAGATGCGACTTCGGCACATTGATGGAGAACCCCAGCGAGTGCAGGAGTTCTGCCGTAGTCTGGAGGTGGGAGACGACTGCCTGGGACGAGCCCGCCTTCAGCAGCCAGTCGTCGAGGTAGGGGAAGACTGAAACCCCTGCCCGGCGCAGATGAGCTGCGACCACCGCCATCACTTTCGTGAACACCCGAGGGGCACTGGTAAGGCCAAAGGGGAGCACGGTGAACTGAAAATGCTCGAGGCCTACCGTGAACCGAAGGTAACGCCGGTGGGCCGGCAGGACGGGGATGTGGAAATAGGCGTCCTGCAAGTCCAACGCTACCAACCAGTCTCCGGGGTCGAGGGCAGTCAAGACCTGAGCTAGGGTGAGCATCTTGAACTTCTCCTTCCGGAGGAAGCGATTGACGTTCCGGAGGTCCAAGATAGGACGCATGTCCTCCTTGTCCTTTTGGGCACCAGAAAGTAGTGGGAGTAGCAACCACGCCCTACTTCTGGGGTCGGAACACGCTCGATGGCCCTCTTGGCCAAGAGGGCCGTGACTTCCTTCTGTAGAAGCACCAAGTGATCCCCTGACATGCGGTGGAATGGAGGTGGCATGGCTGGGGGGGTGGTCTCGAAGGGGAGGGAGTAGCCCCTTCGGACAATGTCCAAGACCCACTTGTCCGAGGTGATGGGACGCCAGTGGGGACGGTGATGGCGGACCCTGCCCCCGACTGGCGTGCTGTGCACCTGAAAGGAGGGACTAGGAGGGCTTGGAGGCCGCGGACGGGTTGGAGGTGGTGGCCTGACCCGCACGCTGGTTGCCCGAACCGCCACGGCGGTATCCACGTCCTCGGCCACGCGGGCGCTTGCTGCGCGGGCCGTTGGCCGGCCTGTGGACGTGACTGGGCGCCCCTTCCGTGGCCACGAAAGGGGCGAAAAGCAGACGTTTGCGGAGGGCGCACAACAGCAAGGCCCAGGGACTTAGCAGTAGCCCGTGAGTCCTTGAAACGCTCCAGCGCATGGTCTGCCTTCGAACCAAAAAGACCGACTCCATCAAAGGGCATGTCCATGAGAGTATTCTGGACATCCCCTGAAAAACCAGTGGTTCTCAGCCAGGCGTGGCGACGCAGCGCCACCGTCGTTGCAAGCGATCTGCCCAGCGAGTCGGCGGTATCAAGGCCACAGCGGATGGTATATTTAGCCGCATCACGCCCTTCCGCAATAGCGCGGGTAAGCAGTGTCTGGACCTCCTCAGAACACTGCGGCAAAACATCAGCCACCGAATCCCACAGGGAGTGGGTGTATCGGCCCAAGAGGCAAGCGGTATTAACAGACCGCAAGCCAGCACTGGAGGAAGAGAAAGCCTTCTTCCCAAAGTGATCCAGGCGCTTGGATTCCCTATCCGGAGGGGCGGTAGGGAAGGCTGTTTGGGAGGCAGAGGCTTGGACAACCAAGCTCTCAGGGGTGGGGTGTTGGGAGAGAAACAGGGGTCGCCCGGAGCCGGGCGATGGCGTCGGGCCACGTTCCTATCCACAGGAGCCCCTGTGGTGGGTTTGGACCAGGCACCCAAAGAACGTCAGTGAGTGCATCGTTGAACGGCAGCACAGGCTCCGAAGAGGAGGCCGCCGGCTGAAGCACTTCAGTCAGGAGGTTAGTCCTGACGGCCACTGTAGGCAACTGGAGATTTAAGGCTCCAGCAGCTCTACGCAACACCGTTGCAAAATTAGCCCCCTCCTCCGTTGCCACGGGAGGAGACAGCATGCCAGAGTCGGGGGAGGTATCCAGCCCACTGGCATCCCCAAGTTCCTCAACCCAGTCCGGGTCAAACTCGCACTGTTGTGTGAGAGGGTCGTCAGACCCCTCCCAGCTCTCCTGGTCCTCCTCAGGTTGAAAAGATGGAGGAGGAGGGACATAAGGGACCCAAGGTCTCATCGGCGCCGGAACCGGCGTCGGGCGACGCCGGTCCGGCTCCATGTCCGGACCCGGGGAGAACCGGGGAACGACGCCGCCCGGAGCCCCGGACGGGCGCCGGAAACGGCACCGGGGACATCGGGCGTCGGCGGAGGCGTGGTTAGGTCAACCGGCGTCGATGGGGGTTGCGGCACCACCGGAACCGGGGTCGAGGCCGGGGCCGGAGCCGAGGCCGGGACGAAGGCTGGTGGGACAGGCGACGCCGGGACCGGAGTAGACGGCGACGCCGGAGCAACCCCATCAGGGCCCGCGGGGCCCGAAGGCGCACCGGAGGGGACCTTGAGGCCCGAAGAGGCGGGCCATGGCCGACAGGAATTTCTGTATCTCGGCCGGAGTCGCCCCGAACCCGGGTAGGACGGGTAATGCGGGGGCAACTCGACAGGCACGTCCGGGGCCGCGGGGACGGTGCCGACAGGGACCTCAGCCGAGTCGCGCGATCGGCGAGGCGAAGTCTTAGAGCGATGACGCCGCTTAGACTTCTTGTGCTTCGACTTACCGGAGGAGCGCGAAGACTTGGATTCCGACGAACGGCGGGGACTCCGCGTCCGGCCCTCGACCTCTCCCGGGACCGGGGCTTGGTGCGGCGCGGAGCCGACTGCCGGACTTCAAGGAGCTTTCGAGACCGCTCTCGCAAAGCCTTCGGATGAAGTTTCCGGCAGTCAGGGCACGACTTCGTGTCGTGGTCTCGGCCGAGACAGAAGAGACACTCGAGGTGGGGGTCCGTGATGGACATCATACGACCACATTCCTCGCAGGGCTTAAAGCCGGGCATCCCTACGACACCTTAGGAGTCGTGAAGACTCGTTGAAGAAAACAGTGAAAAATTTCACAAAAAAGATAGTCAAAAAGTGACTAGGGCACTGCTCTTCCCGGATCTGCGCTACTGGCGCGGAAAAAGAAGAACTGACGTCAGCGCGCAGGGGCGGCGCTGGGTACTGCCGCGCGACGTCATCCCGGCGATCACGACGCCGACGACGGACGCGGAGCCGCACGACGCCGCCTACCGACGCGCAAGGGTACTGCTACGCAAAAAACTTTCCGGATCCAGCCTGACGCCTGGGGATATTCTAAGGTAAGGAATCTGTCACTAACGTGTCTCTTTCAGATTGGGCTGATTGGAGCACTAGGGTAGAACAAGGGCACAAAAGTACCCATCGGCGCCGGATCCGGCGGTGGTCGACACCGGTCCGGCGCCGGATCCGGATCCGGCGGTGGTCGACACCGGTCCGGCGCCGTGTCCAGTCCAGGGCGGAGGCCGGGGTCGACGCTGGCTGGGGACACAACCGGCATCAGCTGCGGATGTGGTGCCGGTGGAATCGGCACCGGGGGAGGTGTTATGAGGTCGACCAGCGCCGATCCGGATCCAGGCCTGGATCCAAGGGGACCCTGCGGTGCCGAAGGCCCAGGGCCCCCAGTCGAGTCCGCGGGGCCCGAAGGCGCGCCAGCGGAGTCGGGCTGCCCAAAGATGGCATGCATCGCTTCGTAAAAGGTGCGAAGCTGGGCAGGGGTCGCTCCGGGTCCCGGGAAGGGAGGGAAGCTCGGAGTCGACCCTTCGGGCTCCGCACGCGGAGCGGGCCCCACCTGCATCCCTCGTCGGGTCGGCCGACTGACGGGGAGAAGTTGAAGAGCGACGATGCTTCTTCAACTTCTTCTTGTGCTTTGACTTACCCGAGGAGTGCGAAGACTTTGAAGAAGACTGGTGGTGGTGGCTCCACGACCGGTCCCTCGACCTCCCATGCGACCGGGACCTCGAACGGCGCAGAGCCGACTGCCGGGCCTCGAGAAGCATTCGGGACAGCTCCCGCAAAGACTTCGGATTCATGGTCCGGCAGTCGTAGTACGACTTGGGATCGTGGTCGCGCTCCAGGCAAAACAGGCACACGCAGTGCGGATCCGTCACCGACATCATCCGGCTGCAGGAGCCGGAAGCCTTGAAACTGGGCATCCCCGACGTGCACCAGGAGTTGAAGACTCAAAAACGGTAACGACAAAAGTCGTCAAAAAGTGACTGGGGGTACCGCTCTCTCCGGATCTGCGCTGGCTGGCGCGGAAAAACAAAGAACGGACGTCAGCGCGCGAGGGCGGCGTCTAAGTAGCTACCGCGACGTCATCCCGGCGACCACGACGCCAACGACAAACGCGGAGCCGACCAAGGCCACCTTTCGATGCGCAGGGGTACGGCTGACGAAAAACTTTCCGGATCCACTCTGACGCCGGGGGGGTAATTCTAAGGTAAGGAATCTATAACTAATTGTCTCTTTCAGATCTTAGTGATGTTATCAGCGTTGGTGAGTGGATAAGTCTGTCCAGTCTGGTACTGTCCTAGAGATACCAGTTTTTCAGACACCATAGTGACCCTTGCACCTATAACTCGCAGGGCTTCTACCCTAATCCCATTAATCAAGAGCTGCCGTTTGTATTTTTCCATATTAGTAGGCCAAACAGCTATGGTTGCAAGGTCCACCCCACCCTCAGAGACTAGTGTAGCTTCTGTGTACACTCTGATTTGCTCAGGGCACACTAGAGATGTACTCACTAGTTGGTAACTGTTCCTATAGGGGAGAACTGTAACCTATTTGGTCACATGAAACAAATGTAGATGGTCTCTATGTGTGTTACTAGTCTGATGAAGATGGGGAATTTCTCCTTTAGAAAATAGTGCCCTCACACACTCTTGCGAGTGTCATGCTTCATCATCGGGCGTTGCTCCTCGTGGGGGTGGCGCTGCTGTCCTCCACTGGCCCCGCAAGAGGGCTCTTTATCGGAGATCTTTAGGAGACGCCGTAGTTGTGCATGTGGGTGTGTGGGCCTAAAAAAGAATTGTGTTGCTGGTGTATTAAAATTAACCCACTGGTACCTTGAAATGAGTTTTATTCGTAGGTCCGTGGGGTAAAAAGTAAAAAACAAGTTTTGGGAAACTAGGGCACCTCTTGTTAACAAATATGGTAGAGGTCGAGGTATTACTCTGCTGCTCTCAGTACCTGTGAGTGTTTATAAAAGTGAAGCCTGGTCGACATGTTTCGCGCTGGAACGGGGGTCCCTAGTGGATCCCGGTGCGCTTCGTCAGGACCGTGTAATGTGAATTAGTGCATTAAAATGATAAAAATAGAAGCAGGGAACTAAACCCCTATAATCCTATGGTAACTCTATTAAGGCTCTGCTTGAGTTATAGTACTCAAAGGAACACTTCAATGGTGTCCCTGTTATATACCCCTTCGTATAGATGGAGTGCCTCGACGGCAGATCCCAGCGGTTATGAGGAGGGGTCTAGATGCGCCCCTTCGCAGTAGCTTTTTTGCCTACCCTGCCGCTTGGAAAATGCCGGAGATCCCACCTGGAGACTTGCTATTCCAGTGCTAACTGGAGCAGTAATAGGGGGATTATCTTTTGGACAGGCAGAGTCTCCAGTTTGGTGTCCAATCTGTTTACAGTTGTGACACCTTGCCTTTTTGGGATCCCAATTCTTACCTTGGTACCCAGTTTTTGTTTGTGAAGAGGTTTGGAGCCCACCCTCCTTAGCAGGTTGTTGGGGGCCTTTAGAAGACTTTTTCCCTTTATCCTTAGGATGTTCATGGGGAGGTTTAGTAACCCCTTTCTTTTGGTCACCCCCACCAGTGGTGGTTTTGGTCACCCTAGTCTTGACCCAGTGTTCTGCCTTCTTTCCCAATTCTTTTTTTTTTTTTTTTTTTTTTTACTTGTCTATATTAGCATTTTCCATATTTAAGACATACAATACCAATACAACAAAACATTGCAGCAAAGTTAAACACAAGGAGCTGGCCAGAATCAAACTGTACAAAAGATGCCTCCCGAATCCCCCACCAAAAGGGGGGCGTCCCACCCTATCAACAACCTTCAGCACAGTAGTACAAATCTTGGGGACACGAATTATAGTTACTTGAGATACCTATAACTGGTGAGTTTCAAGTTTTGTTAGTTTAAAATGGTATGTTTTAACTAACATTCACCTAAATATAACATATCTCTTTAACCTTTGTTTTTTTTCAGTGAATTTCTAAGAATTTTTTTTTTAACAACTTTATTTATTGGTTTTAATAAAAAAAACTCATCAGGTGTATAGCAATAAAGAGCACATACTGGTGGATTAAACAACAGGGTATCATGCGTAAATCGGAACCTCCCGATTTATGGAATGATAACAGAGATCAAATAGCCCGTCAATATACCTAGTTCATTTCTTCCTCCGTTGTGTATTCGCCCACACTTGATTTATTCTGATCACTCCCATTCAATTCAATATTCAGGAATGTGTTGCACAACTCCCTCAATTGCCTGAGATCCTCATCTAGTTTGTCATCTCTATGACCAACTTTCATATGGGCCTCATCGCCAGCGTCCATTCGCGCACATCCCTCATTCACGCATCAACCTCAGGGGCATGCATCCCCATTCATGATATTGCTCTTCTGCACCGTGCTAACACTATGAGCAACTGCAGGAGTTTGTCAGCTATCTTACACTTTTTAGGTTTCCGGACGTGTCCCTACAGGCAGTGCAGCGGTGTCAACTCCATGCGGAGGCCTGTGCCACTCTGCACCTTCTCGGCTCAAAAATGTCTGACCCCGGGACACCCCCAAGCTAAGTGCAGGTAGAACGCCCCCTCCTCTCCGCACCAAAGTATCCCAATGGTCCGGTGCAATGCGGTGCAACTTCATAGGGGTCATGTAGGTGCAGTGTAAGTAGGTGTAATGTATGAGTTTAAAGCGAGCATTACATAACAACGTATGTGTGAGTGTGCCTACAGCTTTCCACGCCCTTTCACCTAGGGGCTCTACCATATCCGCATTACAAGTTATCTGCGACCTGGGAAGGGGGCCCGTAGAGTCAACCCTCATTGCATTGTAAAGGAGAGAGACTAGTCGGCGCCCAGCACCACATGCGAGCATTACATACAGCCTTTGTGTTGCCTTTGGGATGACCGGATACGTGGGCCAAGTTGCTTTAAACAGGTCATATATACCAGCATAATGTAAATAATGGGCCCTCCCCAGCACAAAGTCCCTGCAAGCTTGCTTTTAGGAGATAAAAGTCTCTCCTCGATATAAGGCAGTCAATATGCTACATCGTCCCTCCTGCCATGCCTGAAAGGACATATTGTCCATAATTTTCCGCACTGGAGCAAGAACCCACACTCATAGTTCCTGATGAAATGGAGCATGCTTTAAAATCCGTTCCATGAAACATTTCCTGATACTCGCGGACTGTTTATATATGGCACGTCATCTGGGATGCCCGCCCCTTCCATCAAAGCCGTCGGGAGCCTATCCGGCAAGACTCTTCCTTTTAATAGCCTCTTCTACCAGTTATCCCCTTCGTCTAGCCACTGGGTCGCGTGCTGCAAGTGAGCCGCTTAGTAGTAAAGGTCCAACCTAGGGGTCTCCAATCCCCCCCTCCTCGTACAGCCGATTTAGAGTGTACAATGCCACTTCTACTATGACGGCCAGCCCAATAGAGGTTCACCAGTATAGAGTTCAACCGCCTGAATACTCGACTGGGGATAGGGCACAGAGAGTTTTGGAACATATATAAATAGTTGGGCAGCACTATTATCTTAGCTACCGCCAGCCTACCCGTCAAAGAGAGCGGCAGTGTGTTCCAACAGTACACTGATCGCCTCAGTGCATCCACCGTTCTATGTACATTGAGGTACAATAATTGTGTGTCCTCAATCGCCACCTGTACACCGAGGTATCTAAAATGTCCCATCTCCCTACGCAGCTCCAGACAGGGGAGTCGCTAGGGGGGCAGTCCAGCCAGACGGGCCAGTGGAAAGATCAAAGATTTACTATATTTACATATAGAAGTTTAACCCAGGGTTGAAACAGACGACAGAATCCTTTTGCCCTCAGTACTTCCAGCAGGAACCCTCAATCGACAGTGCTTAAGGCTTTCTCGAGATCTATAGATACCAGGGCCAGTTCTTCGTCCCTGTGGCGTATCTCGTGATTGATATCTGTCAAAAGCCTTATAGTCGTACCGGTGGTACGGCCGGGTATGAACCCACATTGGTCCTCATGGATCAGGTGGGGCATATATGGAGCCAGACGCCAACATTTTACACAATACTTTAACATCCAAGTTAATCATGGTTAGTGGTCGGTAGGCTGCCGGGTGCCGGGTCCCGGCCCCTCCCCCCATCTTCACGAGCATAACTATTTCCTCCTCACACATGGTTGGGGGCAATTACCTCTCGCTCATACGCCTCGTCGTACACCTGTACGAGGGGCTGCGCCAGCTTTGCCGAGTATGTCTGATAAAATTCCATCGGGAATCCGTCCGCACCCGGCTCCTTGGCCCCGGGCATTGATTCTTTCCCAATTCTTGGGGAGAAGTTGGTCCTAGGTCTACCAAGTATTGATGCAACTTTTCAGAAACACAGTTACTCAACAGATATTCTTTCATAATCAAATTATACAGCCTATCATAGTCGTGCATCTGGCTTCCTTTTAACCAACCACCTAGTGTCTTTACTTAAGTCTTCAAAAATCAACCCAGGACTGACTCAAGGTTTTTTGAGTCCCTTTGAACTTAATCCTATATTCTTCAGTGGTGAGTCCAAAGCCCTCAATCAGGGTACCCTTCATGTCGTCATAGGACTCAGCCTCTGCCTCGTTCAGTGTCAGGAGTCTATCCCTGCATTTTCCAGAGAACAGTTCCCAAAGGAGAGATCCTTAGTACTTCTGGCTGACCTTCCGCATACTATATGCTCTCTTGAAAGGTGCAAACCATTTTGTGATATCATCACCTTCTGTATATTTTGGGACAATCCCTAAAATTGCCACCATTCATGGGTGCTAAACCCATGTCTGCCCTTTCCCTTTCTATGGCCGGTATCCTGTCCTCCAGGGCTATTCTGCGGGCCAATCTCTCAAGAAGAATCTCCTCCCCTGGGAAATCTTCAATGTACCTTGAGTGACCTGAGCCATCCTCACTAGAGGCAGGGGCCCTTGGCACATTGGGTTGGTCATGGGGTAGTGGTGCTGTAACCTCTCAGAGTAGGGACATTCTGGGTCATCCTCCTTACTCTTTCCACCCTGGTTCTCAAGGTTGGAGGCTTCATCCGAAGATGGGTCAGCTCATACTCTGCCAACAGCTTCTGAAGCGTTGCAGTGATAGGGTGTGAGTCAGATTTTATTTTTACCCTTTACAGAGGGTCCTTAACTGGGCATATTTCAGCTGCAGGTAAGGAGTAAGGTCGAGCTCCTTAGCCCCCCCCCCGTGGCACTCATCACACTAAAGTTGGGACCTTTTTAAAGCTAGAAAAAATCCTACCTATAGTAAGTTTTAAATTCCAAACCGTTTTAAACTTCAGGGACTTAACCCAAGGACCTAACAGTCAATTTATTTTCTTCAAAATCTACCATTCGAGAAAAATGCTATTTTAACTAAAGAAAAATTCTGGATTTACTTGTGTAGTCACTTATTGACCAAGTGGTATCAGCAAATGCAAAGTCTTAGACCCCACCGCTGATCTACCAATGTAGGAAGCTGACTCTCTATATAGTGTACTAAAAAGAAGTACACTATGTAGAGCGTCCCGTGGGTCCCCAATTGGCTTACAGAGGCAAAAGTAGGCAATACTAACACTCTTTTGTGGTAGTGTGGGTTAGCGGTTAGGCATATAAGAGGGTAGAGCTAAGCATTTGTTGTACGCACAGAGGCAATAAATGAGACACACACAAAGAATAAATCCAAAGCCAAATTTAAAAAATAACACTTCTAATATAGGTTTCAAAACCAAGAACTTATTTCAAAGGTAAGTACTGTTTTTGTTAGACATTTTCACAGGTAAGTAAAACTTTCAAACCTGTATGTTTTTACGCACAATGCAATCCTATGGGAGGAAAAGTCAGAGATACATAAAGGTAGGAACAGTCAGTTTTCAGGGGTTCACATTCAGGGTTCGGAGTTGTAGTGGGACAAAGTCCAAAGTACTACCAGCAGTTCTTCAGGAACTGCCTGGATTTTACCGGGAGCAGGGTGCTGGTGAGGTTGTAGCTGGGTGGGCTATGGTGAAGGGGGGCCACCTGGAAATAGGCTGCACAGGGGGACTTGGGAACAAGTCAGAGAATTCCCAAATGAGGGCATAGGTCGCAAGGGGTCTTGGAGCAAGGGGGCACAGCTGGTTCTTCAGTACCCGGGTCGGGCGGCTCGGTTGCCGACTGGTTAGGGCGGCTGGGCTGGTGCATAAAGGTGCTCCTTGCGGGTCGAGGCAAATAGCAAGCATTGGCAAAATCAGGACAGTTGGGCCACTCACGGCGTGGGTCTCAGTGATGCGGATGTCCCTCAGCGGCTGCTCGGTCGGGGTGCAGTGGGAATCCGCACTGGACTCTCACTCTTGGTGTTTGGTGTAGGGTGTCCAGTACCCCAGGGGTTGATACTGCACAGCTCCGGTTGGTCCTGGCGTCTTCAGACTTGGTGAGGAGACAGATCGGACCTTCCAGAGCACGAGTACCTTCTCCTGGTTGTCTGCAGCATGGGTAGGGCCGGTGAGCTGCAAGGCGGTGGACAGGACTCTGCGTTTCAGTGCCTAAGGACTGCAGGGGAGTAGTCCCTCTACTCCAAAGGAAACTGCAGGCGATTTTCAAAGTGCTGGCAGGCTACCCAAGGCTTTGGTAGCTCTCCAGCGTGCAGGATGAGTCACACTGTCACGACTGTTGAGAAAGTTGCGAGCAGGCAGGGTTTCGCAACAAAAGTTCTCAGCTCTTCCGCTGTTGGCGCCAGGCAGTGACTCTTCTTCGTCTTTCTTGTTTTGATCGCTCAAATCGGAGTTCTTGGGTTCAGGGGTGCCATCTAAATACTCAATTTAGGGGTGTTTAAGGAGAGTGACAGGTAGTAGCTAATGGTCTACCTACCTTTAGAGTGTCAACACCCTCTATATGACCACTTCCTGTGGCAAGTAGGCATAGCCCTGAACCTAGAATGCAAATTCCATCCAAAACAAGATGGAGGAATCTGAAAATTTGAGTCCACATCAGCTGGCCCGCCCTAGGGGTGGTGCTGGCTGAATGTGGGCATACCTCCTAATCTCACTAATTTTCCCGCTGTCTTGCTGCCAAAAGTGGGAGCAGGACAGGGGGGTGGGCATCTCCAGTATCTGGAGAGGCCTGGGTTGCATAACAAAGGAGGCAGGGCCTTTGAAGCTTCCTGCCATGGAATGCACATCCTGCGTGGAGGAGGTGTGAACACCTCCGCCCAGAACAGGCTTTGTTCCTGGCCTCATGAGCGAAGGCTCTCACCTCAGGAGGTCAGAAACCTGTCTATGGTGGCTGGCTGGTCGAGACCAGTCAGTCAACACACTAGTAGTCGGTAGGTTTTCAGGGGGTATCTCCAAAGTGCCCTCTGGGTGCATTGTTTACTAAATCCACCAATGGCATCAGTGTTGGTTTATCAAGACGAGGTGTTTGGTACCAAAAACCTTGGGGGACAGTGAAGCCATCATGCAGCTGGGGAACTCATATTCACGAAATGTTCAGCCTATGTACTTGTCATGGCTTCCCTGTGCACTTGTAATATCGAAGGTTCTTCTTAGATATCACAGGGACACATCCCACTGACGCAGATATGACCACATATGGGGTATAGTGCACTCTTCCTTAGGGCTTGAAGGACTGCTTTAGGGGTGACCTACCCATACCACATGCAGTGTTTTGCTGGCATTGCACACAGGGGTGTGTGTCATGTCTGTCGACTCTTCGTTTTTTCTCTGCACCATACACGCAGGCTGCAGTGGCAGTTTGCATGAGCTTGGTGAGGGGGCCCCTAGGGTGCCACAATTCGTACTGCAGCCCTTAATAACCCTCTTTAGCTCCAGGGCCCTAGGTACCAGAGGTCCTAAAGGGGTGCCCATTGTGGAACAATGGTACAGTTTTAGGGAAAGAACACTGGTACTGGGGACGTCGTTAGCAGGAACCCTGCAAACATTCGGTCAAAGTTGCACCAGATACCAGGCAAAAAGTGGGGGGTAACCATGTCAAAAGGGGCACTTTCCTATAATAGGCAGTTCAATGGATTGATCAAGGTGGAAAGGAGATACCACCTCAGGGAGAAATTTGGGATTGGTACAAAGGACAACCCTATCCCTATGAACTTGAAAGAAAGGGTC
The DNA here is from genome assembly GCA_963921515.1 of Calotriton arnoldi. Lineage (NCBI taxonomy): Eukaryota > Metazoa > Chordata > Amphibia > Caudata > Salamandridae > Calotriton > Calotriton arnoldi. The sequence goes on along the minus strand of CAWUFW010005262.1, from coordinate 428,646 downwards.
TTCCAGGGTTAATGCATGTAGCTTACTGACATGCCCGAGTGAAGTTATAGCAACAAGGAATTCCATCCTCCAAGAGAGGAACTGAAGGGTCAGGAGTAGAGGAGCTCAAACGGAGGGTCCATTAACCTTGTAAGTACAATGTTAAGATTCCACATCGGGCCGGTGAAACCCGAGGAGGAATGACTCTCTTGAGCCTCTCCATGAAAACTTTAATCACTGGAATCCTGAAGAAAGAGATGTGTTGTGTATTCTGAAGGTAAGCAGCTACGTTTAGACGTATGGAGGTGAAGGCTTGAGCAGAAACTTGCAGATGTAAGAGGTAACAATGTCCTGCACTTTGGCTTCAAAAGAATCAATGTGTTTGGCGCACAAATCTTTTCCACTTTGCCACACAGCAGGCCCGGGTGGGAGGTCTGAGTGCTTCCTTGAGGAAGGTTGAGGTATCCGAAATTCTATGACCTCAGGAGCCAGATTGAAAAGTTGAGCCTGGGATCTGGATGCCTGATTTCCCCATGGTTCTGCGTGAGAGGGTACGGTCTGTTGGGGAGCCTCTAGTTCAGAACCAGAGAGAGTTTGAGCAGAGCAGTGAACCATGGCTGGAGAGCCCATGTGGGAGCCACCAGGATGAGCATGAAGGATGTCTGCCGAAACCTCCGTACCACAAACGGAATTGTAAAGTAGTCAGCGAATAGAGGTCTACATGGTTGTCGTACAGGCATATCTTAACATCACATAGGGCAATTCCCAATTCAGGAAAGAATAATCAACAGTTGCTCCATCACATTAATTGACATTGGAATAACCGGGATAAACAATTCACAAGTGGATACATTGCATCAGTCAGGCACAATCATATACATTGTTAACCATCTGTGTCTCCTTCGTCATTTTGTACACTCTCAGGAGCTAGGAATTGATCACACAGTCCTACCCACACTTCTATAGCCTCCTGTAACTTCTTGTCAGTTCTACTGGTCTTCATATGAATTTCCTCAGCTAGAGAACACTCAGTGACATAACTCACCCAATGAGGCAGCAGGGGGCACCCTTTGTCCCATCCATGTTATAGCTACCCGCCTTCTAGCCCAGACCAACATCAATTGCAGGAATTTGTAGGACATCTTTCTCCCCATGGGTCTCGCTATATCGCCCAGCAGACAAAACTGCGACATGAGGGTTACCTGGAGCTTCGTGGTATGCGTGAGTCTATTGACGACCTGGGTCTAAAAATAATGCACTAATGGACAACCGCTGGCCAAATGCAAAAAATCCGCTCCTTCCATGTTACGAGGACAGGATGAGGAGTGCTCAGGATATACTTGGCTCAGTCCCACAGGGGTCATATATTTGTGATGTAGGAAGCTGAAATGAACCAACTTAAGCCACGCATTACTAGAAACCTTGTGGGTCAATGCACACACCCTGGCCCAGTCCTCGTTCGTCAGTGGGTCTCACAGGTCCGCGTCCCATGCTTACCACGCCCATAGTGTCCCATGTACTACATCTTCCCCCATGGATTTATATAAGAAAGACACCACGTGTTTCCCTGTCCCGCAAGTGAGCATCACCCCAGGTGTGCCAGATACAGGTGGGGCTGCTGGGAAGGTCCTCCAAGTCTCCCTGGCAAATTGTCTAGGCCTGCAGAGCGCAAAAAGTGGCCAGGCCTCACACCAAACATCAAAGGAGATCAAGAGCTTGTTCGGGTAAAGGTTACCCCAGCCCACACAACCTCCATGCCTCCTTGTGGCAGAGAGGGGCAAGTATCCACACTGGTAACTCCATATGGAAGGGGGCCCTGCGGAGTATCACATGCACCATCCGGGGCCATATCCTAGCCGTCTGCCGGATCACATACGAACGGTCCCTGGAGATCCTGGCACCCTCCATCAACAATATCGGTAGGTCCTCTGTAACCACGCACCCCGCCAATAAACATTTCTCCCAATTGCCTCCCTATGCGAACCATTGCGCCGCATTCTGCAGCAAAGTAATAGAATTCTAATCGCAGGCTCTCTAACTCGCCATTCTTGCAGTTCCTCATCAGTGTTCTCCTAGCCACCCTACTGCCCCCGCCCAAATCAAGGACGTTAGGAGTTTATCCAGCTTTTTAAATACCCAGGCAAGGAGGGGGTAGGGGGAGTCTTGTATACTATTGAGGCAGCAGGGGAGTAGCACAATTTTCGAGACAGTAATCCTGCCCATGAGTGAGAGTGGCAGAGTACTCCGAAAAGCAACAGATGCCTCCAGAGAGTCCAAGACTCTGCCCATGTTGTATTGCATTTGGTCTTTTTTTCTAGTGTGCAACCATTATCCCCCGGTAACGGAACCCGAACTTCCACCGAAGGCCCAGATCAGGCAGACGCTCCACTGGGATCCCAATCAATGCTGCGAAGGAGAACAATAATGATTCCCTCCCGTTCAATCGCAGACCGCTCCAAAGTAATTGAGGATACGCAGCAGCGGTCCCAGGGACTCCCTCGGGCCCCTAAGGTAGAACAGTGCATCATCCACATATAGCGACTGTAGGAAGCTGGCTCTGTATATACTATACCAAAGTAAGGTATAGTATGCACAGAGTCCAGTGGATCCCCAGAGGCTAAAGTAGATAATACTAAAAGCTTTATTTGTGGTAGTGTGGTCGAGCAGTTAGGCTTATCATAGGGCTGTGTTAAGCAGTTATTGTGCACACTCCGGCAAGAAATGATAGCACACACTCAAAGACTGAATCCAGACCAATTGTTTTGTATAAAAAGTTATTACTTTGTTATTTTATTTCTAGAACCAGGAGGAACTCAGCTGCAGGTAAGTAACAGTTTCAAAAGCAGTAATACTTTTCAAATGCAGTAAGAATTGTTTTGCAAGGCAGTAGAAAATGCTTTACAGTAATAGAAATACTTTTGTAGAATCAGATTTGAAAAGTAGAACTTTGCAATATAAATAGATAGACTTTTGTATGCAATAGATAGAAGGCAATGCATTCTTACGGGAGGAAAACAGTGTTATGCATTAGCAAGTAAGTACTCCACTTACAATGCCAGTCTTCGGGGGTTTTGACCAACACTAGGCAAGGTTCAGTTTCCACCACCAGCGGCACTGGGGCGGCTGGGTGCAGAGGTCACTGGGCCCAATGTAAATCAATGGAAACTGGGAGTACCTCGAAGAGGCACGGCTTGCAGGTAAGTACCTGCGGTTTCAGGGCACAGGCCCCGGGGTTTAAGATCAGCACAGGGGAGGCCACAAGGCAGCACCAAAGCTACAACACCAGCGGCACAGGGGAGGCCGTGAGCAGGGTGCAAAGTCAGCGTTGGGTGCTCTACACGTTTCAATGGGGAATCTCGGTCGCACAAAGAAGCTGCAGGCTCGGACTAGGAAGCTGGCTGAAGGTGACCACCGGCTGGGAAGGGAAGTTGGAGGGCTTGGGGAGGTTGAGGCACCGTCGGTTGGGTTCCCCAAGGCTGGAAGCCTGAAGATGCAGGGGTACCTTTTGGTGTCAGGTTTTCTTGGTTGCGGCCGATCACGGTCAGGGGGACCCTTCGTGTAGAGGCTGCAGGCGACTTTAAGTGGGGTCCAGGAGAGGCCAGCCACAGATGGAGACGAAGTCTGGATCGCCAGGGAGACTTCACAGGACAGGTGAGGCACTCGAACTTGGGCAGTGGGCATTGGGTGCAAAGTGGAGAGTGAACAGCGGTTCGGGGATCCGTCTGGATCCGGAATCCTTGGTGTAGTTTCTTTTGGACAGGGCCAATGTCCTCAGGAGATCTGGTCTTGGTTGAAGAGTGGCAGTCTTCCTGGAGTTCTTGGAAGTCGCTGGCCATGGGACAGGCGTTGTCTTCTTCGCAGGGTCTTTCAGCAGGAGACAGGCCGGTAGGGCTGGGGCCAAATCAATAGTCGTCTTACAGGCTCGGCTGCAGGGCGTCTTCTTCGCCCTTTTCTTCTTGGGTCACAGAAATCTGACGATCAATGTTCAGAAGTGCCCCTAAATACTGAATTTAGGGGCGTTACAGGGACTGGCAGATGGTAGTCAATGGGCTACTTGCCTTTAGGGTGACTACTCCCTTAGAATTTCCCCTTCCTTTGAGGAGGAGGCATCCCCCTAACCTGACTGAGTCGATTCCTTCCATTCAAGATGGAGGATTTTCTAAGGCGGGGTCACCTTGGTCCAGGGCAACTTAAGGGTGGTCCTGGAATTGAGGAGACACACCTCTCCTGACTACTAATATTCCTGCCGCCAAAAGTGGGGCTTGGTCAAGGGGGTGCGGGCATCTCCACTACCTGGAGAGGCCCTGCCTAGCATATCAAAGGGCATGAAGCCTTTGAGGCTCACAGCCCTGAATGCTGAAGCACCTCCACCCCAAGGAGCCTTTGTCCTGACTCCTGAGAGCTCAAGGGCTCCCACCTCAGGGAGTCAGAAACATCTGTGTGTGTGGCAGGCTGGTGCAGACTGGTCAGCTGGACACAAGGGAGTTGGTAGTTTTTCAGAGGGCATCTCTAAGATGCCCTCTGAGTGCATTTTGCAATAAATCCAACACTGGCATCAGTATAGGTTATTATGCTGAGGAGTTTGATACCAAACTCCTTAGCATTCAGTAAAGCCATCATGGAGCTGTGGAGTTTGAATGACAAACTCCCAGCCCATGTACTCAATATGGCTCCACTGTACTTAAAATGTCTGTGAATGGCACAGACACTGTAGGGGCACATTGCTCATGAAGCTGTACCCTCACATGTGGTATAGTGCACCCTGCCCTAGGGCTGCGAGGCCTGCTGGCGGCGTGACTTAACTATGCCACAGGCAGTGGTTGGTGGGCATGGCACACAGGGATGTGTGCCATGTCGACTCTGAAGTTTTGTCTGCACCAAAGCATACAGTCTGCAATGGCAGTGTGTATGTGTTAGGTGAGGGGCCTCTGAGTGTGGCACAATACATGCTGCAGCCTTTAGAGACCCTCTCTGGTCACAAGGCCCTTGGCACCACTGGTACCTTTCACCACAGACTTGCATGTGAGCCAGAGGTGTGCTAATTGTGGAAACAAAGGTACAGTTTTGGGAAAGAACACAGGCACTAGGAACCTGATTGGCAGGGATCCAGTGCACACTCAGTCAAAGTGCATCAGATATCAGGCAAAAAGTGGGGGGTAACCATGCAAAAAGGGGCCCTTTCCTACAGCGACAATAGGTGAATCCCCCCCCAAACCCTCCCATGGTATGCCCCACTTCTACATATCTCTGCGATTTCTTTTATCGCCAGGTGCTCAAGCGCCACAGCAAACAGCAAGGGCGACAGCAGGCAGCCCTGACACGTCCCAACTCCCAGTCCTCAGATCATAGTGAGCCTGATCTAATCCGTGCTTTCGGGCTCATGTATAACATTCGGATCCCAAAGGGGATGATGGACGGAGCGTTAGAGCAAATCAAACACTCACCCCCAGTCAACTGATCTGGGTTTAATCCATCATCATTCTTTAGCTCACTCCACCACCCCAGTTCAGACATGGCCATATGCAAATCAGTCTGACCCTGTGCCTCATGGGAACAGTCCAGCCCGAACTGCCAAGCCATGTTGTCCCTGGACCGGAAACAAGCATCCTGGGACCGGTTTCGGGTTCAAAACCCTCATCAGCCAGGCTATCTTGAATCCAGTGGCAAAGTGAGCAAGGGACCCACGTCTGGGCATACCCTGCCAACATAGGGCGAACAAAGCGATACCAAAGGGGATGATGGACTCTGATCCAGGCACAAAATTTCAGACCAAACCCAAAACTCTCTAGTACTTCTAAGAGGTAGCCCCAATCTACTGTGCTGAATGCTTTTTCTAGATCTGCAGCGACCAGGACCATTTCCTCACTCTCACCCTCTACCTCATGCAGTACATGTGAGAGCTGTCTTAAGTTCATCCCTATGTTGCAGCCTGGGTTGAACCGCATTGGTCCTCATGGACCAAATCATCCACCACTAGACTCAGACGGAGGGCTATCATCTTGCAAAGGATCTTCACATCCGTGTTTAACATGGTGAGTGGCAGGTAGGCAGCTGGGTCAGTCACATCTTCCCCAGGCTTAAGTATCAAGCATATGTCCCTATCCTTCATGGTCGGGGGTAATAGCCCCTTTCCGCAAGCCTCAAGAAACACTTCCAGGAGTCCCGACGTGACAGCGGCCGAGTAAGTCTGATAGAACTCTGGCGGAAACCCGTCCCCTCCAGGAGCCTTGTGTTTGGAAAGTAGGTGTAGGCTATCCCGCAACTCCTCTAGAGTATAGTCGGATTCCAAATCTAGGTGCGCCCCATCCTTTACTGTGGGAGAGCAAGCCCCCCAGGAAGGACTGTATCCCTGACCGCGTGATCCCTGGGTCTTTTTCATATACCCCCTCTAGGTGTAATTTGAAAGTGTCAACCACCGCTTCCTGTGTGAACTGCAGTGCACCATCTTGGGCCCTCAAGTGGACGACCGGAGCCACCGCTGTTTCCCTAAGTAATACCAGGCCAGTAGCCTCCCTGGCTTGTCACCTTTCCTATTGAGGCGTTGTCTGTATTGCGTCAATGTATAGTTATCCAGCCTGTCCCAGAGTTCCGCTATGTGGCGTTGCTATGCCGCCTCCTCCCTTCAAACCTCTTCAGAGGTCACGTCACCAACCGGCAGTACCACCAGGTCTGCCTCTCCGTCCCCAAGCTCCCTCCCCAGTTGTCTCCTCACCCAACATGTTAGACCCATACATTGTCCTCGAAAGACTGCCTTCATTGCCTCCCATTCAGTGGCTCTGCTAGCCGATCTTCCCCCATTATGTTCCATGTACTCTGACAGTTTTAGTGCCAGTGTCTCTCTGCCCTCCATGTCAGTAGGATGTCTTTTGGAAACCTCGAGTGTGGATGCCGTCTCCACGCCTCCCCCATCTCAGGTCACAACTGACAGGTGTATGATCCTACAGGAACCTGGCCAAATAGGACACAGTCACACCCTCATCCACCGGAATCCTAGCTAGGAGCACCCAGTCCAGTCTGCTGTGTGGATTATGCATTAGGGTGTGTATTATGTACGAGGGAGTGACAAATGTACACCGACCCTGTGGGTAATGTGCTCTCCACATGTCAACGAGCCCCATATTTTGCATACCCACACTAAGTGCAGCAGTCATATGAGGTTAAACGCCCATCCGAGGTGGCAGCCTAACCAAATCCCCGCTCAGCACACAATTAAAGTCCTCCATCCAAAGTAGAGGCACGTCAACATCATGGCCAATAACCTCTTGAACCTTTTAGAAGAATTCACAATCGTTCGTGTTAGGCGCGTTAGTCTTAAGAATGGAGATCTCCCCGCCATCCAGCAAACCCTGTACACATACATAGGAACTCACCACATCTGCCTCTGAGTACATCAGTGAGAAGGGGACCCCAGACGCTACCTAAATCAATACCCTCTGGCATATGTAGAGAAGGAAGCATGGTAGACCTGTCCCTTCCACTTCTTAGTAAATTTAGCAGCCTCTGTATAGAGATGTGTTTCTTCGAGACAAGCTATTTGGATCTTGTAACGTTTTAGAAAGGAGAACACCCTTTTTGCATACGTACCCAAAGCCTGTACATTCCATGTCACAAATCTGTAACTATTCTCCATGGAATCCTGTTAAGGAGATCAACCCATATCCCAAGCACAGCATATCACGATCTCCCAGTGCCCCTACAACAATATATAAACAAAACCCCAAACATCAACATCCCCCTACCCACGGATCCATATAGGAGCAACATAAGACTAAATACATTCACCCTATGTAAGTGCCAGGACCTATACTTCCACCCATACATATCCTGTCCAACTGGGACAGGTTCCAAATACTCAGTCCCGTCCCGCCCAGCCCTGTACTAGTCAAAAAGGAGGGTAAAAAAATAAATTTAAAAAAAAGGGTGGGGAGAGGCGAGCATGAAATGTCAGAGCAGTGGGGGGAGTGGTGGGGGGGGGAGGAGGGGTGAGAGGAAGGAAAAAAATCTGTGCAGAGTAGAGAAAGTGAGTGCACAGAAAGACAATCAGTCTCAACTACCCATACATTATAATGTTACCAGTAGCAATAAGGATTAACATCTCCCAAGCAACCTGAATACCTGATGGACATGTCATGGCAATGCCCCTGTGCCTCCCCCTATCACAACACAATCTATGTGTCGCCAGCTGTACTATAGACAGTGTCTGCTGGACCCTTACAGCCCCAGATACCACAGTCCGGCAGTTGCCCAAGCAAGCGTTTATGAGTTCTCCGTGTTAGACAGCAAATTCTCAGGCACAGTATCAATCAGATGCCTTGACCCTCCGTGGCAGTGCCAGTTAGCGCGGCAAGAGCCCCCTCCTCTGCTCTCTCCCACCGCCAGGAGCTGCATGGATCCACCCTTCTGTATTGTTACCCTGTCAGAGGGGTGGGGTCCATCGATCGCCCTCCCCCCCCCAACCACCACCACTGAGCCACTCGCAGTCTTCCTCCATCAGAGCTGTGGCCAGGTCCTGATGCAGGTCCCACACCGCCAAGTCTTCTCAGGAGTCCCGGGGGGGGTCCCCACACCTCGCACCTCGTCAGTGCGATTGAAACAATGCGCCCGTCTTGGGGAGATGACTGTGAGCTTAGAGGAAATCACAGGAGCATATAGTTCAGTTGCATCGCCCGTAGCTTTTGTGTTATGGCCAGAAATTATTTGCACTGTTCCTGCTCTCTCTTGGTGTAGTCTGGGTAGATGGCTATCCTATGATTTGCAAACAAAGGTGTGTACAGTTCCCTCGACACTTGGAGGAATTATCATCCTTGGAGGGGCACCAGGAGATGGCAGTGGGGCCAAGGCCCTGTGCGCACGCTTCACCACAAAGAGCCCTGAGAGTCCAGCAGGCTGCAGTTGATTTTGTATCCAGTCCTCCAGGAATTCTTCCACCGATGTGATCTCCACCCGCTCCGGGAAACCCAGCACCCGTATGTTGCTGCAGCAGGCCCAACCTTTGCATCTTTTACCCTCCACTAGAAAATATCCGGTAAACTGAAGTCATCATGGTCATTTGTCGTTTAAGTTTTTAAGTTGGGAAGACGTCCCTCTATAAGGTTTCAATGTTACTTTCAGCTTCCCTCACCTCAACTACCTTACTCAGGTCAGCCTTGAGCAGGTTCACATCAATGGAGACCGTTTCTATGTTGGGTTCTAGTGCAATGCGGGAGCCCTGAATGGCTGCCAACAAGTTTGCACAGGAAGGGTCCCCCGTTCCCTCGGAAGGGAGGCACTTTGGGACTTCGCACCAGCCTGCCTTGTAATCCTCTGAGAGCACTGTCTTGACATAGTATACTGTGTGATATTATTGGTGGCAGAGGCGCAAGCTGCTTTATCCTTGCCCATGTCGCCCGGTCCCTCCAAGAAGCGCCGGAGGTTAACAGTCCATTAATTCAGCAGGGCAAACAGGGGTCCACAGCCACAGAAATCCCTGCCGGCCACCGCAGGCCCTGGGCAGTCCGGAGATCAGTTCAGGACTATTCCTACTTCTTAACCACAGTCAGCTTGCATAAGTGTAGCAAGGGCATCCAGTGGAGAACGATGACCCATGCACTATGAAGACTTCTCTGCTGCCACCATCCGTGCACACCCTGCAACAAAACAGCTAACTGATCCTTTTTTTATATACGTTCCTCGTAGCGTCTGCGAGGAGCCCCCCGCTGCCGTGCCAGTCCTCTCAGGGGCCACAGCCTTTACACCATCCAGAGCATGTATGAATGTTCACTGAGACTCCGTACCGGACCAGTCAGTCCGCTGTGAGTTCACATGTACTACGGGTGTATCATAAATGCGTCAGCTGCTCATGCCATCTGCCGTGAAGGGGAGCCAAAGTCCAAATGCGGAAACAGTAAGTGCCATCCCCCAAGATCACAACTCAGGCCAAGCCCCAAAGTCCGCTGGGTCTCAGCACATTCTCCGCTGTGCACAGGGTAGGGCAGCAGTTCTATTTACTACCTAGCTATGAACAGAGTTGTCCTGGGGCAACAGCCCCAAAAATCACTTTCTGGCTATTGCCAGTAACTGCAGCAGTAACAGGGGGGCTCCCCTTGAAGTGTGTTTGCGACCAGTCAGTATTTATAGTTCAGGAGTGTTCACCTGTCAGCGCTCACACACTTCAAATCACCGCCCTTCCGGCCCGGGCTCCCCCACACTGCAACTGCGGTTATGCTCTGCGATAGGAGCACCTTGTTGATTTCTCCACGCCTGTAGGAGCACCTCTCAAACGGCTAACCAGCTCCCAGCTGCTAAGGGAGGACCCTGCTTTTGTGCCTATCTGCGCTCTCACTGTATCATAATGTCACTGTCAAGCCAGCATGGGCGTTACTGGTATCACTCCATGTAGGCAGTGCACCCGGGGTGGGAACACCGCATTGGAGGCTCATGTTGCGGGACCCGCTCAGTCGGCCTTTGTAATCCGGAGGGGGGAGGCCGCACCGGGGACCGCTACTTCCCATACAAAGCAAGGAGCGCATTCCGCAGGTCTCTGGAGGGCCCAAGGCACCTAACGGCAGCGTTACACAGCTTGCGGGACCGACCACTCACCAGCACCAGTTGAGCAGCGGGGCAAAGCGGCTCGGAGCTCCAATTCCGTGGTGATTGCCTCCTGCAGGCCGCACCACGCCCTAATGTCCCGACGGCGACAGGATATGGCAGGAATCCAGCCCCCCCCCCCAGGGAGAATCAGGAATTTCTTGGCCCCCTTATTACGGGGTTGGGGCCCACCCAGGATGTCGTTCCTCAATGCCAGTCTCCATAGGCATTTGAGGCAGGATTATGCAGGATTTGGCCAAACGGGACGGGAGCTAAGCTCGGCTACATCTTGTCGGCCATCTTGCTTGGCCACACCCCCTCACAAATTACAGACTTGATGGAGGTTGCTCAGAGTGTATTTTGCATGGCAGCGAGGACAGGATCTGAATGGTGTCTTTTCATCACAGTGGAGGCATGGTGGAGAGAGAAAGCAGAGACGGAGGCCAGCCCCAAAGGGCATGGCCCACATAGGCCCACAGTTGATCCGAAACCCCGTACAAGTTAAATAACAAAAGTCGACTCAAGACAAAAAGAAAGGGGGACACAATCAAAAAACAATACCGAAGGAGGGGAGGAATCCATGTACACCAACGGTGTTGACTTGGAGCACAGAAGCACACATCCAAACCAGACTGTGAAAAGAAAACAATCTAACAATGGAGTCAATGAATATGCGCATTACCAGTAAGAGGAGTCGTCACACTGCCTAGTGACTCGAAAGACTTGTTTGAATAAAAACAACTTGCACACATCAGGGCCCAACACTAGATGGCATGAGTATGCAAAGCATGTGCATCTACAGCCACACATGCCTCAAACAGTTATTTACCTTCTGTAATGCTTTTTCTGGTGGATACAGTATCTACCTGCATTTTCCTCACCTTTTGTATATCCCTATGCACCAGCTTAAATGGGAAACTTTTTGATAACTGTCCCACGCCAGTAGGGGGCACCAGCTCCATCACAGCTACGCACGAGGCATCCTGTGACGTCACTGGAGCCAAAAAGCGCCCCCCCCGTTTGCATAATGACGTCGGTTTCCACCCATTTTTTAACATTCCTTCGAGGCAAAACTAACATAAAAACACATAAGTGCAGTTTTCATTTAAGTGAAGATACAGGGCCTGATTCACAAAGGTAAACTTGGACCAAAAGTCTAACTTTAGACCAAAAGTCTAACTTTAGACCAAAAGTCTAACTTTAGACCAAAAGTCTAACTTTAGACCAAAAGTCTAACTTTAGACCTAAAGCACAAGTTACTAACTTGTGTAACGATATATCTGTAAGAGACAGTAGTTAGTGACAGATTCCTTACCTTAGAATATCCCCAGGCGTCAGGCTGGATCCGGAAAGTTTTTTTTTTGCGTAGCAGTACCCTTTGCGCGTCGGTAGGCGGCGTCGTGCGGCTCCGCGTCCGTCGCCGGCGCTCGTGATCGCCGGGATGACGTCGCGGGCAGTACTTAGGCGCCGCCCTGCGCGCTGACGTCAGTTCTGTACACGACTTTCCGCGCCAGGAACGCAGAGCCATGCAAGAAGCTGACATAGGTGTCTGAAAAATACTAGGGCCCTGAAAGGGATGTCCTTAACCCTAGAAATCAGTTCGCAGAACGGGAGGATGGGTGGGCGGTAGTGAATCTGTCACTAACTACTGTCTCTTACAGATATATCGTTACACAAGTTAGTAACTTGTGCATCTGAAAGAGACACGTTAGTGACAGATTCCTTACCTTAGAATAGATACCCCAGCAATACCAACCCCGGTGGTGGGTCTGCGAACAAAGATCAGACAAGGAAGTCCTGGAGGACAGAACGGCCAAAGAAGCCGTCCCTCCGGACCTGACTGTCAAGGCAGTAATGCTTTGTAAACGTGTGCAGCGAGGCCCACGTAGCTGCCTGACAGATAACCGGCAGCGGAACACCGCGGCCCAAGGCCGTGGTAGCAGCCGTTGCCCTGGTGGAATGGGCACGCAGCCCAACAGGAGGTTCCTTTAGCCAAAGAATAGCAGGTCTTGATGCACAAGGTAACCCAGCGGGAGATGGTCCTCTTGTGCACCGCCCGACCTTTTTGGCGCCCACGTAGCCAACAAAGAGCTGGTCATCCACCCGGAAGTGTTTTGTGCGGTCAATATAGAAAGAGAGCGCACGTTTTGGGTCCAGACGGTGGAGCCTCTCTTCCTCTCTGGAAGGATGCGGAGGCGGAAAGAAGGTGGGCAAAGTGATGGTCTGCCCAATGTGGAAAGCAGTAACCACCTTTGGCAAGAAGGACGGACGCGTCCGAAGAACAACCTTGTCTGGATGAACAGACAGAAAGGGAGGTTTGCAAGATAGAGCCTGGAGCTCACTCACCCGCCGAGCGGAGGTGATGGCCACCAGAAAGGCTGTCTTCAGAGTCAGAAGACGAAGAGGACAGTTATGTAGAGGCTCAAAGGGAGCGCACATTAAAAAGGTAAGAACCAAGTTCAAGTCCCACTGAGGCATCACAAACGGAACAGGAGGGAAGAGGTGAGTAATGCCTTTAAGAACCTGTTAACAACAGGGGACTTGAAAAGGAGGGCTGATCAGGAGCCTGAGGAAGGCCGAGATAGCACAAAGATAACCCTTGATGGTACCCAGGGCAGAACCCTGTTGGGCCAAAGAGAGAAGGAACAGAAGGACCTCAGAAAGAGGGGCAGAAAGGGGATTCACAGCCTTTGCTGTGCACCATGCCACAAATTTGTTCCACCTGCAGGCGTATACCACCTTAGTGGAGGGACGCCTGGCTGCCAGAATCACATCACAAACTTCGGGAGGCAAGTCGAAAGGAATCAACTGCCGCCGCTCAATCTCCACGCAAGCAGGTGTAGACTGTACAGGTTCGGGTGGAGGACCGTCCCTGCTGCTGCGACAGAAGATCCTCCCGAAGAGGCAGACGGATCGGGGATCTACGCTCATATTGAGTAGCTCGGGATACCAAACTCTTCGAGCCCAGTCCGGAGCCACAAGAATGACTTGGGCCCGGTCGTGCCGAATCTTCTTCAACACTCTGGGTAGAAGTGGTATAGGCGGAAAGGCGTACAATAGACCGCAACTCCACTCGTGACGAAAAGCGCCGCCGAGCGAGTGCCGCCTTGGAAATTCCAACGCGCAGAACTGACGACATTGCGCGTTCTCTGCGGTGGCGAATAGATCTAACCAAGGCTCTCCCCACTGTAGAAAGAGTCCTTGCGCCACTTCCGAGTGAAGACGCCATTCGTGATCCATCATGCACCTGCGGCTGAGTTCGTCCGCCCCTGGCGTTCAGGGAACCTGCCAGGTGTTGAACCACCAGGAACATGCCCTGATGTTCCAGCCATGTCCAGAGGCGCAGAGCCTCCTGACAAAGGGTCCACGACCCCTACCCCGCCTTGTTTGTTGCAGTACCACATGGCGGTGGTGTTGTCTGTGAACACCTGCACTACCTTCCCTTTGACAGAGGGAAGGAATGCCTTGAGTGCAAGTCGGATCGCCCGGAGCTCCAGAAGGTTGATATGGAGCCGGGACTCCGCCGGAGACCAGAGGCCTCTGATCTCCGCTTCTCCCATGTGACCGCCCCATCCCAGAAGGGACGCGTCCGTCACAACTGTGTGCTCTGGCTGGGGAAGGGAGAGGGATCTGCCCATGACCCATTGCCGGTTCGAGAGCCACCACTGCAACTGTTTTGCAGTCCCCTCCGAGATATGGACGTGATCGGACAGGTCGCCCTGGTGCTGCGCCCACTGGAACTTCAGGTCCCACTGCAGAGCCCGCATATGCCATCTGGCATGAGTGACCAGCAGGATGCAGGAGGCCATGAGGCCCAGCAGCCTCAGGGTCATCCGTACCGAAACCCAGGATAAGGGCTGAAAGATCGGAATCATAGCCTGAATATCCCGGACTCGCCGCTCGGGAGGATAGGCCCGAAACTGCGTCGTGTCCAGAACTGCTCCGATGAAAAGGAGCTGTGGAGAAGGAATCAGATGCGACTTTGGCACATTGATGGAGAACCCCAGCGAGTGCAGGAGTTCGGCCGTAGTCTGGAGGTGGGAGACAACTGCCTGGGACGAGCCCGCCTTCAGCAGCCAGTCGTCGAGGTAGGGGAAGACTGAAACCCCTGCCCGGCGCAGATGAGCTGCGACCACCGCCATCACTTTCGTGAACACCCGAGGGGCACTGGTAAGGCCAAAGGGGAGCACGGTGAACTGAAAATGCTCGAGGCCTACCGTGAACCGAAGGTAACGCCGGTGGGCCGGCAGGACGGGGATGTGGAAATAGGCGTCCTGCAAGTCCAACGCTACCAACCAGTCTCCGGGGTCGAGGGCAGTCAAGACCTGAGCTAGGGTGAGCATCTTGAACTTCTCCTTCCGGAGGAAGCGATTGACGTTCCGGAGGTCCAAGATAGGACGCATGTCCTCCTTGTCCTTTTGGGCACCAGGAAGTAGTGGGAGTAGCAACCACGCCCTACTTCTGGGGTCGGAACATGTCTCGATGGCCCTCTTGGCCAAGAGGGCCGTGACTTCCTTCTGTAGAAGCACCAAGTGATCCCCTGACATGCGGTGGAATTGAGGTGGCATGGCTGGGGGTGGTCTCGAAGGGGAGGGAGTAGCCCCTTCGGACAATGTCCAAGACCCACTTGTCCGAGGTGATGGGACGCCAGTGGTGAAGGTGATGGCGGACCCTGCCCTCGACTGGCGTGCTGTGCACCTGAAAGGAGGGACTAGGAGGGCTTGGAGGCCGCGGACGGGTTGGAGGTGGTGGCCTGACCCGCACGCTGGTTGCCCGAACCGCCACGGCGGTATCCACGCCCTCGGCCACGCGAAGGCGCTTGCTGCGCGGGCCGCTGGCCGGGCTGTGGACGTGATTGGGCGCCCTTCCGTGGCCACGAAAGGGGCGAAAAGCAGACATTTGCGGAGGGCGCACAACAGCAAGGCCCAGGGATTTAGCAGTAGCCCGTGAGTCCTTGAAACGCTCCAGCGCATGGTCTGCCTTTGAACCAAAAAGACCGACTCCATCAAAGGGCATGTCCATGAGAGTATTCTGGACATCCCCTGAAAACCAGTGGTTCTCAGCCAGGCGTGGCGACGCAGCGCCACCGTCGTTGCAAGCGATCTGCCCAGCGAGTCGGCGGTATCAAGGCCACAGCGGATGGTATACTTAGCCGCATCACGCCCTTCCGCAATAGCGCGGGTAAGCAGTGTCTGGACCTCCTCAGAACACTGCGGCAAAACATCAGCCACCGAATCCCACAGGGAGTGGGTGTATCGGCCCAAGAGGCAAGCGGTATTAACAGACCGCAAGCCAGCACTGGAGGAAGAGAAAGCCTTCTTCCCAAAGTGATCCAGGCGCTTGGATTCCCTATCCGGAGGGGCGGTAGGGAAGGCTGTTTGGGAGGCAGAGGCTTGGACAACCAAGCTCTCAGGGGTGGGGTGTTGGGAGAGAAACAGGGGGTCGCCCGGAGCCGGGCGATGGCGTCGGGCCACGTTCCTATCCACAGGAGCCCCTGTGGTGGGTTTGGACCAGGCACCCAAAAGAACGTCAGTGAGTGCATCGTTGAACGGCAGCACAGGCTCCGAAGAGGAGGCCGCCGGCTGAAGCACTTCAGTCAGGAGGTTAGTCCTGACGGCCACTGTAGGCAACTGGAGATTTAAGGCTCCAGCAGCTCTACGCAACACCGTTGCAAAATTAGCCCCTCCTCCGTTGCCACGGGAGGAGACAGCATGCCAGAGTCGGGGAGGTATCCAGCC
The DNA here is from genome assembly GCA_963921515.1 of Calotriton arnoldi. Lineage (NCBI taxonomy): Eukaryota > Metazoa > Chordata > Amphibia > Caudata > Salamandridae > Calotriton > Calotriton arnoldi. Next base: position 412,363 of record CAWUFW010005262.1, on the reverse strand, counting down.
CACTGGCATCCCCAAGTTCCTCAACCCAGTCCGGGTCAAACTCGCACTGTTGTGTGAGAGGGTCGTCAGACCCCTCCCAGCCTCTCCTGGTCCTCCTCAGGTTGAAAAGATGGAGGAGGAGGGACATAAGGGACCCAAGGCCTCATCGGGCGCCGGAACCGGCGGCCGGGCGACGCCGGTCCGGCTCCATGTCCGGACCCGGGAGAACCGGGAACGACGCCGCCCGGAGCCCCGGACGGCGCCGGAAACGGCACCGGGGACATCGGCGCCGGCGGAGGCGTGGTTAGGTCAACCGGCGCCGATGGGGGTTGCGGCACCACCGAACCGGGGTCGAGGCCGGGGCCGGAGCCGAGGCCGGGACGAAGGCTGGTGGGACAGGCGACGCCGGGACCGGAGTCGACGGCGACGCCGGAGCAACCCCATCTGGCCCGCGGGGCCCGAAGGCGCACCGGAGGGACCTTGAGGCCCGAAGAGGCGGGCCATGGCCGACAGGAATTTCTGTACTCGGCCGGAGCCGCCCCCGAACCCGGGAAGGACGGGTAATGCGGGGGCAACTCGACAGGCACGTCCGGGGCCGCGGGGCGGGACGGTGCCGACAGGGACCTCAGCCGAGTCGCGCGATCGGCGAGGCGAAGTCTTAGAGCGATGACGCCGCTTAGACTTCTTGTGCTTCGACTTACCGGAGGAGCGCGAAGACTTGGATTCCGACGAACGGCGGGGACTCCGCGTCCGGCCCTCGACCTCTCCCGGGACCGGGGCTTGCTGCGGCGCGGAGCCGACTGCCGGACTTCAAGGAGCTTCGAGACCGCTCTCGCAAAGCCTTCGGATGAAGCTTCCGGCAGTCAGGGCACGACTTCGTGTCGTGGCCTCGGCCGAGGCAGAAGAGACACTCGAGGTGGGGGTCCGTGATGGACATCATACGACCACATTCCTCGCAGGGCTTAAAGCCGGGCATCCCTACGACACCTTAGGAGTCGTGAAGACTCGTTGAAGAGAACAGTGAAAAATTTCACAAAAAGATAGTCAAAAAGTGACTAGGCACTGCTCTTCCCGGATCTGCGCTTACTGGCGCGGAAAAGAAGAACTGACGTCAGCGCGCAGGGGCGGCGCCTAAGTACTGCCCGCGACGTCATCCCGGCGATCACGACGCCGACGACGGACGCGGAGCCGCACGACGCCGCCTACCGACGCGCAAGGGTACTGCTACGCAAAAAAAAAATCCGGATCCAGCCTGACGCCTGGGGATATTCTAAGGTAAGGAATCTGTCACTAACGTGTCTCTTTCAGATGTCTAACTTTAGACCTAAAGTCTAACTTTACTACTACTAAAGTTAGACTTTTGGTCTAAACTTAGACTTTAGGTCTAAACTTAGACTTTAGGTCTAAACTTAGACTTTAGGTCTAAACTTAGACTTTAGGTCTAAACTTAGACTTTAGGTCTAAACTTAGACTTTAGGTCTAAACTTAGACTTTAGGTCTAAACTTAGACTTTTTGGTCTAAGCTTAGACTTTTGGTCTAAGCTTAGACTTTTGGTCTAAGCTTAGACTTTTGGTCTAAGTTTACCTTTGTGAATCAGGCCCACAGTTGGCTAGATGAGTTTAGTGTACCAAGGCATGCAGCGGAGAGTCAGTGAGAAATCTGCAGGTAGATACTGTATCCACCAGAAAAACGTCACCAAAGGTAAGTATCTTGTTCTTCTGATAAATACATGTATCTGTAGATTCCTCACCTTTTGAATAGAATCCGCAGTGTCACACCTAAAGGTAGGTGAATGTCTATAAAAAAAAACCTGCAAAATAGAGCGAGGGAAGAGTGCATCCCTCCACACTTCAGAATCCAAGCAATAATATTTTGTGAAAGTGTGAAGAGACGATCAAGTCGCTGCTCTGCAAATGGCTGCCAAAAGGACTCATCTAGCAAGGGCTGAGGTAGAAGATTTGGCTCTAGTAGAATGAACACAAATACCTTCTGGAGGTTTCCTTGCGTGCCAAGGCGCAGCAGATCTTGATGCACAGAATAATCCATCTGAAAAGAGTCTGCTTGTGGACTGCCCTGCCTTTCATTTTTCCAATGTACCCTACAAAGAGCATGTCATCCAGTCTGAACTCCCATATTCTATCCATGCAGAAGTTATCAGCTCTTTTGGATCGAGATAATGAAGTCTTTCCTCCTCTTTGGATGGATGTAGACTAGGATAGACGAGGATAAAATGTTGAAAGAGCGACCACTTTTGGCAGGAAGGAAGCCCTGGTTCTCAACACCAACTTCTCAGAAAAGAAGTAGTTATATATTAGAGCTGACAAACCACCTTCAACTGTAGCAACTGCTCAGCCCTGCTGGGCAAAAGAAAGAGCAAGACAAAGGATCTCACATAGATGAGCTTTAAGAGGATTCCTCACACCATTTAGCAAATCTAGCCTATCTGCTAGCATAAATAGATTTAATGGAGTGTCTTCTGGAAGATAAAATAAAGTCCACCACTTCAAGGAGAAGTGAAAAGGAACTCAGATTACTCCATTAATTCTCCAAGCATGTAGGTGGAGGCTCTGGAGGTGGCTATTAAGATTACTTGGGTCCAGTCGAGTTAAATCTTCCTAAACATCCAAGGAATCAAAGGTATGGATGAAAACGTGTAAAAAAAACCTCAGAGCTCCAGCTCAATCGAAACACATCCCCCATTGCTCCCTAAATCGGACACTGGAGGGTACACAATGACGGACAGTGAGCATTCTCCTGAGTGGCAAACAGGTCTATCCCTCCAGCTGCAAGAGGTATTGCAATACTTCCGAATGGAGACGCCACTCCTGATCGGCTAGATGACTCCGGCTGAGAATGCCTAAATGCACATTGAGCACTTAAGCCAGGTGATTTGCTACCACGCAAATCTGATGGCCCGGACTCCAGGGCCAGGGTTGTACAGCTTCTCTGCATAAAAGAGACAACATTACTCCCTCTGGCTGGTTGATGCACCATACTGCAGATGTGTTGTCCATCAAGATCTTGTATGACTGACTGGGAAGGGAAGGGAGAAAGTCCTTGAGAGCTCGATGAATGTCCTGCAATTCGAACAAAATGTGTAAAATCTTTTCTTCAGTGGACCAGAGACTTCTGATCTCCAGTTCCTTCGGATAGCCCCGCCCCCTTTTCTAGGGTGGAGGCATCTGTGATCACTGTTGACACAGTGAGGGTGAAACGGTCTTCCTTGAGAAAGGTTGCTGTCCACCCTCCACCACTGTAGATCCAAATTGTAGAACTGAAGTGTGCAGACCTGTTTAAATAAGAATATTTGTAAAATACAGGCTGCACACAATAGCTGTAGATTGTGATACACACATTGCACATTTTGTATCACTTCTGCCTGAGCATCGAGCACGTTTTGCACCCCACTGTCACTTATGCACATGCTCACTGTTTTGAAATTCCCGATTATTAAAAACATTGTTTTGCAGAAGATTTCCTCTTTACAAATTGATAAACAATTATTACCTCAGGGACCACTGTTCTTCTAAAATAGCCCATTTACCCAGGTCCCTACAGATTTCAGCATTTCCCTTGTGTTATGAAACTCAGTGGCACTGATAACAGCGTTGCCTAAGACGGTTGTGGCGTAGGTCGGGTCGACTGCAGTACAGTGACAACTCCATGTCCGGGAATGATGGAAAAAACAGCTGAAGTGGCGGGTTTTCTGCACCGGAGTAGTCGGCTCCAGAGTCGGCCAGCTGAATTGGGCCAATGGCATTAATGGCAGGAAGAGTGCCTGTTGGTAAGGCGCTGGAACACCCCCCAATGAGTTGGCCAGTGGACCCGTGGAGTCCGCAGGCACACTCGATGGGATCATAGCCCTATTAAATATACCAAACATGACGCTGAGAAAATGGCTTGGGTCTGCACCTGGAGTTGGAAAAGTAGGGTACGTGTGATCATCATGTGGTCAAGGAAGCCACGTCGCAGGGATTATGCAAACTGGCGGAGTCGGTGTGGGGGCAGGTGGAGTCGCAGGCACTGGAACTGTTGGAGCCGCACTTTTTATGCGGCGACATGTCACGAGAAAACTGCACCTAAAATGAATAAAATGAAAGTAAACGTAAAAAAATGACAGCTCTGAAGAGAGTTGGAGAGGTATGGAATGCATCGAAGATGCGGAAAATAGGAAACTGATGTAATTATGCCAACGGGGTGCTTTATGGCTCCGCGTGTGGAGCCGGTACCCCCTACCGGCCTGGGAGAGGCATCGAAAAGTGCCTGGTCCAAGCGATCAATCAGAATTATATCAACCACCTCAGATGGTAGATCAAAACCCCTCCCATAGGTTCCGCTCATTCACAATGTATGAAGGAGTAGACTGTAGACATTTGGAAGCAGCCCACTCCCAAAAAAGTAATAGAAGGCAGATGTTCAGGGTTAGCAGTTTGGAGTACCAACCCCCTTGGGCACAACCTGGGGCCACCAGAATCAAGTGCTTAGTCCCACCTGAATTTCTTCAAGACCCATGGGATTAGCTGCCGAGACAGAAACTTGTACTGGAGTCCGGAGTCCAACCAAAGGCAGAACACATCACCTAGAGACCCTTAAAGTTAACCCAAAGTCTGGGCAAGTAGGAACACGGTTGCAATATCTGCACACATTTTTAATATTATAATAACAATTGCAGTGCGTGTGCTATATAATCATGTGTGTCTCAATATATAGTGGATTTTCATACATTATCCTGTAAGTAAGATTGCATCATGAGTGAACACAGTCATATTGAAGGTACGATTAACTCTTACCCTCACACATAGTCCAATTTAATAAATAGATTAGGAATCCTTTTAGCCTTGACGACGATCCAAGAACCTGTGAAGACTACTATTAGGGTCCAAAACATGAGACATTCTCACGATGCATCCTACGTTTGGGTTTGCTTTTTAATTCCGCTCTAGGTAACCTTGAGCAAAAGGAATCCCTTTGGGTTTACGTATAGACAGTTTTAAAGGTGATCTAGATCCCTTCCATATCCAGCAATATTTATTTGGAACTCCCTTTCATTGAGATTAAGACCACCCTGTCAGTACTATCTTGTCAGGATGGGATGAGTCAGCCTGTGATGAAGCTTGCCACTATAATGTGGGTGAGGCTTTCTCTTCCATTCTAAACAGGACTATTCCTGTTTCTTAGTTCTCTTTGCTATCGCATCAGTTGTGTGTTTGTAACTCCTCCAATCTAATTGCGGTACGCACTCAGATCATCCCTAGATGTGGGTTCCGTGCTCAGTGTGCCACTGGAACCAAGCTGCACCAAACTACAGAGCCCCAATCAGTGCAAAACCAGTCTTGAGTTGTGTGTATTCCAGTTCAGGGAGGACCTGGTCTGCAAGTTCAGGCTGGACTGTCATTGGAGCAGGGTCAAGACTGATTTGCATATGGCTGGGTACAAACTGAAGTGGCATGTTGGCAAAAGAACAATGGGTTGGAATGCTACCAAGAGCCAGTCAATGGTTAAACCTATTGCAAGCATTCCTCCAATCATCTTTTTGGTGTTTGACTTCTCACCAAAGAGATGAGGTCTATTCTGTGCAATGCATCTATGCATTCAGCACGCAAGGTTGGTGCGCCCTTATGCAGCTGTCTGTCATCATGTCTGGAAACAGAATGGTGTCCTAACAGAGGTCAATGACATCATTTGTAAGTACACAAGAGCTGTTAAATAAGTTTCTTTATCCTGTCTGGGTGCTGGAGAAATTCACTAGGTGAGGAAGGATAAGTTACTTACCTGTAATCCTAGTTCTCTTCCAGGGGTATCCTCATCAAAGTCATAAACACTTGAATATTCCCGCCCATGCGCGGGGACCCCGGAAAACATATAAAAATTATATATGAAAACATATATATAGCTATATATATATATATATATATATATGAAAATGGCGAAGTGGGTTCAGCGTTTGCACACACTGTCTCCGTTCAAGCCTCTGAAGAGAAGCATATGGAGCTTCGAAACGCGTCAGGCATTTCCATTACGGAGCAGCTTCTACAAGCGGATCCTCGTCCCTGCCCATCATAAACAAAGCATAGATATATATAGATATATATATATTTTTTTTTTTAAACAAAACAATGCAGCCTTCCAAACACAACAGGCTAAGCAATGCTGTAAACAACTTATCTTTGCACATATCCAAATAGAGCAGGAAAACCAAAGGACACTTGAACTGCTTTTAATGAACAGCAGAAAACATATCCCTGCAAAGAGAAAAAAAAGGCAGGCATTGCTAGCCATAGGCTGCATTGTAACTTCATTAGCATAGAAAGCTGAAAGCCAATACAGTGAAACATAAAAAACTGGCACCGTGCCTTTAAGGCAGCCATGAACCCTAGCTTCCCATCATGCCTCAAGGGTGACAGTTAGGTCAGTTGTTCTTTGCGGAGACCCGGAGGTCAGGGCACAAAGAGATAATTTTGGTTCATTTGCCCGGGGAGGTGGGTGGGTTGCTTATGACTTTGATGAGGATACCCCTGGAAGAGAACTAGGATTACAGGTAAGTAACTTATCCTTCTCTTCCAGGGGATCCTCATCAATAGTCATAAGCACTTGAATCGAGTAGCAAGACCATCCCCTCTTCCTACGGGCAAATGAGAACCATTAATGACAGTAACATCAGAGAATACCATTCAAAAGACTTTAGCATTGAAACAAATTCCTCAAGGAGGCTTGGCCTACTTGGGTATCTGCTCTGGAATCAGAGTCGAGACAATAGTGTCTCGTAAAAGTATGAACCGATTTCCAAGACGCTGCCTTGCAGATCTCGGCCATCGGTACATTGTGTAAAAAAGCCACTGTAGCTGCTTTTCCTCTAGTGGAGTGTGCTTTGGGAGAAACCAGAAGGGGTTTATTTGCCAATTGATAAGCCAGCTTGATGCAAGACACTATCCATCTGGAGATGGAACGCTTGGAGGCTGGGAAACCTGTCCTGATGGCACCATAGTTTAGAAACAGTTGATCAGATTTTCTAATTGTCTTAGTTTTATCTAAATAGAATTTTAGAACTCTCTTAAAGTCTAGGGAATGGAGAGACCTTTCAGCTGGCGTGGATGGATTGGGAAAGAAAGAGGGCAGAGAGATCGTCTGGTTGACATGGAAGTCAGATACCACCTTCGGAAGAAAGGAGGGGTGAGTTCCCAACACTACTCTGTTGTGATGGAAAACCGTGTAGGGTTCTTTGGAACAGAGAGCCTGAATCTCGCTTACTCTTCGAGCTGAGGTAATAGCCACCAAAAACACGGCTTTCCATGTAAGGTGCTGAAGGGTTGCCTTATGAATAGGTTCAAAGGGAGGACCCATGAGTTTGGACAGAACCAGGTTCAACTCCCAAGGAGGAGAAGGAGGTCGGACAGGGGGGGGGGGGGAAGACTTTCTTTAAACCCTGAAGGAAATTCTTAACCATCTGGAGCTGGAATAAAGAAGGTTGGTTAGGAGCCTTTCTGTAGGCCATAATGGCAGCCAGGTGAACCTTAATGGAAGTATACTTTAGACCTGATTTGGCCAAATGCAGGAGATACGGTAAGATTACCTCCTCTTGCCCCCTGGTAGGTTGGAAGCCATTACGTACACACCACAAATAAAATCCTCTTCCATTTAAAAGAATAGGAATTTCTCGTGGAAGGTCTTTTGGATTCCCTTAAAATGTTCATACAGTCCTGAAGGAGATCTAAGTGGCCGTACTGGAGGACCTCAGGAGCCATGCTGCCAAGTTCAGCGAGGGAAGGTTGGGATGATGAATCCTCCCGTTCATTTTGGACAGAAGGTCCGGTCTGCACGGAAGCCTCCTGTGTGGACACTCGGAGAGGTGTAGCAGGTCCGGGTACCACCACTGCCGTGGCCAGTCTGGTGCTATGAGAATCATTCTCATCCTGGAGCGTGTGAGTTTGGTTATCACTTTCGGGATGAGAGGAAGAGGCGGAAAAGAGTAAACAAAGGTTTCTGACCAGTCGATCAAAAGGGCATCCATCCTGGTCGGTAAAACCTTGACGCCAAGGCGTGGCATTTTTTGTTTGACTCGTCTGCGAAGAGATCGACGGTTGGACGACCCCATTGTAGAAAAATGTCCCCCACCACTTTGTCGTTCAATACCCAGTCTTGCTGATCTTCGAAGTGGTGGCTCAAGGAATCCGCCTGTGAATTCTGCTCCCCTGGCAGATGTACCGCTGTGATAGAGAGGTGTCTGGCCAGGAGCCAATGCCAGATCGCCTGTGCCTCCAGGGAGAGAGGGCGAGAGCGAGTCCCCCCTTGCTTGTTTAGATAGTACATGGTGGTCGTGTTGTCCGTTTGTACTAAAATCGACTTGGATTGTATCGACGGGTAGAAAGCCTTGAGGGCTAGATGTACTGCCCGCAGTTCCAGCATGTTTATATGATACGATTGTTCTTTGTTCGACCACCTGCCCTGAGTCTGTAGAAGACCCATGTGTGCTCCCTAACCCTGAAGAGAGGCGTCTGTGATCAGGGTTTGTGTAGGAGGAGGTTGGTGGAAAGATATTTCCACTAAGATTTCTTCGAGGAGTCCACCAGGGAATGGATGCTTTCGCAGCCTGGGAGAGAAGAATCCGGTCTTCCCATCGTGCCGACGTTTGATCCCATTTGTCCTCCAAGTCCTGTTGCAGAGGTCTCATTCTCAGTCTGGAGTTGGGAACCAGAAAAATGCAAGATGCCATCGACCCCAGAAGTGATGCAACTTGTCGAACTGAGGGCTGCTGAACTTGAAGGAGGTGATTGCACTTCTGCTGGATTGATAACAGTCTCTCCTCTGAAGGAAACACTTTTCCTACGCTGGAGTCCAGAGTAGCCCCTAAGTAGTGAATTTTTTGAGTGGGCTGAAGGATTGATTTCTCCATGTTCACATGAAGGCCCAGGCGTCGCAGTAAGCTCAGGCATATTCGATAGTGGTTTTCCACCATTTGAGGAGATGAGCCCTTCAGAAGCCAGTCGTCGAGATATGGGTAGACGACCAGACCTTGTCGACGTAAAGCCACGGCTACCACTGCCATGCATTTTGTGAACACTCGAGGTGCAGATTTCAGGCCGAATGGTAGGACTCTGTACTGATAATGCCTTGCGCCTACTATGAAGCATAGAAACTTCCTGTGCCGTGTAGCAATTGGGACATGGTAGTAAGCGTCCTGGAGATCTATTGAGCACATCCAATCCCCTTTTTGAAGATGTGGATATATTTGATGTAGCGCCAGCATTCGAAACTTCTCTTTTTAGATGCTTTTGTTTAGTGGATCCAGGATAGGCCTGAAACTCTATTTTTGACCCTTCTTTTGCACCAGGAAGTACCTGGAGTATACCCCTTTTTCCTCACTGTGATAAGGGAAGTTTTTCTATGGACAATTTTTGTAGGAGAATGGATACCTCCCGACGTAACAGTGGTAGTTGGTGAACTCTTGACTTCCCTGGGGGATGCACTTCGGAGGAGCACGAAAATGTAGTGTATAACCATTCTGTAGTATATTCAGCACCCACTGATCGTTTGTTATTTCGCGCCACTCTTTTACATGTCCGGAAATACTTCCTCCCACTGGAGTGGGTGACTGCGACAAAGGAAGTGAACTTTCATTGCTTGCCGGCGTTTTTGGTAGTTGAGGAGGACTATCTGGGTGCTCCTCTACCTCTGGCAGGGCGACGTCCCTGACAATGAGATTTGGTTTGATGGTACTGCCTATGGGACCATTGAGGGGCTTGAACCCTCTGATGGAATGCCCTACGATCGTAAGACCTGTACCGCCGCCTGAACTCTTTCTTTTTCTCTAAACCTGCAGCTTTGAGAGTGTCCAGTTCAGACTTCATCCTGGCTATCTCCTCGTCAGTGTGAGAGCCAAACAAAGAATTACCAGAGAAAGGAAGATTCAGGATGCGTTGTTGGGCCTCCGGTTTGAAAGCTGTAAGGCGCAACCAAGAGGATCTTCTTGCGCATACCCCATGCAAATAGGAGTGAGCAGCTAAAGATGCCCTATCAGCTGCCGCACTGATCACTTGGTTGGCCACGAGGGCTCCCTCTTGGAGAATCTCCCCAAAGTCTTGACGGTCTTCTTTGGGCAGTCTTTCTTTGAAGCGTTCTAGAGAGTCCCACAACGCTTTATCATAACGGCCCAACAGAACCGCTGCATTGGAAACCTTCAAAGAAGCTGCTGCAGAGCCGCAAGCTTTCCTCCCCCAAGAATCTTGGGCTCTGCTCTCCTTGTCCGGAGGGACCGTTGACTAAGTCACCGCATGGGTCTTCCTTGCAGCCACAATAATCACCGAGTCCAGTGGAGGATCTGACCTGAGGAACAAGGGATCTTGTTCTGCTGGTCTGTATTTCTTCAAGATCCTTACTGGAGCCGTTTTTATTGTAGCTGGAGTAAGGAAACCGTCCATGACTGGTTGTGAAAGACCAGGAACTAGAGGTAGCACAGGCCTCGACGAGGATCTCTGATGTAGAGTCTCAAATATAACAGATGCAGATGTCTGAGGTGCAGACATCTCTATGTTTAGTTTTTGTGCTCCTCTAGCTAGGACATCATGGAAAGTGTTGGGTCATCAACAGGTGACACTCTGGAGGGTGGACTGTCCGTAAGAGTGGGAGAATAATCCCTCTTGGAAGAGTGTGTTGAGGAGGATGACCAGGAGGGAGATCTTCGTCTCCTATGACGTCCATGAGAAGCCGATTTACGTGGCGGAGACTTGTCCCTCTGGCGACCCCTGGATGGTGTGGTGGGTGATTGGTCAGCTGCCTGCACCAGCCGAGCCAGAGGAGATCTGTGCAGCGGGTTTGAATAGTCCAATGGCTGAACCTGTGTTGAAGGCTCTTTCTGCCAATGATGAACCGGGGAAGACACCTGGGAGAGAGGTGAACAAAGGGAGATCTGTGTTCTTCCCCTCGTTGCGTAGAAGGAGCCGTGATCTGCAGGAGGGATTTCTGTTCCCGCCGTTCTGGAGACGGAGAAGATGAGCTTCTCGACGTCGAGATGACTTGAGGAGATCCTGCAGCCGACACTGAAGGTTCCGAGAGGTCTTTTGATGTGGAGTGGCATTTCCTTGAAGTCGAATGGTGTGACGACGACGATAAATGTGAATGTCTCGATGTCGATCGACTATGAGCCACTAAGACCTGCGAGTCCAACAAAGGAAACCTCTGCCTCGACTTCGGGCGCGTGCGTTTCGACGTCGACCGATGTCCCATCGACGGAGACCTGCGCTTCGACATTGGAAGAGTACCCAACGGAATACCAGACCTTGACGTCATACGTGGGGTAAGAGATGGTGAAATCCTTCTGGACGTCGAACCCCTCAACGCCGTCGATTTAGGCCTCGAGGTTGAGCGACGTCTTGTGGACTGCAGTGGAGTAGTCCTTCTCGACATCGGATCCGGTCTCGACGTCGAATCACCTCTTGCCATCGTTGATGATCTTGGCCTCAACGCCGAGCGTCTTAATGACTGTGACAGAGGGATCTGCTTCAATGTCGAATCCTTTCTCGACGACGACGATATATGCCTCGACGTTGACCGCCGCCTGGTTGACGGTAACGGAGGGCTGCGCCTCGACGTCGAACGCCGTACCGACGGCGACGATGGAGAGCGGTGTCTCGACGTTGGGTTATCCTGCACCAACGGAGAGTGACTCCTCGATGCCGACCGTCGCCCGGTTGACAGTGGCGGAGGGTTCGTCGCTGATGACATACCTCTATGTCTGGAAGTCTTCGACGACGACCGATGTTCTCTCGACGGCGAGCTGTCGTCGATGGGATTGTCATTGACGTTTTCTTCACCGGTGGAGGCATTCTCGATGCCGAGCCCGACGCCGATGAAGAGCAGACGGGAATCTTGCTTCTGGAAGATGATCTAGGTCTCTTCTTCTTGTGTCTCACAGGAGACCTGCCTCTGGAGGTAGAAGCTTTACCTTTTTCAGAAAGGCCATAAAGGCGAATCCTCTCTCTGTCCTTGAGAGTCCGTTTTGATAAAGACTGACAGTGTTGGCAAGTCTCAGGAACATGAGAGGCCAGAAGGCAAAGAATACAGACAGAGTGGGAGTCTGTTTTGGCCTTTTTGCCACAGGAAGGACAAGGATCAAAAAGGGAAGGCATTTCAGAGATAAAAAATGCCAAACTCCTGGAAAAAGGTAGAGGAATACTCCAACAGGTGTAAAATGTCGAAGTAAAAGGGTTTTAAGTGGAAAAAGAATATAATTTCTGACAGAAAAGTCAAAAATCTGTGGAGCTGGTTAACCAGGGTCCTGACTGAAGGAGCCGGAAAGAACAACTGACCTCACTGTCACCCCTGAGGCATGATGGGAAGCTAGGGGTCATGGCTGCCTTTAAGGCACAGTGCCAGTTTTTTATGTTTCACTGTATTGGCTTTCAGCTTTCTATGCTAATGAAGTTACAATGCAGCCTATGGGCTAGCAATGCCTGCCTTTTTTCTCTTTGCAGGGATATGTTTTATGCTGTTCATTAAAAGCAGTTCAAGTGTCCTTTGGTTTCCCTGCTTTATTTGGATATGTGCAAAGATAAGTTGTTTACAGCATTGCTTAGCCTGTTGTGTTTGAAAGGCTGCATTGTTTTGTTTAAAAAACATATATGTGTGTATATATAGAGCTATATATATGTTTTCATATATAATTTTTATATGTTTTCTGGGGTCCCCGCGCATGGGCGGGAATATTCAAGTGCTTATGACTATTGATGAGGATCTCCTGGAAGAGAACCTGCAATAAGAATTGCAACTTTTAAAATTATATGTACAAGTTTCTAGTATAGATAAGAGGGGTTAAGGAATTCATTGCACTGTGTATATGACAGCCATAAAATTCCAATCTCCGAAGAGTAAATCTAGCACACAAGTACATTTAATATTCTAAAGCCAGTGGCATATAGATGTAACATGACATTATCCAGTTCTTCTTGCGCGACCATATGCACAACTGTTAAGACTGTGTCGGAGGTGAAAGACAAAAGGTAACACAGTTGATTAACTAACCTGCATTTCTGGCATTTTCTGTGGTTGATTTTCACTTTTAGGAAATTTTGAATCTTCTTTCACTAAAAGAAAAAGAAATACCCAAGGAATTCGAGAGAACAATATTTCACTTTCTTAAATATAACAGCCTTCATTGATGAGGTAAACAACTTGTAAAGGATCAAATGTCATTGCACACCTACCTGCACAAGCTCTCCCCTCAGTTACAGGTTTTTCTCAGCAGGCAATTGTGATTTTGTATCTCCTCAAATGCTGACACGCACCTAACTCCTCAGAACACTGGCAACCAGCCACAACGCATCCGTGCCTGCATGAAAGTACAACTGAGCAACTTTCTATCTCAGGAGGGAGAATCAGTATTTCAGTCGACCCTATGCTGGACTACTTTGATGCCTACTCAACAGAACCCTGTCTGAATACCACAGCAACATCCAAGGCACAGGAGGCTACATTTGTGTTTGTGATCTTAAGATTGTTGGACTTTGGGACTTGTGCTATGTATATAACCATACCCTAAGTGCCAAAGGGGAAGTTTTGTATTTTTTTTTTTTTGCTTCTTTTCCCTTTAATCCTGGCTTCTAGATTTAATTTATGGTAAAACAGGCAAGGTTTCAGATGTACTGACACCTCACATTCCTGATGTCTCTCTACTGCTTGCTTTCTTACTATGACCTGAAGCACAAGTTACTAACTTGTGTAACGATATATCTGTAAGAGACAGTAGTTAGTGACAGATTCCTTACCTTAGAATATCCCCAGGCGTCAGGCTGGATCCGGAAAGTTTTTGCGTAGCAGTACCCTTGCGCGTCGGTAGGCGGCGTCGTGCGGCTCCGCGTCCGTCGTGGGCGTCGTGATCGCCGGGATGACGTCGCGGGCAGTACTTAGACGCCGCCCTGCGCGCTGACGTCAGTTCTGTACACGACTTTCCGCGCCAGGAACGCAGAGCCATGCAAGAAGCTGACATAGGTGTCTGAAAAATACTAGGGCCCTGAAAGGGATGTCCTTAACCCTAGAAATCAGTTCGCAGAACGGGGAGGATGGTGGCGGTAGGAATCTGTCACTAACTACTGTCTCTTACAGATATATCGTTACACAAGTTAGTAACTTGTGCATCTGAAAGAGACACGTTAGTGACAGATTCCTTACCTTAGAATAGATACCCCAGCAATACCAACCCCGGTGGTGGGTCTGCGAACAAAGATCAGACAAGGAAGTCCTGGAGGACAGAACGGCCAAAGAAGCCGTCCCTCCGGACCTGACCTGTCAAGGCAGTAATGCTTTGTAAACGTGTGCAGCGAGGCCCACGTAGCTGCCTGACAGATAACCGGCAGCGGAACACCGCGGCCCAAGGCCGTGGTAGCAGCCGTTGCTCTGGTGGAATGGGCACGCAGCCCAACAGGAGGCTCCTTCTTAGCCAAAGAATAGCAGGTCTTGATGCACAAGGTAACCCAGCGGGAGATGGTTCTCTTGTGCACCGCCCGACCTTTTTGGCGCCCACGTAGCCAACAAAGAGCTGGTCATCCACCCGGAAGTGTTTTGTGCGGTCGATATAGAAGGAGAGCGCACGTTTTGGGTCCAGACGGTGGAGCCTCTCTTCCTCTCTGGAAGGATGCGGAGGCGGAAAGAAGGTAGGCAAAGTGATGGTCTGCCCAATGTGGAAGGCAGTAACCACCTTGGCAAGAAGGACGGACGCGTCCGAAGAACAACCTTGTCTGGATGAACAGACAGAAAGGGAGGTTTGCAAGATAGAGCCTGAGCTCACTCACCCGCCGAGCGGAGGTGATGGCCACTCAGAAAGGTTGTCTTCAGAGTCAGAAGACGAAGAGGACAGTTATGTAGAGGCTCAAAGGGAGCGCACATTAAAAAGGTAAGAACCAAGTTCAAGTCCCATTGAGGCATTACAAACGGAACAGGAGGGAAGAGGTGTGTAATGCCTTTTAAGAACCTGTTAACAACAGGGACTTGAAAAGGGAGGGCTGATCAGGGAGCCTGAGGAAGGCCGAGATAGCACAAAGATAACCCTTGATGGTACCCAGGGCAGAACCCTGTCGGGCCAGAGAAAGAAGGAACAGAAGGACCTCAGAAAGAGGGGCAGAAAGGGGATTCATAGCCTTTGCTGTGCACCATGCCACAAATTTGTTCCACCTGCAGGCGTATACCACCTTAGTGGAGGGACTCCTGGCTGCCAGAATCACATCACAAACTTCGGGAGGCAAGTCGAAAGGAATCAACTGCCGCCGCTCAATCTCCACGCAAGCAGGTGTAGACTGGACAGGTTCGGGTGGAGGACCGTCCCCTGCCGCTGCGACAGAAGATCCTCCCGAAGAGGCAGACGGTTCGGGGGATCCACGCTCATACTGAGTAGCTCGGGAAACCAAACTCTTCGAGCCCAGTCCGGAGCCACAAGAATGACTTGGGCCCGGTCGTGCCGAATCTTCTTCAACACTCTGGGTAGAAGTGGTATAGGCGGAAAGGCGTACAATAGACCGCAACTCCACTCGTGACGAAAAGCGCCGCCGAGCGAGTGCCGCCTTGGAAATTCCAACGCGCAGAACTGATGACATTGCACGTTCTCTTCGGTGGCGAATAGATCTAACCAAGGCTCTCCCCACTGTAGAAAGAGTCCTTGCGCCCACCTCCGAGTGAAGACGCCATTCGTGATCCATCATGCACCTGCGGCTGAGTTCGTCCGCCCTGGCGTTCAGGGAACCTGCCAGGTGTTGAACCATCAGGAACATGCCCTGATGTTCCAGCCATGTCCAGAGGCGCAGAGCCTCCTGACAGAGGGTCCACGACCCCACCCCGCCCTGTTTGTTGCAGTACCACATGGCGGTGGTGTTGTCTGTGAACACCTGCACTACCTTCCCTTTGACAGAGGGAAGGAATGCCTTGAGTGCAAGTCGGATCGCCCGGAGCTCCAGAATGTTGATATGGAGCCGGGACTCCGCCGGAGACCAGAGGCCTCTGATCTCCGCCTCTCCCATGTGACCGCCCCATCCCAGAAGGGAGGCGTCCGTCACAACCGTGTGCTCTGGCTGGGGAAGGGAGAGGGATCTGCCCATGACCCATTGCCGGTTCGAGAGCCACCACTGCAACTGTTTTGCAGTCCCCTCCGAGATCTGGACGTGATCGGACAGGTTGCCCTGGTGCTGCGCCCACTGGAACTTCAGGTCCCACTGCAGAGCCCGCATATGCCATCTGGCATGATTGACCAGCAGGATGCAGGAGGCCATGAGGCCCAGCAGCCTCAGGGTCATCCGAACCGAAACCCAGGATAAAGGCTGAAAGATCGGAATCATAGCCTGAATATCCCGGACTCGCCGCTCGGGAGGATAGGCCCGAAACTGCGTCGTGTCCAGAACTGCTCCGATGAAAAGGAGCTGTGGAGAAGGAATCAGATGTGACTTCGGCACATTGATGGAGAACCCCAGCGAGTGCAGGAGTTCGGCCGTAGTCTGGAGGTGGGAGACGACTGCCTGGGACGAGCCCGCCTTCAGCAGCCAGTCGTCGAGGTAGGGGAAGACTGGAAACCCCTGCCCGGCGCAGATGAGCTGCGACCACCGCCATCACTTTCGTGAACACCCGAGGGGCACTGGTAAGGCCAAAGGGGAGCACGGTGAACTGAAAATGCTCGAGGCCTACCGTGAACCGAAGGTAACGCCGGTGGGCCGGCAGGACGGGGATGTGGAAATAGGCGTCCTGCAAGTCCAACGCTACCAACCAGTCTCCAGGGTCTAGGGCAGTCAAGACCTGAGCTAGGGTGAGCATCCTGAACTTCTCCTTCCGGAGGAAGCGATTGACGTTCCGGAGGTCCAAGATAGGACGCATGTCCTCCTTGTCCTTTTTGGGCACCAGAAAGTAGTGGGAGTAGCAACCACGCCCTACTTCTGGGGTCGGAACATGCTCGATGGTCCTCTTGGCCAAGAGGGCCGGGACTTCCTTCTGTAGAAGCACTCAAGTGATCCCCTGACATGCGGTGGAATTGAGGTGGCATGGCTGGGGGGTGGTCTCGAAGGGGAGGGAGTAGCCCCTTCGGACAATGTCCAAGACCCACCTGTCCGAGGTGATGGGACGCCAGTGGTGAAGGTGATGGCGGACCCTGCCCTCTACTGGCGTGCTGTGCACCTGAAAGGAGGGACTAGGAGGGCTTGGAGGCCGCGGACGGGCTGGAGGTGGTGGCCTGACACGCACGCTGGTTGCCCGAACCGC
This sequence comes from Calotriton arnoldi, assembly GCA_963921515.1. NCBI lineage: Eukaryota > Metazoa > Chordata > Amphibia > Caudata > Salamandridae > Calotriton > Calotriton arnoldi. The sequence continues at coordinate 395,160 of CAWUFW010005262.1, read as the reverse complement.
CACGGCGGTATCCACGCCCTCGGCCACGCGAAGACGCCTGCTGCGCGGGCCGGTGGCTGGGCTGCTGACGTGACTGGGCGCCCTTCCGTGGCCACGATAGGGGCGAAAAGCAGAAGGTAGCGGAGGGCGTGTAGCAGAAAGGCCCAGGGACTTGGCAGTAGCCCGTGAGTCCTTAAAGCGCTCCAACGCATGGTCTGCTTTGGAACCAAAAAGACCGACTCCATCAAAGGGCATGTCCATGAGAGTATTCTGGACATCCCCTGAAAAACCAGTGGTTCTCAGCCAGGCGTGGCGACGCAGCGCCACCGTCGTTGCAATAGATCTGCCCAGCGAGTCGGCGGTATCAAGGCCATATCGTATGGTGTATTTGGCCGCATCCCTTCCTTCCGCAGTGGCGCGGGAAAGCAGTGTCTGGACCTCCTCAGAACACTGGGGCAAAACAGTCGCCACCGAATCCCACAAGGAGTGGGTATATCGGCCCAAAAGACAAGCGGTGTTGATTGACCGCAAGCCAGCACTGGAGGAAGAAAAACCCTTCTTCCCAAATTGATCCAGGCGTTTGGATTCCCTATCCGGAGGGGCGGTAGGGAAGGCGGTTTGGGAAGCGGAGGCTTGGACAACCAAGCTCTCAGGAGTGGGGTGGACAGAGAGAAACAAGGGGTCGCCCGGAGCTGGGCGATGGCGTCGGGACAAGTCCCTATCCACAGGAGCCCCTGTGTTGGGCTTGGACCAGGCACCCAAAAGAACGTCAGTAAGTGCATCGTTAAACGGCAGCACAGTCTCCAAGGAGGAGGCCGCCGGCTGAAGCACTTCTGTCAAGAGATTAGTCTTGACCGTCACCGTAGGGAGTCGGAGATGTAAGGCTCCAGCTGCCCTACGCAACACCGTTGCAAAATTGGCTCCCTCCTCCGTAGCCACGGGAGGAGACAGCATGCCAGTGTCAGGGGAAGTATCTAGACCACTTGCATCCCCTAGTTCCTCTGCCCAGTCCTCATCATACTGACACTGCTGTGCCAGAGGGTCCTCAGACCCCTCCCAGTCCTCCTGGTCCTCCTCCGGTTCAAAATAAGGAGGAGGAGGGACATTTGGGACCCAAGGTCCCATCGGCGCAGGAACCGGCGTCGAACGACATCGGTCCGGCTCCATGTCCGGAGCCGGAGAGTACATGGGGACGACGCCGCCCGGAGCCCCGGGCGGCGTCAGGAACGGCACCGGAGACATCGGCGCCGGCGGAGGCGTGGTCAGGTCGACCGGCGTCGATGGGGGTTGCGGTACCACCGGAGCCGGGATCGAGGCCGGGGCCGAAGCCGGAGCCGGGATCGAGGCTGGAGGCACGAGCGACGCCGGGACCGGAGTCGGCGGCGACGCCGGGTCAACCCCATCAGGGCCCGAAGGCGCACCGGAGGGACCTTGAGGCCCGAAGAGGCGGGCCATGGCCGACAGGAATTCCTGTACTTGGGCCGGATCCGCCCCCGAACCCGGGAAGGACGGGTATTGCGGGGGCGACTCCACAGGCATGTCCGGGGCCGCGGGGACGGTGCCGGGAGGGGCCTCAGCCGAGTCGCGAGACCGGGCGAGGCGAAGTCCTAGAGCGATGATGCTTTTGGACTTCTTGTGCTTAGACTTACCGGACGCACGAAGACTTGGATCCCGACGACCGGTGAGGACTCCGCGACCGACCCCTCGACCTCTCACGCGATCGGGGCTTGGAATGGCGCGGAGCCGACTGCCGGGCCTCGAGGAGCTTTCGAGACCGCTCTCGCAAAGCTTTCGGGTTGAGGGCCCGGCAGTCGGAACACGACTTCGTGTCGTGGCCTCGGCCGAGGCAGAAGAGACACTCCAGATGCGGGTCTGTGATGGACATCATCCGAGCACAGGCGTCGCAACGTTTAAAGCCGGGCATCCCTACGACACCTTGGAGTCGATTCGAAGAAACAGTGAAAAAATTCACCCAAAAAGTTAGTCAAAAAATGACTAGGGCACTGCTCTTCCCGGATCTTCGCTTGCTGGCGCGGAAAAAGAAGAACTGACGTCAGCGCGCAGGGGCGGCGTCCAAGTACTGCCCGCGACGTCATCCCGGCGATCACGACGCCGACGACGGAGCCGCACAACGCCGCCTACCGACGCGCAAGGGTACTGCTACGCAAAAACTTTCCGGATCCAGCCTGACGCCTGGGGATATTCTAAGGTAAGGAATCTGTCACTAACGTGTCTCTTTCAGATACCCGGACAAACCTGAAGTGAGTGTTCTTGTTTTGTGTTGCAGTGGTTAAGAATTAAGAGTGGAGTTCTTGCAGGAACATACAATGAACAAAAATCCTAGCAAGAGATAATAGCAAAATGGAATGCTCATAGGAAGTGACATTTGTTTAGGGCCAGAGAACACACTCATGCTCAACAGTCTAGCTATGCACATTGCAGCTCTGATCTTTTCTACCACTCTGCCATTTTTATGCACCCTTCATGTTACTGTCTTAAACAGTCTGTTTACTGGTTTTGGCATAGACTGCCCCCCAAACAAACAAGTTTCTTACTTTTGTTAACTTTCTTTCTGGTGGATTGTCCATCTAACTGCGGATTCCTAACTTTGGAATATGCCTTTACCACGCTTGGTGGCTGGTGCTGGAGGGGAAGGGAACAGGAAGGACTGATGCCATTGGTGGCCTGCATGTTTCCAGTCACATCCACTGCCTGGAAAGGAATGGGTGTTTGTAACAGTGGCTTTAGAGACTAACATCGCCTATATGCTAACCCCCTAGAGTAGCCTCGAAATTTCCTAAACTGGTGAGGAAAGTCTTTGGCAGATGTCCAAAGATCCAGAGAGTGTACTATGTCTGTACTTTTTGGAAACATTAAAAAGGCAGAATCTGCATTTTTGGCTAAATGATGCGAACCATCGAAAGCCATAGCCATAAGAGAGGCTAGCAAGTCTACAGAAAATCTTGTGGAGTGCATCCACGGAAAGCGGCGGAGCACCACATTGGTTCCAACCACCCTACCCAGACATGAGTCATGTCAAGGCCAGCATGAATTACGCTATTTGAACATCCTGAATAGTTTGAGCCAGTGAGGCACCTAACATCTTCCAAGACCGCCAGCAAGGTCTTGCTGGTCATGTCCCCATGCACATACTTCTATCATACCAATAGGTAGACTGCATTGACCAATCTCAACGCTAGGCTGGCCAAAGAGAACATTTGTTTTCCATACTCCTCAATCTACTTGAACTTCCTAGCTGGAAGAGTTGTGGGGAATGAATTGGGATTCACCTTGCTGGTTGAAGCTTGAATGATCGGGCTCTCAGGAGTAGGGTGTTAAGTAAGAAAATCAGGATCGCTGGGCGCCGGTCTGTGATGTCTGACCATCTGCCTATTCACTGGTGGGCAAGAAAAGGGCTATGACCAGGTGACCGTTAAGGAGACATTCTGGGCCTTATTAAAAAGGGAGCAAGTGTTCACATTTGGCGGGCCCAAGCTGCAAGATTTCCATAAGGACACTTGTCTTAATTTCAATTGAAGGTAGTGGTAGGTTCAAGACTTCAGCCGCCCATTGTATTACCACTGTAAATGAAGTCGAAATAGTGAGTTCAACTCTTATCAGGGAAGAATCAAGCCCATTGGCCTCTTGTACGTCCACGTAAGAACTGTCATCATAAGGATGGGGCAAATCATCCCCATGCCCACCGGCATCATCTCTAGGCGTTAGAAAGCCTTGGTAAGAACCGCAGCCAAAAAGATAAATAAGCCTCTGATGGTTTGCCCACCCTGGGGGACGCACGGGCTCAGAGTCGGGTAGTGGCGACCAGTTGCACTTCAGTAATTTCGTACCACAACATTTATCGGGATGCAACTGAAGCCGGCTCAGAGTCAGCATTCTGAACCAGCATCAGGTTCTCCTAAGGTACCAGCGTCTATGAGGGAGGGGCCAATGTAGGTCATGGAACTGCGGTAGAAGCCTGCACCGGAGCTGGTACACAGCCTACAACTGGTCCAAAGGAGTCAGACGGCACAGAGGATGGATCCGCCAGCAGTAACCTGACTAAGGGTCCCGATGGCGCACCAGGGGAGCTGGAAGAACACCAAATATTTGGAGAATGGCCTCCCTAAGGGCGTCAAATTGCTGTGGCGTTGCAGATGGCCCAGGATATGTGGGACACACCAGGAATAACTGTGGAATCTGCTCCACAACCTGAGATCTGTATGGAGACATACTCACATTGCGATGCCCTCAAATGGTTTCTTTGAACAAAATGGCAAGATGGGGTTGAGTCCTGCTTCGCTTTCTTCCATATGAACTTCCAATTTTTACTTACCAGAGGACTTTGACCACGAAACTGACCTCTTGAGGGAGCGAGTCCGCACCAAGCAGGACTAACACAAGGCCAGTGACTACTTCTTATATTCGCCGACCAACAGCTTTGCTTCTTGATCCATGGAGGCGTAATTGTCTGTAGGAAAGTGCCCCTTCTTGAAATGGTCACGCCCACTTTTTGCCTGGTATTTGATGCAATTTTGACTGAAGTGCACTGGGTACCTGCTAACCAGGTACCCTGTGCCAGTGCTCTTTCCCTAAAACAAGGTAAATGTTCAATTGTTTCCCAATTGGCAAGACCTTTATCACCTCTGTAAGTCCCTAGTAAATGATACCCCTGGTACCTAAGGCATGGGTACTAAAGAGGGTACCTAAGGGCTGCAGCACGCATTGTGCCAACTTGAGGGACCCACCACCAAACTCATGCAGACTGAAATTGCAGGCTGTGTAAAATGGTGCAAACTAGTGAAAAAGCACAACATGGCACACACCCTGTGTGCCATGCCCACAGACACTGCGTCCAATATGCAAGTCACCCCTACAGCAGGCCTTAAAGCCCTAAGGAAGGGTGCATTATATTTCATGTGAGGGCCTATCTGCATGAGCAGATATGCCCCTGTGCTGTCTAGATCAATTAATAGATAATACAAGTGGACTGGGAAGCCATCTTAAGTAGATCTACTGGGTACTGGTCATTAATAGTTCCCCATCTACATGATGGCTTTACTGAAACCTATGGTGTTTGGAATCAAACACATTGTCTTAATAAATCCACACTGATACCAGTAGTGGATTTATTAAAACATGCACCCAGAGGGCAAGTTAGAGGTGCCCCTGAAAATCTACCAGCCTCTAAGTCTGTTGACTGACACCACATACATGTTTCTGACCCCCTGCAGGTGAGAGCCCACACTCTGAGGCCAGAAACAATCTCTGCTCTGGAGGAAGGTGTTCACACCTCTGCCAGCAGGATGGCTAGTAATTTAGCATATCAAGGCTAAGGGCTTCAAAGCTCCTGTCACATTTGATATGCGACCCCGGCTTCCCCCAGACCTGGGAGATGGTAAACCCTTGCCCTGAGGCCCATTTGACACCAAGAAAGGCAGGAAATTAGCTATGCAAGTAGGCATGTTGCACCACCAGGCTAGTCACACCCCTAAGGTGGGCTGTGTGATGTGCTCCACGAAAGAAGGGTTCCACCATCTTGATTTTGGTGGAATTAGGAACACTGGAAAGGTGTTATGCCCACTCCCCACCAGAAGTGGACATATAGGGGGTGCAGTGACCCGAAGGGTAAGTAGCCCATTGGCTACTACCATTCACTCCCCTTAAAACCTCAAATTTAAGTATTTAGGTGGCCCCCTGACACCAGGAACTCAATTTAACCTGACTAAAGAAGGAGAAAAAAGAAGAGCCGAAGAAGCGAGAACTGTGGACTACCTGTGGACGTTGACGCCAAACTCTGCCTGACTGCGCCTGTCCCGACAATTGCGACAACTCGACTCCTCCTGCAGCTGTGCATCCTCCAAAAGCCTCGGATGCCTGCCAGCACTTCGCCAACAAGCCTGCATCTCCCTTTAAGTGGAGGAGCCGCTTTCCTGCAACCTGCAGGCACCAACCACAATGTCAGGTTCACCATTCGGTTGACCACCCAGCCATCCAGGGGGAGGTCACAGTGCTCCAGGAGGTCGGATCAGTCACCCCCCCACCCCGTTTGGAGATATCAGGAGCAGCCCTGCACCAATATCCAGGTTACCGGACACCTTGCAGCAACCAAGGCTGTTTCTAGCCCAATCCGGACTCCGACACTGGCAAGTCCGACCAGCCAACGAGGGACGTCAGCATCATAGAGGCCAGCACTGAGAGTGGCCCAGCTGTCCTGTTGTGTCCCCTTCTCCGGGTCAACACCGAACGTGAGAACCTCTAACACCAGCGACCCACCAACTAAAACACCTCTGCACCGGAGCCCCACAGACTGAGTACGAGTCGACTAACTGTGTCCCTGAGACCCTCAAGAACCGAGCCCCCCCCCCCACCCCCTCCTTTGGGTTCCGACGGACTTGTCCCCAAGTCCCCACTTGCAGCACTTTTCTGCTTACAGGTTTCTCCATAGACTTCAGTGGTAGCATGCGAGGCAACCTATGCAACCAGCACCTTTGCACCTGGACACACCAGGGCAGTTAAACTAAAACTGCTGGTGGCTCCAAGGAACTCTCCCCTACCTTGGATTCTGCTGGACTGCTCCCCCTTGCAGCCTCTTTCTTACAGGTACTTTTCCCATTGACCACACCATGTAGTATTCAAGGCTACTACCGCTGAAAGGACCTCTGGACCCGGACACCCCAGGGCAGGTAAACTTGAACTCTTGGTGCTTTCTTGGACCTTGGCCCCTACTTACCTTAAGTCCAGAAGAACAGTCCTGTAAGTCGTCTAAGTGTGCCTATCCAATGAATGTTTCTCCCATAGGTTAACATTACTGCCTTCAAGGCTCATGCCTCAAATCTGACATCTGTCATTTTCTACTGTAAAATTTGATAACGTCTAAAGTACTTACCCGATTACGAAGTTTTTGGTGTTAAAAATGAAATAAAAATACGTGTTATTTTTCTGAATTGGTCTCAAGTTTCTTCCTGAGTGTGTCTCATTTATTGACTCTGTGTGTATAACAAGTGCTTAACGCTACTCTCTGATAAGCCTAAACTGCTTGCCCACACTACCACAAAAGAGCATTTGGGATTATTAATTTAAGCCCTGTGAGCCAAACAGTGTCGTCTGGACTTTCGACATGGTGGACCTCATTCTGGTACACTACATAAAAAGCCAGCTTCCTACATTGGTGGATCAGCGGTGGGGTACAAGACTTTGCATTTGCTGATACCACTTGGTCAATAGGTGATTCCACAAAAAAAACACAATTGACTTAGTGAGTTAAAAACATTTTTAGAAACTTTTTCCAATTTTGATTTTATTTACATTTTGCTAATCTGAACAGTTAGGGCCTTGTGTTAAGTACCCCAGTCCATTTGATAGAATTTTAAAAAGTATACTAGTAGTATGCCTTAAAAGTCTGTTTTAGTATTCTTGTTGATTTTCTAAAAAGGTACCAACTACATTAAACATGTCAACCTCAGAAGAGAGGGTCGAGGTACTCAACCTGATCCCTTAACTGCAACTTACTCTGAAGGAGCTAGGACCTCTGTAAGGCTTGCAAAATTGCAACTGGGTCTAGACCAACCAAAGCACAACTCTAGGAGTTGCTTTACTGAGTTTGATAGAGCCCAGGCAAGAGAAGAACACACTGACAACACTAATGACAATGTCAGTGAAGTTGAGACAGCTAACAGTACTCATGGGGATGACTCCCCTTCCAAAACCCCACAGAAAGAAGATAGAATGTATTTCCTAGAATTGTACCTGGAGGTAGGCCAGGCCTCAAGAAGAACCAGAGGATCCAGACCAGGAGCTGGAGAGACTTGCCAGAAGAGAAGCCCTTGAGGTCGAACTCCTGTCCATAGAGAGATAAAGGGCTGAGATTGGTCTAGCACCCATAAATGGTGGCAGCAACTAGGTAAATGGAGATAGAGAGGACAATTTTGATCTCAAAACCCCCAAAGTGATTGTCTCCAAATATGTTGAGGGGGATGATATCACAAAATGGTTTACAGCCTTTGAAAGGGCTTGTATTGGGGCTCTCTGCTCTGGGAGCTTTTCTCAGGTAAGTGCAGAGATAGACTCCTCCTGACACTTAATAAGGAAGAGGCTGAGTCCTATGACCTCATGAAGGATACCCTGATTGAAGGCTTTGGACTCACCACTGAGGAGTACAGGATTAAGTTCAGTGAGACTCACAAAACCTCGAGTCAGTCCTCGGTAGATTTTGATGACTTCTCAGTCAAAACACTAGGTGGTTGGTTAAAAGCAAGTAAGGTGCAAAAATATGATGGGCTTTATAATTTACTTATGAAAGAGCATCAAGTAACTGTACTTGTGAAAAATTGCATCAATACTTAGTGGACCTAGGTTTGGTCTCTCCCCAGGAGTTGTGGAAGAAGGCGGATCACATTGGGTCAAGACTAGAGTGTCTAAAAAGTCTCATGGTGGGGTGACCAAATGAAACAGATTGCTAATTCCCCCAACCCACAAGGGAAAGATGTGGGACAGTCTAAAGAAAAAGGTAAAGAGTCTTCTAAAGGCCCCTAAAAACCTGTTCAGGAGGGTGGGCCCAGAGACACTTCATAATCAAAGGGTAGGTATCAGGGTAAGGACTGGGATCCCAAAAAAGCTTGGTGTTTCATGTGTAAGGCAATGGACACCAAACTGGGGACTCTTTCTGCCCCAAAAATGGTTCCACTAGCGCACCTCCAGTTACCACTGGGGTGGTGAGTCTCCAGACGGGATCCTTGGTGTATCCTGACCAGGTCAGAGAGCACACTGACGCTACCCAAATCTCAGAGGGTGAGGTGGATGTGCTGCCCTGTCTATCTGACCCTGTAACCAGGAGAAATACAGACAATAGCCACATATCAATAGGGTTAGAGTAGAAGCACTGAGGGTTACAGGAGCAAGTGTCACCATGGTGACTGAAAAACGGATATCCCCAGAGCAGTACTTAGCTGGACAAACATATCCAGTCACCAATGTTGATAACCATACTAAGGTTCATCCCATGGCTATGTTGTCCTTAGAGTTGGGAAGGGTTACTGTCCAAAAGAAGGTGGTTGTGTCCTCTGCAATTCATGTTGAATGTCTGCTAGTGAATGATCTGGAGACCTCAGCATGGGCTGAGGTACAGCTAAGATGCCATGCCGGGAATACCTGAATGGGTGTGTGTACAAACAAGAGCACAGAGCAAAGCCCAGGATGAAAAAGAGGAATGGGAGCCTGGAATAATGGCCCAATCCTCCAAGTGAAAAGGTAAGAAGGCTGGGCAACCAACTTCTGAGCAGCCACAAGCTCAGTCCCCCTCTCGTCCGGGAGAAGACTTGTCAGTCTTAGAGGGAACTGAGCCCCAGGAACTTGGGCCTTACAAGGCAGAGCTCCTAGGCCCAGGGGGACCATCTAGGGAAGAGGTGTGCCAGGGACAGAAAACTTGTCCCACTAATGAGAGCCTGAGACAGCAAGCTGCTGCAGAGGAAAAGGGAGACATCAGTGGCTCCCACAGCACCTTTTGGGAGGAGGCGCTCCTGTATACTGAGGCCAGAGATCCCATACCTGGTGCCACTAGGAGAGTGGTAGCAACTCAGCAATACAGTCAGTTCTTACTTTCATTGGCCCATGAAGAACAAGTTACTTGCCTTCGGTAAAGCCTTATCTGGTAGAGACATGATCTAGCCGCAGATTCCTTACCTTTGAACTTCCAGACATCAGGCTGGATCCGGAAGATTTTTCTTAGCAGTATCCCTGCGCACCAGTAGGTGGCGTCGGTCGACTCCGTGTGACGCTGTCAGCGTCGTGTTCGTTGTCGTTGTGATGTCCGAGTTGTCAAAATAACCGCCTCTCCGGCGCACACTGACGTCAGTACTTTTCACAACTTTGCATGCCAGAAGTACGAAGCCATTAAGTGACTGACCATGGTGTGTTTAAAAAAAGGAACAGCTAGGGCCCTGAAGGGGAACATCCCTGACACTTAAAACCAATTCTGCAGTGCAGGGAGGATGGGTGGGTTGGTAAGGAATCTGCAGCTAGATCATGTCTCTACCAGATAAGGCGTTACACAAGGTAAGTAACTTGTCCATCTGATAGAGACATCTAGCCGCAGATTCCTTACCTTTGAACAGATACCCCAGCAATACCATCACCGGAGGAGGGACTGCGGAACGGCTTAGACCAGAAAATCCTGCAAAACAGAGCTACCAAACAGGCCTTCTCTGTGAACCTGGGAATCCAGGCAGTAGTGTCTGGCGAACGTGTGCAGAGATGCCCATGTGGCAGCTTGGCAGATATCGGAAACGGGAACACCACGCTGAAGAGCCGTGGCGGCCACTTTTGCCCTGGTAGAAGGGGCCCTAAGCCCTTCAGGGGGATCCTTCTTCGCTAAGGAGTAACAGATTTGTATACAGAGAATAACCCATCGGGATATAGTCCTCTTCTAGACAGCACGGCCTTTCTTTGCACCCACATATCTTATAAAGAGTTGGTCATCCACCCGGAACTCTCTGGTTCGATCGAGGTAGAACGATAACACTCTTTTTGGGTCCAGACGATGGAGGCGCTCCTCTTCCTTAGAAGGGTGCAGGGGTGCACAGAAGGTGGGCAGGGTAACGACTGTCCCAGATGGAAGGGTGTTACCACCTTAGGCAGAAAAGATGCCCTAGTCCAGAGTACCACTTTGTCCGGAAAGACCGTCAGGCAAGGAGGCTGTGAAGACAGTGCCTGCAGTTCACTTACCCTCCTGGCAGAGGTTATTGCCACCAAAAAAGCGGTCTTGATGGTGAGCAACCGCAGAGGGCAGTTATGCAGCGGCTCAAACGGTGCACACATCAGAAAGGTGAGAACCAAATTAAGGTCCCACTGTGGCATAATAAAACGTGAAGGAGGATACAAGTGGGTTAACCCTTTCAAGAATCTCTGCACAAGAGGAGATTTGAAAAGAGAGGGCTGATCAGGTAGCCGAAGAAAAGAAGAAAGGGCCGAAAGGTAGCCCTTCAATATGCCCAGAGCAGAGTCCTGCTGGGCCAAAGAAAGTATAAACAGAAGGACTTCAGATAAGGGAGCAGATAATGGGTCAATAGACTGGTCTGTACAATATTTACAAAATGGGTTCCATTGGCAGGCGTATACTGATTTCGTAGACGGACGCCTGGCTGCCAAGATAACCTCACAGACTTCGGGAGGGAAGTCAAAAGCTGTCAACTGTCGCCGCTCAATCTCCACGCAAGGAGGCGGAGAGTAGACCGGTTCGGGTGGAGAACCCTCCCCCTGCTGCTGCGACAGAAGATCCTCCCAAAGGGGCAGCCTGACCGGAGGTTTCGATGCTCATGTCTAGAAGCTCAGGATACAAAACTCTCCGTGCCCAGCCCGAGTCCTAAGAATAACTTGTGCCGGGTCGCTCCTGATCTTCTTGAGCACTCTGGGCAGGAGTGGTATGGGCTGAAAGGCTTATAGGAGGCCTGGGCTCCACTCGCGGCGAAAAGCGTAGCCGAGTGAGAACCGCCTTGGAAACTCCAACACACAAAGCTGATGACATTGTGCGTTCTCTTCGGAGCAAACAGATCTAACCAAGGCTCTCCCCACCGCTGAAAGAAGCCTTGTGCCACCTCCGGATGGAGACGCCATTCATGATCCGCAAGGCACCTTCGGCTGAGCTCGTCCGCCCTGGCGTTCAGAGAACCGGCCTGGTGTTGAACCACCAGGGAAATGCCCTGTTGTTCCAGCCAAATCCAGAGATGCAGGGCCTCTTGACAAAGAGTCCATGACCCCACTCCACCCTGTTTGTTGAAGTACCACATGGCGGTAGTGTTGTCTGTGAACACCTGTACCAGTCTTTCCATTGACGACACGAAAGCTTTCAGTGCCAATCAGATCGCCCGAAGCTCCAACAGATTGATATGGAGCTTGGCTTCCACCGGAGACCAGAGTCCTCTGACCTCCTCCTCCCCCAGATGGCCACACCATCCCAGAAGGGACACATCTGTCACTACTGTGAGATCTGGGTGGGGAAGACTGGAACCCCTGAACTCCGCAAATGGGCTGCAACCACCGACATCACCTTTGTGAACACCTGAGGGGCGCTGGTGAGGCCAAAGGTGAGCCCCACGAATTGAAAGTGCTCGTGACCCTCCGCAATCCGCAGGTAGCGAAGATGGGCAGGCAGGATGGGAATATGAAAGTAGGCATCCTGCAAGTCCAGCGGTACCATCGAGTCTCCTGGGTCCAAGGCAGACAGGACCTGAGCAAGGATGAGCATCTTGAATTTCTCCTTTTTGAGGAAGTAATTGAGGGCTCTCAGGTCTAGGATAGGACGAAGGCCTCTGTCCTTCTTGGGGACCAGAAAGTAGCAGGAATAGCAACCACTGCCTTCTTCGGGCCCGGGAACCCTCTCTATAGCTCCCTTGGTCAAAGAGAGTTTTGGCTTCCTTGCGGAGCAAAGCAAGGTGATCCTCCATCAGCCGATCGTACACTGGAGGCATAGATAGAGGAGCAGTCTTGAAGGGGAGGGAGTAGCCCCTTCAGACTATTTGCAACACCCACCTGTCCGATGTAATGTTTTGCCAGTGGTGGAGATGATGGCTTATTCTGCCACCGACTGGCCGAGAATGATCCTGGGGGATCGGACTAGGAAGGTTTTGTGGTGGAGGGGATGGTGGCTTGGCTCGACTTCTGGTTTCCCGACCCACGAGGCCAGGGTGAACCGCGTTCATGGCCCCGCAGAGGTTGCTGAACTTGCGGGGCCCTCTGGCCGGAATAGGGTTGGTGTGGCTGGTAGCCCCTTCCCTAGCCACAAAAGGAGCGAAAAGTGGATGGAGCCCTGGGGGCGGTGGTGAGGCCCAAAGACTTAGCAGTGGCCCACGAGTCTTTAAAGCGCTCAGGGGCAGTATCCGCCTTGTCTCCAAAGAGACGGGAGCCATCAAAGGGCTTGTCCATCAGGTTAGCTTGGACATCCCCCGAAAAAACAAGACGTTCTCAACCAGGCGTGGCGACGAACGGCCACCGTCGTGGAAATCGCTCTACCTAGTGACTCCGTCGTCTCCAAGCCACATCTGATGGCGAACTTAGCTGCGTCCCTCCCGTCTGAGAAAGCTTGGGAGAGTAGAGCCCGGTCCTCCTCCGAGACTCCGGGCAGCACCGCAAATACCGTATGCCATATGGAATGGGAATAACAGCCCAACAGGCATGCGGTCTTCACCGGCCGCAATGCCAGACTGGCGGAAGAAAAAAGTTTCTTGCCGAAGTTCTCCACTCTGTTGGATTCCCTGTCCGGGGGTGCCGAAAGGAATGCGCCACAAGAAGTGGAAGATTGGACCACCAAGCTTTGAGGGGTGGGGTGGGTGGTGAGGAAAAGTGGGTCGCCCGGTGCAGGGCGATGGTGGCCGGCTATCGTCCTGTTCACAGGAGCCCCTGTGCTGGGTTTGGACCAAGTCCCCAGGAGGACATCTGTTAAGGCCTCTTTGAAGGGCATTAGGGGTTCCGAACTTGAGACCCCAGGCAGCAGGACCTCTGCTAAAACATTAGTCTTGATCGCCACTGCAGGAAGCTGCAGGTCGAAGACCTCCGCAGCCCTACGCACCACCATGGCAAAAGATGCTCCCTCCTCCGTAGCCAGGTTAGGAGGGGAAAGCATGCCAGAGTCTGGGGAGGTGTCCAGGCCACTGGCATCACCCAGTTCCTCGTACCTGTCCAGATCTTTGTGCTGCGGGATTTCTAAGGGATTCTGCTCCCCCTCCTAATCCTTTCCCTCCATTCCTAACCCTTCAGAATAGGGCAGGGTAAACGGCAACGAGCTGTACCGATCCGCCGGCGCCAGTCTCTGTGTTGGAGGACGCCCGACTGGCTCCGTGTCATCGAAAATGAGGATTGGGAGGTGCCGTCGGTGGGCACTGGAGACGGCGAGGACCTCAGCGCCGGACGCAACACCGGGGAAGGTCACTGTGGAGGTGCGACCGGCGTCGGTCCGGACCTGGGAACTGGTCCACTCGAAAGCCGTGTCCGCCAGCATGGGAACCACGGGGGCACCTCCATCCTCTGAAACTGCGGGGCCTGAAGGCGCGCCAGCAGGGTCTGGCCACCCAAACATGACGCACATGGCATCATAAAATTCCTTCAGCTGGGCGGGGGTGGGTCCCGGAAAGGGAGGGAAACACGGAGCTGACCCAGGCACTCACTCTGGGGAGCGGGGCCGCGAACGCCGAGGTTCCTCTGCTGCATCGCGAGACGGGCGGGGTGAAGTCGAAGCGCGGTTCAACTTCTTGTGGTGCCTCTTTCCTGACTTCGGCGAAGAGGATTTCAATTCACCGGAGCAGTGCTCGGACCTTCCTCTTAACCGAGACCGGGATCGAGATCGACGAGGCGACCTTCACGGTGCGGGACGCCGGGGCGCAAGAAGCTTTAGGGACTGCTCCCTCAAAGCCTTCTGCACCATGGCCCGGCAGTCGGAGCATGACTAGGTGTCGGTGTCGCGCTCCAGGCACCAAAGACTAACTAAATGGGGGTCCGTGACCGACATGGCGCAATGACAGGCGCCGCAGGGCTTGAACTCCGAAGTCTTCTTACTTGACATGAATTCCTAACACACCGACAAAGTCGACAAAAAGTAAAAAAAAGTGTCAAAAAATGACAGGGGGTAGCTCTCTTCAACGGATCGGTGCTGATGGCGCGGACAGAAAAGAACTGACCGCGCGCCGGAGTGGCGGTTATATTGATGCCGCGGATGTCATGACGCCGACGATGTCACGCGGAGTCAACTGACGCCACCTACCAGCGTGCAGGGGTACTGCTAAGAACAATCTTCTGGATCCAGCCTGAGGCCTGTAAATTCAAATATAAGGAATCAGCGGCTAGATGTACGAGTTACTTACCTTCGGTAACGATGTATCTGGTAGAGACGATTCTAGCCGCAGATTCCTTAACGTAGAATTATCCCCAGGCGTGAGACTGGGCCTGGAAAACTTTCTTTGCCCCAGCATCTCTGCGCGCCGGGGGGCGCTACCACGTGACTCCGCCCTGACGTCGTCCGCGGGCGTGACGTCAGCGAGGTCACACAAGCCCCGCCCCGGCGCGCTGACATCAGTTTTCTTCGGAGAACTTTTCCGCGCCACAACGCGGAGCCATCACAAACAAAACTGTGGAGAGTATGGGAACAGTGTGCGAAAAAGCAGTGAAAAAGAGAAGAGAGAAACGAAAGGTGAGGAACAGCACCAATTGGAAAAGTGCCAAGCACCAAGGTACCAAAAAGTCATAGCAGCAAAAGCCATAGCAGGGAAAGAACAGAGCACCGCCCCGAGGAGCAACCTTGCAAGCTAAGGCGACATCCCCCCTGGAAGCAGAACACATGTGAAAAAACGCTATGGCAGAAGAGAGAGAGAGAATCTGCAATCACAATCCACAACAGTGAAGGGGCACAAGCCCGAAACAGAGGAGTAACAGCAATTCACCCCCAGACGACACCATCAAGGAGGGCCGTATCCCCTGAAAGGAGCGAAAGGGCCGAGGTACAAGCAAAAAAAAAACCAACGCAGAGAACTGCAAAGGAATCAGAAACCCCAGGCCAGTAAAAGGAGAAGAGTCAAGGAGGCCCCTACACTTGGAGAAAAAACCAAAGTGGAGGGAGGCAGAAGTACACATGAACCAACCGACCTTGGATCAGAAAGGAAGGGGTGGAACAATCAAGCAGAACGAAGCATCCGGTCCGGGAGGAGGCGAAGCATACCCCCACAGAAGACAAGCCACCGGAGGGAGGCGAGTGCAGAAGACCAATCAGAAGGTCCTCGCAGAACGGGGAGGAAGAGCGGGTCGTGAAGGAATCTGCGGCTAGAATCGTCTCTACCAGATACATTGTTACCGAAGGTAAGTAACTCGTACATCAGACAGAGACTACTAGCCGCAGATTCCTTAATGTAGAATAGATACCCTAGCCATACCCAGAGGGGAGGAGGGCCTGCGAGAGAATCTCATCAGCTTGGAAGAACACAGGGCCCCAGCAGGGGATGTGTCACAGGGACAAGAAGAGCGGCCCAGCCCTCACCAAGCAGAAGTAAGCAAGAACGAGGCGAAGGGATGGCCAGGAAAACCCAAGCCCATCCAAGGCACAACCGCCAGAAAACCCCGTAGGGGCAGACAGCGCCAGAGGAGTACCAAGGAAGAAAAGAACCACCCCAAACTCCAGGGAGAAGAGGTAGAACCGGAGGCAGAGCCTGCCGTAGGAAAACAGACACAGCGATAGGGGTCAGCTGAACAGGCATCAGCTGCAAGGCAGCGGACAAGGCAGGAGCGGCTCCACAGCCAAAAGGCGCAGGCGAAGAAGACACAGGTGCGCAAAGCCCCAGCAGAACAAGAGGCAGGGGCACAAGGGAACACACCAAGTGCCACGGCGGTGGACCATAAGAAGCAGGCATGCGCAGCCGGCAGCTGGCAACACCATGGAGCAGTGCACCCAGAACAAGCCAGGCGCAAGCCAAGGACAGTGGCCAGGGAAATCCAGAACAATCCCCAAAAGGGGGCCGTGCCAGAGAGACACACACCGGCCCACGAAAGAAGTGGGACCAGGCAGAAGAGAAAGAGGAGAGACACGGAGGACGGACCATCCGGCAACCAGAGCACAGGAAAGCCAGAAGAAGCGTAGCCCCCCCGGAACACCAGACAGACGACCAGGCCAAAACGCCGGACAGGAAGGCGGAAACGCCACAACACGATGCCGTAGATGGCATGCCAGGCCGGCCTAGCGATGTAGCGAACACTGAGAATGAGACGGGGGAGCAGCGTAAGCTGCACCAAGAAAAAAGCAAGAGAGACCGCACCAGCGGTAAACAGTGACGCCAGGAAAGGCAAGGAACCCGAAAAAGGGCATCCACACCTCCCCAGCGTAGGACAGAGCTATGCAATAGCTACAAGTACCCCACTTAGGGCATGATACGTCCCAAGGAAAACATGGGAACACCTCTTAGGAAAAAATTCCGCAGCAGAGGACAAGAACATAAAGGACCTGCGGGTAAAACCACAGACTGCTTGTCAATCAGCCAAAAAGACACAGAAGCCAAAAAGAGGCCGTACCAGCAGCCAACAGTACAGAGGGGCCAACCTAAGGACCCCGAAGGCACGCCAAACCACACGGAACACACAACCGGGCCAAGCGAAGCACTAGACCCCCAAGAAAAAAGGGGTGGGATAACGCCTCCCATAAGGCACCAGAGGACCGACAAGCCAAGTTTACGGAGGGAGAGGAGGTCGGAGCCCCGCAAGAAGCCGCTGAATGGCGGAGTCCGCATGGGTGTTAAACAAAAGAACCCCATCAAAAGGCAGGTCAACCAGACGCTCCCTAACATTCTCTGGAAAAAAGCTATCCCGCAACCAAGCATGGCGACAGAGAGTTACTGAACTGGCCATGGCGCGGCCGAGAGCATCAGAAACATCTAAGGCCGAACGAAGAATAAACTCGGCCAACTCCCGGCCATCCAACACATGGGTCCGCAGATCAGCGCGGACACCTTCGGGGGAGGCAACAGACAGAAGGGACTCCACGGAATCCCACAGACTGGAAGTAGCCCTGGCCAACACACAAAGTGTGTTGAGCGCTCGCAAAGCAGCACTAGAGGAAGCGAAGATGTGACGCCCCCACGAATCCAAGGGCCGAGCCTCATGTGACGGAGGAAACAACACCAAGGGCAGGGAAGGAAAAGCAGTCTGCAGAAGAGGGCCCTGTGTAGAAGGGTGGAAAGAAAGGCAGACTGGATCGTGCAGAGCAGGGCGATGGCGATGTAGGAGCGGCTGAGGCACGAGATCACCCGTGGCAGGACGCCCCCAGGCCCCCAGAAAAGAAGTATGGAGCTAAGCTTCGAATGGAAGAAGCAGCTCCCGTCCACCAGAGCCCTGATGGAGAACCTCCAACAGATGGTCCGTAGGGAATGGGGTGCCGGGGTCGCCCATGCGCAAAATGCCAGCGGCCGTGGAAATGGCCCGGACAAAAGCCGCACCCGCCTCCGTAGGGCGCCGTGGGGGAGAGAGCAATTCCTCCGTGGGTGATGGCTGTAAACTAAGCCGGCCATCCCAGAGTTCAGCTGGAGGAAAAAACGGCCAGCCCCTGAATAGAGGACCCACGGACGAGAAGGGGGCCTGAGGCGCCTCCGGGGCAGTCCGAGAGCGTGGGGACGGCGAAGAGCCCTCCCTGGAAGACGCCGGAGAAAAAGCAACGACGCGGCGGCCCGTCTCCGGGGAAGAGGAGACAAAAAGGTGACAAACCTCCGGAGAGGAGGGGACCTCTGGAGACGAGCCGACGCCGGCAAAGCGCCGTGGAGTCCGCCACAGGCGCCGGTGCGACATCGGCCGGCGCCGGTGCTGACACCGGGTACACCGAGTCGACCCCCACCATCACTTGCACCCCAGGAGAATGGGGCGGGGTCGGAGCCGGGGTGGCTAAGGAACGGCGCCGAAAAGGCGCCGACCCGACCTCCGACGAGGCAGCCGCCTGCACGGAGGGCCGAGAGGGACCCAGGGAAACGCCCCGGCCCCTAGCCAGCTCCCGTGGCGCCGCCTGGGCCGACAGCCGTCGGAGCGGCACCGGCTCGGCCTCCGGCAAGGCCGCCGCCTGCCCAGAGGACCGAGGGGGACTCGGGGATGAACCGCGAGTCCCGGCGACCTCCTGCGACACCACAGGGACCCCCCGTGGGGGTTTGCGGTGAGGCAGAGGCGCCGTGGGCCGAAGAGGGGAACCCCGTAGGGCCGCACCCTGACGACACCACACCCCCAAAACCTGGAGCCGAACCCGCCGGCGCCGTAGCCGCCGGCGACTCCGCGGAAAGCCCCGCACGTGGCAAGGGATCCGCGGACGTCTCAGGTAGAGGAGGAGGAGGGGCCACGGAAGCCTGCAGAGCCGCAGCATAGGCTCCCATTTGGGCCCGCGTCGCCCCAACGCCAGGAAACGGCAGATAGGGTGGCGACGAACGAGGCCGCATGTCCCGAGGAGAACCCACGCCCTCCGCAGAACGGTGACCAGGCCTCGGGGACAAGCTACAAGGCTTACCGGCGGGCGAGCGACGCCCCTGGGGCCTCGGTGAAGGACGATGTCGGAGGCGGAAGCGGCGGTTCCTGGGCCCTTCCGCGTTGGACGGACGCAGTGATGACACCGATCTGGACAAGCGGGCCGACAGGAGCTTCATCCGGCGCTCCCGCCGGGGCTTCGGCTTCAGATGCTGGCAAGCGTCGCAGTCCGTAGAGTCATGGTGCTCGCCCAGACACCACATGCAAATAGGGTGAGGGTCCGTCGACAACATCTGACTCGCACAAGAAGTACACGTATTGAAGCCCGAAGGCATTCGCACACTGTTCCACAACGCAAAAACGTAAAAGAAGGCCTGAAAACAGGCCAGGGACACGATTCCGGATCCGCGTTGCACGCGGAAAAGAAGGAAACTGAGGTCAGCGCGCCGGGGCGGGGCTTATGTGACCTCGCTGACGTCACGCCCGCGGACGACGTCAGGGCGGAGTCACGTGGTACCGCCCCCCGGCGCGCAGAGATGCTGGGGCAAAGAAAGTTTTCCTGGCCCAGTCTCACGCCTGGGGATAATTCTACGTTAAGGAATCTGCGGCTAGTAGTCTCTATCAGATGTCTATCAGATATTCCCCTTGCTGGGCATCTTGGCCAGGCAAAGACTTGAAGTAGGCTAGTCGCCCACTTCTACTGGCCAAACATTTCCCAGAAGGTGAAGGAGTTTTGCAACTCCTGTGGTACAGGTCAAGCCAGTGGCAAGACAGGAAACCACCCACAGCCCCCCTTAATTCCACTTCTAGTGTTTGGGGTTCCCTTTGAAAGGGTAGGGATTGATATAGTCGGTCCGCTTGACCATCAAACAGCATCAGGGAGGATTGTTACTTACCCTGTAAGCATCTGTTCGTGGCATGTATTTTTATTTATTTAACAGAGTTTTATATAGCGCAAACTTGACCCGAATCGGGTATCAGAGCGCTTTACATAGCACCAGTTGCATTACATGAGGACACATTCATTTTTGTTAGGCACGGGGAGATTAAGTGATTTGCCCAGAATCACAGGATGTTCAGCGTCATTGCCGAGACTCGAACCCAGTTCCCCAGATTCGAGGTTGACCGCCCTAGCCGTTAGGCCAACTCCTCTTCCCAATGTAGTGCTGTAGATTTACATGCTTGGCATACTCATGCCATCTAGTGTTGGATCTGGACGTTTGCAAGTTGTTTTTCTTCTAAGCCGTCTTTTGAGTCACGAGATCGAGTGACTCCTCTTAATAATGCACATGGGCATCAACTACACTGTTAAGATTGTTTTACCACAGGTGGGTGAGAATGGAGTGTAACGAACAAGTTACTTACCTTCGGTAACAATATATCTGTAAGAAACATAGGTTAGTTATAGATTCCTTACCTTAGAATTATCCCCAGGAGTCAGACTGGATCCGGAAAGTTTTTCGTCAGCAGTACCCCTGCGCGTCGGAAGGTGGCGTCGGTCGACTCTGCGTTCATCGTCTGCGTCGTGGTCGCCGGGATGACGTCGCAGTAGCTATATAGACTCTGCCCTCGCGAGCTGACGTCAGTTCTGTACACTACTTTCCACGCCAGAAGCGCAGAGCCATGCAAGACACTGACCACTGGTGCACAAAACTAGGGCCCTGAAAGGAAGTCCTTAACCCTAGAAGTCAGTTCGCAGAACGGGGAGGATGGGTGGGGCGGTAACGAATCTATACCTAACCTGTGTTTCTTACAGATATATCGTTATCGAAGTTAAGTAACTTGTTCATCTGAAAGAAACAGTTAGCTATAGATTCCTTACCTTAGAATAGATACCCCAGCAATACCAACCCCGGAGGTGGGTCTGCGAACCAAGTTCACACCAGAAAGTCCTGGAGAACAGAACAGCCAATGAAGCCGTCTCTCCGGTCTTGGCTGTCTAGGCAGTAGTGTTTGGTGAACGTGTGCAGCGATGCCTACGTAGCTGCCTGACAGATGTCATTAAGGGGGACTCCTCGTCCCAAAGCAGTGGTAGCTGCCGTCGCCCTGGTGGAATGGGCGCGCAGCCCCACTGGAGGCTCCTTCTTTGCTAAAGAGTAGCAGGTTTTGATGCACAGAACGACCCACCTGGAAATGGTCCGTTTGTGCACGGCCCGACCTTTTTTAGCGCCCACGTAACCAACAAAGAGCTGGTCGTCCACCTGGAATTGTTTGGTGCGGTCCAAGTAGAAGGAAAGCGCACATGTTGGATCCAGACGGTGGAGCCTCTCTTCCTCTTTTGAAGGATGCAGAGGCGGAAAGGTGGTGGGCAAAGTGATGGTTTGGCCAATGTGGAAAGAAGTAACCACCTTGGGAAGAAAGGAAGGTCTAGTTCTCAGGACGACCTTGTCCGGATGGACAGCCAGAAAGGGAGGCTTGGAAAAAAGAGCTTGCAGCTCACTCGCCCTGCGTGCAGAGGTGATGGACAACAGAAAGGCAGTTTTCAAAGTGAGAAGTCTGAGAGGACAGTTATGTAGGGGCTCAAAGGAAGCGCACATGAGGTAGGTAAGAACCAAATTCAAGTCCCACTGAGGCATTACGGAGGGAACAGGTGGAAAAAGATGAGTAATGCCCTTGAGGAATCTATTTACAACAGGGGACTTGAAAAGAGAAGGCTGATCAGGAAGCCTAAGGAAGGCAGAAATGGCCGAGAGGTAGCCCTTTAGAGTGCCCAGAGCAGAGCCCTGCTGGGCCAAAGAAAGGAGGAACAAGAGAACCTCAGAAAGAGGGGCGGAAAGGGGATCCACAGCCTGTGCTGCGCACCATGCCACAAATCTGTTCCATCTGCAGGCATATACCCTCTTAGTGGAGGGACGCCTGGCTGCCACGATAACCTCGCAAACTTCGGGAGGCAGGTCAAACGACGTCAACTGCCGCCGCTCAATCTCCACGCAAGAAGGTGGAGGCTGGACAGGTTCGGGTGGAGGACCGTCCCCTGCTGCTGCAACAGAAGATCCTCCCGAAGAGGCAGTCTGATCGGAGGATCGATGGCCATGTTGAGTAGCTCGGGATACCAGAGTCTTCGTGCCCAATCCGGAGGCACAGGAATGACTTGGGCCCAGTCGCGCTTAATATTCTTCAGCACTCTCGGCAGAAGTGGTATAGGCGGAAAGGCGTATAGAAGACCGCAACTCCACTCGCGATGAAAAGCGTCGCCTAGCGAGTGCCGCCTTGGAAATTCCCAAAAGCCCACAGCGGATGGTAAACTTAGCTGCGTCTCTCCCCTCGGCAACTGCACGGGAGAGCACGGCCCGGGCCTCCTCCGGGCACTGGGGCAGCACCTGCGCTACCGTATCCCACACAGAGTGGGTAAAACGGCCCAACAGACATGCGGTGTTTACCGACCGCAGTCCCAAGCTGGCGTAAAAAAACATTTTCTTTCCAAGGTGGTCCAGCTTTTTGGATTCCCTATCGGGTGGTGCATTAGGGAATGCGCCTTTGGAAGTAGAGGCTTGGACCACCAAGCTCTCAGGGGTGGGGTGTTGGGAGAGGAAAGTGGGGTCGCCCAGGGCCGGGTGGTGGCGTCGGGCAATCATCCTGTCCACAGGAGCCCCTGTGTTGGGCCTGGACCAGGTGCCCAAAAGGACGTCCGTGAGGGCTCCATTAAAACGGCAGCAGGGGCTCCAAAGAGCTCGCTGCCGGTTGAAGGACCTCTGTCAGGAGGTTAGTCCTGACTGCTACCGTAGGTAGCTCGAGGTGGAGAGCCTCGGCCGCCCGACGCAACACCACTGCGTATGACGCTCCCTCCTCCGTAGCCACGGTAGGAGGAGACAACATGCCAAGGTCTGGTGAGGTATCCAGACCACTGGCTACCTCCAGTTCCTCTCTCCAGTCCGGCTCATAAGTCAACTGGTCAGTCAAAGGGTCCCCAGACCCCTCCCAGTCCGCCTCACCCTTCTCCGGCTGCCAATCTGGTCTCAAAGAGCCAGGGTAGAACAGGGGCACAAAAGTACCCGTCGGCGTCGGTCCGACTCCGTGTCTACCTCGAGGTGGAGGCCGGGGTCGACGTCGGCTGGGGACACAGCCGACGCCGGTTGCGGTTGTGGTGCCGGTGGAGGCATAACAAGGTCTACCGGCGCCAATCCGGATCAAGGCCTGGATCCAGGGGGACCCTGCGGCGCCGAGGCTGAAGCCGCCGAAGGCCCAGGGCCCCCAGCCGAGACCGCGGGGCCCGACGGCACGCCGGCGGAGTCCCGCTGCCCAAAGATGGCATGCATCGCTTCATAGAAACTCCGAAGTTGGGCAGGGGTCGCATCGGGTCCCGGAAAGTGAGGGAAACCCAAAGTCGACCCAGCGGCCTCCGCACGCGGAGTCGCGGGAGGGGCACCACCCGCATGCCTCGTCGCATCGGCCGACAGACGGGGAGAAGTCGAAGAGCGACGATGCTTCTTCGACTTCTTCTTGTGCTTCGACTTACCTGACCCAGAGTGCAAAGACTTAGACGAAGAATGGTGGGGGCTCCGCGACCGGTCCCTTGACCTCCTCCGACTGCCGGGTCTCGAGTAGCTTTCGGGACCGCTCCCCAAAGACTTCGGGGCCATAGTCCGGCAGTCGGAGCACGACTTGGGATCGTGGTCACGCTCCAGGCAATAGAGGCACACGCGGTGCTGGTCCGTCACCGACATCAGTCGGTTACATGAACCGCAGACCTTGAATCCGGGCATCCCTCTGGCACCAGGAGTCGATAGACTCAAAAGACGAATTCGACAAAAGTCGAGAAAAAAGTCAGTAAAAAAGTGACTGGAGGTACCGCTCTCTCCGGATCTGCGCTTGCTGGCGCGGAAAAAGAAAGAACTGACGTCAGCGCGCGAGGGCGGCGTCTATGTAGCTACCGCGACGTCATCCCGGCGACCACGACGCCGACGACGAACAGGGGGGGTCGACCGACGCCACCTTCCGACGCGCAGGGGTACTGCTGACGAAAAACTTTCCGGATCTGACGCCTGGGGGTAATTCTAAGGTAAGGAATCTATAACTAACTGTTTTTTCCAGATGTAAGAATATTAACGAGATGTCCCTGCGCAGTAATAAAGGTAAAGGAAGTTGCAATGGCTATAGGTGTCCGGGGAGGAGGGTGGGCACATGTGAGTCTACAGCACTACATGCCATAAACAGATGCTTACAGGGTAAGTAACATAATCCTTTGAGGCAGGTGTAGATGTAGATACAGATGCTTTGCATAGACTGTAAAGCAGTTCTCCCCAAAGCGGTGGCTAACCTGTGGGTGTTGCAGTTGTTTAAAATAGTGTACGTAGCAGTGCATTAGCTTGTTGGTGTGCTAGAACATCCACACAGTGCTTTGCAAAGGTGTGTGGTGCATGTAGCTGCTTTGTAAATGTAAGCTAGTGGGATGTTGCCCAGGAAAGCCATAGAAGCCCCTATTTTACAAGATGAGTGTGCTCTAGGGAGTGTAGCTAAAGTTATTTTCGCTTTAATGTAACAAGTTTGAATGCACTTAACTATCCATCTGGTAATTCCGGATTTGGATATAGTCTTCTCTTTTTATGGCGGTGAAAATGCCACAAAAAGTTTTGTTTTCCTAAACATTTTAGTTCTGTTAATGTAGTACATGGTGGCACTTTTGACATCTAATGTATGGAGAGCCCTTTCTGCAACTGGGTCTGGTTGTGGGGAAAAAAAACTGGCAATTCAATTGGTTGGTTGAGATGAAAGTGGGAGACTACCTTTGAAGGAAATTTGGGTTGGTACTAATGATCACCATGTCTCTGTGGAGCTGGAAGAACGGTTCTCTTAAGGTTAATGCCAGGAGCTCAATAACACGATGGAGGCCAGGTGGAATCACTCTTTCAAGAACTTCCATGAAGGCGTTAATAACCGGCACATTGAATAAAGACAGGTGTTTTCTATTTTGGAGCTAGCAACTATTGCTGCAAGGTATAATCTTATGCATGTGAAAGCGAACCCAGAAAGTTGTAAATGCAGTAAGTAACAAATAATCCGTTGTATAGTGGCACAGAATGGGTTTGTTTATTGTGGCAGTAACAAACAAATCTTTTCCATTTGTCTGCGTAGCATGCGCTTGTGGTGGGTCTACGTGCTTCTTTGAGAATAGTCCTACATTCAGGTGGAATAGTCCTACATTCAGGTGGAAGATTGAGATATCCGAATTCTATGACCTCAGGCTAAGTTGAGTGTTTTGGGATCTGGGTGCTTGATGTCTCCATGGTTCTGAGTGAGACGGTCCGGCCTGATGGGGAGCATCTGGTAGGGAACTACTGCGAGATCGTGTAGCGTCCTGTACCATGAATGGCGGGCCCATGTAGGGCCTACCAGTATGAGTGAGAGATGTTTGCCCGAGTTTCCGAACCGGAAAGAGAGGGAGAGGCGGAAAAGCATAGGCAAACATCCCTGTCCAATTCATCCATAGAGCATTGTCCTTGGATAGTGGGTGTGGGAACCTGGAGGCAAAGTCTGCGGTTGCGAACAGATCTATTTGTGGAAATCCCCATTTGTGGAAGCAAGGGAGGAGTTGGGGGTGGAGTTCCCATTCATGGACTTATTGCCGCATCCTGCTGAGGAGGTCGGCAAAGTTGTCTGTTACCGGAAGGTACTCCGCTAACAGATGAATGTTGTGATGTAGAGCCCAGCGCCAAATGGTCTGAGATAGTCATGAGAACTGTGTAGCGTGTGCCCCCCCGGGTTTTCTAGATAGTACACAGTTGTTGTATTGTCCGTCTGGACTAGAACAACCTTGCCAATGAGATGAGGTAGGAGCACTTTCAATGCTAGGTGAACAGCTTGAAGCTCTAGGTAGTTGATGTGGAGAGTCTGGTGCTTGGATACCAGAGACCCTGGACTGTGAGGGCTTGTAAGTGTGCAACCAAGCCTGTGAGAGATGCGTCCGTTGTAAGAGTGATGTTGGGAGCAGGGTCTAGAAAAGGCCACCCCTTTAACAGGTTGTTGGAGTTTCACCACTGCAGAGAGTGATGTATGAGGCCGTTTATCAACACTAGATCTTCTAACTGACCCTGTGACTGAGACCACTGTTGTGCTAGGCATTCCTGTAACGGCCGCTTGTGAAGTCCAGCATGGAGCACTATGGCAATACAGGAAGCCACCAAGCCTAGGAGCCGCCTAACTGTTCATACTGTTAGTTGCCGATTGATTTGAAAACGGGATATCAATGGTTGGATATTTTGAATTCTTGCTGTATTAGGATATGGTAATCCTAGTTGTGAGTTTAGGACTGTCCCGAGGTATGGTTGGATTTGTTGAGGTTGAAGGTGAGATTTTATTATATTGACAGTGAAGCCCAGCTGATGAAGTAGCTCTATGGTAGCTTGTGTGTGTTGCTGGCATAGATGATGAGTACTGGCTTTGATGATCCAGTCGTCCAGATACGGAAACACATGGATGTTTTGTCTGCGCAGATGTGTTGCTACTACTGCTAGAGATTTAGTGAATACCTGTGGTACAGTAGTGACCCCGAAGGGTAGGACTTTGAATTGGTGGAGCTTTCCTGCTATCACAAATCTAAGGAATTTGCGATGTGCTGGGTGTATTGGAATATGGGAATAGGCGTCCTATAAATCAAGGGCTGCAAGAAAGTCACCTTGCTGAAGAAATGGGATCATACCTTGGAATGTGACCATATGATAATGCTCTGACAGGATGTAGTGGGTTAGGGGCCTTCGATCTAGAATAGACCCGTAGAGATTCGTCCTTCTTGGCGATTAGGAAGTATAGGGAGTATACGCCAGTCCCTTAATGGTGTAGAGAGACAGGTTCCATAGCTCCCTTGAGAAGAAGAGCTTGAACTTCCAGTTTGCACAGTGTTTAATGTTCTGGTGATAACCTGAGTGTGAGCTGGTATGTTGGGAGGTGTGGTAATGAGCCTCAGACAATAGCCATGTTGGATGATGTCCAAAACCCACTGGTCTGATGTTACTGACTGCCATGTGGGTAGAAAATCCTGTAGACGACCTCGGCAGGTGTTATATAGTTGGGGGGAAGTGAGGGAAGTCACTGTTTGTTGGAGGGTGCTCCAAAGCATAGGGAAGCACCTGTGCCTCTACCCTTGGTACTGTTGCCCCTGTAGGAGCCCCTTTAACAACCTCTGGAGGAGGGATACGGACTTTGGCCATGTTGGTACGAGGTGGAGGCTTCTGGAGTTGTAGGTTTGGAGCCTCCACAGTAGCTGGAGCAGCGAAAGGAGCCTCGAGGTGAAGGTGTCTGAAGGGCTACCATGGCTTTTGCCATTTCCCTATCCTTTTTAATTTTCTCTAGGGCCTCGTCAACCTGGGGCCCAAAAAGGTGTTCTTTATCAAAGGGAACATTTAGGAAGCTTTGTTGGACCTCTGGCTTAAAGCCTGAAATATGCAGCCAAGCATGGGGACAGAGTAGGATGCTTGTGCTAATTCCTCATGCCACTGCGTCAGCAGAGTCTAGGGCACAACATATAGAAGTGTTAGAAAAAGGGGACAAGAACTTGTCACAGAGGGCAAACCTTTCTTTTTGTTCATCTGGGAGATTTTGGAGGAGCTCCTCCAGCTCGCCCCAGTGAGCACAGTCATATCTGGCCAGCAAACCCTGTGACTTGACGATACGCCAATGGTTTGCAGACTGGGCCACTACTCTCTTCCCTGCTGCGTCAATGCGCTTGCTCTCCTTGTCGTGTGGGGGCGCATCACCGCTAGCTTGAGAGTTTGCTCCTTTATGAACACTGGTGACTACTAGTGAGTCCGGTGGTACTTGTCCTCTGATATAAAATGGATCTGAGGGAGAGGGCTTGTATTTTGTCCTCCCTTGGTGTTATTATACAGACCCCAACAGGTTCTTTGAAAGTGTCATCTGTATGACGCAACATCCCTTTCAGCATTGACATGTTTTGTGTCCCCCTATTTGTGGATGATAATGTTTCAAAAAGCAAATCCTCCTCTAGAGGTTCTCTGTATAATTGGACATTATGGAAAGCAGCAGCCCTGCCTAGTAACTACTGGTATGTTGTTGAATCATCAGGAGGTGAGGGGCATGCTGGATATAAGTCAGGATCAGTGTCCCCTGGAGGGTCCACAGCATTTGCATTCCAAGGGTCATCGTGTGCTGGTGTACTGAATGTGTCATCCTCTGCATCATGTCCACTGTGCCATCACCGGGGGATCCCTGAGGAGAGATGTCTTGGGGATCCTCAATAGACTGTGGTGGAGATGGTGAGTCTGGTGGAGGAGGAGGAGGAGGAGGAGGTGGAGGTGGTGAAAGTGGTAATGGGCTTGTATCTTTGTCCATCTTTTTCTAAGTAGGTAAGTCAATAGCCTCTTGAAAAGACAATTGTCTCTTTGATGGTGGAGTTCCTCAGCTACGGAACCTGTGGGTGATGTTCTTCACTGATGTCTTCGTGGCTTAAGAGGTCGTAGTGTCTTTGGTGTTCCTCTGCTGCATCTCGAACAGGCATGCTCGACGGTCTCTGAGGTTTTTGTTTTTAAGCACAAAGCGGGACAGGGCTCTTACTCCACCTCCCTGTGTTTCGGTGACAAACACAGGTTACAGACCTGATGGGAGTCGGTCCATGGATATTTTGCGCGGCAACAGGGGCAGAAACGGGAAGGCGACTGTTCCATTATCAGCAGGGTAGTTCTTGGAGGACCTGGTTGAGAGTAAGGATGAAGGCCCCAAAAGGCGAGCCCTGGTGGGGCTGCAGTAGAAGCATGTCGACGAGGGTTTGTCCCTCGATACGCAGAGTGGTGAAACACAATCAAAAACAATACCAGCGCGGGTCAGAGACGATTGGGAACTGAAGAGAGATCCGTAACGGTCTCGTCCCGGAGTGCAAGCACACACGTTCGAACCTGATGGCGAAAGGAAAACAATCTAACAATGAAGTCGATGCCCAGTGAGGGGACCACTATGTCAAGTGAAGGAAGGCTGGTAAAGACGTCTCAAAGAGCCCAAACTAGATATTGTGGACTATGTGCTTGGCCTACGTTCAAGGATGGAAGAGTACATGGATAAAGCAACCAAAACCTTGAGGTAAGCCAAGAGCTCCAGAAGCTCTGCTATGACCAAAAGGCTGCACTGGTGGAGTTACAACTAGGGCAGAAGGTATGAGTGTTGGAGCTTGTGGCTCCTACGGCCCTTTAAGACACAAGGAGTGGTCCCAATTCTATCCTTCACAGGAAAGGTGATGTCACCTACTTGACTGACCTAGGCACTTGCAGGAGCCCTCACAGGGTCATCCATGTAAACCGCCTGAAGTCTTTCTATGACAGGGCTGATGTGGCCATGCTGATGGTCGCTGATGATTAAGAAGAGAGTGAACCTCTCCCTGACCTCCTCTCCCACAGTCCTAAAGATGGGTCAGTTTAAGGAGCTGTCTTCTCAGACACCCTCTCTGCCCAACAGCAAGCTGACTGCAGACATGAGGCCGTGTGCTGGGCTCTTTTCCCTAACCCCTGGTCAGACAACCTGGTATATCCATGATGTGGACCCTGGAGACAACACTGTCAAAAACAAAATATACAGATAGTCTGACCAAGTTAAGGAAAGCATCAGAGCTGAAGTCAGCAAGATGCTAGAGTTAGTGGTGATTGAGCCATCTGAATGTCCCTCGGCTAGCCCAGTGGTCCTAGTCCCCAAGCCTCATTCCAAGTGTGGTAAACCACAGTTGAGGTTTTGTGTGGACTACAGAGGTCTCAATGCTGTCATCAAGACAGATGCATGCCCTATCCCAAGAGCTGATTAATTCACTGACAGGTTGGGGGCAGCAAAATTTCTCAGTACCTTTGATTTGACATCAGGGTACTGGCAGATTGGTCCGACCCCAGGAGCAAAAGAGAAATCAGCATTCTCGACCCCAGATAGGCATTACCAGTTTATTATAATGCCATTTGAATTAAAGAATGCCCCTGCCACCTTCCAAAGGTTGGTAAACAAAGTCCTTGCTGGGTTGGAGTCTTTTAGTGCAGCATATCTTGATGATATTGTGGTCTATAGTTCCACTTGGCAGGAACACCTGATCCACCTCACAGAGTTGACCCCCAAGAAGCAATCAAAGAAGGTAAACTGGACAGTGAGCTGTCAAAAGGCTGTTGACACTTTGAAGGAAGCAATGTGCTCAGCACCCATTCTCAAAGCTCTAGATTATTCTAAGAAAGTTCATAGTGCCAACTGATGCCTCTGAACATGGGAAAGGAGTGGTCCTATTCCAGACCAACAACGATAGCCATGACCAGCTTGTTGCTTTCATTTGCAGGATGTTGATCCACAGACAACAGCATTGGAGTGCCATTGAGAGGGAAGCCTTTGCTGTGGTTTGGTCCCTGAAGAAGCTGAGACCATACCCGTTTGGTACTCACTTCCTTGTGCAGACTGACCAAAGGCCTCTCAGATGGCTGACGCAAATGAAAGGTGAAAACCCCAAACTGTTGAGGTGGTCCGTCTCCCTACTGGGAATGGACTTTACATTGGAGCACAGAACTGGGACTGACCATGCCAATGCAGATTGCCTTTACAGGTTTTTCCACTTAGAAGATGAAGACTCTCTTGGGAATGGTTAGTCTCATTCTCTTTCGCTGGGAATGAGGGGGGATGGGGGGGGGGGGAATTAAGTGCCCCTTTCTGACATGGTCACCCCTTCTTTTTGCCTGGTATGTGATACAATTTTTGCTTAAGTGCACTGGGTACCTGCTAACCAGGTCCCCTGTGCCAGTGCTCTTTCCCTAAAACAATGCAACTGTTCTATTGTTCCCCAATTGGCAAGACTTTCAGCACCTCTAAGTCCCTAGTAAATTGGACCCCTGGTACCTAAGGCACGGGTACTAAAGAGGGTCCCCTAAGGGCTAAGCCTAAGGGCTGCAGCTAAGCCTAAGGGCTGCAGCATGTGTTGTGTGACCCTAAGGGACCCACCACCAAACTTGTGTAGACTGCCATTGCAGGCTGCGTGAAATGGTGCAAACAAATGTGAAAACACGACATGGCACACACCCTGTGTGCCATGCCCACAGACACTGCATGCAATATATGTAAGACACCCCTACAGCAGGCCTTATAGCCCTAAGGCAGGGTGCATTATATTACATGCGAGGACATATCTGCCTGAGCAAATATGCCCCTGTGCTGTATAGTTCAATTTCTAGATAGTACAAGTGATCAGGGAAGCCATCTTAAGTACATGTATTGGGCACTGGTCATTAGGAGTTCCCCAGCTACATGATGGCTTTACTGAAACCTATGGTATTTGGTATCAAACACCTTGTCTTAATAAATCCATACTAATGCCAGTAGTGCATTTATTAAAACATGCACCCAGAGGGCACCTTAGAGGTGCTCCCTGAAAACATTCAAGCCTCTTAGTGTGCTGGCTTACTGGTATCATCCAGTCTTCCACCACAGACATATTTCTGACCCCCTGCAGGTGGCAGCCCACACTCTCGGAGGTCAGAAACCATGCCTGCTCCAGAGGAAGGTGTTCACACCTCCTCAAGCAGGAGGACTAGTGATTTAGCATATCAAGTCCAGGGACTTCGAAGCCCCTCCCGCCTTTGATATGCAACCCCGGCTTCCCCCAGACCTGGGAGATGCCACCCCCTGCCGAGGCCCATTTGGCACGAGGACAGGCGGGAAATAAGCTATGCAAGTAGGTGTGTTGCACCACCAGGCTAGTCACAACCTTAAGGCGGGCTGCCTGATGTGCTGCACGAAGGAAGGGTTCCACCATCTTGATTTTGGTGGAATTAGGAACTCTGGGACAGGTTTATGCCAACTCCCCACAGGAAGTGGTCATATAGGGGGTGTAGTGACAACAAGGGTAAGTAGCCTATTGTCTACTAACCTTCACTCCCCTTAATGCCCCTAAATTCAGTATTTATGTGGCCCCCTAACACCAGGAACTCTGATTCGCCTTACTAAAGTAAAAGGACAAAGAAGGGCAGAAGAAGTGAGAACTGTGGACTACCTGTGGACTTTAGCGCCAAGCCCTGCTACTGTCCTGACAATTATGACAACTCAACTCGTCCTGCAGCTGTGCATCCTCCAAAAGCCTCGGAGGGCTGCCAGCACTTTGCCAACCAGCCAGCATCTCGCTTGAAGTGGAGGAGCCACTTCTCTGCAACTTGCAGGCACTGACCGCAACGTCCGTTTCACAGTTCTGCTGACCACCGGCTCCCCCAATGCGGCAGCCACCCAGGGGGAGGTCACCATGCTCCACGAGATCAGATCCATCTCTTATATCAGTTGAGACGCCAAGACCCCCAGGAGCCGGCCTGCTCCAATACCCAGAGTACTGGACCCCTTGCAGCAACCAAGGCTTGTTTGTAGTCCAATCCGGACTCCGACACCGCCAAGACCCACCAGCTGATGAGGGACGTCAGCATTGCAGAGGTCAGCATTGCAGAGGCCAGCATGGGAATGGCCCAGTTGTCCTCTTTGGTCCCTCTCCAGGTCAATGCCGAATGTGAGAGCCTCTAACACCAGCGACTGTCTACAAAACACCTCTGCACCTGAATCCCACAACCGGAGTCCGAGCCGACTGACTGTGTCCCTGAGACCCTTAAGAACCGAGCCCCCTTTGGGTTCCGAGGGACTTGTCCCCAAGTCCCCACTTGCAGTACTTTTCTTCTTACAGGTTTCTCCATAGACTTCAGAGGTAGCGTTCGAGGCTACCTATGCGACCAGCACCTCTGCACCCAGACACACCAGGGCAGGTAAACCAAACCTGCAGATGGCTCTAAAGACCTTTGCCCCTACTTACTTTAAGTCCAGAAGCTCAGTCCTGTAATTTATTTGCAAGTGACCCTATGCAGTAAATGTTTCTCCTATAGGATAACATTACCGCGTTCGAGCCTCATGCCTCAAATCTGACAGGTGTCATTTTCTACAGTAAAATTTGATAACCTTTAAAGTACTTACCCGATTACGAAGTCCTGGGAGTTAAAAATTATATAAAAATATGTATTATTCTAAATTGGTTTCGAGTTTCTTCTTGAGTGTGGGTCTCATTTATTGATTCTGTGTGTACAGTGCTTAACACTACCCTCTGATAAGCCGAAACGGATCGTGCACACTACCACAACAGAGAGCGTTTAGAATTATTATTTTAAGCCCAGTAAGCCAATAAGGGTCGTCTGGACTTTCTACATGGTGTACCTCATTTTGGTACACTACATAAAAAGCCAGCTTCCTACATTGTTGCACAACTTCGAGTTGTATCCCGAGCCCAAACACCAGAGACTAACAAGTTACTTACATTCGGTAACGCTTTTTCTGGTGGATACAGTAGCTGCCTGTGGATTCATCACCTTTTGAATTACCCCTTGTGCCA
The DNA here is from genome assembly GCA_963921515.1 of Calotriton arnoldi. Classification (NCBI taxonomy): domain Eukaryota; kingdom Metazoa; phylum Chordata; class Amphibia; order Caudata; family Salamandridae; genus Calotriton; species Calotriton arnoldi. The sequence continues at coordinate 361,907 of CAWUFW010005262.1, read as the reverse complement.
GTATTCCACGGAAACATTTTTCTAGCTCTCCCACGTCGACGAGGACGTCACAATGGCACGACTCCGCTCGCAAATCCGTATGTCGTCATCGGAGCTATAAGAAGAACTCGTTGGCGTGCTGACATCAGTTCCACCCATTTTTTCCGTGCTCTCGAGGCGAACGGGCGGACTGACAACATAATGCACGTATACACAGTATACAATATATACACACAAATACACACAGTATATAGGTAAAGAGGAAAAGCTAAACCAAAGAATTTCCTAACAACAAACAGTATGGCAGGCAAATGACATAGGAAAACAACAATGTCATACAATGGAAACCTTTTCAGTATGTAGGTGGACAACGGGGAGGAGGGTGGGTCAGTGAAGAATCCACAGGCAGATACTGTATCCACCAGAAAAAGCGTTACCGAAGGTAAGTAACTTGTTCTTCTGATGGATACACCTGCCTGTGGATTCCTCACCTTTTGAATTGAATCCCACAGCAGTCCCGCTCTCGGAGGAGTGTGTCCACCCACTCATACCAAAAAGTCCTGTAGCACAGACCGTGCAAAATGGCCATCCCTCCTCACCTCAGAATCCAAGCAATAATGCTTTAAAAGTGTGGAGGGAGGCCCATGCTTCAGCCTTACAAATGTCCACCACTAGGACACCTCTAGCCAAAACAGATGTGGAAGACTTTGATCTAGTAGAAAGAGCTCTGATACCTTCAGGCGGCTCCTTCTTGGCCAGGGTGTAGCATATCTGATACACAAGATGATCCACCTGGACAGCGTTGTGGACGGATTTTCCCTTCATCTTCCCCACATAGCCAACGAAGAGCTGGTCGTCCAAACTAGAGTCCCAGGTTCTGTCCAGATAGAAGCTGACCGCCCTCCAAGGGTCCAGGCGGTGAAGTCTCTCCTCCTCCTTGGAAGGGTGAGGGGGAGGATAGAAGGTAGGCAATGTGATAGACCGTCCCAGGTGGAAAGGAGAAACCACCTTAGGCAGGAAAGCAGCCCTCGTCCTAAGAACCATCCTGTCTGCATGGATAGTAGTAAAAGGAGGCTTAGAATAAGAGCCTGCAGCTCACTTACCCTCCTGGCCGAGGTGATAGCCACCAGAAAAATAGTCTTAAAAGAAAGCAGCCTCAAAGGGCAACTATGAAGAGGCTTAAAAGGAGACCCCATCAGAAAAGTAAGTACTAAATTCAAATCCCACTGAGGCATTATGAAGGGAGTGGGAGGAAATGAATTAGTGAGGCCCTTAATGAACCTCATAACTATGGGAGACTTGAACAACGAAGACTGGTCTGGCAAACTAAGGAAGGCAGATAAAGCCAACAAGTAACCCTTAACAGTAGCCACAGCAAAACCTTGCTGGGCCAAAGAAAGTGAAAAGCTAAGCACATCAGATAAATGGGCCTTCAAGGGATCAATCGACCTCTCTCCACACCACTTCACAAATCTGGCCCATCTACAGGAATAAACAGATTTGGTGGAGTGTCTTCTGGCCGATAAAATAACATCCACCACATCCGGTGGGAGAGAGAAAGAACTCAGGTTGCCTGTTCAATCTCCAGGCATGAAGGTACAGGCTCTGGAGGTGGGGGTGTAGAACCTGCCCCTGCGAGACGAGATCTGCCCTGAGAGGGAGACGGAGTGGAGGGTGCGATGAGAGGAGAAGATCTGTGTACCACACCCTTCTTGGCCAATCCGGGGCGATCAATATAACTTGGGCCCGGTCTTGGCGAATCTTCCTCAGAACCAGAGGAATCAAGGGTATGGGAGGAAACGCGTAAAGAAGCCGAAAGCTCCAATCCAGTTGGAACACGTCCCCCAATGCTCCCCGCATCGGATACTGGAGACTGCAGAACAACGGGCAGTGCGCGCTCTCGTGAGTTTAAATAGGTCCAACTGAGGATACCCCCACAACCTGAAGATGCGGCGAATCACCTCTGGGTAAAGCCTCCACTGATGGTAGGTTAAGTACTGCCGACTGAGACTGTCCGCACGCACGTTCAACACCCCGGCCAGATGATTTGTAATTACGCAAATCTGGTGATCCTGAACCCTGAACCAGAGCCGCAGAGCCTCTCCCTCCCTGCTTGTTGATATACCACATTGTGGGAGTGTTGTCCGTCAGAACTTGAACTGACTGACCATGAAGGGAGGGAAGGAAGGGCTTGAGAGCCAAACGTATTGCCCGCAATTCCAGAAGGTTGATGTGGAGCAACCTTTCCTCTGGAGACCAAAGACCCTTGACCTCCAGATCCCCCAGATGTGCTCCCCACCCTAGAGTGGAAGCATCCGTGATCACTGTGGCCACCGGTAGAGGAGGTTGAAAAAGCTTCCCTTGAGACAGGTTGTCCGAAACACTCCACCAAGACAGCTCCGCTGCAGTGCCTCTGGAGATTCTGACCATCTCCCCCGAGATCACCATTGTGCTGATACTACTGCCTGCGGAGGCACCACTGGAGTGCCCTCATGTGCCAGCGAGCATGGGTGACCAACAGTATGAAGGAAGCGAACAGACCGAGCAGGGATAGGACCTTCAGGACTGGGACAACCGCTCCATCGTGAAACAAAGGAATCAATTCCTGAATGTAGATAATCATGTGCGGAGGTGGGAAAGCTCAACACACAGTGTCCAGTACTGCCCCTATGAACAGGTTGCGCTGAGAAGGCACCAGGTGCGATTTGGGTACATTTATCGAGAAACCCAAGTCGAACAACAACTGCGTTGTTACTTGCAGATGATGCAGCACCAACCCTGGCGACTTTGCCTTGAGCAGCCAGTCGTCCAGATAGGGGAAAACAGGAACCCCCGACCTTCTGAGATGAGCTGCTACCACCGCCATCACCTTCGTGAAGACCCGTGGTGCGGACTAAGTCCGAACGGAAGGACCGCAAACTGATAGTGTAGAGATCCCACCGTAAAATGGAGATACTTCCGATGTGACTTCAAGATGGAAAGATGAAATTAAGCATCCTGCAAATCGATCGACACCATCCAGTCTTCCAGCTGCAGCGCCAGAAGAACCTGAGTCAGGGTCAACATCTTGAATTTTTCCTGCTTGAGGTAAAAATTCAAGACCCTGAGGTCTAGGATCGGCCTCAAACGACCGTCCTTCTTGAGGATCAGGAAATACCGGGAGTAGCACCCCTGACCCCGTTCCTGCTCTGGAACCAGCTCTATCGCACCTTTCTGTAGTAAGGCAAGAACCTCCTGCAGAAGCAGCAGATGGTCCTCCGAACACAAGTCCTGGCGAGGAGGGTAAGGAGGTGGAATCCTTGGAAAGGTAGGGCAAACCCATTTTCTCTCAAGATTCAAAACCCAGAGATCTGACGTAACCGATTTCCAATTTTGTAGAAAATGGGACACCCGGCCCCCTACAGGACCATGATGCTGCATGATGGGGGATCTAGAGCTGCTTTCCTGTGGCACCGGTGGTGGGGACAGGGCAGGAGGAGGAGGACTGTTGCCGGGATTCCCCCAGCAGACGGCCTCTACCCTTTCCTCTGTATGACTTGTACAGGGGGTTCTGCTGCTACTGCTGTGGTTGCCGACAGCCTTGAAAGGAAGCCGCCTTCCCAAAACCTTGAATCCTCCTGAATCCATAACCCCTAGGCTGGGACTGCAGGCCTAAGGATCTTGCAGTAGTCCTACTGTCCTTGAAGCGTTGCAGAGCAGAATCCACTTTCGTACCAAGAAGTCTGGACCAATCAAAAGGCAGATCAAGTAGAGTAGCCTGCACATCCGGAGAGAACCCCGAAGACCTGAGCCAAGTATGTCTCCTGGTAGCCACAGAGGAGCCCATCACTCTGGCGACCGAGTCTGCTGTATCCAGCCCAGACAATCACCTGACGGGCTGCAGCCTACGTATCTGCTAACACTTCCAGGAAGTGACCTTGGTCATCCTCTGGCAGTTTAGGAGCCACCTCTTTAGCAGAGTCCACCAAGGCATGAATATACCTCCCCAACAGGCACGTGGCATTAGTTGATTTTAAGGCCATGCTCGCCGAGGAGAAACCCTTCTTGGCAGACTGCTCCAGTTTTTTTGAGTCCCTATCCCCCGGAGTGGTAGGGAAAGACCCAGCCGACTGCTTAGTTGAACAAGAAGCCTGAACCACCAAGCTCTCCGGCGAAGGGTGGGCAGTAAGGAAAGCCGGATCACCCAGAGCAGGCTTATATTGTCTCGCCACTGTCCTTGATACAGCAGGGGCAGATAAGGGCTTCTGCCACACCTCCAAAATTGGCTATGTCAAAGCCTCGTTGAAAGGCAGTAAAGGATCAACAACAGAAGGGGAATTTAACACCTCAGTCAGGATATTTGACTTGACCTCAGCCGTGGGCAATTGTAGATCCAATAGGTCAGCAGCCTTCGTGATGATGGAATGGTATGGAGCAACGTCCTGTGAAGGCAAGGCTTTCGGGGAAGAAAGCTTCCACTCAGGGGAAGTGTCCAAGCCACTGGCCTCCTGAAGGCCCTCAAAGTCATCCACTGAGTCGAGGATTTCCCCCTCTTCAGCCTGATCCTGCTGGTACTCTTCCTCCTCCAGCAGCCTCTGGGCCTCCCTCCTGGAGCGCAACTTCAGGATCGCCGTCGGCGGCGCCAGAGACATCGGCGGCGATGGAGGACCCTCAGAAGTGGTGCCGCTCGAAGCCGGAAAGTCGTTGGCCCAACACCTGACGGCGCCGGTGACTGAGGTATTGGCGTCGAAAATCTCGGCGATGGGAACTGCCATGACGGAGCCGTTGGCATGAAGGGCATGAAAGGTGCCTGGTCATATTACTGGGGGATGCCCAAATTATATGCAAGCGAACACACGGGCCAGACGGCGCACCAGTAGGGAAAGTTGCCTTGGCAAACATGCCAAACATCGCATTCAGGAAATGCGACGGATCCGCTCCTGGACCCAGAAAGGGTGGATAAGGATCCGGAATAGCCGGGTCTGGATTCGACCAAGGCTGTGTGGCAGGCTGTGGCTGCAGCACCGGGGCCAGTACAGGCAAAGCCGCAGGAGAAGACTCCCTGGGCGCCGGCGAATCCATGGGTGCCGGCGAATCCCTCGGCGTCGGACATTGGGCCGGAGTCGCCTGTGGAGAAGAAGGATGCAACATGTCATCTTTAGCATGACGCTGCTGAACAGGAGAAGCCGACCTCAAAGCCTTGCCCTTAGAAGATCGATGCCGAGAACCATGCATGCCAGCGCTCCTTCTTATGCTTTCTCCATTTCGAGGTGTGTGAGGTCGACGACTTCGACCTCTTGCGGCCCCTCTTCTCCTTTTTCGCCCGGGCCATGAAAAGCTTCGCCTCACGCTCCTTCGGCGCCTTCGGATTCATCTTCCGACAGGACGAACATCCTTCGACGTCGTGATCCGATGACAGGCACCAGAGACAATCGTCGTGGGGGTCCGTGATGGACATATGGCCCCCACATTCCCTGCAAGGCTTGAACCCTGACTTCTTCAGTGTAGCCATCGCACTGCTATATCAAGGGAGAAAGTAGAAATAAAGTAATATGAAGAAATATGGAGTGTCCCAGAAAAAACCATTCAGCGGCAACGTCGCGGAAAAAAGGGAATTGACATCAGCACGCCGTCGAGCTCTTCTTATGGCTCCGATGACGTCATACGGAGTCGCGAGCGGAGTCATGCCATTGTGACGTCCTCGATGTGGAAGAGCAAGGAAAAAGTTTCCGTGGAATGCTGGCGCAAAGGGTCATTCAAAAGGTGAGGAATCCACAGGAAGATGTATCCAACAGAAACACTGCATGTATTGATGACTGACAACTATTTTCTACAATCGTGGAATGGTTTGAAATCTGTTGTCGTGAGGGACAGAATTCCCTAGCACACAGTGTAGGAAAGTGGGTTTCTGTTGCAGTAATCCCCCACTTTTTGCCAGACTACTGATGCACTTTCACTTGATGTGCCCTGGGGGTCCCTGCCAATCAGGTTCCCAGGGCCTGTGTTCTTTCCCAAAAACTAACCCAATTGGCATCTCTGGCCACAGGTCAGCCCCTGGTAAATGGTACCACAGGTACCCAGGGCACTGTGACCAGGGAAGACCTCTAAGGGCTGCAGCACTTATTGTGCCACCCTTAGAGGCCCTGTACCTACACCTACACACACCTACACACACACACACACACCTACACACACACACACACACCTACACACACACACACCTACACACACACACACACACACACACACACACACACACACACACACACACACACACACACACTTTGCAGGCTGCATGTTTTGGTGTAGAACAAAGTGAAGAGTCAACATGGCACACACCTCTGTGTGCCATGCCTACAACCCACTGCCCTGGCATAGATCAGTCACCCATATAGCTGGGTGCACTATACCAGTGGTGAGGGTACAGGTGCATGAGCCCTGTACCCCTACAGTGTCTAAGTCCATTCGTAGAGTAATCAAGGGCGAATGGATCACTTGTCTTGTTTTTGCCAGGGTCTATAGGTTTTCTAGTCTAAAAAACCCTCATACACGTAATGCTCGTAGTTGTGGTATATCTTGATTATCCGCTTGGTCTATTACGTGAGCATCATCATCATTGGGTCTTATCTGTGCTTACCTCCACCAGGAGGGAGACCAACTGGTTATTCGCAGTAGTGATCAGGAATAGTGAGGGTGAGGTGAACTTAAAATTGCCTCCAGTACCCTGGTTCGGATTTATTCTGTCAGGGGTGGGACATGGTTAAAAAGAAGGTGTGATGCTTAAATAGAAGGGCTACTGTTCTATGGCACCTGTGTAAAAAGGTGAGTGGTCAGGCGGTCAACATGTTTCAGCCCCATGGGTGCCCAATCGGGTCAGAGGGCTTTCTTCAGGACCGGGTATGCAAATCACTATTGTGTGACCTGCACAGGTAAGTCATTGCACTTACCCCTCTTCTTAGGGCATCAGGTTATGCGCTGGCATCCGGAGCACGTCAGTCGGAGAGAAGACAAGCAACTAAAGATTTCTCACTGTAGAAGCGCGCTTACTCCGCACACCCTCCGAGGGAGCCCACTGAGGCCCTGACAAAGTTATAGGTACAACTGACTCTTAACAAAACAGTGCATAACCTGATGCCCTAAGAAGAGGGGTAAGTGCAATGACTTACCTGCGCAGGTCACACAATAGTTATTTGCATACCCGGTCCTGAAGAAAGCCCTCCGACCCGATTGGGCACCCAAGGGGCTGAAACATGTTGACCGCCTGACCACTCACCTTTTTACACAGGTGCCATAGAACAGTAGCCCTTCTATTTAAGCACCACACCTTCTTTTTAACCTTGTCCCACCCCTGACAGAATAAATCCGAACCAGGGTACTGGAGGCAATTTTAAGTTCACCTCACCCTCACTCTCACTATTCCTGATCAGTACTGCGAATAACCAGTTGGTCTCCCTCCTGGTGGAGGTAAGCACAGATAAGACCCAATGATGATGCTGCTCACGTAATAGACCAAGCGGATAATCAAGATATACCGCTACTACGAGCATTACGTGTATGAGGGTTTTTTAGACTAGAAAACCAATAGACCCTGCCAAAAACAGGACAAGTGATCCATTCTCCCTTGATTACTCTATGTTTGGAAGGAAGCCCAATGGATCCTAGCTTCTCTCTCCCCACTTCTGATTACGAGATAGGTCCATTCTTAGACATTGTAAGTGCAGTGCTGCCATTAAGAGTATATGGTGCTGGGAGGTTGTCATTACGAACTCCACTGCACCATAATGGCTACACTGAAAACTGAGGAGTTTGGTATCAAACTTCTCAGCACATTAAACCCACACTGATGCCAGTGTGGGATTTAATGTAAAATGCACACAGAGTGGATCTTAGAGATGCCCCCTGAAAACTAACCTACCACTAGTGTCCAGGCTGAGTGGCTGCTTTCAGCTGCCACCACCAGACATGTTTCTGGACCCCTGGGTCGAGAGCCTGCTGCTCTCTGGGGCCTGAAACAATGCACATCCTGGGACGAGGTGCCAAGCCTCCTCCCCAAGGATGGGCAGGGTTCACGAAGGGGAAGCTTCAAAGGCTTGCCGCCTTTGTGAGCTTCCCCAGGCCACTTGAGGTACTCAGCAACTGGTCCCCACTGGTTCTGGCCCCCACTTTGGGCGGGAGAACCGGCAGGAAAAGCAAGTGAGGAAGGGAGGTGTGCCCACCTCTGGCAACTCCCCCCCTCAGGTGGGGGAGGCGAGGCGAAGCACAACTCTCAGTCCCCGCCATCTTGAAGATGGGGGGACCCAGCCAACCAGGGACAGGCTCCTGCCCCCCTCCCACTGGAGGGTGGCACAATAGGGGGTGTACCCACCCCAGGGAAGGGACCCATTGGTCCCTGACCTCTACCTACCTGTAACGCCCCTAAATCTAGTATTTAGGGGCACCCCTGAACCTTGCTTCTTCAGATCCTGAAACGACAAGAAAGAAGATAAGAAGAAGGACCGAAGAGCCGTGCAGAGCTAACAAGAGGACGACGCCCACTGACTTGGCCCCAGCCCTACCGGCCTGCCTCCCCTCGAACCTGCTCCTGCGAAATCCCGGTGTGTCCTGCAGCCAGCAACCTCAACAAACCCGGAGGACCTACCTGCCTTCACTTCAAAAGACTATCTCCCGAGAACAGCGGACCTGTTCAACTTGCAACTTCTGGCAGCAGCCGGAGACCGCGAATCCAGCCCACTCTGCACCCGCCGAACCCGGCCCGAGCTCGAGTGGAAAAACACGACGAGGAGGTCTCCCCGGTGATTGTGACCCAAGATCCGGAGATACCAGACCAGCCTCAAGACCTCAGACGATGCCTGCAGCCTCAATCCAGAGGGTCCCCTCTACCGCGACTAAGAGCGGGTAAGACTTTCCGACGCAAAAAGGCACCCCTGCACCCGACGCCCCACGGCCTTGTGTGCCACAACCAATGGTGCCTAGCCAACCCAAGACATCCCAACTTACCCCTCGAAGTGGTGGTCGCACCCAGAAGGTCTTCGTCCCCGAGCCTGCAGTGTTTCTTTCGACCGGAGTCTCTCCATAGCAAACAACAGGGCGCCCGGCGTCAAAACAGTACTCTGCACCCGGCCGCCCCAGTGCCGCTGAGGGTGCACCTTTTGTGCTGACCTGCAACCCCAATTGCCACGAGCTAAACCCTAGGAGCTTTGCTTCCACAGCCGTGTGGCCTGCTTGCTAGCAGCCACCAACCGGAGACCCCCTATCCTCCATAGGATAACATTGGGCCTCAACACTGCACCCGGCCGCCCTAGTGCCGCTGAGGGTGTAACAAGAGTGCATCACTGACCCTGGGGGACCCCTGAGTCTAACCCCAGAACCTTAACTCCCACAGTCGATAACTTACCTTTGAACCGATAACCTACTTTTCCTCCATAGGATAACATTGACAATTTTTCTTCCAAAAAGTTTCTAAGTGTGGAGTTTTGAAATCTAAAAATATTCTTTAAAAATCGCACGATTAACCAAAACATATTTACTTACCTGTTTGCAGGGAATGTCCCAGTGCTGAATCTAGGTATCCAGCACTGAGTAAGAAAAGTAACGTAAAAAGTAACTTACCTGTAATTTACTGAAAAGGCCTATTCATTCCAATGTACAGTATTTGCCAAGTATTGCAACCTACTGCAGCCCCTGTAAATCAAACAAAGTACAATTCCTATTGCATTTTCAAACTGTTCGACATTCAGCAACTTATTACTGTAAAGTATTTAATGCTTACCTGTGCCAGGCTTGCTTGGTTCTAAAATAAAACAACAGTATATTTCTTTTTTCAAACTTCTTTTTTATTGAAATTTAGTAGGAAGTTACAGTATATTGTCACATAACGCCCATCGCAGTGGGCACTTACAGGAAAATAACAAATAAGAAGCTAAGCCATAATAAATCACAAGGTACCAAACCAGGCCGGTGTCTCATATAGCATTGTAATTGGGTGATACAGTTTCTGCCATTAAAGTGGCCTGGATAAGGACCTGCTGCTCCAAAAAGTTCAAGGTAAACTGGCCAAGTCCAGCATGTTCCTACAATGGAGTGTGTTTGTGTCATCCCAACGGGAATGAACATAGCCAGCAAAACTAAACTCCCTACCCAAAACCCCACAACAAAAGGTAAATTAAATCCCCCCCCCCCACCTCCCTCCCCCAAGGCAAGGTGGCTGCATAAAGTTCCCAACGTGTTCAAGGTTGGTGAGTCATGTGTGGGCTAAAATTGGAAGAGATGCATGCTCCTAATAGACGAAGGACAGACAGCCATGGGTAAGCCTCGTGAGAGAAATGAAACCAACGGTGCCCATCTGTACTCAAAGATTTTGTAGTCATCTCTGAAGATGTCAGCTAGCTTTTCGAGGCTGAGCAATCTCCAGAGCCGAGAATACCAAAGGGAGGTCGCAGGGGCCTCCCTTTTCTTCCAGGCCGCCGCTATAGCTATCTTGGCTGCTCCTATGCATAACCACATGATGGCTTTGTCGGCCCTGGTTTGGTGTTTAAGGGCTGGATCTCTAATACCTAAGAGGCATTCTGCCATGGTAGTCGGAATGGGGTACCCTAGCATATCTTTAATATGCGCTAAGATTTCCTCCCAGAACGGGCGAATAGTGGGACAGTCCCACCATATGTGTCGGAAGTCGCCCAAAAGGCCGCAACCTCTCCAGCATCTGTCAGAAGTGTGTGGGAAGATCTTCTTGAGCTTAGCCGGATACAAGTACCAGTCCATCATGGTTTTAAGATGGGCTTCACGTAAATCTATGGACTGGTTAAATTTCCTTATATCGGACCATAGTTCCGACCATTCCCTATCTGATATGTCCCGTTGGAGCATGTCTTCCCACATGGTCATGTATTGTGGTCGGGGAGTGTGTGCGGTGGTAAGTAGGTATTTATATAGGAATGATATGACCCCTTTCATAGTGCGTGCGTTGAGTATGAAGGTCTCAAATTTTGTCAGTGGGCGCGTGGCAGCCTCACGGATATGTGGGGTGAGGGCCCAATGTCGTAACTGAAGGTAATGGAAGTGCTCAGAATTCTCTAGGCCATAGTCTCGTCTACAATTGGCAAAAGTGAGAGGGTCGGTATTATGGAAAAGATGTGTCAGTGCCAAGCATCCTCCTCCTTTCCAGGCATCAACGGGGCCTTCTTGAAGGGCTGGAGGGAAGACGGGATTATAATGAAGGGGTGTATATGGTGAGGGGAACTAGGTCCATTGTTCGTTCCCCGAAACAGAGTCCCATACTTTCAAGGTGGTGCGGGTGGGGGTGCTAAGGTAGGCGTTCTGGGGCCTCTCTCTCTTGGGTCGCCATACGAGGTCCCAAATAGATCTACCGACCACAGTGCGGTCCATGTGGAGCCAATGCTTCTCTGACTCTCTTTGTGACCACTCCGCTAAGACACGCAATTGGGCAGCTTTATAATAGAGTCCGATATCTGGTAGGCCTACTCCTCCCTCCGAGCGCGGACGCCGAAGTATGAAAAAAGAGAAGCGCGCCCTTCCACCCTGCCACACGAATTGGAGGATCATAGACCTGACTTTAGACATGAAGTCTCGCTCTAGTTCTATCGGTAGGGCTTGGAATAGGTATAAGAGTTTCGGGAGAAGCGTCATTTTAATAGCGTGAATGCGGCCGAGCCAGGATAGGAAGAGGGGCTTCCAGCGCTTCAGATCAGTTTGGATGCGGATAAGAGCGGGTGGGAAGTTAGCTCGAAATAGCCCCTCTATGCGAGGTGTCAACCGAATCCCCAGGTATAGGAGGGAGGAAGAGGCCCATTGAGAAGTGGAGAAGTGTGGCTCAATGGTTAGAGCGGCAGACCCTGATGCAGAGATCTGGCCCGGGACCAGGGTTCAATTCCCGCCTCGGCGGGTCTTGGGCTCAATTTCCTCGGACCTGATAATTCTCGCCTCGGTGCCTATTCTAATCATGGGTCCCACTCTGCAACTCTGGGCAATAGCTTGCTTAATCTCCACAACGGCCCCAACAGCGCTGGGATGCCTGGCTTCACCCTGGGGGTGCCCAGGAGTGGACATTTCACAGGGAAAAGCCAGGAAGGGTTCCACAGCGGTATGCGTACAGCGCCAGGACACCCCTTTGGGGGTATAAGTGCGCTTTACAAGTACAAATTTCATTTCATTGAAGCGGGGTGTCACTCTAGTTTGCGAGCCACTGATTCTGGAAGAGTAAGATTGAGAATATAGGATTTGCCCAGGTTAATTTTGAATCCTGCTACCTCCTCAAATCTCGCCAGCTCCAGTTGAAGTGAAGGAAGGGACCTGGGGGGCTCTGCCAGAGAGAGGAGCACATCGTTTGCAAAGAGCGATATTTTATGTTGGACGCCGCTAAATGGTATTCCTTGAATCTCCGGATTTGCCCTGATGGACATCGCTAGGGGCTCTATGCTGAGGGCAAATAATAGTGGCGAGAGGACAACCCTGGCGTGTGCCTCTAGTGTGGGAGAAGGGTTCTGAGCGCAGCCCATTAATTTGCACTCTGGAACATGGCTGAGTGTAATTGGCCTGGAGCATGGTTATAAATTTAGAATCAAACCCAAATTGTGTTAGTGTGTTAAAAAGAAATCCCCAATCCACCCTGTCGAAAGCTTTCTCGGCATCTAGGCCTACCAAAACTGCTGGGATATGTTTTTTGTTGGCTTTCTCAATGAGGTGAACTATGCGTCGAGTGTTGTCATGCGTCTGTCGACCTTTAATAAAGCCTGATTGATCAGGATGGATGAGGGCGGGCATGAGGTCGTTCAGTCGGGTCGCCAGGATAGAGGAATAAAGCTTCGCGTCAAGATTTAAAAGGGCGATGGGGCGGTATGAGGCGCATAGTTGCAGGTCTTTCCCCTGTTTCGGTATAACTGTAATCACTGCTTCTGCCATGGAGCCGGCGGTCTCGCCGTCATTAGCCATTTTGTTAAACAGACGAGTGAGGTGGGGGATCAAGTCTGGTGCAAAGGTTTTGTAAAACTGGGCGGTATATCCGTCTGGACCCGGGGCCTTGTGGGGTTTAAGAGCCTTGATTGCGACGGCTATTTCCTCGGGTGAGATGGGGGCAGTAAGTCTGTCATTCCATTCCGGCGAGACCTGCGGGAATTGTAAAGTCTGAAAGTAGTCACATTGTTTATTCCTGTCCCGTTGGTCCGTGGTGTAGAGGTCTTTATAAAAGGAGCTGAAAAGTGCAGCTTTATCCTCGTCCTTATGTGTCACTATATAGTTGTCCCCACGTATGCCCCCTATGTATTCCCTTTTTTCCTTGAGTTGTCTGGCGAGATGTTTGCCAATCTTGTTCCCCTGTGAGTATGATAGCTGACGAAGCTTAAGGAGGGCGAATTCAGCCCTATTGTTGTAAATAGCTCTGAGTTTGCCCCGTAAGGCCGTGAGGGTACGAAGTGTAGCTCTAGTAGGGTTGGTTTTGTGAAAGGTTTCAGCGGTGGTCAGTTCTGCCTCTAGGGCCTCTCTCTCTCTGGTTCGTTGTTTGTTCAAGGCGGAATTGAGGGCGATGCAGTGTCCCCGGAAGACCGCCTTGAATGCATCCCAATTAGTGTATACGGATGTGTCTGCAGGGTTATTTAACTTAAAGAAATCCTTAATCGATTCCCTTAGTGAGGTGCAATGTACCCTGTCCCTCGTGAGAGCGGCCGGAAAGTACCACCGGGGTGTAGTAGGAGCAATATTACCCCATGTTAAGTGAACAGCTACTAGGCTACGGTCCGAAATGGAAATAGGGAATATTTTGGCAGTCTGGAGCGCTCCCAATAGTTTCTGATTCATAAATATATAGTCTAACCTAGAATACGTGCGGTGTACATGTGAGTAGAAAGTAAAATCACGTGTCTGTGGATACAGAGTCCGCCATGCATCTATGAGACCCAGGTCCTGCAATTGCTGTTTAGTGTCTGTGGAGAAGGAACCTGTGTCTGCTCGGTTTGGATGGGTGCTGTCTAGGTCTGGCTGCCAGGTGAGATTAAAATCGCCCAATAAAAGTGTTGGTCCTTCTGCAAAATCTTGAATTTTCCCTACTATTGTGTTTAGGAAGGCTGTCTGTCCTGTATTGGGTGCATATATTGCTACGAAGGTGCATAGTGAGCCCTTCAAAGCTCCCTTAACCATGACTAATCGTCCCTCTTTATCGGTCTGGACATCTAAAGGTTGGAATTTCATGGAGGTGTGAAAGAGGAGAGCCACTCCTCTGTGTTTAGTAAGAGTGGAAGATCTGTATATCAGGGGGTACTGTTTGTGTCGGAAGCGTGCATCCTCAGCTCTAGCGAGATGTGTCTCCTGGAGAGCTACAACGTCAATATGATGATCGATGAGGTATTTCCAGACCTTTTGACGTTTTTGGGGAGAGTGAAGGCCCTTCACATTCCATGAGCCAATAGTAATTGTCATCTAATGGGCGTGAACAACTCTACTCCCCTTAGTATAGCCGTATGATGGGGCTCGATATATAGTCAAGGTCTTATCAAACCTGTTATTGCCCCCGTATACGTGACACTTAATCAGAGATCGGAGCCCAGTGAACCAACATAGAAAAACGTTAAAAAGCCACCACCAACCCATAATCCCACCCCCTCCCCAAACCGGTAATAAACTAGAACTAACATTGCCAGCATCAAGGGTGATAGATCCGCTGACAAATTCCCAGCTGGGGGCTGAGAAGCCCCCATGGGAACACAGGAGGGACGATGCGACCGAGGTCCCCGTCCACGCCCCCGCACATCATATTTAATTATAATTGCCACTAGACGTGCGGTTATCGTGTAAAGTCAGCGCTGTAGAAGCACACTCGCAAAAATGGGAACACAGCCGCCTCCCTGGGTCCCTATGATGGAGACTATCTGGATTGTCTGTCCCATATTTCCTCTATTATGAAGATCGCGCTGCTCAGCCGGGGCGCCCCAGGAGGAAAAGGTCACGGTGCGAGGGGACATGAGTTTTAGCTGGCGGACCTGCCTATTTGCTCAGCGTGTGTCTTACCAGCAGGTCCCCACTTCGAGTTCAAGGTGCCCATTCATGTATGTCCAGCAAGAATGTGGGCCTCTGCTGAGTTCGCTGATCTGAAGTAAATGCTTAGCCCCTAGATGTGTAGGGTATGTATAAAGAAATTTGTCTTCACTAAGCAGTGATGGCGCAGCCGGTCGTTACCGGGGTTATCCATGCGGCAACTCGTGGTAGGGCTCCCCTCCCTTCTCCCCACTCTGTCTAGGTTACCTCTGGAGAAGACCGTCTTCGGAGAGATCAGCAGTGGTCGCTAGGTCGTGCACTCGAATCCATATGTCTTTACTGTCTGGGGGACGGAATCCTCATTTGCGGCCTCCCCGCGATCCGGTGGACCATATATATGTCGAGGGCCCGGTTTTGGGTGGACCCTGAGATTTGCCATGAGTGGAATCTAGAGAGTCAGGGGGCAGACCTAAGAGCTCCAGCCCCTCTTGCAAATCTGAGATGTGGCGTTGTTTGTTGTTAAATTCAAAGGAAAGGCCGAACGGATATGTCCATCTATATCTGATGCTGTCATCTCGGAGTTTCGTCGTGATAGGACGGAAGAGTTGCCTCCTGGCTAGTGTGGCGGGGGCTAAATCCTGGAAGATGAGGCAGGAATGGCCCTGAAAGGAGACAGATCCTTTTTTCCTAGCAGCTAGTAGTACGGCTTCCTTTGCTTTGTAGGAGTGAAATTTAGCGAGGACATCGCGAGGCCTTCGTCGTTCTCCGGACATCAGGCCCCCAACTCGGTGTGCTCTGTCTATCATTATTTTGATGGCCTGCGGATGTAAAACTTCGGCAAAAAGACCCTCCAGGAAAGCTTCAAGATCCTGCCCCTCTGCTCCTTCCTCTAGGTCCCGGATACGTAGGTTCTCCCTCCGTGCTCTATTTTCCAGGTCTTCAGCCTTGAGTTGTGTTGGATGTAATTGATCTTGAAGGGTGCAGATGTCCTCTCGCATAGCTGTGGAGTGCTTGTCTAGGTCCTGAACGTGTGCCTCTAGATCCACCACTCTCGTGCCCACAGAGTCAACATCCTGTTGTAGGGAGGTGAGCCGTCCCGTGAGATCAGACTTGAGTTGTTCAATCGAGGCCTTGAGATCTTGACCTAGTTCATTCCTTAGCTCTGTCTTGAAGTCCCGCAACGTAGCTAGAAGATCGTCTTTGGTGAGCGCCATGACGCCTTGTCCCGCGTCTTGGTCCGGTGGTAGACGCCTGTCTGGTGGAGTGAAGAAATCTGACAGCTTATTCTGTGCCTTACTTGTCCCCCTCTTCGGCGGCATAAGGGCAGAACCGTACACGTAGTCGCCAACAGCCAGATGGGTAATCTGTTGATAGGGGAACGCCAATTAGGGAGAAGCCTTCATCTGGGGTTCGGACGCTATAAGAATTAACACCTGCGCCCCGGTCGTCTCCCTTCACAGTCCAGGTAAGCCAGCGCGGAGAGCCGCTCCCAATGCCCGCCGCGAGGCCTTGCGTTGTACTCTTTGGAGCCCTCCGTATGCAGTGAGACTCAAACTGTGGGGGGACTTCACGAAGCGCAGTCGTGGTGGTGTCCGCAGTGTGGAGCTATTCCAGTCGTGAAATCCCCTATAGGTATTCCTGAGGAATGGCGCGTCGTTGGGTCACACGGCACTGCTGGAAGGCGGTAGGCTGGTGAAGTGCTCAGAGTAGTGTCCGGGGCCGTGAGGGCGTTAAAGGCGGCATCAGATTTAGCTGTAGGTAGAGGGCCCGGCTGCCATATTAAAGTCAGGCATGGCGCGTGATAGGAGTTGCAGGCTGAAAACGGAGACTTCACTCTGTGGGAGGCACTTTGTAGGGTGCCGATGCTTCCGTTGTGACTAACATCGGGTCCCCGGTCACAGTTTCGCCCCACACGCACCTGTCGGACCTCGAGGGGACAGTCATTCCTCGCCGGGCCTCTCGCATTGAAAACTCCAGCGCGGAGGTGCTCAAGTCATCCTAGACACGGCGGCCGGGGGTCGAGAGGCCATCTCCTCCGTGTACAAACCGCAGCACGTACATCGCGTTCTTTAATAGTCCTCCGGTCGCACCTTCAACCCTCACGCATCCGGCGGTCCCGGCAATCTGCACGCCCCGCCCGGGGCTCGTGTCGGTGAACGGTGTCGGCGGATCTAACAGCTCTCACATTCTCACTTGGGGGTGACGAAGGGGGAGAGCGGACACTCCGGTTCCTGTGCACTCCGCCCCCGCGTCGCGGCAGATCGCCGAACCCCTCACCAGAGAGCCGCTGCGTCCTTCCTCCATAATGTGATGTCTGCCATTTTGGTGAGTGCCGGGGCTCCGGAGCAGGGCTTCCCCCACAGGCTCAGGCCGCGATATCGAAGATCTGGGGCGCTCAGTTCATGCCCCGCGAAGTCAGCTAGCCAGCGCTGTATTTCCCAGCCAGCGGGGCAACATAGAACCGCCGTTAATCGTGCGGGAGCCGAGCGTGGACCGGGAGCCAAGACAAACTAAGTCTGTCCGGCCATCTTGCTCAGCCACGCCCCCCCAACAGTATATTTTTTATACAAAAACAATTGGCCTAGAGTTCAGTTCTTGAGTGTGTGAATTCATTTGCTGACTGAGGGTGTACATCAAATGGTTAACACTGTCCTCTGATACTGCCTTGTTACTCGATCACTCTACCACAAATAGAGAGTAAGGTTCTATCTAACCTTAACCTCGGCCTACCTCTGGGGTTACCTGGACTCTATACACACTATACCTCATTTTGGTGTAGTATATATAGAGCCAGTTTCCTACACCTAGGCAGAAATTATATATGACAACCATTTGTAGGAGGAGAAAGGGGCAGTGAATATACCACCTGTTGTCTAGAACTCACTGAGTTTACTGGACCTGCTTTAGATTCAGTTGGATCAACCCTGACTGAGGAGGGAGTTGCCCTGCGTTAATCACAAGAGGTCAAGATCAAGCTCACAAAAATAAAGACGGTGCATACTACCTGGGCTATCTAAATAATGATGTGGCCTAGGAGGTGTTTCAATATTCATCTGCCGATCGAGGTTTTGGGTCTTTTTGGAGACTCTCAAAGCACCACTGAAGCAAAAAAAAGCATATGCTGGAGTGTGTGTTTATTGAACCTAAAATTGAGCGATTAAGCAAAATAAACAAGCAGACTCACGCATGGCACCAACATTCAGCATGCATTATTGCTTCACCACATTGGCCCTTTTAAAAGGAGGATTCAAAAGGTGATGAATCTGCGAGTAGATAGCGTACCCACTAAAGCACAAGTTACTAACTTGTGTAACGATATATCTGTAAGAGACAGTAGTTAGTGACAGATTCCTTACCTTAGAATATCCCCAGGCGTCAGGCTGGATCCGGAAAGTTTTTTGCGTAGCAGTACCCTTGCGCGTCGGTAGGCGGCGTCGTGCGGCTCCGCGTCCGTCGTCGGCGTCGTGATCGCCGGGATGACGTCGCGGGCAATACTTAGGCGCCGCCCCTGCGCGCTGACGTCAGTTCTGTACACGACTTTCCGCGCCAGGAACGCAGAGCCATGCAAGAAGCTGACATAGGTGTCTGAAAAATACTAGGGCCCTGAAAGGGATGTCCTTAACCCTAGAAATCAGTTCGCAGAACGGGGAGGATGGGTGGGCGGTAGGAATCTGTCACTAACTACTGTCTCTTACAGATATATCGTTACACAAGTTAGTAACTTGTGCATCTGAAAGAGACACGTTAGTGACAGATTCCTTACCTTAGAATAGATACCCCAGCAATACCAACCCCGGTGGTGGGTCTGCGAACAAAGATCAGACAAGGAAGTCCTGGAGGACAGAACGGCCAAAGAAGCCGTCCCTCCGGACCTGACTGTCAAGGCAGTAATGCTTTGTAAACGTGTGCAGCGAGGCCCACGTAGCTGCCTGACAAATAACGGGCAGCGGAACACCGCGGCCCAAGGCCGTGGTAGCAGCCGTTGCCCTGGTGGAATGGGCATGCAGCCCAACAGGAGGCTCCTTCTTAGCCAAAGAATAGCAGGTCTTGATGCACAAGGTAACCCAGCGGGAGATGGTTCGTTTGAGCACCGCCCGACCTTTTTTGGCGCCCACGTAGCCAACAAAGAGCTGGTCATCCACCCGGAAGTGTTTTGTGCGGTCGATATAGAAGGAGAGCGCACGTTTTGGGTCCAGACGGTGGAGCCTCTCTTCCTCTCTGGAAGGATGCGGAGGCGGAAAGAAGGTAGGCAAAGTGATGGTCTGCCCAATGTGAAAGGCAGTAACCACCTTTGGCAAGAAGAACGGACGCGTCCGAAGAACAACCTTGTCTGGATGAACAGACAGAAAGGGAGGTTTGCAAGATAAAGCCTGGAGCTCACTCACCCGCCGAGCGGAGGTGATGGCCACCAGAAAGGCTGTCTTTAGAGTCAGAAGACGAAGAGGACAGTTATGCAGAGGCTCAAAGGGAGCGCACATTAAAAAGGTAAGAACCAAGTTCAAGTCCCACTGAGGCATCACAAATGGAACAGGAGGAAAGAGGTGTGTAATGCCTTTTAAGAACCTGTTAACAACAGGGGACTTGAAAAGGGAGGGCTGATCAGGGAGCCTGAGGAAGGCCGAGATAGCACAAAGATAACCCTTGATGGTACCCAGGGCAGAACCCTGTTGGGCCAGAGAAAGAAGGAACAGAAGGACCTCAGAAAGAGGGGCAGAAAGGGGTTCACAGCCTTTGCTGTGCACCATGCCACAAATTTGTTCCACCTGCAGGCGTATACCACCTTAGTGGAGGGACGCCTGGCTGCCAGAATCACATCACAAACTTCGGGAGGCAAGTCGAAGGAATCAACTGCCGCCGCTCAATCTCCACGCAAGCAGGTGTAGACTGGACAGGTTCCGGTGGAGGACCGTCCCCTGCTGCTGCGACAGAAGATCCTCCCGAAGAGGCAGACGGATCGGGGATCTACGCTCATACTGAGTAGCTCGGGATACCAAACTCTTCGAGCCCAGTCCGGAGCCACAAGAATGACTTGGGCCCGGTCGTGCCGAATCTTCTTCAACACTCTGGGTAGAAGTGGTATAGGCGGAAAGGCGTACAATAGACCGCAACTCCACTCGTGACGAAAGCGTCGCCGAGCGAGTGCCGCCTTGGAAATTCCAACGCGCAAAACTGATGACATTGCGCGTTCTCTTCGGTGGCGAATAGATCTAACCAAGGCTCTCCCCACTGTAGAAAGAGTCCTTGCGCCACTTCCGAGTGAAGACGCCATTCGTGATCCATCATGCACCTGCGGCTGAGTTCGTCCGCCCTGGCGTTCAGGGAACCTGCCAGGTGTTGAACCATCAGGAACATGCCCTGATGTTCCAGCCATGTCCAGAGGCGCAGAGCCTCCTGACAAAGGGTCCACGACCCCACCCCGCCCGTTGCAGTACCACATGGCGGTGGTGTTGTCGGTGAACACCTGCACTACCGTCCCTTTGACAGAGGGAAGGAATGCCTTGAGTGCAAGCCGGATCGCCCGGAGCTCCAGAAGGTTAATATGGAGCCGGGACTCCGCCGGAGACCAGAGGCCTCTGATCTCCGCCTCTCCCATGTGACCGCCCCATCCCAGAAGGGACGCGTCCGTCACAACTGTGTGCTCTGGCTGGGGAAGGGAGAGGGATCTGCCCATGACCCATTGCCGGTTCGAGAGCCACCACTGCAACTGTCTTGCAGTCCCCTCCGAGATCTGGACGTGATCGGACAGGTTGCCCTGGTGCTGCGCCCACTGGAACTTCAGGTCCCACTGAAGAGCCCGCATATGCCATCTGGCATGATTGACCAGCAGGATGCAGGAGGCCATGAGGCCCAGCAGCCTCAGGGTCATCCGTACCGAAACCCAGGATAAAGGCTGAAAGATCGGAATCATAGCCTGAATATCCCGGACTCGCCGTTCGGGAGGATAGGCCCGAAACTGCGTCGTGTCCAGAACTGCTCCGATGAAAAGGAGCTGTGGAGAAGGAATCAGATGCGACTTTGGCACATTGATGGAGAACCCCAGCGAGTGCAGGAGTTCGGCCGTAGTCTGGAGGTGGGAGACGACTGCCTGGGACGAGCCCGCCTTCAGCAGCCAGTCGTCGAGGTAGGGGAAGACTGAAACCCCTGCCCGGCGCAGATGAGCTGCGACCACCGCCATCACTTTCGTGAACACCCGAGGGGCCCTGGTAAGGCCAAAGGGGAGCACGGTGAACTGAAAATGCTCGAGGCCTACCGTGAACCGAAGGTAACGCCGGTGGGCCGGCAGGACGGGGATGTGGAAATAGGCGTCCTGCAAGTCCAACGCTACCAACCAGTCTCCGGGGTCGAGGGCAGTCAAGACCTGAGCTAGGGTGAGCATCTTGAACTTCTCCTTCCGGAGGAAGCGATTGACGTTCCGGAGGTCCAAGATAGGACGCATGTCCTCCTTGTCCTTTTGGGCACCAGAAAGTAGTGGGAGTAGCAACCACGCCCTACTTCTGGGGTCGGAACATGCTCGATGGCCCTCTTGGCCAAGAGGGCCGTGACTTCCTTCTGTAGAAGCACCAAGTGATCCCCTGACATGCGGTGGAATGGAGGTGGCATGGCTTGGGGGGGGGTGGTCTCGAAGGGGAGGGAGTAGCCCCTTCGGACAATGTCCAAGACCCACCTGTCCGAGGTGATGGGACGCCAGTGGTGAAGGTGATGGCGGACCCTGCCCCCGACTGGCGTACTGTGCACCTGAAAGGAGGGACTAGGAGGGCTTGGAGGCCGCGGACGGGTTGGAGGTGGTGGCCTGACCCGCACGCTGGTTGCCCGAACCGCCACGGCGGTATCCACGTCCTCGGCCACGCGAAGGCGCTTGCTGCGCGGGCCGTTGGCCGGGCTGTGGACGTGACTGGGCGCCCCTTCCGTTGCCACGAAAGGGGCGAAAAGCAGACGTGAGTGGAGGGCGCACAACAGCAAGGCCCAGGGACTTAGCAGTAGCCCGTGAGTCCTTGAAACGCTCCAGCGCATGGTCTGCCTTCGAACCAAAAAGACCGACTCCATCAAAGGGCATGTCCATGAGTGTATTCTGGACATCCCCTGAAAAACCAGTGGTTCTCAGCCAGGCGTGGCGACGCAGCGCCACCGTCGTTGCAAGCGATCTGCCCAGCGAGTCGGCGGTATCAAGGCCACAGCGGATGGTATATTTAGCCGCATCACGCCCTACCGCAATGGCGCGGGTAAGCAGTGTCTGGACCTCCTCAGAACACTGCGGCAAAACAGTTGCCACCGAATCCCACAGGGAGTGGGTGTATCGGCCCAAGAGGCAAGCGGTATTAACAGACCGCAAGCCAGCACTGGAGGAAGAGAAAGCCTTCTACCCAAAGTGATCCAGGCGCTTGGATTCCCTATCCGGAGGGGCGGTAGGGAAGGCAGTTTGGGAGGCAGAGGCTTGGACAACCAAGCTCTCAGGGGTGGGGTGTTGGGAGAGAAACAGGGGGTCGCCCGGAGCAGGGCGATGGCGTCGGGCCACGTTCCTATCCACACGAGCCCCTGTGGTGGGTTTGGACCAGGCACCCAAAAGAACGTCAGTCAGTGCATCGTTGAACGGCAGCACAGTCTCCGAAGAGGAGGCCGCCGGCTGAAGCACTTCAGTCAGGATGTTAGACCTGACGACCACTGTAGGCAACTGGAGATTCAAGGCTCCAGCAGCTCTACGCAACACCGTTGCAAAATTAGCCCCCTCCTCCGTTGCCACGGGAGGAGGCAGCATGCCAGAGTCAGGGGAGGTATCCAGACCACTGGCATCCCCAAGTTCCTCAACCCAGTCCGGGTCAAACTCGCACTGTTGTGTGAGAGGGTCCTCAGACCCTCCCAGCTCTCCTGGTCCTCCTCAGGTTGAAAATATGGAGGAGGAGGGACATCAGGGACCCAAGGTCTCATCGGCGCCGGAAACGGCGTCGGGCGACGCCGGTCCGGCTCCATGTCCGGACCCGGAGAGAACCGGGGAACGACGCCGCCCGGAGCCCCGGACGGCGTCGGAAACGGCACCGGGGTCATCGGCGTCGGCGGAGGCGTGGTTAGGTCAACCGGCGTCGATGGGGGTTGCGGCACCACCGGAGCCGGGGTCGAGGCCGGGGCCGGAGCCGAGGCCGGGACGAAGGCTGGTGGGACAGGCGACGCCGGGACCGGAGTCGACGGCGACGCCGGGAGCAACCCCATCAGGGCCCGCGGGGCCCGAAGGCGCACCGGAGGGACCTCGAGGCCCGAAGAGGCGGGCCATGGCCGACAGGAATTCCTGTATATCGGCCGGAGTCGCCCCCGAGCCCGGGTAGGGCGGGTACTGCGGGGGTAACTCGACAGGCACGTCCGGGGCCGCGGGGATGGTGCCGACAGGGACCTCAGCCGAGTCGCGAGACCGGCGAGGCGAAGTCTTAGAGCGATGACGCCGCTTAGACTTCTTGTGCTTCGACTTACCGGAGGAGCGCGAAGACTTTGAATCCGACGAACGGCGGGGACTCCGCGTCCGGCCCCTCGACCTCTCCCGGGACCGGGGCTTGGTGCGGCGCGGAGCCGAATGCCGGACTTCGAGGAGCTTTCGAGACCGCTCTCGCAAAGCCTTAGGATGAAGTTTCCGGCAGTCAGGACACGACTTCGTGTCGTGGTCTCGGCCGAGACAAAAGAGACACTCGAGGTGCGGGTCCGTGATCGACATCATGCGACCACATTCCTCGCAGGGCTTAAAGCCGGGCATCCCTACGACACCTTAGGAGTCGTGAAGACTCGTTGAAGAAACAGTGAAAAAATTCACCAAAAAAGATAGTCAAAAAGTGACTAGGGCACTGCTCTTCCCGGATCTGCGCTTACTGGCGCGGAAAAAGAAGAACTGACGTCAGCGCGCAGGGGCGGCGTCTAAGTACTGCCCGCGACGTCATCCCGGCGATCACGACGCCGACGACGGACGCGGAGCCGCACGACGCCGCCTACCGACGCGCAAGGGTACTGCTACGCAAAAAACTTTCCGGATCCAGCTTGACGCCTGGGGATATTCTAAGGTAAGGAATCTGTCACTAACGTGTCTCTTTCAGATATGTGCATAACTTATTCTTCCGATGTATATTTCCACACACAGATTCCTCACCTTTTGAATCAGAAGTCATGCAGTTCAAAAAGGAAGTGGGTCTGAGGAGTGGACGTTCCCACACAGAATGGGCAGAATGGACAAAATGCTCCTCTCAGCAGGCCGGAGTGTCAATACAATAGTGCCTGGTGAAAGTACGGACAGAAGCCCAGGTTTAAGTCTGGCAGATGTCTAAGACAGGAGCACCCTGAGCCAGTGCTGTATTTAAAGCCTTCACTCTGCTGAAATGAGCCCGGATGCCCTCAGAAAGATATTTTTTGGCCAGGGATAAAAGCTTAATGTAGAGGACAATCCAAGGTTCCTTTCTGGACCACCTTTCCATTCTTCACAGTGATGAAACCAATAAACAGCTGATCATCAATGAAATGCTACTTCATTCGATCAATGCAGAAACTAATAGCACTTCGCAGATCTAAACACTGCAATCTCTGCTCCTCCTTGCATGGATGTGGGGGAACAAAAGTAAGAGGGATGCTTAACAGACTGACTCACGTGAAAGGGTGACGCCAATTTTAGAAAAAAGGAGGCATTGTCTGGAAACAAAGTTGTATCTGACAGATGGACTGACAAAGCCTGAAACTTGGCATTGCAACGTGCAGAAGCAATTGCAATGAGGAGCAGAGCTTTTAGAGTAAGAAATAAAAGAGTGCAGATATGGAGCAGCTCAAAAGGCACACATAAGGAAGGTCGAAACTAGAAAGAGTTCCCAATGTGGCATACTGCAGGGAGCAGGATAAAATGTATGTGACAGCCCGTCAAAGAAACGCATCACAACAGGTAATCTGACTAAGGAGGGCTGAACAGGTATATGGGGAAAGGCAGATAAAGCCAATAACTAAGCTTTAGCTGTCCAAAGCGAAATCTTGTTGGGCGAAACATAAGCCAAACAACAATGCAATAGACAACTTTGCCTGCAAATGATCAAAACATTTCTCCTCACACCACGAGGCAAAGTGAATTCAATAACCTGAGTGTTTAGATGTGGTGGAAGGACGGCGAATGACCAGAAATACATCCACTTCTTTAGCCAGAAGGTCCATGAACTCATCAGTTGGTCCAGCTCCTTTCCCACATATGAAGGAGTACATTTTGGAGGTTCAAATAAAACAACGTGCCTTACTGCTGGGGCAGTAGGTCCTCCTGAACTGGACAGGGAAGCCGAATTGGAGTCCCGATGCTCCAGGTCAGCAGTTTTGCCGAAACAGACGCTTACAGGGTCACCAGAAAGAAATTTACTGAGTGCCTTCTCACTTCCCTGAGAACGAGTGGTATTAGAGGTAGTGGCAAGTAAGCGCATAAAAGTTTATTTTCAACCAAAGACAGAATGTGTCTCATCAAAGAGAAAAATGAAGGGTGCAAAAGGTGGGACACTAAAGACCCCTGAGCAAAAATCCACTGAACTAGAGCCGTGTGTAGATGCTACTTGTGGTCGGCAAGTTGAACGTGCTGAACTTGTCCATCCTGATGTTGAGAGAACCCGCTAGATGACTTGCTCATCGTGAGATTACGTTGAACACTACCCAGCGCTACTTGCAAGCCCAAGCAACATGCCTGTTGCAGTACAGGTCGTTTTGTTGGTCAGCACCTGAATTGCCTTGCTGCTTAGAAATGACAGGAACGCTTTCCAGAGCCAGGAATAAGGAACGCAGTCCCAACAGATTTATTTGGAGGCACTGCTCTGATGGGAACTAGAGACCCTGGACTGCCACATCACCTATGTGACCTCCTCAGCTGACGGAGAATGCATCTCTTATAATTGTGGCATCTTACGGAGAAGAGGACAATGACCTGCAGCACATATGATTTGCATTAAATCGCAAGTCTTATAATGCCTCTTCAGAAATGCTAAACCGGTTTGAAAGGCACCCCCAATGCTGGATCCATTGCAGGCACAAGTTCAAGTAAGAGCCGCAGGCGTGACTGAGCTACGGGCACTAGCAGAATACAGAAGGCTAACAGACCCAGCAGATTCCAAACTGTCAAGGCTGGAAGAACAACTCTCGCCAAAAAATCAGGATTGTAACCTGAATGTTCTGGACTCACTGCTGGGGCTGAGGGGCATTCAAGTGACTGTCTCCATGGCTCTGAGACAGAGAAGTGGCAGGCTCTGTGCGGGTTTTGATGGGGAACCACAGGTTCAATAGCAGCATTATACTTTGCAGTTGTTCCGAAACTAGCTTTGTAGAGCCCACCTTCAACAGCCAGTCATCAAGTACAAGACATATATTCTTGATCATAACCCGTTAAAATGGGTTGCAACATATGAACATGACCTTTGTAAAGACCCAAGGGGCTGATGTAAGGCCAAAAGGACAGCAAATTGTAAGTGAGTGGAACCAATCACAAAACACAAGTATGAAAGTGTCTTCTGTAGTCCCAGGTACACTAACCAGCCCTCTCGGTCCAAGGATAACAAGTCTTGAGCAAGGGTCATCACATTTGGAGGAATTAATTAAGAACTCAGAGTTCTAGTTCTATCACAGGCCTCCGTCTTTCTTGGGCCCAGGAAGTCAGGAGTAACACCCAAGTTACCAGTAAGGGCACTAACTCAATCACGCCCTTGTTAAACATCAACACCTCTCTGGAGAGGATTTGCACATGATCCATGGGAACCAGCTTAAAGATCAAGAAACGTGGGGTGGGAGGAATTTGAAAAGGTAGGGCATAATCAAATTGAACGATATGTATATCTCGCTGATCAGAGGTAAATGAATGCCAGTGAGACAGTAAATTACTTATTTGGCCTCCCACTGGGGGGTTGTTCCGTTCAAGGACAATCTAAATAGGCTTTTGTGCGGTACTCAATGAAAAGGAGGAAAAAGACTTTCTGCTGTTGTCCCCTCACCTCCACCTGCCTCTGAAGGGCCAAAGGTTTTATGTAGGCAGCTGTATTCACTGTGACAGTTGATGCTGATGGAAGGCGAAGCCCCTCGAGAAACCTGCGATACTGCTAGTGAAATTGGCAATGGGGGAAGTCAGCTCCATAAAGCATACCAACTACTGGTCTTAATATCAGTGGAAGAATTAGCGTTATCAACAAAAGGCTGGGCACCATCAAAAGGCATATTTATCAAGCAGCCCTGAAAGTATTAGAAAAACACCCTTAAAGCGCATCCGGCAATGTCTGCGGATGATAACACTGGCCCTCACAGACCAGGCAAAAGAATCCATTATGTTCAGGCCAGCACAAAAGATCCGTTGGTCGCATTCTGTCCAGTTAGTACAGTTTGAGCAAAGGATCAGAGGAGATCCTTCAACAATGCAGACAGGACTCCTTGAACCATATCCTAAAGACTATGGCAGCAGGCAAGAAGCCTTCAGGGAATGCAGTGCCAAACTGCCCAATAAAAAAAAACGTTTTGTCCATGGCATTAATCAGCTTCAACTACCTGTCCAGAGGGGTAGGAGGAAATTATTTCAGGCTAACCTTGCAAGTGGACACCTGCACCACTATGCTTTCAGGTGATGTTTGCTGCCTCAGAAACATGGGGTCGCCATGCCCTGGTCTATAATGCTTTTCATTGGGGAGGTAAACAGCTGGGGCCAAAAATGGCTTTGGCCAAGCTGCCATAAAATTATCTACTAGCGCCTCATTAAAAGGTAAAAGAGATTTAGATACGGTAGGCCCAGTCTGAAGAATGCCCATATATAAATTGGCACTAATTTCTTCTGATAGTAGAGGAAGTTTCAACACTTTTGCAGCCACGTTAATTACCATCGCCAAAGAAGGACTCTCATTAGTGTAAAGACCATGCGGAGACTCAAGGGCTGTCTTGGGGAAAGTATTAAGTCAACAGGCATTTTCCAAGTCTAAGTAAAGGTCAGCATCAGTATAATTGTGGGGAAATAATTGATATACCTCATTATCATCATCAAGTGAGACACTAGGAAGCATCTGAATCGCATAAGTGAGATTCAAATATGGCTTGATTCCTAGCAAACCTTTGACCACATGGCAGCAGAGCAGTCAGGGGTTCGTCTTTGAACTAGGGTAGTGATTCTGTTGTTGTGGAACGTGGTTTTAGGCAGAATCTCATGGAGGACAGTTCCAACTCTACAACCAGCGCAAGTGGATATGGCACCAACATCAATGGAGTCACTGGCAGCACCAGTGGGTTGACAACCAGGAAGGTCTTCGGCAAGGGAGTAGAGTTACAGCCCAGCGCCAATAGTGTAAGGTGCAGGCTTTCAGCAGGGTGAGCCGATGCGAAGGACCCACCTATGAAAGAGCGATTAGGGACCCTGAAGTCTCCTTGGGGCCAAAAGGTGTATAAGCGGGAGGCAGAGTGACACTGAAAAATATTGCAGCATGGCCTCTTTGAAGGCTGCAGCCTGCTGAGGATTTGAAGATGGCCTGAGAAATTTGGGCATGTCTTTTCAAGGATTGCAGTGGGCTTGGATGAGGAGAATGAAGTCCAACACTGTGGACACCAACAGAGCAACCTTTTCCACGAACTGGAAAGTCCAGCAGTCTTGTTGAAGGTGCTCTTGTGCTTTTAGTTGGAAGTCTTTTCAATACAAAAGGGAGCGATTGTCAGAGGATTTGGAGTGGTGTTTAGGCTCAAGATACCACAGACTGACATTGTGCACTTCCGTGACCACAATCTGCTTGTGACATTATAGGCTTCAATGGCGACATCCTAATTACACTGCTAAAATTAAATGTAGAATTTGTTCAAAATCAAACCAAAATCGAAAAACCAGATCTGAGTTGAAGAGTGTGGAAAAAAATTAACTGAAATGAAAAGGTGGACCATATATGCTGCTCTGTGTTGTCACTCCCGGGGCGGGATAGATCAGTGGTGGAAGCTCACGGCACCACCTACTGGTGTAAAAGATATTAAAGCTTTTCTGATTAGTCTGGCACCTGTTATGATTCAAACTGTGGAATCTGCAGGAAAAATATCCATCAGAAACTGATTTTGTTTTCAGGAAAAGGGTAACTTGAAAGAGTAGATTATGTCCAACAGAGTTTAAAATTCCCCTTCTAAAGTCAGGATACAAAAGTATTCAGCAATTAGAATTATGCTCTGTTGTGAAACAATTTTCATTCAAGTACTGACCAAAGGTTTCTGAAAATAAATCAGTGACTGTGTTCTCACAGTAGCTAGATTCCTGGGCACGTAGGGCCAGGGCAATCGTTTTGCTATAATACTCTAAGTAGTTATTCCATATGTATATTAATTCACTAACTAGAAAAAGCGTCAGGTAGTGGAGTCACCAGAGAAAAATGATGGGCTCCATTTTCAACAAAGCTAATAGTTAGTTATATACATAATCCAAAAATAGGGGTGGTCCTTTTTTTAAATAAAGGTTTTTAGTCTCAAAACAAGCATTTCTCTCCTTAACTGGCTCACATAAGTAGAGAGAGGGTTTTAAGGTCCATGGATGCACCAATCTTAAACCAGTCTTGGAAATCTAGTGGAACCAACATTTTGTTAATTTAAACTAGTCTGTCAACCAAAACATTGATATAGAGGTAAAAGCAATGCTTTTCACTTCACTTACGTTTTTTCACATTTTCTTGCTTCTTTGTGTGATTTTTAGGAGTGCCTTCACTGTAGCCTGGTTTATGAAACTGCATACAACTTCCTAGTTTCTGTTCTGAAGGTATAGTTGTACACTGAAAATTAAGGTACATCTTTAAACAAACTTCCATAGTAGTCTCTTGTAGAAGATCCCTCTCGTAATCCTTTTTTTTTTTTTTTTTAAGTAGAACAAAGTTACTTTTTTCAGCAACAAAATTCTGCATATGTCCATTAAAATTTGGAAGACTCAATAGCTTAGCATAGTTACTGGCACAAACTGCCTACATTTCCACCAACGGAAAGTAACAGTTTGGCGGATCACTCTGACATACCAACAGTCCTGAGAGGCAGTAAACATTTGAATACCATGGAAGCTAAATAGTGGGTGAACAATAATGCACAAGTTACTAACTTGTGTAACGATATATCTGTAAGAGACAGTAGTTAGTGACAGATTCCTTACCTTAGAATATCCCCAGGCGTCAGGCTGGATCCGGGAAAAGTTTTTGCGTAGCAGTACCCTTGCGCGTCGGTAGGCGGCGTCGTGCGGCTCCGCGTCCGTCGTCGGCGTCGTGATCACCGGGATGACGTCGCGGGCAGTACTTAGACGCCGCCCCTGCGCGCTGACGTCAGTTCTGTACACGACTTTCCGCGCCAGGAACGCAGAGCCATGCAAGAAGCTGACATAGGTGTCTGAAAAATACTAGGGCCCTGAAAGGGATTTCCTTAACCCTAGAAATCAGTTCGCAGAACGGGGAGGATGGGTGGGCGGTAAGGAATCTGTCACTAACTACTGTCTCTTACAGATATATCGTTACACAAGTTAGTAACTTGTGCATCTGAAAGAGACACGTTAGTGACAGATTCCTTACCTTAGAATAGATACCCCAGCAATACCAACCCCGGTGGTGGGTCTGCGAACAAAGATCAGACAAGGAAGTCCTGGAGGACAGAACGGCCAAAGAAGCCGTCCCTCCGGACCTGACTGTCAAGGCAGTAATGCTTTGTAAACGTGTGCAGCGAGGCCCACGTAGCTGCCTGACATATAACCGGCAGCGGAACACCACGGCCCAAGGCCGTCGTAGCAGCCGTTGCCCTGGTGGAATGGGCACGCAGCCCAACAGGAGGCTCCTTCTTAGCCAAAGAATAGCAGGTCTTGATGCACAAGGTAACCCAGCGGGAGATGGTCCTCTTGTGCACCGCCCGACCTTTTTGGCGCCCACGTAGCCAACAAAGAGCTGGTCATCCACCCGGAAGTGTTTTGTGCGGTCAATATAGAAGGAGAGCGCACGTTTTGGGTCCAGACGGTGGAGCCTCTCTTCCTCTCTGGAAGGATGCGGAGGCGGAAAGAAGGTGGGCAAAGTGATGGTCTGCCCAATGTGGAAAGCAGTAACCACCTTTGGCAAGAAGGACGGACGCGTCCGAAGAACAACCTTGTCTGGATGAACAGACAGAAAGGGAGGTTTGCAAGATAGAGCCTGGAGCTCACTCACCCGCCGAGCGGAGGGGATGGCCACCAGAAAGGCTGTCTTCAGAGTCAGAAGACGAAGAGGACAGTTATGTAGAGGCTCAAAGGGAGCGCACATTAAAAAGGTAAGAACCAAGTTCAAGTCCCACTGAGGCATCACAAACGGAACAGGAGGAAGAGGTGTGTAATGCCTTTTAAGAACCTGTTAACAACAGGGGACTTGAAAAGGGAGGGCTGATCAGGGAGCCTGAGGAAGGCCGAGATAGCACAAAGATAACCCTTGATGGTACCCAGGGCAGAACCCCGTTGGGCCAGAGAGAGAAGGAACAGAAGGACCTCAGAAAGAGGGGCAGAAAGGGGATTCACAGCCTTTGCTGTGCACCATGCCACAAATTTGTTCCACCTGCAGGCGTATACCACCTTAGTGGAGGGACGCCTGGCTGCCAGAATCACATCACAAACTTCGGGAGGCAAGTCGAAAGGAATCAACTGCCGCCGCTCAATCTCCATGCAAGCAGGTGTAGACTGGACAGGTTCGGGTGGAGGACCGTCCACTGCTGCTGCGACAGAAGATCCTCCCGAAGAGGCAGACGGATCGGGGGATCTACGCTCATATTGAGTAGCTCGGGATACCAAACTCTTCGAGCCCAGTCCGGAGCCACAAGAATGACTTGGGCCCGGTCGTGCCGAATCTTCTTCAACACTCTGGGTAGAAGTGGTATAGGCGGAAAGGCGTACAATAGACCGCAATTCCACTCGTGACGAAAAGCGTCGCCGAGCGAGTGCCGCCTTGGAAATTCCAACGCGCAGAACTGATGACATTGCGCGTTCTCTTCGGTGGCGAATAGATCTAACCAAGGCTCTCCCCACTGTAGAAAGAGTCCTTGCGCCACTTCCGAGTGAAGACGCCATTCGAGATCCATCATGCACCGGCGGCTGAGTTCGTCCGCCCTGGCGTTCAGGGAACCTGCCAGGTGTTGAACCATCAGGAACATGCCCTGATGTTCCAGCCATGTCCAGAGGCGCAGAGCCTCCTGACAAAGGGTCCACGACCCCACCCCGCCTTGTTTGTTGCAGTACCACATGGCAGTGGTGTTGTCTGTGAACACCTGCACTACCTTCCCTTTGACAGAGGGAAGGAATGCCTTCAGTGCAAGTCGGATCGCCCGGAGCTCCAGAAGGTTGATATGGAGCCGGGACTCCGCCGGAGACCAGAGGCCTCTGATCTCCGCCTCTCCCATGTGACCGCCCCATCCCAGAAGGGACGCGTCCGTCACAACTGTGTGCTCTGGCTGGGGAAGGGAGAGGGATCTGCCCATGACCCATTGCCGGTTCGAGAGCCACCACTGCAACTGTCTTGCAGTCCCCTCCGAGATCTGGACGTGATCGGACAGGTTGCCCTGGTGCTGCGCCCACTGGAACTTCAGGTCCCACTGCAGAGCCCGCATATGCCATCTGGCATGATTGACCAGCAGGATGCAGGAGGCCATGAGGCCCAGCAGCCTCAGGGTCATCCGTACCGAAACCCAGGATAAAGGCTGAAAGATCGGAATCATAGCCTGAATATCCCGGACTCGCCGTTCGGGAGGATAGGCCCGAAACTGCGTCGTGTCCAGAACCGCTCCGATGAAAAGGAGCTGTGGAGAAGGAATCAGATGCGACTTCGGCACATTGATGGAGAACCCCAGCGAGTGCAGGAGTTCGGCCGTAGTCTGGAGGTGGGAGACGACTGCCTGGGACGAGCCCGCCTTCAGCAGCCAGTCGTCGAGGTAGGGGAAGACTGAAACCCCTGCCCGGCGCAGATGAGCTGCGACCACCGCCATCACTTTCGTGAACACCCGAGGGGCACTGGTAAGGCCAAAGGGGAGCACGGTGAACTGAAAATGCTCGGGGCCTACCGTGAACCGAAGGTAACGCCGGTGGGCCGGCAGGACGAGGGATGTGGAAATATGCGTCCTGCAAGTCCAATGCTACCAACCAGTCTCCAGGGTCGAGGGCAGTCAAGACCTGAGCTAGGGTGAGCATCTTGAACTTGTCCTTCCGGAGGAAGCGATTGACGTTCCGGAGGTCCAAGATAGGACGCATGTCCTCCTTGTCCTTTTTGGGCACCAGAAAGTAGTGGGAGTAGCAACCACGCCCTACTTCTGGGGTCGGAACATGCTCGATGGCCCTTTTGGTCAAGAGGGCCGTGACTTCCTTCTGTAGAAGCACCAAGTGATCCCCTGACATGCGGTGGAATTGAGGTGGCATGGCTGGGGGGTGGTCTCGAAGGGGAGGGAGTAGCCCCTTCGGACAATGTCCAAGACCCACCTGTCCGAGGTGATGGTACGCCAGTGGGGAAGGTGATGGCGGACCCTGCCCCCTACTGGCGTGCTGTGCACCTGAAAGGAGGGACTAGGAGGGCTTGGAGGCCGCGGACGGGTTGGAGGTGGTGGCCTGACCCGCACGCTGGTTGCCCGATCCGCCACGGCGGAATCCACGTCCTCGGCCACGCGAAGACGCCTGCTGCGCGGGCCGGTGGCTGGGCTGCTGACGTGAAGGGCGCCCCTACCGTGGCCACGATAGGGGCGAAAAGCAGAAGTCAGCGGAGGGCGTGTAGCAGAAAGGCCCAGGGACTTGGCAGTAGCCCGTGAGTCCTTAAAGCGCTCCAACGCATGGTCTGCTTTGGACCCAAAAGACCGACTCCATCAAAGGGCATGTCCATGAGAGTATTCTGGACATCCCCTGAAAAACCAGTGGTTCTCAGCCAGGCGTGGCGTCGGAGCGCCACCGTCGTTGCAATAGACCTGCCCAGCGAGTCGGCGGTGTCAAGGCCACAACGTATAGTGTATTTAGCCGCATCCCTTCCTTCCGCAATGGCGTGGGAAAGCAGTGTCTGGACCTCCTCAGGACACTGGGGCAAAACATCCGCCACCGAATCCCACAGGGAGTGGGTATATCGGCCCAAAAGTCAAGCGGTGTTAACGGACTGCAAGCCAGCACTGGAGGAAGAAAAACCTTTCTTCCCAAACTGATCCAGGCGTTTGGATTCCCTATCCGGAGGGGCGGTAGGGAAGGCGGTTTGGGAAGCGGAGGCTTGGACAACCAAGCTCTCAGGAGTGGGGTGGACAGAGAGAAACAGGGGGTCGCCCGGAGCTGGGCGATGGCGTCGTGACACGTTCCGATCCACAGGAGCCCCTGTGTTGGGCTTGGACCAGGCGCCCAAGAGAACGTCAGTGAGGGCGTCGTTAAACGGCAGCACAGTCTCCGCAGAGGAGGCTGCCGGCTGAAGCACCTCTGTCAAGATGTTAGGCTTGACCGTTAAAGTAGGGAGTTGGAGGCGTAAGGCCCCAGCCGCCCTACGCAACACCGTACCAAAATTGGCTCCCTCCTCCGTAGCCACGGGAGGAGACAGCATGCCAATGTCAGGGGAAGTATCCAGAGCACTGGCCTCCCCTAGACTCTCTGTCCAGTCCTCATCGTACTGACAGTGTCGTGTCAGAGGGTCATCAGACCCCTCCCAGTCCAACTGGTCCTCCTCTGATTCAAAATAAGGAGGAGGAGGGACAGTTGGGACCCAAGGTCCCATTGGCGCCGGAGCCGGCGTCGGCGACGTCGGTCCGGAGCCATGTCCGGAGCCGGAAGGAACTGGGGGATGACGCCGCCCGGAGCCCAGGGCGGCGTCGAGAACGGCACCGGAGACATCGGGCGCCGGCGGAGGTGTGGTTAGGTCGACCGGCGTCGATGGGGGTTGTGGAGCCGGGATCGAGGCCGGGGCCGGAGCCGGGATCGAGGCTGGAGGCACGGGCGACGCCGGGGCCGGAGCCGTCGGCGACGCCGGAGCAACCCCATCAGGGCCCGCGGGGCCTGAAGGCGCACCGGAGGGGCCTGAAGGCCCGAAGAGGCGGGCCATGGCCGACAGGAATTCCTGCACTTTGGCCGGATCCGCCCCCGAACCCGGGAAGGGCGGGTATGGCGGGGGCGACTCCACAGGCATGTCCGGGGACGGTGCCGGGAGGGGCCTCAGCCGAGTCGCGAGACCGGCGAGGCGAAGTCCTAGAGCGATGATGCTTTTTGGACTTTTTGTGTTTCGACTTACCGGACGAAGAAGACTTCGACGCCGACGACCGGTGTGGACTCCGCGATCGACCCCCTGGACCTCTCACGCGACCGGGGCTTCCGCGGAGCCGAATGCCGGGCCTCCAGGAGCTTTCGAGACCGCTCTCGCAAAGCTTTCGGGTTAAGGGCCTGGCATTCGGGACAAGACTCCGTGTCGTGGCCTCGGCCGAGGCAGAAGAGACACTCCCAATGCGGGTCGGTGACGGACATCATCCGCGCACAGGCGCCGCAACGTTTGAAACCGGGCATCCCTACGACACCTTGAGAGATGAAAAAACAGTGAAAAAATTCACCAAAAAGTATGCTAAAAAAAAAAATGACCAGGTTTTTTTTTTTTCTGGCGCGGAAAAAGAAGAACTGACGTCAGCGCGCAGGGGCGGCGTCTAAGTACTGCCCGCGACGTCATCCCGGCGATCACGACGCCGACGACGGACGCGGAGCCGCACGACGCCGCCTACCGACGCGCAAGGGTACTGCTACGCAAAAAACTTTCCGGATCCAGCCTGACGCCTGGGGATATTCTAAGGTAAGGAATCTGTCACTAACGTGTCTCTTTCAGATATATAATATAATAATCTAGACCATGAAATCTAGTATTACAGGCAAATCTTGATCTGCATTTCAAAACACAGCATAAGTAGAATCATCCAAATAGCAGGTAGAGAGCAGAGTAAAAAAACATTAAAGGAAGGAACTTACGTAGGACTATCCTGTCAACATAATGAGTGAGGGGATGTAACCAAACCGTTCCAACAGCCAAATACAAAAACTATAATGCCCTTTGGATTACACCTAGAAACTAGGGAATACACGATTAGCCTCTTACAATGGGGTATTCCCTAACTCATTATACCTGTTCTTGAAAGGAATAGGGATCAAGGGAGTAGAGGACGTTGAATTTTATTCTATAGGCGAACAAGGTTTAGTATGTTCTGTTACAATTAACAGCAATACAGTCACATTGGCAGGTAACTACACTTACAGTAAGAGGTGTGCATTGCGGCGTACTAGTCATTGCTCTAAAAATACAGATCTTACAAATTACAGCACGAAGAATAAAAAGGGTTGCAACTTAAGCTGTTTTCTTTCCCTATTTTGTTTTAATGAATTAACAACCTTCGCAATATCAAACAAAAAGTTTAAAACTCTAAATGTTGTGAAATTTTGAAATGGGAAGTGTGCTGCAAGGTAGGGCCAGATAGAGAACCAAATACAGCCTTGGCATATCACTTCATATCAGCCACACGCTACATTCACTTGATGTAGCGTGTGGCTGTAGCAGACCCCGAACGTGTTCAGGTACTTAGTGAATCACCAACACCCCCAGTACAAGGAAGCACCTTGCCAGCAGGTGTTTGCTGTCCTGGTGGCAAGACTGCCTGAAGGAAAAACATTTCTACCCATTGCATCTATGTGCTTCGATTCTCTGGTACTGCACTGGGATATGTGTGGCTTCATATTCTGCTTAGTTTGCACCACTTCTGTTTCTAGATTAGCGTGATCTAATAGAAATTTAAGGTTTGAGGAAGCC
This sequence comes from Calotriton arnoldi, assembly GCA_963921515.1. NCBI lineage: Eukaryota > Metazoa > Chordata > Amphibia > Caudata > Salamandridae > Calotriton > Calotriton arnoldi. The sequence goes on along the minus strand of CAWUFW010005262.1, from coordinate 325,221 downwards.
CATCTGTGTTTGTACTTTTCCAGTAGTGGAGACCAGCACCAATGGCCTAAGTGGTGCGTATCAGAGTCTAACTTCATGTTAGATGACTGTCACTCCATCCTATGCTTTTTGAACCTATGTTTCATAAATGGCTAGGGAGACCTATTGTTGAAAAAGAATCACTTTTATGAAGACTCCCTGATAATCCTCAAAGGAGAGAAAGATTAAGAGCTCTTCTACTTGAGATGTGCTAGAAACAGCATTCAAGAGCTCTGGTCAGGGATCAGTTGTTAAAGAGGCAGACCGTAGGCACCGTATACAGTTTAAACAACAGCATCTGCCTCTCAAAATTCGGGTAAGGAACAAAACCGGATACCTTAGTAGGCGACTGTAGGAAACTGGAATTTTGTTGCAGTTGTCCCCCCACCTTTTGCCCCCTTAAGAACTACTAGGTGCTGGTTTTCGACTGACAGTGCACTGAAGCCTGCTAACCAGTAAACGGTACCCCTGGTACCTAGTACAACAACCAGCCAGCATCACCCTGGAAGTGGAGGAGTCACTGCCTTGCAGCCTGCAGGCACCGAATCGCATCAACCTTGTACACCGTTCTGCTGATCCCAGGGTCCACCGAAGAAGCAGCACCCCAGGAGGAGGTTTTCCAGGCTCCCAGAGGTCAGCCCCATCTCTCCAGCGAGTTTTGAGAGACTAGACCCTCCAGCAGCACCAATACCCTGGGTACCAGAGCCCTTGCAGCAGCCAAGGCTCGTTTGTTGTCCAATCCAGACTCCAAAGCTGCCAACACCGACCAGCTGACGAGGGACGTCAGCATCATCGAGGCCAAAAGAAAAAAACAGCAAAAAGAACAACTGATGGACAGAATGCTGAACAATGTCAAACACTCACCCCCAGTACAAGAGATCTTGGCCTAAATCCTTCGTCTTTTTGCTCCCCAAACGGAGATGGAAAATTTACAGTAAAACATGCTAAAACAGATGGTTATAGGTACGCAACATTTTCTGTTCATAGCATGTGTGGCTGTAGATACACATGCTCTGGATAGGCAGTAAAGCACTTTCTCTCCAAGTGGTTACTAGAGAGCAGATGATGCAGATGTTTGGAACAATGTTTTTAACACAGTTTGGCCAACTAAAGCATGTTGATGGGTTTGAATGTCCACATGGTAGTGTTTTGTAAAAGCATGTTCGCCAAAGGGATGTTATCTAGTAATGCTCCAGTGGCTTTCTTTTTGCACATGGAAGGTGCTTTAGGAGGCACAGATAGTGTGCACATGGCCTTGGCATAGCACGTTTGTATGCAATTTCTTTATTGTATATGGTGATTATTGAACAAGTTACTTACCTTCGGTAAAAATGTATCTGTAAGAGACATACATTAGTTATAGATTCCTTAACGGTTTACATAAACGTATTACTGTTAATTTGACCATATCTAGTTAAATTATAACATGGACAGCCTACTTGGAGGACCAAATGTGATATTCGCTTCATCCCTCAACATTTGTTTACAGTAATCCAACACTGTCTGCAGATGAAGGCACTACAAAATCACTTGAATTTTATGTATTTATTTATAATCTGTTTTTAATTTCAAAAGATCTGTATTGGTCAATATGGATGCTTTTTCTATGCACACATTGTAAAGGTTTTATCTGAAAGAGACCATTAGTTATAGATTCCTTACCTTAGAATTAACCCCAGGCATCAGACTGGATCCGGAGAAGTTTTTTCGGCGCAGTACCCCTGCACGTCGGTAGGTGGCGTCTGTCGACTCTGATTTCGTCGTCGCGTCGTGGTCGCCGGGATGACGTCACGATGTCTACTTAGACGCCGCCCCTGTGCGCTGATGTCAGTTCTGACACAACTTTCCACACCAGAAGCGCAGAGCCACGTAAGACACTGACCACTGGTGCACAAAACTAGGGCCCTGCAAAGGAGTCCCTATCCCTAAAAGTCAGTTTGCAGAACGGGGAGGATGGGTGGGGCGGTAAGGAATCTATAGCTAATGTATGTCTCTTACAGATGCATCGTTACCGAAGGTAAGTAACTTGTTCATCTGAAAGAGACCATTAGTTATAGATTCCTTACCTTAAAATAGATACCCCAGCAATACCAACCACGGAGGTGGGTCTGCGAACTAAGTTCACACCAGGAAGTCCTGGAGAACAGAACGGCCGAAAAAGCGGTCTCTCCGGACTTGGCTGTCCAGGCAGTAATGCTTAGTAAACGCGTGCAGGGATGCCCACGTGGATGCCTGGCAGATGTCGACCAGCGGAACTCCACGTCCCAAAGCAGTAGTAGCTGCCGTCGCCCTGGTAGAGTGGGCGCGCAGTCCTACTGGAGGTTCCTTTTTAGCCAAAGAATAACAGATCTTGCATAGGACAACCCATCGAGAGATTGTACACTTGTGCACTGCCCGACCTTTCTTTGCGCCCACATAACCCACGAGGAGTTGATCGTTCACCCGGAAGTCTTTAGTGCGGTCAAGGCAGAAAGACATCGCACGTTTTGGATCCAGACAGTGGAGTCTCTCCTCCTCTTTGGAAGGGTGCGGGGGCGGGAAGAAGGTGGGCAATGTGATGGCCTGACCTATGTGGAAAGAGGTAACCACTGTGGGCAGAAAAGAGGGGCTAGTACTGAGGACTACTTTATCTGGATAGACAGTAAGAAAGGGAGGCCTGGAAGATAAGGCTTGAAGCTCATTCACCCTGCGAGCAGAGGTGATGGCAAGCAAGAAAGCAGTCATCAAAGTAAGGAAACGTAGAGGACAATTATGCAGTGGCTCAAAGGGAGCACAAATCAGATAAGTGAGGACAAGATTCAAGTCCCACTGGGGCATTACGAAAGGAGAAGGAGGAAAGAGATGAGTAATGCCCTTCAGAAATCTATTAACAATAGGGGACTTGAAAAGAGAAGGCTGATCAGGAAGGCAAAGAAAGGCCGAAAGATAGCCTTTCAGAGTGCCCAGAGCAGAGCCCTGCTGGGCCAAAGAATGATTGAAGAGGAGAACCTCTGAAAGAGGGGCAGAAAGGGGATCCACAGCCTTTACTGTGCACCATGCCACAAATTTGTTCCATCTACAGGTGTATACAGTTTTAGTGGAGGGACTGGCTGCCAAGATGACATTACAGACTTCTGGAGGAAGGTCGAAAGCTGTCAATTGTCGCCGCTCAATCTCCATGCAAGGAGGTGAGACTGGACAGGTTCGGGTGGAGGACCGTCCCCCGCTGCTGCAACAGAAGGTCCTCCCGAAGAGGCAGTCTGATCGGAGGATCGATGGCCATGCTCAAGAGCTCGGGGTACCAGACTCTTCGTGCCCAGTCCGGAGCCACAAGAATTACTTGGGCCCGGTCGCGCTTGATCTTCTTTGGCACTCTGGGTAGAAGTGGTACAGGCGGAAAGGCGTACAGGAGGCCGCAATTCCACTTGCGACAAAAGGCATCGCCGAGAGAGTCCCGCCTTCGAAACTCCAACGCGCAGAACTGCTGACATTGCGCGTTCTCTTCAGTGGTGAATAGATCTAACCAAAGCTCTCCCCACCGCTGAAAGAGACCTTGCACCACCTCCGAGTGAAGACGCCATTCGTGATCCATCATGCACCGGCGGCTGAGTTCGTCTGCCCTGGCGTTCAGGGAAACTGCCAGGTGTTGAACCACCAGGGATATGCCCTGATGTTCCAGCCATTTCCAAAGGCGAAGAGCCTCTTGATATAGGGTCCACAACCCCACCCCGTCCTGTTTGTTGCAGTACCACATGGGGGTGGTGTTGTCCGTGAACACCTGCACTACTCTTCCTTTGACAGAAGGAAGGAATGCCTTCAGTGCAAGATGGATCGCCCGGAGCTCCAGAAGGTTGATGTGGAGCCCGGACTCTGACAGAGACCAGAGACCTGTGATCTCCGCCTCCCCCATGTGGCCGCCCCATCCCAGAAGTGACGCATCCGTCACTACTGTGAACTCTGGTTGGGGAAGGGAGAGGGATCTGTCACTGACCCAATCCTGGTTCATGAGCCACCACTGTAATTGACTTGCAGTCCCCCCCGAGATCTGGACGACATCAGAAAGATCCCCCTGATGCAGCGCCCACTAGAACTTCAAGTCCCACTGCAGATCCTGCATATGCCATCTGGCATGATCCACCAGCAGGATTCAGGAGGCCATGAGGCCCAGCAGCCTCAGGGTCATTCTCACCGAAATCTGGGATAGAGGCTGAAACATCGGTATCATAGCCCGAATATCCCGGACTCACTGCTCGGAAGGATAGACTCGAAACTGCGCTGTGTCCAGAACCGCTCTGATGAAAAGGAGCTTCTGAGAGGGAATCCGGTGCGACTTCGGCACGTTGATAGTGAACCCCAGCGAATGCAGGAGGTCCGCTGTAGTCTGGAGGTGGGAGACGACAGCCTGGGGCGAGCCCGCCTTCAACAGCCAGTCGTCGAGATAAGGGAAGACTGGAACCACTGATCTGCGCAGGTGAGCTGCAATCACCGCCATCACTTTCGTGAACACCCGAGGGGGTGCTGGTAAGGCCAAAGGGGAGCACAGGAAACTGAAAATGCTCGTGGCCTACCGTGAACCGTAGGTAACGCCTGTGGGCAGGCAGGACGGGGATGTGAAAGTAAGCATCCTGCAGTCCAACGCTACCATCCAGTCTCCAGGGCAGAAAAGACCTGAGCCAAAGTTAACATCTTGAACTTCTCCTTCCGGTGGAAGCGGTTGACGTCCCTGAGGTCTAAGATAGGACGCAGGCCTTTGTCCTTTTGTGTACCAGAAAGTAGTGGGAGTAGCAACCATGACCTACTTCTGGCACAGGGACGCGTTCGATAGCTCCCTTGGCCAGGAGAGCCGTAACTTCCTGGTGGAGAATGGCCAAATGATCCTCCGACATGCGATGGAGTGTTGGTGGCATGGAGGGAGGGGGAGTCTCGAAGGGGAGGGAGTAGCCTTTTCGGACTATCTGCAAAACCCACCTGTCAGACGTGATGTTGTGCCAGTGGGGGAGGAAATGGCGGATCCTGCCGCCCACTGGCAACTGGTGGCCCTGAAAAGTCGGACTAGGAAGGCTTGGAGGCTGCTGCAGGGGGGCATTGGTGGACTGGCCCGCCCACTGGCCCCCAGACCCACGACGTTGGGTCCCACGTCCACGGCCGCGCAGAGGCTGTGTAGCTTGCGCAGGCCTGTGGCTCTGGGTGGAGCATGGCGGGGCAACCCTTCCATAGCCACGAAAGGGGCGTAAGGCAGACTGCATGGGACGAGAGGTGGCAGCGAGGCCCAAGGATCTGACTGTAGCCCTAGAGTCCTTGAAATGCTGGAGAGCATTGTCCGCCTTGTCGCCAAACAGGCGACGGCCATCAAAGGGCATGTCCAAAAGGGTCGAATGAACATCCCCAGAGGAGTCAGTGCATCTCAGCCAGGCGTAGTGCCTCAGGGCTACTGACGTTCAAATCCTTCTACCCAGCGAGTTGGCGGTATCCAGCCCACACCGGATGGCGAACTTTGCTGCGTCTCTACACTCTGCGACAGCGCGGGTGAGCACGGCCCGGGCCTCCTCCGGGCACTGTGGCAGCACTTGCGCAACCGTGTCCCATACAGAGTGTGTGTAAAGGCCCAAGAGACATGCCGTGTTCACCGACCGCAGTCCTAAGCTGGCGGAAGAAAACATCTTCTTCCCAAGATGGTCCATCTTCTTGGATTCCCTATCGGGGAGAGCAGTAGGGAACGCGCCTTTGGATGTTGAGGCTTGGACACTCAAGCTCTCGGGGGTAGGGTGTTGGGAGAGGAAAAGTGGGTCGCCCGGGGCTGGGCGATGGCGTCGGGCAATCATCCTATCCACAGGAGCCCCTGTTCTGGGCTTGGACCAAGTGCCCAGAAGGATGTCAGTGAGGGCCTCATTAAAAGGCAGCAGGGGCTCCGAAGAGGCTGCTGCCGGCTGAAGCACCTCAGTCAGGAGATTAGTCCTGACAGCCACCGTAGGAAGCTCAAGGCCCAAGGCCTCAGCCGCCCTACACAACACCACAGCATAGGAAGCTCCCTCCTCCGTAGCCACGGTAGGGGGAGAAAGCATACCAAGGTCTGGGGAGGTATCCAGACCACTGGCATCACCCAACTCCTCTCTTCAGTCAGCTCCTCAAGTTGGTCTGCTAGAGGGTCACCAGACCCCTCCCAGTCCTCCTCACCCTCCTCTGGCTGCCACTCAGGGCGGTAAGGAACGCCAGGGATGAACAGAAGTACAAAAGTACCCTCCGGCGCCGGTACCGATGTCGGTCGACGTCGGTCTGGCGCCGTGTCCAAGTCGGTGGTGAGGCTGGGGTAGACGCCGGCAGGGAGCGCAGCCGGCATCGGGGGCGTCGCCACTGGATTCGGCGCCGGGGAGGTACCGTAAGGTCGACAGGCGCTGATCCGGATCCAGGCCTGGATCCATGGGGGCCCCGCACCGCCGAGGCCGGAGCCGCCGACATCGAAGGCCTAGGGCCCCCAGCAGAGTCCGCGGGGCCCGAAGGCGCGCCAGCAGAGTCAGGGCTGCCCAAAGATGGAGTGGAGGGCTTCATAAAAGGCACGAAGCTGGGCAGGGGAGGCTCCAGCTCCCAGAAAGGGAGGGAAGCGTGGAGCCATCCCAGCGGGCTCCAAAGACGGAGCCGGGGAGCGGCGATGCTCCGGGTCACGAGTCGAGTCGGCCGACAGAGAGAGAGAAGGCGAAGAGCGACGATGCTTCTTCGCCTTCTTCTTGTGCTTTGACTTACCCGATGAGTGCGAAGACTTCGACGACGAATGCGGATGGCTCCGTGACCGGTCCCGCGACCTTCCCCTCGACCGGGACCTCGAACGACACGGAGCTTGGAGACCGCCCCGCAAAGGCTTCGGATTCAGGGCCCGACAGTCGGAGCACAACTTCCAGAAACTGCTCGTTACAGAAGCGCTGCCGCGCTGTGCGAGCCTGCTCGGGGTGCATTTTGCCTTTTTAAACATTGCCTGTTTTAACATTGTTTTTAAAATATTAATAGTTGATTACCTGCACTCTGAATCAGGTTGCCATTTTGGGACTAGTCTGTGCTGTCTGCCAAGCCGCTCACCTGACCTGCAGTGCCAGTATGTAAGAGCGGGCCCGCCTCAAACCAGGTCAGCGTGCTAGTGGCTGCGACGCACGGGGGGGGCAAAACGGAATGCTGATGCGACCGCACAGCGGGCACGCCGAAGGCGCGCCAAAGGCATGCCCGTCTGCGCCCGTCGGCACCGTGCGCCAGGACCCCTGCCCGTTTTAACTAATGGCTCTAAACAAGGGTAAGTGTGGGAATCACACACTGGTCATTAGTGACATGCACACCTCCCCCAATATCTGTCCCCAGTGTAACTACTCCCTGACTAGCAACAATCTACCAGCCCCAACCCCGACCACAAGCTCTTCTGATGAGGTTACCCACCCATTGAACACTTCTAGGTTAATGAACAACTACCTTATGCTGGGAGGTCCACCATCCTCCACTTTCACACCCGACAATAACCTTCCATTATCAAAAATAGGCGCGCTAAAGGCCATCTTGCTTAATGCAAGATCGGTTATCAAACACAAGCTGGAGCTTAAATGCCTGCTGCAGCTAACTGATCCCAACCTAATTTTCCTTACGGAAACCTGGGCTACTCCCACCTCTGAACCGGACTCGCTCGCTGCGGTGCCTAGAATGGGACAAATGGGAGGAGGGATAGCAATCATCTATAGAGCAGAATATAAGCTCAAATTTGAGCCAGTACCCCTACCTGGAGCCGAAGCTATGACATTTAATATAAAAATTAGTAATAAGGTATCCTTCCATGATCTGCTCCTTTACAGACAACCAGGGCCTAAGGCACCATTTATACAGGGCCTACTCTCCTTCATGGAGTCCTGTCTGGACACCTCTTCGTTCACAATACTAGGCGATTTGAATTTTCATTTGGAACTCCTCACGGACTCCTCGACCATGACACTACTTGATAATCTGGAGGGCTTTGGCCTGTCACAGATAGTAGTAGGTCCTACACATAAGGCGCTTCACACATTGGATGGAATTTTTACCAACCATACCGCAATTGAGATTAATAGAATACTCCCGCTAACATGGACAGACCATAGGGCGATATTTTTTAATCTTCCTGATGGACATACCCCAACCATATCAGCAGCACGCCAACCCCCAGCCTACGCACGGTCCTGGCGGAATATTACCCCCGACGCCCTAACCAACCTGCTGGTCAATAACGTGCCGACGCTAGCGTCTGACTCCAATGCGGATAGCTACGATAATTGGATCAGATCAGCCATAGACCATCTGGCTCCTATAAGATCGGTTAACCAACGAAGGCACAAAACTACCCCTCCTTGGTACTCCGCAGAGCTAAAAACCTTAAAATCCAAATGCAGATGCTCAGAACGTGAATGGAGGGTGGACTATAGCGTAGAGGGTAAAAACAACTATAACCGTATACTAACAGAATACAAAGCTGCTATCATTAAGGCCAAAAAGGAATTCTACACCAGTAAGATAGAGGGGGCAAAGAACTCTACCAGAGAGCTTTTTCAGACTGTCACTGCGCTATCCAAGCTCCAACAGGGAAATCGGTTTACCCCTGATCAGACCTTATGTGACAAAATGGCCTCTTTCTTCCAATCAAAAGTCCAAACAATTTACAGGGAACTGGAAGGGTCAGGCTCCGTCCCCCCAAATCCACAGTTGACTTCAAGGGAGGAGGGGCTAGCAACTACTAACCACCTGACCAGTTTTATACCAATGACGGCGGACTCTGTGAACAATCTCCTACTGACCATCAAGTCAGGCTCTCCGGATGATCCGTGCCCGCCGGACATCATCCATGGTGTCTCGAACCAAATCAGCTTGCTACTCGCCCCCCACTTAAACATTATGAGGTTAGGGGACTTCCCGTTAGCATGGAAGAAAGTGTGCATTTGACCTATTCTAAAGAAACCCTCCCTGGACCCATGTGACGTAACAAGTTACCGACCTATATCTTGCCTACCTCTGGCGGCTAAGGTTCTGGAGAAAGCCATAAACTCAGAACTAAACGATTACCTGGATTCCAATAATCTACTTGACAGCACTCAACACGGCTTCCGCTCTGGCCATTCCACTGAGTCTGCATTAGTCATGGCTACGGAGGAAATCCGAGGGCAAATTGACAGGGGTGGCAGGGCTGTCCTGATCCTACTTGACCTATCTGCCGCGTTCGACATGGTTAACCACTCAGTTCTTACGCAACCGCTGAAGGCAATTGGGATTTGGGACACTGCGCTTGCCCTCCTCACCTCTTTCTTGACAGGCAGAGAACACAGGATCTGCTGGGATAACCTTGAGTCTGACAAATTTTACCTCCCTTGTGGAGTCCCACAGGGGTCGGCGCTTTCGCCCACATTGTTCAACATATATGTGACTCCATTGGCTAAACTAGTCAAAGACCACAGTTTCTCGCTTGTATCGTACGCCGACGATACACAAATCATAATTTCCATATCCTCCACGGAAGACGCGCCGTCGGCTAGGTTCCACAGCTGTTTTGACCACGTCATAAAATGAATGCACCTTAACTATCTAAAATTGAACACTCAGAAGACGGAGGTTATGGAGTTTGGCACTGGTCCTCCCATTTGAAACTCTGCTTGGTGGCCGGCAGTGGCAGGAGTCTGTCCGTTACCAGTGGCCAAAATGAGAAACCTGGGCGTTGAATGGGACGCTCAGCTCAGTTTTGCGGGACAGATCAACCAGGTAACCTCGACCTGCTACTTCACTTTGAAGATACTGCAGAAGATTTTACCGTTTCTCCCGCTGGAGTTGAGGAAAACGGTTGTGGTAGCACTCGTTTTACCTCGGATTGACTACTGCAACACCATTTACCTAGGGGTTGATAAACGGCAATTAACCAAATTGCAATCCTTGCAGAACGCCGCAGCTCGAACCTTATTGAACATCCCTAAGTATAATCATATATCTGGGGCTATTAGGAATCTCCACTGGCTCCCAGTCAAGGAGCGGATTGAATTCAAGGCACTATGTCTGGTTCATGAAACCCTGTATGGAGGTGGACCAACGGAATATTTCAAACTATTCCAAGGGTACACCCCCGGACGCTCACTGAGATCAGCCAATCAAGCACTGGTTAACTTCCCTAAAATCAAGAAGGCAAAATGGGGAGGCAGATGCCTCTCCCATCCAGCTTCCAAGCTCTGGAACAAGTTGCCTCTGAACATTAGAACCCAACCTGTCCGCTCACAATTCCGGGGCTTATTGAAAACCAGGCTCTTCCCCACTCAGTAATGACCTGACCTTTCTTGGTTTCATCTCATATCTCTGCTATCCCAGTGCCAAGGCGCCTCGGCAATCGAGCGCTTTATAAACCTCTTACTTACTTACGACTTCGAGTCGTGGTCGCGCTCCAGGCACCAAAGGCACACGAGGTGCGGATCGGTTACCGACATCAACTTGTGACAGGAGTCACAAGGCTTGAAACTGGGCCGACTGCTGGACATCCCTCGTGCACCAGGAGTCGTTAGACTCAAAAAAGATGTCAACAAAAGTCAAAAAAGAGTTAGTAAAAAAGTGACTAGGGGCACGCTCTCTCTGGATCCGCACTGGCTGGCGCGGAAAAGGAAGAACTGACGTCAGCGCGCAGGGGCAGCGTCTAAGTAGACATTGCGACGTCATCCCAGCGACCACGACGCCAACGACAAACGCGGAGTCGACCGATGCCACCTACCGAAACGCAGGGGTACAGCTACGAAAAAATTATCTCCGGATCCAGTCTGACGCTTGGGGGTAATTCTAAGGTAAGGAATCTATAACTAATGGTCTCTTTCAGATAAAACCTTTACAATGTGTGCATAGAAAAAGCATCCATATTGACCAATACAGATCTTTTGAAGTTAAAAACAGATTATGAATAAATACATAAAATTCAAGTGATTTTGTAGTGCCTTCAACTGCAGGCCGTGTTGTGTTACTGTAAACAAATGTTGAGGGATGAAGCGATTATCACATTTGGTCCCACAAGTAGGCTGTCCATGTTATAGTTTAACTAGATATGGTCAAATTAACAGTAATACATTTATGTAAACCTTTCCTTTAAAAAATACAGAGATTAAGATTTATCAAGTTGTTATTTGAGGGACTGATATTTCTGAGTGGCTGTTTAGGGACCTGAGCCTGCTGCATGCGAGATGAATAAAATTTGTCAAGCTTATATTTGAGCCATGTTTTCTGGATTCAATGCCGCTATATTACTCTACCAACAGGTCCGGACTACCAATTTATTCCACTTGGGCTTCAGCTTTGATCAGTGAGAGTCCATCATTGCTGGGCAGATGCATAACACATGCTCCAAGAATTTATCTGATGTGCCGTATCCCTTGCATTTGATTTCCTCTGATGGACACTGCCAGTGAGCTAAGTATTTCAAAAAGTGCCACTCACCCATTCAAAGCGCCAGAAGCACAAGTTACTAACTTGTGTAACGATATATCTGTAAGAGACAGTAGTTAGTGACAGATTCCTTACCTTAGAATATCCCCAGGCGTCAGGCTGGATCCGGAAAGTTTTCTGCGTAGCAGTACCCTTGCGCGTCGGTAGGCGGCGTCGTGCGGCTCCGCGTCCGTCGTCGGCGTCGTGATCGCCGGGATGACGTCGCGGGCAGTACTTAGACGCCGCCCCTGCGCGCTGACGTCAGTTCTGTACACGACTTTCCGCGCCAGGAACGCAGAGCCATGCAAGAAGCTGACATTGGTGTCTGAAAAATACTAGGGCCCTGAAAGGGATGTCCTTAACCCTAGAAATCCAGTTCGCAGAACGGGGAGGATGGGTGGGGCGGTAAGGAATCTGTCACTAACTACTGTCTCTTACAGATATATCGTTACACAAGTTAGTAACTTGTGCATCTGAAAGAGACACGTTAGTGACAGATTCCTTACCTTAGAATAGATACCCCAGCAATACCAACCCCGGTGGTGGGTCTGCGAACAAAGATCAGACAAGGAAGTCCTGGAGGACAGAACGGCCAAAGAAGCCGTCCCTCCGGACCTGACTGTCAAGGCAGTAATGCTTTGTAAACGTGTGCAGCGAGGCCCACGTAGCTGCCTGACAAATAACCGGCAGCGGAACACCGCGGCCCAAGGCCGTGGTAGCAGCCGTTGCCCTGGTGGAATGGGCACGCAGCCCAACAGGAGGCTCCTTCTTAGCCAAAGAATAGCAGGTCTTGATGCACAAGGTAACCCAGCGGGAGATGGTTCGTTTGTGGCACCGGAGACATCGACGCCGGCAGAGGCGTGGTCAGGATGGACAGACAGAAAGGGAGGTTTGCATGATAGAGCCTGGAGCTCACTCACCCGCCGAGCGGAGGTGATGGCCAAAAGAAAGGCTGTCTTCAGAGTTAGAAGACGAAGAGGACAGTTATGTAGAGGCTCAAAGGGAGCGCACATTAAAAAGGTAAGAACCAAGTTCAAGTCCCACTGAGGCATCACAAACGGAACAGGAGGGAAGAGGTGTGTAATGCCTTTTAAGAACCTGTTAACAACAGGGGACTTGAAAAGGGAGGGCTGATCAGGGAGCCTGAGGAAGGCCGAGATAGCACAGAGCTAACCCTTGATGGTACCCAGGGCAGAACCCTGTTGGGCCAGAGAAAGAAGGAACAGAAGGACCTCAGAAAGAGGGGCAGAAAGGGGGTTCACAGCCTTTGCTGTGCACCATGCCACAAATTTGTTCCACCTGCAGGCGTATACCACCTTAGTGGAGGGACACCTGGCTGCCAGAATCACATCACAAACTTCGGGAGGCAAGTCGAAAGGAATCAACTGCCGCCGCTCAATATCCACGCAAGCAGGTGGAGGCTGGACAGGTTCGGGTGGAGGACCGTCCCCTGCTGCTGCGACAGAAGATCCTCCCGAAGAGGCATTCGGATCGGGGGATCTATGATCATACTGAGTAGCTCGGCATACCAAACTCTTCGAGCCCAGTCCGGAGCCACAAGAATGACTTGGGCCCGGTCGCGCCTAATCTTCTTCAGCACTTTGGGCAGAAGTGGTATAGGCGGAAAGGCGTACAACAGACCGCAACTCCACTCGCGACGAAAAGCGTCGCCTAGCGAGTGCCGCCTTGGAAATTCCAACGCGCAGAACTGCTGACATTGAACCAAGGTTCTCCCCACTGTTGAAAGAGACCTTGCGCCACCTCCGAGTGAAGACGCCATTCGTGATCCATCATGCACCTGCGGCTGAGTTCGTCCGCCCTGGCGTTCAGTGAACCTGCCAGGTGTTGAACCACCAGGGAAATGCCCTGATGTTCCAGCCATGTCCAGAGGCGCAGGGCCTCCTGACATAGGGTGCACGACCCCACCCCGCCCTGTTTGTTGCAGTACCACATGGCGGTGGTATTGTCTGTGAACACCTGCACTACTCTCCCCTTGACAGAGGGAAGGAATGCCTTCAGTGCAAGTCGGATCGCCCGGAGCTCCAGAAGGTGGATATGGAGCCTGGGCTCCGCCGGAGACCAGAGGCCTCTGATCTCAGCCTCTCCCATGTGGCCGCCCCATCCCCGGAGGGACGCATCCGTCACCACTGTGTGCTCCGGTTGGGGAAGGGAGAGGGATCTGCCATTGACCCAATGCCGGTTCGTGAGCCACCACTGCAATTGTTGTGCAGTGCCCTCCGAGATCTGGACGTAATCGGACAGGTTCCCCTGATGCTGCGCCCACTGGAACTTCAGGTCCCACTGCAGAGCCCGCATAAGCCATCTGGCATGATCGACCAGCAGGATGCAGGAGGCCATGAGGCCCAGCAGCCTCAAGGTCATCCTGACCGAAACCCAGGATAGAGGCTGAAAGATCGGAATCAGAGCCTGAATATCCTGGACTCGCCGTTCGGGAGGATAGACCCGAAAGTGCGTCGTATCCAGAACCGCTCCGATGAAGAGGAGCTTCTGAGAGGGAATCAGGTGCGACTTCGGCACATTGATGGAGAACCCCACCAAATGCAGGAGGTTGGCCGTAGTCTGGAGGTGGGAGACGACTGTCCGAGGCGAACCCGCCTTCAACAGCCAGTCGTCGAGAAAGGGGAAGACTGGAACCCCTGATCTGCGCAGGTGAGCTGCGACCACCGCCATCACTTTCGTGAACACCCGAGGGGCGCTGGTAAGGCCAAAGGGGAGCACGGTAAACTGAAAGTGCTCGTGGCCTACCGTAAACCACAGGTAACGCCGGTGGGCCGGCAGGACGGGAATGTGGAAATATGCGTCCTGCAGGTCCAACGCTACCAACCAGTCTCCAGGGTCGAGGGCAGACAAGACCTGAGCAAGAGTTAACATCTTGAACTTCACCTTCCGGAGGAAGCGATTGACGTCCCTGAGGTCCAAGATAGGACGCAGGCCCTTGTCATTCTTGGGCACCAGAAAGTAGTGGGAGTAACAACCACGTCCTACTTCTGGCGCAGGAACGCGCTCGATGGCCCCTTTGGGCAAGAGGGCCGCAACTTCCTGTTGAAGAAGTGTCAAGTGATCCCCGAAATGCGGTGGTACCGGGGTGGCATGGCTGGAGGGGTAGTCTCGAAGGGGAGGGAGTAGCCCCTTCGGACTATTTGTAAAGCCCACCTGTCCGAAGTGATGGTGCGCCAGTGGGGGAGGTGATGGCGAATCCTGCCGCCCACTGGCGTTTGATGGGCCTGAAAAACCGGACTAGGAAGGTTTGGAGGCAGAGGTGGCTGGGGTGGAGGTGGACTGACCCGCCCGCTGGCCCCCTGACCCGGCTCGGCGGGTCCCACGTCCGCGCTGAGACTGTTGCTGCGCAGGCCTGTGGCTCTGAAACGAACGTGTCGGTGCGCCCCTTCCGTGGCCACGAAAGGAGCGAAAAGCAGAAGGCGGAGGAGGGCGCGTGGCGGAAAGGCCCAAGGACTTGGCCGTAGCCCGCGAGTCCTTAGAGCGCTCCAACGCACCATCTGCTTTGTTGCCGAAAAGGCGAATGCCATCAAAGGGCATGTCCATCAGAGTGTTCTGGACATCCCCAGAAAAACCCGTTGTTCTCAGCCAGGCGTGGCGGCGGAGCGCCACTGTCGTGGAAATCGCCCTGCCCAGCGAGTCGGCGGTGTCAAAGCCACAACGAATAGTGAACTTGGCTGCATCCCTCCCTTCAGAAATAGCTTGAGAGAGCACTGTCCGGGCCTCCTCCGGACATTGAGGCAGCACGCGCGCCACCATATCGTACACAGAGTGGGAATAACGGCCCAAGAGGCATGCGGTGTTCACAGACCGCAGCCCTGAACTGGCAGAAGAAAAAATCTTCTTACCGAATTGCTCCAGTTTCTTGGATTCCCTATTCGGTGGTGCGGTAGGGAATGCGCTCGGGGACGCAGAGGCTTGGACAACCAAGCTCTCAGGGGTGGGGTGTTGGGAAAGAAAAAGGGGGTCGCCCGGGGCCGGGCGATGGTGTCGGGCCACGTTCCTATCCACAGGAGCCCCTGTGGTGGGCCTGGACCAGGTGCCCAAAAGAACGTCTGAAAGTGCATCGTTAAAAGGCAGCAGTGGCTCCGAAGAGGTAGCTGCCGGCTGAAGCACTTCCGTCAGGAGGTTAGTCCTGACGGTCGCTGTAGGGAGCTCAAGGTGGAGGGCCTCGGCTGCCCTACGCAACACCACTGCGTAACTTGCACCCTCCTCCGTAGCCACGGTAGGAGGAGACAGCATGCCAAGGTCAGGAGAGGTATCAAGACCACTGGCATCCCCCAACTGTAATGTAATGTAATGTAATATGTTCTTGTATAGCGCTCTGTCACCCTACGGGTATCCTGGCGCTGAGAGAGTTACCTTGGTGTTAACTACATACTAGTCATGCAAGAATATATACTAGGCAGGGGAGGACAAGATAGATCTGCATGTTACTCCTCTCTCGGGAACAGCCAAGTTTTCAGTTTTTTCCTGAAATGCGTGAGATTGTCAGACTGTCTGATATCCATCGGAAGGTTGTTCCATAACCGGGAGGCCGCCGTACTGAAGGCTCTCCCTCCTGTTCTAGATCTTTTGAATTTTGTGGTATTTACTAAAGAGGCCGAGGAGGAACGGAGATTTCTCGCGGGCAAGTACCACGAGAATTTTCTCTGTAATGGTTTAGGGCCCAATTCATGAACAGCTTTAAAAACAATGCAGAGAGACTTAAATTGTATTCTTTGCTGCATAGGAAGCCAATGCAAGTCTCTCAATGCCAAAGTTGTAGAAGACCTGCGTTGTCGATTTAACGCCAGTTTGGCTGCTATGGTTTGGATCCTTTGTAACTTCCCTATCAAGGAGTTTGGAGCGCCAAGGTACAGGGAGTTACAGTAGTCCAGCCTGCTCATGATGACACTCCTCACTATTTCTATTCTAGCCGAATTGGGAAGTAGTGTGAGGATCTTTCTTAGGGCTCTAATTAAGGAGAAGCAGGTACCCACAGTTTTTTTCACCTGCGAGTCCAGCTGAAGATTGTTGTCCATCATTGCCCCTAGGTTACGTACCGATTTAGTTGGAATTAGTAGTGTGCCTGTGGGGGTCAGCTGGAATTCCGTAGGGAGAGGGCGGGCTATCTTACTTGAGGTACAATAGACAATCTCTGTCTTGTTTCCATTAAATTGAAGGTAGTTCTTCCTAAGCCAATTGGTAGTGCATTGCATGCACTCGTGGAATTTATCCATAGACACTAATTGGTTCCCTTCCACTGAGAACACTAGCTGCGTGTCATCAGCATAGTTGATCACTTCCACTCCAAAAGATCTAATAAGGGGAATAAGTGGTTTCAAGTAGATATTAAATAGGATCGGGCTGATAGCAGACCCCTGCGGGACGCCATGTTGAACGGCTGTCTTTGTAGATGAAAAAGGCCGGATGCTCACTGCCTGTGTCCTATCTGTCAGATATGACTGAAGCCATTTGAGCGCCCGACCCTTAACTCCAATACTCCTAAGTCTTTCAAGCAATATGCCATGGTTCACCGTGTCAAATGCGGCTGACATGTCCAGCAGTACTAAAATAACTGACTGGCCATTGTCAGCCCATATCCTCATATCATCCAGTACTGTTACCAGGGCCGTTTCCGTACCGTGTTTGGGGCGGAAACCGAATTGCAGCTCATCCAGTAGATGATGGTCCTCCAAGTACTGGGATAGAGACTTGCTAACCACTCGCTCCAGAATCTTTACCGGATACGGAAGTAGAGAAATGGGTCTGTAGTTAGACAGACAACCCGGATCGAGTGTTGGTTTTTTGAGGAGTGGGGTTACCACAGCCTGTTTCCAGCATTTTGGGACTTCTCCCTGATTTGAGGATTGGCTACAGATTTGGCGGAGACAAGGGAAAAGCTCTGCCCTAAATTCTTTCCAGATTTTTTGAGGGAGAGGGTCCAGTGGCGATCCAGATGAAACCCCCCCAACGCTAATTTTGAAAATAATTCTTCAGTGGGGATTTGAACATTATCCAAGGTAGCTTGTAAGCTACTGTCTAAGTCCACCTTCTGTTCCTCTACCCATGCTGATGTTAGAGGCGTGTTCTCTTTATTCGTAGATAGAATATTTTCAACGCTCTCCTCGACATGATTATGTGGGGCAAGGTCCCTGATGATTTTGTTGATTTTTTCCTCAAAAAAGGATGCGAGGTCATCGCATAACTTTTGCGTGGCTGGAATCTTGTTGCCAAAACACTCTGGTTTGGCTAGATCCTTCACTATGCCAAAAATAGCTCTGGTACTGTTGGATGCTTGCAGGATGACTTTGGCGAAGTATTCCGCCTTGGTTTTAATAATCGCCTCCTTATATAACATCTGCTGCAGTTTGAAAGCTCTTTTATCTACTTCATCGTATAGTCTTCTCCATTTTCTTTCTTGCCCCAACTCCTCTGCCCAGCCCGGGTCAAACTCACATTGTGCTGCGAGAGGGTCCTCAGACCCCTCCCAGTTCTCCCCTTCCTCCGAAGGCTGATAAAGAGGCCGAAAATAAGGAGGACGGACATAGGGATAGAAATCCCCCATCAGTGTCGGAATCGGCATCGAGCGACGCCAGTCCGGCGCCGGATCCACATCGGGGCTGAAACCGGGGGCGACGTCGTCAGGTGGGCCGGGCGACGTCGGAGGTGGTGCCGGTGGGGTCGACGGCAGTGGAGGTGTCACAAGGTCAACCGGCGTCGACTAGGATCCAGGCCTGGATCCATGGGGGCCCTGCGGCGCCGGGGCCGGAGCCGACAGCGATGCCGGAGCCGCCGGCAATAAAGAGCTAGGACCCCCAGTCGGGCCCGACGGCCCAAAGAGGCGAGCCATGGCTGACAGAAATTCCTGCAGCTGGGCCGGAGTCGCCGACGGACCCGGGAAGGGCGGGTAGGCCGGCGGAGACTGCGTAGGCTCCGCCGGAGCCGCGGGGGAGGCACCACCCGCACCCTCAGCCGCGTCACGCGACGGGCGATGGGAAGTCGGAGAGCGACGGCGCTTCTTCGACTTCTTTGAGTGCTTCGTCTTACCTGACCCAGAGTGCGAAGACTTCGATCCCGGCGAACGGTGGTGGTGGACTTCCAGCAACTTTCGGTACCGCTCCCGCAAAGTCTTCGGCGCCATGGCCCGGCAGTCGGAGCACGACTTGGGGTCGTGGTCGCGCTCCAGGCAGTAAAGACACACGCGGTGCGGGTCCGTCACCGACATCATTCGATGACAGTCCCCGCAGGTCTTGAAGCCGGGCATCCCTACTGCACCAGGAGTCGATCGACTCGAAAAATAGAGACAAAAAGCCTCGAAAAAACTCAGTCAAAAAGTGACTGGGGGTACCGCTCTCTCCGGATCTGCGCTTGCTGGCGCGAAAAAAGAAAGAACTGACGTCAGCGCTCGAGGGCGGCGTCTAAGTAGCTGCCGCGACGTCATCTCGGCGACCACGACGGACGCGCAGCCGCACGACGCCACCTTCCGACGCGCAGGGGTACTGCTGACGAAAACTTTCCGGATCCAGTCTGACGCCTGGGGGTAATTCTAAGGTAAGGAATCTATCACTAACGTGTTTCTTTCAGATATAAAGTACCACAATACAGTGAATAAAATAATTAGGCATGCTATTCACACGTATAATGGCAATTTAAGAGGTATGAAAAAATTGAAACTGAATTATTTTGCCACCTTTAGTTGAGGGTGTTATTATTACCTAACTGAGGACTACTTAATTGAGCGGCTTCTGCTCTTCAGCAGTTAAAACTCAGAACCTTCCGGCAGCAGGGACATCTCTACAGCAGTCCCTGAACCCTCTTAGCTATCCTCTTGTTTAAATCGACCTCTAGTACAGTGGCTTCGCTGTAACTTGTTTGTGACTGCAGTTCCTTTTGACCTACTCCATGAGTTCAAGCCCCTGTGAAACTCCTCGTCCTGGTATTGTGTAAACGTCTGCAAATGGCCGATTTAATATCGGTTAACGTGGTGTTTTGTAACTAGGTGGTGTGAAGTACAAGAGGGGACAAAAAATGACGTGTTTTATAAGGAAAATGCTACTTACCAGTATGCATCTGTTCTTGGCATGTAGAGCTGCAGAGTTGTACACTGTGCATAGATCGCCATCTGGTGTTGGGCTCGGATGCTTGCACTTTGTTGTTGTCTTGGAAGAGTCTTTTGTAGTCACGAGATAGGTGACTCCTCCTTTGGACGATAGTGCGCATGGGCATCGACTCCATCCTCAGATTGTTTTTCGCCATGATGGGAAAAGATGGAGTCAGTAAGAAGTAAGAGATGTCCATGTGAATGTATCTAATTAAGATAATACTGGAACAGATACAGGTTCCGGGGAGGCGGGTGGGCGTGTACAACTCTGCAGCTCTACATGCCAAGAACAGATGCATACTGGTAAGTAGCATTTTCCGTTCGAGGCATATGAGCTGCAGATTGTACACTGTGCATAGACTGTATAGCAGTGTCTCCCTTAGCGGTGGTCACCTGTATCGGTTGCAGTAGTTTGAAACAATGTTTTGAGAACAGCCTAGCCCACAGAAGCTTGTTGCTTTGCCTGCACGTCAACACAATAGTGTTTGGTGAAGGTGTGTGGTGTAGACCATGTAGCTGCTTTACATATGTCATCTAAGGGAATGTTCCCTAAGAATGCCATGGAGGCCCCTAGTTTGCGTGTTGAATGTGCCCTAGGGGAATTGTCAATGGGCGTTTAGCCTTTTGGTAGCATATTTGAATGCATTTTACTATCCACCGTGCGATCCCAGCTTTGGAGATGGGGTTACCTTTATGAGGTGGGGAGAAGGCTACAAACAGTTATTTTGTTTTGCGAAAGGGCTTAGTTCTGTCAATGTAATAAAGTAGTGCCCTTTTGATGTCTAGTGTATGAAGAGCTCTGTGTGCTACAGAGTCTGGGTTTTGGAAAAACACCGGTAATTCAACTGATTGGTTAAGATGAAAGGCAGAAATGACTTTGGGAAGGAATTTTGGATTTGTTCTGAGAACCACTTTGTTATGATGTATTTGTAAGAATGGTTCTTGTATGGTTAAAGCCTGAATCTCGCTTACTCTTCTGAGAGAGGTAATTGCGACAAGGAAAGCAACTTTCCATGTGAGGAACTGAAGTTCAGATTTATGTAGAGGTTCAAATGGGGGACCCATGAGCCTGGTAAGGACAATGTTTAAAATCCACACTGGAGAGGGTGGGAGTCTGGGAGGAATTATTCTTTTAAGTCCCTCCATAAAGGCTTTAATTGCTGGTACTCTAAATAATGACAAATGTCTGTTTTGTAAGTAAGTGGCGAGCGCTGCTAGATGTAATCATTTGGATGAATATGCTAGATTACATCTGTGTAAGTGTAGCAAATAACAAATGATGTCCTGGATGGAAGCATCTAGTGGATCAATTTTATTATTTTTGCAGTAGATGACAAATCTTTTCCATTTTGCTGCATAGCAAGCTCTAGTAGTAGGGCGTCTGGCTTCTTTAATGATGTTCATACAGTCAGGCGGAAGGTTAAGATAACCGAACTCTAGGACTTCAGGAGCCAGATTGCTAGATTCAGTTGTGCTGGATCTGGGTGCCTTATCTCTCCATGGCTCTGCGTTAGCAATGGTGGGGAGAGGCGTAGTTTTTGGTGTGGAACCACTGAGAGTTCCAGTAGTGTTGTGAACCATGGTTGGCGTGCCCATGTGGGAGCAACCAGGATCATCTTGAGAGACTGTTGTCTGAGTTTGCGTACTACAAGGGGAATCAGTGGGAGTGGCGGAAAAGCGTACGTAAATTTTCCTGACCAGTTCATCCATATCGCATTGCCTTTGGACAATGGGTGTGGGAACCTGGCGGCGAAGGTTGGGCATTTTGCGTTTGCGTGTGTGGCGAACAGATCTATGTCTGGTTGGCCCCACATGTGGAAAAAGGGCTGGAGAACTTGGGGATGAAGTTCCCATTCGTGTATCTGCTGTGTCTGTCGACTTAGCAGATCCGCAATCTGATTGTGAATCCCTGGAAGATGTTCTGCTAGCAGGTATATATTCTGTGGAATGGCCCATCTCCAAATGTCTTGTGCGAGCTGGGACAGCTGCAGAGAATGTGTGCCCCCTTGTTTTTGTATGTAGTACATGGCTGTCATGTTGTCGGTGCGGATTAGGACAGTCTTGTGTTGTAGATGTTGTTGGAATGATTTTAATGCTAGGAATATTGCTAGTAATTCCAGGTGGTTGATATGGAGCACTTTTTGTTGAGTGGTCCATTTGCCTTGAATTGTATGGTCTAGGAGATGGGCTCCCCAACCGGTGAGTTGCTGCTGTTAGTACTATCTGTGGAATTGGCACGAGGAACGGCCGCCTTTTGGACAGGTGTTGTGTGTTCCACCACTGCAGAGAGCGATGTGTGCGGCTGTCTACCAACACCGGATCTGTAAGATGGCCTTGAGCTTGGTTCCACTGTTGTGCTAGGCATTCCTGTAAGGGGTGCATCTGAAGTCTTGCATGAGGTACGATAAAGATGCAAGAGGCCATCATTCCTATGAGTTACAGGAATACCCTTGCTGGGAGGGAGTGCTGCGGTTGAAATTTGCTGCTTAGGGCTTGTATGCTGGCTATCCTGGCTGGACTTGGATATGCCAGAGCTTTGGAAGTGTCTACTGTGGCTCCTAGATACTGATGTATGTGGGATGGCTGGAGATTTGACTTGGGGTAATTTACTGTGAATCCTAAGTCGTGTAGCAGCTGGATAGTTTGATGAGTGTGATGAACACACTGGTTGAATGACTTGGCTTTTATTAGCCAGTCGTCGCGATATGGAAAGACGTGGATTTGTTGTCTTCTTAGGTGCGCTGCTACTACTGCAAGGCACTTGGTGAACACTCTGGGTGCTGTGGTGACCCCGAATGGTAGGACGGTGAACTGATAGTGTTGTCCGTCTACTATGAACCTTAGTACCTTCCTGTGAGCAGGGTGCCTGGGAATGTGGATGTAGGCGTCCTTGAGATCTAGTGTGGCAAGGAAGTCGCCTTGTTGCAGCAGTGGAAGAACCTGTTGCAGGGTGATCATATGGAAGTGATCGGACTGTATGTAGAGATTGAGGGGTCTGAGGTCGAGGATTGGCCTTAGGGTCCCGTCCTTTTTGGGGATTAGGAAATACAGTGAGTAAACACCTGTCCCTTGATGGTGTAAGGGAACTGGTTCTATTGCATGCTTTTGAAGCAGTGAGAGAACCTCATGCTTTAAGAGCGTAATGTGTTCTGTGGACATTGGACGCTGTTTGGGTGGAATGTTGGGCGGGGTTGCTGTAAGTTCGAGGCAGTAACCATACTGGATAATTTGTCTTACCCACTTGTCTGTTGTGATGGAATCCCAGACAGGTAGGAACTGTGAAAGTCTCCCCCGACCGGAGTGGAATGGTCTGGAGGGAGCGGAGGGAAGTCACTGTTTAGGAGCGGGGAGGTACGAGTGTTGTTACCACCTCGGCCTCTGCCCTTGTTGTTGTTTCCCTGTATCCGCCTCTAAAATATCCTCTATTGGGGGATGTGTGAGTGGTGTTTTTATATGAAGAGGAGGCGGTGTCTGTTGCAGTGTTTTTGGATGCTCCCCTATAGAAGGAGCGACGAAAGGAACCGCGTGTGAATGGAGACTGCAATGCTCCCATGGACTTAGCAGTCTCTGTGTCCTTCTTCATTTTTTCTAGTATGGTGTCTACAGCCGGTCCAAAAAGGTGCTCTTGATTGAACGGCTGGTTAAGGATAGCTGTTTGGACCTCTGGTTTAAAACCTGAAATGCGTAACCAGGCATGTCGTCTGAGTAGCACGCTAGTGTTGACAGATCTAGAGGCTGTGTCAGCTGCATCTAGGGCACACTTAATTGATGCGTTGGTTATGAGTTTGCCCTCCTGAATCAAATCATTTGCCTGGGTTTTGTATTGATCAGGCAGATGTTGTAATAGGGTCTCTAGTCGGTCGTAGTGAGCCCTATCATATCTAGCAAGTAATGCTTGGGTGTTTGCTATGCGCCAGTGATTAGCTGCTTGAGCAGCAACTCTCTTGCCAGAGGCATCTAGCAACTTAGATTCCTTATCCGGAGGTGGTGTGTCACCGGAGGTTTGAGAGTTGGCGCGTTTTCTAGCGTTAGAAACTACTAGTGAGTCTAAGGGTAGCTGCCTTTTGATATAGGTGGGATCGTCAGGGGAGGGTTTATACTTTTTATCAATTCTGGGATTGAGAATTCTAGTCCTGACTGGGTCTCTGAATATGTCTGGGGCATGTTTAATGACCCCTTTTAACATAGGCAGGGTTTGGACAGTTTTTTGGGACTGTTCAAAGGTGTCTAGAAGGAAGTCCTTTTCTGCAGGGTCTGAATGTATGAGGACACCATGGTACAGAGCAGCTCTATTGACCAGTTGTCCAAAACCAATGTTGTCATCTGGGGGATATGGTTTTGTTGGATACGGCTGGGGAGCAGGGAGGTCTGGGGGACCAATTGGGTCATCATAATCGTCCCAATCGTCCTGTGGTACGTCTGTATCATTGTCAGGATCAGTGAAAGGGTCATTGATGCCTCCACCACCCCCTACGTCATCATCAAGATTATCTTGTGGTGGTGATGAATATGGTGGAAGTGTTAGAGGTTGTGTAGGAGAGACAGGCTTAGGAGGAAGAACTGGCTCAGGAGGAAGGACAGGTTTAGGAGGAAGAACAGACTCAGAAGGAAAAACAGGAGAAGAGGGCCTTATAGGGGAAGTGGCACGGTCTTTTTTCTTTACAGGCACTGCAGGAGTGTCTGATGAGTCCAACTTCCTCTTCTTGTGTGGAACAGTAGCCACATGTCCTGTTTTGGGGTCTATGTGCAGCTTTTTCTGCTTGGGATCGACAGGATCCGGTTGGAAAAGTTCTTCCCGTTCGGTAACCGCTTTCAACGCCGACTTCTTCGGGTCCGAACGAGGTTTTGATTTGTGCTCGGAGGCCTTAGGGATTGGTCTAGGGTCCTTCGGCTTGGTTATGGAGCCGGGAACATTCTTCGGTTCCGAAGGTTTTGGTTTCGGAGCCGATGGTTTCGGCGTCGAGGTGGTCGGTGCCGACTTCTTTTAGGGAGTAGGTTGGTCTCCGGTGCCGAAGGTGCCTGCGGGACCGTGAGATATGGTTTGCTCGGTTCCGAGCTGCCGGAAGGCCTGTTCTTTGTCTTCGGAGAAGAGCCCGAGGGCGGGGCTTCTGAAGTTTGTTTTTGGTCGCCACTGGGGCCAGGAGGCGAAGTGTTGACCAGGGCCTTGGTTTTTTCGGGTGGAGTTGGGGTAGGGGCAGTAGTACTCACTCATTGACCAGGAGTGATGTGGTCGTCTGAGTCGTCTGCTTCGGAAACGATCTGCAGGTCTTCAGAATCGTCCTCCGGAACATCGGGCCTTCATCGAAGACGTCCACTGGTGCCGGAGCTGATCTCTGCGCCATGATGTGTCGTCGGGCCCGGCGATCACGGATAGTTTTCTTGGATCGAAAACAGGCGCAGGCCTGGCAAGTGTTTTCGTTGTGTTCGGGCGAGACACACAGGTTACAGACCTTGTGATGGTCACTGTGTGGGAATTTTGCTCCACACTGGGGGCATTTTTTTAAACGGAGTCCTTTCCATGAGCTGTAGGCCCGAACGGCGTCGATAGGCCCAACGGCCCGCGTCGACGACTGGAATAGAGTATGGGAGATGCGCGAAGATCATGCGATCGAAAACAATACCGTCAAGTTGTAGAGAGTTTGCGCGTCGAAAAGGTTTGGAAAAACGGGTACCGAACCGGAGCGCAGAAGTTACATCCGAACCCGATGGCGGAAAAAAACAATCTGAGGATGGAGTCGATGCCCATGCGCACTATCGTCCAAAGGAGGAGTCACCTATCTCCTGACTACAAAAGACTCTTCCAAGACAACAACAAAGTGCAAGCAACCGAGCCCAACACCAGATGGCGATCTATGCACAGTGTACAATCTGCAGCTCATATGCCTCGAACAGTGGTTTCTGCCACGGCCTTCCGGCTTCACAGCACAGTGACTCATAGGTGCTATTGAACTACAACACAGCGATGCACATGCTATCGACTTTGGAAGGATAAGTGTCTGATTTGCCCTGCTCCGGATTCGCACGTGCAGGCTGCACAAGGATCTCAGCAGCAGATGCATAAACCTGTTGGGCTATTACTTCATTGTTTTAGAATTAGCACTTTATAAAAGGAGGGATGCAAATCTGCCTGTAGTTTAAACGTTAAACAGCCTTTTTATTATGGTCTGGCGTACAGCGCAACTATCGCCAGAAAATTATGTGTGCATCAAGAGAGAGGGGCTTTCCCTTCGCCCACATGTTCGGAGGAAAGAGTGCATGTTTTAATTGGGCAGAAATTGTATGTTTTCACTAAAACAGTGCTCACCCTCCATGCAGCAGTGATTATTTTGTTTATTTAGCCAGCTGTCAACTCTCAAAATCAGTGCTCAGACACATGCATGTCATGTCACCCTGTTTGTAAAAACAGGATCCATAACGAGCAAGAGGATAACCTCCAGGGAATACACGCAAGGAAAAAAAACAGTTTTGGTTTGTTCTAGCTACAAAAAAACAATAAGCGCATGTTAGACGAGACTCTATTCTACTATGCCCCACTCTGCTGTATGCTAATGCTCTCTACCCCAACTCCACTCTACTACACACAACTGCACTCTTTGCCACTGAACACTATACAACCCCAGGATAGGCCACTCCACTGTACTTTGCACCACTCCACTCTATGCCACTCCATACTACTCTGCTATGCAAAACTGCACTTTAGGGCACTGCACTCTACTCCAATCCACTCTTTACCATTCCCCTCTATACCACTTCACTCTACTCTACACCTCTACACTCTATGCTGCGCCAATCTAAGACGCTCTTTTACAATCTGTGCCACTCCACTATACACAACTTTACCCTACAACACTGCGCTCTACAGCACATAATTACTATACACATAATTCCATTGCACACCATGCCACATATTTACAGTACACAAATCCACTCCACTCCACACCACACAAATCCACGCCACACAACTAACAATTCAAATCCAACCCACATAATTCTACTCAAACCACATACAAGCACTCCATAACACAAGGGTAAAAGACATAGCCATTTATAACGCCAATAGCTCTAACTCAAAAAAATGTGAGACCTATTGCATTTCTAATGCTTGTTCTATGTGGCATGCCTGTCTATAATTTTTTGTGCTGTTTTGTAAGCTGTTATTGACTGTGGTCTCGGGATACTTCCAGGCTGTTTTGAGGGCTGTGTTTCGGATTTTCTTTAACACCATAGTTTGTGAGGAAGTGTAGCTTTGTTTTACACCAACACCAACATGTTGGCGAGCTGGCTGTTGGAATTCTTTAAGAAGTTGAGGCAGAAATTAAGCCAGTCGATTATTGGGGAGCTGGCCATCGGGTTAAAGTGTGAAGTGAGCTGCTCACACTCTCATGATAGTGATACTAATGGCATCGGTCCATTTTAATCGCTTTAGATTTTCGAAGTGAACGCCTTGGTGTGTAACTTTTGATGGTTCCTGGTGTGCTAGGTTTAGGGCAATGGTGGTGATCTGCGGGCGATCACTCTCAGAGCGTGCCATAATACTATAATTTTCTATATACGGAAGCAATTCGGTGTTACAGATGGTATAGGAGCCACGGGCAGGCAAAGTATGCTGAGCGAGGGAGTAGCTTTGAAGCAAGTTTGACTACAAGCGTCCCTCCCCTCCAGTGCAGAGCTCATGGGGCAAAGTTAGAATAATAATAAAATGAATTGAGACATCATACCAAATAGGTAGTATTGAAGTATCATACCAATTGGGTATCATATAATGCATGATGATATACCATGAATAGGCATTGAAGAATACAGCAGCCATTATTCAGGAGTGGTATTAGGGATCAATTATACTTGGTCCTGAGGAAAAGCCGATGGAGAAGGCCTGAAACATGTAGATCAGGAGTAACACATACATTATATTGTGCACCTCCCACAACCCGCCTTTTTAATAATACCAGCCACAGGATTGAATAAAGTTTAGGTCCCTAGTGGCCAGGTATTTTTTTTAGAATTTTTCGATATCTCACGGACCCGTCCACTCCTATTTTTACAATATAGCTCACACCTTCCAAAAAGTGCTCCCACGTCTCCGTCGGTCGCAGCACACCCCGTGCCGCAGCGGGCGGGAGGAACCCGATGATGAAGCATGCCACCAAGGGGCCTTTTTGGTGGGTGAGGGTTATTTTAAGAAAAGTAATTCTTTTCCCTTAAGGAAGACTACCATATCTGGAAGGATATCAGTATAAGCTTTCTAGTGGATTTCTTTTGATTGATCTATCCGATACAGGAGGCAAGGTCCACTACGTACCGCTCTCTCCCTCATTTGATTAACGTAGTCTTAATAGGAACACTTGTAGCCATTTGTCCACGTCCAGTTTGGCGGGTGTAAAACCAGGAGTTCATCTAAGTTGCAGCGCGGTTGGCCCTTTCGTTTTACATGGTCCTTAAACCCAGATGGAAGGGTTAAGGGAAGGATTTCTAGGGCCTTGGGGGCCCTTGAAAGAGGTTGGTATTAAAGTCTCCCGTAAGCAGACAGTCTGCTTGAGGAAAGTCCCCAACCAGGTCACAGAGAATTGAAATTAATTGGTTTAGCCGAACCAGTTTTGTTCGTGCACTGGGGTTAATATATGCGTTGACAACCAGCAAGGGACGATGCTGTCTCCACGTTTTGATATTGATTCCGAGCAGCCAACTCTCTTGAAAAAATATTGATTCAACAATACTCTTTAGGCTGCATGAAGTATATATAGATAAGCCCCCCTTAGGACGACCAAATTTGTGGCCTCTGTACCGTCTTCCAGTGTTCAATAAATCCGGTTGTGGGGTGGCTTTAAGTGGCCCATGTTTACTGAAGAGTGAAAAAATCATGACCTGAAAAAAAGTTGAGTAACTCTGGAGTATTGATTTTGTGTTGAAGGCCACTGATATTCCAGGAACACAGGACCGGAGAAGGCTGCAACTGGGATTTAGTTGAGTTTGGGGATTTTGATTGTGAACTGTTAGTGTCCACTTTAGGCATAGTGTCTTCAAGCAGCTTTTGTTGACGAAGAGACAGGTTGTCGGTTCAGGCTAAACCGCTACTCGACAGGGCTGCTGGAAGCCAACTCCAGTCAGGCTCAGTGTGCAGAGTTATGGTTGTAGTCCGGGGTCTGCCTTTTGAAAACCGCATGGCCTTGAGCATTATTTAATATTGAGTACGGTTTATTTGTGCATCGCTCGGGTGTCCCAAGTGAATTTGTCAACATTGTTTGAGAGGTTGCCAGCGTAACTGGATAGCCTGGTTCTGAGTGTGGGCGAATTTTGATAACCTATGTCTTAAAGGTTTCTATGCTGCCTTGGAAGGTTTGTGTCCAGATAGGAGAATTAAACGTTACCAGTGTGGCTTCTGAGGGTTGTGAACCTCTGGGAGGGAGGAATTCTATGTACTTGATGTCTCGTGATTCCAGAGTGTCGAACCACGGATTTACTTTTAATAGTTTGATGACGTTGCTCCTATTTAGAATGTCGTGCAAGCCTTTTGAATGATACTCCGGTATAAGTAGTATCTTGGCTTTTGCAGAATCAAGGAGGACTTCCTGTTGCTGATCACTTGTCCTGATTGAGTCAAGATTTTCTGCAAAAGACTCTAATGTGGTTCCAGGTCTGTGTGTGCTTTTTTCCAGAAGCTGGAGGTGATCCATTTGGCGTTCTCCTGGTGGCCTTTTAGTGTTGTTAATTTTTACTTTTAGTTGGTCATCTCAGACATGGGTGAGGACGCTCTGGGACCGGAAGTAGGGCAGATGTTGTTCTGGTGGGGTTGTTTCAACTAACGGAATTGTTTGAACTAGCTGTTGCCCTTTTATACTTGCAGTACCATTCAGAGCCCCCGCTGTTTCTGCACTTTTGGCCTTGTCGTGGAAGATGGATGACTGTCTCCTAATTCTGAGAGAGCAGGCTTGCTGAACTTGATGATTCATAATGACGGACAGCAGCCTGCCTGATACTGAGGTTGTAGGTGTGGCTTGCTGCACATTGTGGGGGGCCGCTCTGCTTGTATAGCTGGTTGTATGTGTCGGAGGCACTTGTTGTCTGTAGGTGTGGCTGCCCAGCCCTCTCCTCACTGCTGCTTCGGGCTTGTTCAGTGATTGTTGTTGCAAACAGGGGATACAGTTTACGGGTGTCAGAAGCAGTTTTTGAGATGGATTTGTTTAGTTGCTTCCGCGGTCTTTTCTTTTCCCTATTACTGAGCGGGCGGGGTGATTGTAGTTTGGCTTTTAGGGGTTGATTAACAACCGAGGGTTGGCTGGGATCCTGATTTTGATCAGCTGACTGAGCTAAAACATTCCTAACTTGAGGGCTCAGTGGCGAATTTACCACGCTGTTGTATTTCGGTGATGAAGCTTGCCCGTTAAGGGTGGTGTTAGGCACTGTGTTGTTAATTGCCACAGGGCTCGATGTCTGCCACTGATCCAAGGGCTCCTGAACTGTGTTGTTTTTTGTGGCCAGTGCTAATGGGGTGTGATTGAGTGGCTCCTGTTTCAGATACTCGCTTCTTCCTGTGACTCTGGGAGGGATGATCCTTTTAAGGTCCTCAATGAAGTCCTTAACTACAGAGATGCTGCTAAGGAAGGAATATTCCCTGTTTTGCATGTAAGTGGCTATAGCTGCTAAATGAAGCCATATTGAAGTGTATGCAAGGTCTGATTTCTGCAGATGGAGCAGGAAGCAGATAATGTCCTGGACAATAGGCTTAAGGGGGTCCAGTTGTTTGGGGATGCAATAATGGACAAATCGCTTCCATTCTGCTACATAGTAGGCTCTTGTTTTAGGCCTGTAGGACTCGTGTAAAATATCTATGCACTCCTACAAAACACACAAGTAGCTGAACTCAAGGACTTCAGGTGCCAGATTGCTAAACTGAGCTGTCTGGATGTCTGATTTGGCTTTGGTTCAGTGCAAGACGGTTTGGCTTGTTGGGAAGCTTCTCGTGGGGCATGACTGACAACTCGAGGAGTATTGAAAACCAGGGATGTCTGGCCCACGTGAGAGCTACTTGCATTAGGATTCCAGTTGTTTGTTGCATCTTCCACACCACCTGTGGAAGGAGTGGAAAATGCAGAAAAGAATGAGCAAAGATCCCTGACCAATTTATCCACAGTGCTTTGCCCATGGACTGTCAGTATGGGTAGCTGGAGGTGAAGTTTGGACATTCGTGCTTTTGGGGGTGACGCACAGATCTATTTGTTGAGTGCCGTAGCGCTGGAAGTACTGGAGTAAGAGTTGAGGGCGGAGTTCTAACTTGTGGACTTATATATGCACCCTGCTGAGCAGGTCTGCCAAGTCATTGTCCAACCCGGGAAGATATTCTGCAAGGAGGTGTATGAGTTGCCAGAGTGGCCAATGCCAGGTCTGCTGCGCCAGTAATGACAGCAGGAGAGAGTGAGTGCTGCCCTTTTTTGGGAAATAATACATTGCAGTCCAATGTGTTCAATTTGAAGTTTGCGCCTATTTAAGAAATATTCCCTGACTTGAAGATATTTAAAAAAGGAATGATGTGAGAGCCCATACGCCTCTTGCAATGAATTGAATGTACAAAATCCCAGGTTATCATGCAGGTGGCTGAGATTATTAATTCCCTGATATTCCCACATTTTCCCCACATTATCATGAAATATATCTGGGAATTACTTACGCGGACGACACGCTCCTATATATCCGCAATCCCGAGCGCAATCTCTCGTCTGTACTGCGAGAAGTGGTACGCTTTGGAGGGGTGTCGGAACTGAGTGTTAACTGGCCGAAGTCTATCATAGTGCGATACCTCGGTATCCAAATACACTCGGACTCTGAAGTCGTCTTTAGGGAAAACTATGGCGTAATGATTAGTAAACTGGACGAAGAGGTGGAGAGCTGGATTCGATTACCACTATCTCTGCTGGGCAGAGTCTCTATAATGAAAATGGTGATACTGCCTTGCTTTCGGTTTCTTTTTTTTAATATCCCGTTGTTACTCCCAAGCGTATTTTTTAAGAGACTTACAACATTGATGGTCAAATTGGCATGGGCGGGCAAACAACCGAGGGTCAAATGGCAAATTCTTACGTTACCGTATCACATGGGAGGACTGGGAGCACCTGACTTGGACTTATACTATAGGGCAGCACAAAGTGTGCATGCTTATCACTGGATACACGGCTCATCGGATACCCCGCACTTGCGCATTGAGAGGGCAGTGGCATCCCCTCGTCCATTGCCTATGCTGCTTTTTTCGCCCCCAGATCGTCGGACGGGAATTCTTGATTCAGTCAACGCAACCACACATGCATGGCACCACCTTTTAAAGCTACAGGCTGGAGCTATCCTGTATTCTCCGCTTGCCCCACTGGAATGGTGCCACTGGTTGCCTCCATGTAGGGATGGGGGAGTGGTGCGTGCGCTTAACTCAATAGAGGTCAGGACTATAGGTAACCTGTTTGTGGGTGGCACAGCGAGAAACTGGGAAGACCTGGAGATGGCGGACGCAGTGCCCACTCTACTTACCAAATTCCAGTTTCACAGAACTCGGCACGCGTTATTACAGATTCTAGGGGGAGACTTGGTGGAACCGCCAGAGCTGACTGCCCTGTCTTACGTTATTAAGACTGACGAACAGACGAGAATAGTATCTAAAATCTACAAGCTGACTATGTCTTATAGGGAGAACTACTTTACCAAGGCACGCTTAGCATGGCAAAGAGCTCTAGACAGGGAAATAGATGACGCAATGTGGACGTACTGCTGCACCAGCACGAAACGTATTTCTCTCAATGGTAGACACCGATTGATCCACTTCAAATATCTAAATAGGGTTTACTATACTCCAGAAAGGTTGTGCAGATATGGCCTTGGGGAGGAGACGGGGTGCGAGCGTTGCACTGAACAGATAGCCGACTTCATACATATTGCATGGTTCTGCCCGGGGATCGCTAGATTTTGGGAACGAGTTTTCTCTGAGTTGGCGGCGATAATTGGGCGCTGGCTTTACTGGGCTACTCTAAGTCAATACCTAAAGGGGTGCGCAGATTAGTGGACATGGGCCTGTTGCTGGCCAAGCGCAGAGTTGCGATGTGCTGGTCGAAGGGGCCGCTTCCTACGACCCCTCAGTGGGCGAATGATATGTTGTATTGCAGCACCCAAACGGAGACCTATAGTGAGCTCCTCCCTCCCCGCAATAGGCCTAAGAATTTCTGGGCGCTGTACAGAACATACAGAGCAACTAAAGAAGGGGGCGACAACTCCACTGATGGTGAGCGTCGAGAAACGAGAGCCCAGTCTTGACGATTCGTGATATGAATGCTGGCCCTGTGAGTGGTAGAGGATATAGGATATGGAGTGTGGGGGCACTGAGATATGCGACCTATAATAGTCATATGGGCATTTTGAAGCTGGGTGAACGACATATACTGCATTCACGACCTGATGAGTGGTGCGTTCCGATAACGAAATGTGATGGAATAATACTTGCCTACTGTGCCGTTTGAAATTGCGAGGTATGACCGCTGTATACCACTGTAATTGTACTGTCATAAGAATGGGAAAGTGTCCTTTGTTTACTGTTTGTAAAGTAATGAAGGTTTAATAAGAAATAAAATAATTTTAAAAAATATATATATATTATATATATATACATTATATATATTATATATATATACATTATATATATTATATATATTATATATATATATATCTGGGAATAGTGGGTTACCCCACAATATTGTATGGTTGTGTAGTGTAGGTAGGGAGTATTTCTTGGAAATTTCTTGCCAAATCCATGCTATGCCCCTGATAATCTTGAACCTGCCCCTATTGTAGTAATTCGGATCTTTGAGTTTATGAAGTGCGAATCTAATTGAGGGCCTGCATGCTAGTTGATAGCACAATTAAACTAATCCAGCTTCTTGCCCTGTTAGCAAGCTCTGAATAAGTCCAGAATATGAAGCCCAGTAATAAAATGTAAAGTCTGGAAGCTTAAAACCCCCTTGTTTATATGCCAATTTGATATAACCTATAGCCCGTCTGGCCCTCCCCTATCCCCAAATAAAGCTGCCAATCACACTTTCCAGGCGTTTAAAAAAAGAGCAAGATACAATTAACGGTATTGAACGAAATAAAGAAAGAAACTTGTGTAGTATGTTCATTTTTATAATGTTACAACTACTGAGAAGGCTAAGAGGGAGCCGATGCCAGTGCCGTAGTTTTGCCGTCACTAGTTTTAAAAGCGGCGCATAATTAAGAGATACGATATCCTCTACACGGCTGCTCAGTCTTATGCCTAGATATATAGCTGTGTCTGTAACACCTGAGACTGAGACTGGATGGAGTACATGGTTGATAATTGAGGATTGTTAGAAATGGGGGTCTCTCGTTGGCAGAGGTAGGTACCTTTGTCCAAATAGGGACCCTTGCTTCTAGTCAGGGTAAGGGGGATACACACTTTAGATAACCCCATCTCACCCCCTTGGTAGCTTGGCACGAGCAGACAGGCTTATCCCAAAGGCAATGTGCAAAGTATTTGTACCAACACTCATAGTAACACAGTGAAAACACCACAAATGGACACCACACCAGTTTAGAAAAATAAAATATCTTTATCTAAACTAAACAAGACCAAAACGACAAACATCCAACATACAGATACTCAGTAAAATGTCTTTAAGAAGGATGTTGCAAAAATAAGCTTGTAGAAATGAAATAGCACCAACTGGGGCTATCACGACGTCAGGACAGCACAAAATCCAAAGTATGGCGCCGCCCGCGAGGATAGCGGCGTTGGGCGCGGAGTCACACAGACCCCCGAACAACAGTACCTTAGAAAATGAAGTCGGTGATGATGCACGGCGTCGAAGATGGCCGATGTCAGCTCCGGTGATGATGCGACGTCAGCAAGTTTCTCGAGTCACCCTCGGCAGTTATCGGCGCCGCCATAACATGATGCAGGCGCTGGCGAAGACGGAGTCGATGCAAGCGCTGGCGTCGGTCACGGCCGATCACTGCCGGCGGCGGCGGGCGTCGTAGGGCGTCGGAGCAGGCCGGGCGCTGTGTCGTTCACTTCACGAGCGGCTCCCCGGGCCTCGGTGCAGGGCGCGGCGTCACAGCGGCGGCGGCGGAAACAGATTTTCTTGCTTCTCTTAGGTTTCTTCCAGCTCCCAAAAGCAGAAACAACCTCCAGGGGCCCAACTCGGTTACAGGCAACTCCTGGCAGGTCAGAACTCCCAGCAAGGAAGTTCAGGGGAGCTGGGGGTGAAGTCCTTTTGTTCCTGGGACTTCAAAACAGGAGGCCAGCTCTTCTTCAGGCCCTTGGAGACTTTCTTTAAGCAGGGGACACAGCACACAGCAAAGTCCTTTCTCCTTTCTTTGGCAGAAACAGCAACTGCAGGCCAACCCCAGACACACAGCAAGGGCAGTACTTCTCCTCAGTTTCTTCAGCTCTTCTCCTCAGCAAAGGTTCCTCTTGATTCCAGCAATAGTCTAAAGTTCAGGGGTTTTAGGTCTGATACTTCTACCTCAAAATGTCTTTGATCCCTTTGTGCAAGGGGGCTCTGAGCCCAGTCCAAACCAGTTCTGGGGGAACTCTGCCAGTGCACAACAAAATCCTTTGTCAGTGTGAGCCTTGGTTTCAGACGCACCACAGGGGGGGTGGAGCCAGCATTGTGGAAGGCAGGCACAGCCCTATTCAGGTACAGGTGCTACTCCTCCCACCACTCCAAATGCAGATCAGGCCTATTCAGCCTAGTGCTGGGTCATCCAGGAAGGCCAGGCACACCTTTCCCCCCCCCCCCCCCCCCAGAGGCGGTCTACTAGGAATGCACATCCACTGTCTCTGCCACACTGAAACCAGACAGTCAATCCACAAACAGGCAGATGCACACAGAAAGGTTGAACAAGAAAATAGCCACTTTCTAAAAGTGCTATTTTCAAAAACAGAATTTAAAAGCCATCCTTACTAAAAGATGTGTTATTAAATTCTGAGTTCAGGGATACCAGACTCCAATTTTCTATCTTACTCCTATGGGAAGATATGCTTGTAAAATGTTACAGAGCATTCCCCATTCTGTCCTATGGGCAAGATAGCCTTTCAATAGTGAAAAACGAAATTGGCAGTATTTCACTATCAGGACATGTTACACACACCAGTACATGTCCTACCTTTCACATACACTGCACCCTGCCCAGGGGGGTACCTTGGGCCTACCATAGGGGTGTCCTATGTGCAAGGGAAGGGTAGGGGCTGGCAAGTGGGTGCACTTGCCAGGTCGACATGGCAGTTAAACTGCGCAACAGGCACTGCGGTGGCAGGTCTGAGACCTCTTTTAGGGCTACTCATGTGGGTGGCACAATCAGTGCTGCAAGCCCACTAGTAGCATTTGATTTACCAGCCCTGGCACACTCCGTGCACTTTACTAGGGACCTACTGGTAAAACAAATATGCCAATCATGGATAACCAATCACAATAACAATTTACACAGGGAGCACTTGCACCTTGACACTGATCAGCAGTGGCAAAGTGCCCAAAGCATCTAAGCCAGCAAAAACGAAATCCAGCACAGCATCAAAAACACAGGAGGTAGAGGCAAAAAGTCAAGGATGCCAGGTCTAACAAGGATTATCTGTGTTTTAGACAGATTTAGTTTATATCCAGAAAAAGCTCCAAAAAGCTCAGCTTCTTCTGAAATGTAAGCTAGGGCTTCTAATGGGTTGCTAGAGAATACCGCAATATCATCGGCATAGGCAGTTAGCTTAAGATTCATACCGTTTAAGATTACTGAATGGATATCCTCATTGCACATTATATGACTAATAAATGGTTGGATATAGAGAGCAAATAATAATGGAGAGAGCAGGCACCTCTGTCGGGTGACCCTGTGTACCAAGAATAGAGATGACGAAATGCCACTCAACATGACCTTAGCTACAGGTTTCTTATAAAGTGTCTGGACTAAAGCTACGAATCGTCTACCAAGCCCTACTTAGCTCATTGCAGACCATAGTGCTTCCCAGGTTACCCTGTCGAAGGCCTTATCGGCATCTAGCATAATGAACAAAGAACACCGGGAATCTTGACCTATCTAAATGAAACTCCTGACAGAATCTCTATCAGTGTATTTTATCAGAAACTTATCTCACTGGTTCAAGATGATAGTCTGCTGATAGCTTCAAGATGGAGCCGTCTTTAATCCTCCGAGATTACTCCTCATGAAATACAGGAGGCTTTAGTTATCTTAGATAAGTCAGTTACTTCTGTCAGTCTCAAACTTCAGCACTTCAAGACAATTTGGATGTTGTATTATACGCCCGAACAGTCACAAGTCTCTTGTAAATCATACTGTCCGAAGTGTAATTTGTTTGCACTGCAGTCGATTATTATAGTGAGTGCCCGCTTATGGATAGCAACAGTCTGGATTAATCCCACAATACCGACTATCACGGACTGGTGGGCAATGCTCTGACAGGGCGAGGAGTCTGAAGAGGCCTTAGCTAGGACTAGAGGCCCTCGATCGCTAATAACATTTTAAAGGATCTGGTCCAGCATGAATTGGCTGTAGTCCTGAGTATCATAAATAGTACAAATGGAATGTTAAATCGCAGCTCTATTTATTTGTTGTGTATCTTATAACTTCTCCCCCGTCGCCTCTCTTTTTGCTTTCTTTTCTGGATTAAGTTATCAGTGTGGTATAAGTCATTCTTTTTGGTATTATTATTAAATGTGTAAAGTATGCTGGCTCCATTAAAAAAAAAAAAAAAAAAGGAAATGCATTGCAGTCACATTGTCTGTTTTAATGAGAACGACTTTGCCCTGAATGAGAGGAAGGAAGGCTTTTAGACCAAGATGTGTAGCATGGAGCCTGAGGTAGTTGAGGTGGTGCCCCTGGTGCCCACACACTCTATATGGTCATTTGGTTGAGATGTGTCCCCCAGCCGACGAGGAAGGTGTCAGTAGTGATGGTGACTTGCGAAATGGGGTTTAGGAAAGGCCTGCCATGCACAAAATTGTTGCTGTTCCACCACTGCAGAGAGCAATGGGCGGTGGTCTTCACCAATACTAGATCTTCCTCCCACTGACCCACGGCTTGTGACCACAGAGTTGAAAGGCATTCTTGTAGTAGACGCATATTCAGCCAGGTGTGGGGTACTATGGCGATGTAGGAAGCCATCATGCCTAGCAGGCGCATGAAAAGTTCTGAGTTGACGATTAGGCAGAAAAAAAGGAAGGAGCTAGTGGAAAGCCAACATCTTCAGCGGGCTGGGATAGGCTTGCCTGAGACCGCATGGAGTAACGCCGTTAGGAAGGGCAGGATCTAGAGAGTTTACAGTAGGGATTTGGTGCCATTTATTCTGGACCCCAGGCTATGGAGCAGGGAGATGGTAGCCTGGATATGGGCTAGAAACTGATGCTTGCCTTTTTGAAGGAGCACTTCCAAAGCCTTCCTGGAGAAGCTTGAGATGGAGAAGTTGTAGGTTGTGGGCAGTAGCCGTGGTGAACTACCGCTAACATCTATTGGACTGATGTAATTTCCTCCAAGTGGGGAAGAAAATCCTGCAGTCTCTCCTTGACCAGTTGTTGTATGATGGGGGCGGGTGAGGGGAGGGGGCGGGGGGGGGGGCGAGTCAGTGCTTGGAGGTGGAGGCAGCATTACTGGAGCAGCCTCTACCCCGCCTTTGTTGTTGTTGCTCCTGTGGGCACCCCTAGTGTTCCTTCTTACTGCCTCCTGGTGGAATGAGTTCTGTTGCCTTTGATATCAGGGGGCGCGATCCGGGTAAGTGGCCCTGGGGGTTCCTATTGATTGATACCTCCTAAAGGAGTCTCTGGCAGCAGTGGTCTGAAGGGCAGCCATGAATTTTGAAATGTTGGTGTCCTCTTATTTTCTCCAGCATCTCGTCATTATGAGGCCCAAACAGATGTTCCCCATGAACTTCAGAATATGGAGATGCTGTTGGACCTCCGTCTTGAAACCAGAAATACGGAGCCAGGTCTAGCTTGTCTAATAAGCCCGCTAGTGTTGACACCCCGGGAGGCAGTGTCTGCGGCGTCAAAAGCACAGAGGATGGTGGCGTTTGATTTAGTCTTGCTCTCTGAGACTATTTCCTGCTCTCCCTTTCTCAACTTCTTCAGGAGCTGCTTGATTAACTTCTGCATCTCATCTCACTTTGCCCTGTCATAGCGGGAAAGGAGTACCACAGAGTTGGCTATTCCTCAGGTGAGGCTCCTACCGCCACCCGTTTGTCAGCAACATTTAGATTGTTTCTCTCCTTGTGAGGATGGGGTACATTGCCCTAGGCTTGAGAGAAAGCTCGCTTGCACACAGTGTGGACAACCAGAGAGTAGGGCGGAAGATGGCCCTTGATGTATAAAGGGTTTTTGGGTGAGTACTTCTACTTCTTTTCGACCCTTGGCGTAACCGTCCAGACTTTCACTGGCTCTCTGACAGTGTCAGGGGCCGACATCGACATGACCTTTAGCATGGGCAAGAACTGGGCTGTCTGGTCAGACTTGGATAGTGTCTCTATGAGGAATTCATCTTCCTCGGGGAGGACATGCTTATCCACCTTGTGGAATATGGCTATATGTTGGATCAGCCTGGGGTATGATATGGTGACATTTGAGGGCGATGCCCAGGCAACGTACTGATCCAGAATGGGGTCTCCTGGGGGGATCAACATCATAGTTATCCCACGCGTCGCCTGTGAGCCCTGGATTAAAAGGTGGTTCATAGGGGCTTCTGGAAACAGAAGAGGAATGTGGGCATTACTCTGGTGACTGTGGAGGCAGTGGAGGTGGTGAACGAGGTGGTGCTTGAGGACAAAGTGGTGCTGGAGATAGAGAAGGTGGGACACGGGAGAGGGTCGATGCCCCGGTCTCCATGTCTTTTAGAATCAATAATTTTTATTGTGTGGGGAAAATAGAGCAAGAACACAGCTTACTGCCTACATCTCAAGGCCGGCAGAGCGTTATAAGAGCGTAAGTACACAGCGTCAAGGCCTACATCCCGGAGGCCGGCCTCCGCAAAGACTTTGGTGTCTAGCATCTGTATCGGCTCTCTTGATAAAGTCATCCACCATTTTACATAACAATCTAACAAAAAAACCCCAACGATGACCCACCCTCCCTACCCTCATCCCCCCACCCCTGTCTCCGCATCAGATCCCTTAGCGCTCTCCGCTCAAACCTACCTAGTGCAAAAGCATTGCCCCTTTTAGCTGTCCTTGACCGGCCCCAACGGTTCCAACGGCAGAAGCCTGAGACTCTGCAGGTACTTAGGACATGTCACCTCCCTCATATCTTTTGTGAGGATTTGTAAGTAAGGGGCCCACAGTTCCGCAAACTCCCTACCCCTCCCTTCTACACTGAGCGAAAGGCGCTCCATTGCTAAAAGTTGCCAGAGGCGGTGGATCCAGTCAATCAGTTCAGGCACCGAAGATGACCCCCAGTGTACTAGGAGAACCTGTCGCGCTGCCAGGAGCGCCATCGCGATCTGCCTGCCCCTCAGTGATTTCAATGGAAAGGCTTTAGGATGGGAAAGACCCAGCAGCACGTATTCAGGGGCACGGGGCAAAGTAATCTGGAATGCCGCATCAATGTCGTCAAGGACTGCTTTCCAATAGTGTACCAGTTTTGGACAACGCCAGAGCAAGTGAACTAGTGTCCCGGTGGCACCACACCCCCGCCAGCAGAGGTCAGATTTGGATTTGTCCCAGCAATGCACACGCGCCGGAGTATAGTACCAATATGTGACCACCTTATAAGCGGATTCCGCGCCTGCCGTGTTGTGTGCCATGTGATGCGCCCTATAGAGGATGTGCTCCCACTCCTTAGGCGTTAAGGGCCTCCCCAGTTCAGTCTCCCATCGTACCTGCGCCTTTGTACGTTGACCTGTTGGACGCACCATAATCATAGCGTACAATTCAGAAATGAGGCGACGGTCGTCCGTTTTGCGCATGAGCCACTTTTCAAATTTCGTAAGAACGCGAGACATGTGCGCACAGTTGGCAGGACGCGTTACCCAATGTGCTACCTGACTATAGTGAAATGCATCAGAGGCCGGCAGGTTGTAGTCCGTCCGCAACCGGGTGAAGGGGATCAGACCCTCCAAATCAAAGAGATAACCGACTCTCTTGCATCCCTCTTCCCGCCACTGCTGAAAAATTGGGGACGCCTGCCCCGGGGGGAAATCGGGGTTGTCCACAATGGGGGTCATAGGCGAGGGGAAGGTTGTCCAACCTTTGGCCACGGCAAGCCGATCCCAAACCTTAAGCGTAGGTGACGTGACAGGAGAGGAATAGAGCCCCCACGCTCTGTGTTTGCGCGGTAACCACAGTTCTCGCCAGATGTTCACTCCCGCCACGGTTTGGTCCATGAAATTCCAGTGTTTGCTGGACAATGGTCTATTCCACTCAACCAGATACCGGAGGCAAGCCGCCTGATAGTAGGCTCCAATGAGCGGAAGGCCCAAACCGCCCTGCACCTTGGTGGCAGTCATTTGCGTAAGTGAAAAACGAGGCTTCTTGCCCTCCCATATGAACTTGTTGATCGATGATTGTAGCTTCTTGAGGGTACCCGGCGGCGGGGTCATGGGCAGCATTTGAAAAATATATAAAATGCGGGGCAAGACCGTCATTTTCCCTGCGGCCACCCTCCCATACCAGGCCAGGCGGGGACGCGACCAGGCGTCCAGCGCCTTGGTCGTTTGTTCCAGCAGGGCAGCATAGTTTAGGGAGACTGTCTTAGGAATGGTTGGCGTCAGCTTAAAGCCCAAATAGGTCACTGCAGAATTAGACCAAGGGAATGTGAATTCCCGCTGTAGGGCCTCTATCTCCTCTGCGGGGATAGAGAGGTTAAGGATCTGTGATTTCGCGAAATTAACCTTAAAGCCTGACGCCTCCCCAAAGGCCTCAAGCTCGCCGGTCAGAGCCTGCAACGTCAGCTGTGGCTGTGTAAGCGAGAGGATCACATCATCGGCATATAAGCTAATTTTATGCGTATCTGCACCAAACTTAAGGCCCTTGATCCCAGGGTGTCCCCGAATCCGTTGAGCAAACGGCTCCATATAAATCGCGAATAGGAGCGGGGATAAGGGGCACCCCTGGCGTGTTCCCCGAGCAATAGAGAAAAGGGCCGACCTACAGCCATTAACCCGCACAAACGCCTTGGGGGCAGAATACAAGCACGTGACCCAACGCAGGAACTTGTCTCCAAAGCCGAACCTGCGGAGTACTGCAAACAAGTAACCCCAATCGACGCGGTCGAAGGCCTTCTCAGCGTCTATGGATAATAAAAAGGCCGGTGTTCGGGGCGCGGTGCACTTGGTCAATAAGGTGTAGCAATCGTTTGGAGTTATCTCCTCCCTGTCTAGTAGGGATGAAACCGGATTGATCAGGGTCTACTAAATCAGCCATAAGAGGGCTGAGCCGCGACGCCAGCACTCCCGCGAACAGCTTCGCGTCAATGTTCAGCAGCGAAATGGGTCGGTAGGATCCACAATCCCGAGGATCCTTTCCGGGCTTTAAAATCACGGAGATCGCCGCCTCCGACATCGAAGGCGTGACCGTGCCCGTATCAAGAAAGGAGTTAAACAGCCTAGTTAAAAATGGAGCCAGCTCTACACAGAATGTTTTGTAAAAGGAAGCCGTAAAGCCATCCGGCCCCGGCGATTTAGCTATTTTCAACCTGGAAATGG
Organism: Calotriton arnoldi; assembly: GCA_963921515.1. Classification (NCBI taxonomy): domain Eukaryota; kingdom Metazoa; phylum Chordata; class Amphibia; order Caudata; family Salamandridae; genus Calotriton; species Calotriton arnoldi. Next base: position 282,998 of record CAWUFW010005262.1, on the reverse strand, counting down.
CCGCTATCACCTCCTCGATGCGAATTGCTGAGTCCAGATTTCCAGACACTACTGGAGAAAGAGGCGTGACGCCGCAGCCCCCCAAATAGGAGTGGGGGTCTCGTGGGGGCGCGGTTTGGCCCCCGTAGAGAAGGTGGTAAAAATCGCGAAAGGCCTCAACTATCTGATCGTCAGCGGACTGCTCCACTCCCCCGCGATCCCGCACTGAATGTATTAGGGACCGTTGTGTCGTCGCTCGTAATCTCTGCGCTAGCATTTTCCCACATTTATCGCTACTCAGGTAGAATTTGTGGCGCAATCGCAAAAGGGCGTGTTCCGCCCTATCCAAATCTAGATGTTTTAGCATTCGCCGCCGGTTTTCCAGTTCGCGCCACACGCGCGGAGCTCCGGTACGCTTATGGACTGCCTCCAGTTCCCCCACCGCTTTTTCTAATTCTGCGCGTTTCTCCCTGCGCAAAGCGTTGTAAGTTGCTGCCACTGCGATGAACTCTCCTCGTGCCACCAGTTTCAGAGCCTCCCAGACCGCTGCAAGAGAGGCGGACCCCACATCGTTGTCCTGAAAGTAGTGCACTATGGTGTCTCGTATCCTCTGGACCACATCGTCAGAGTGCAACAAACTCTCCCTTGCCGCCACCCTGGGGGAAATGCTCGCATGCGCTGTGCTGGGAGAAGGACCGAGATGAGTGCATGATCAGAGAGCGAACGGTGAGTGATCTCCGAGGAGTGTAGGCTAGGCATGAGGGAGGTGGAGGCAAGGAAATGGTCCAGGCGTGCGTATGTTTTATGCGCTGCAGAAAAATGTGTAGTCGCGCTCTGCTGGGTGTTGTGCCCGCCACACGTCATGCAGTCCACTATCTTCCAGCCAACCCCTACCCCCCAGTGAGAAGGCCCCGGCTTGGTGTGATCTCTGCCCCGATCTATCCAAATCCGGGTCCATGACTAAGTTTAGATCACCCCCAAGCAGAATTGCAGCGTCTGGAGTGGCAAGTACCTCAGGTAAGGCTGATTGCAGGAAAGACTCTTGCTTTTCGTTAGGGGCGTAAAGGGACCCCAGTGTAAGATGTGATTCCCCCATTGAACCCTGATGGCTAACAACCTACCCTTGATTTCAGCCACCGTTGCGATTACTTTACAGGGGCAGTGCGCACCAATCAGAATAGCCACCCCATTTTTCTTGGCTGCCCCGGAGGACCAAAAGTGTTGCGGGAAACGCCTATCGCGCATGCGCACTGTATCTTTGGACAGTAGGTGGGTCTCTTGCAGAAGGCAAATATCACTGTTGGTGTTTTCTAGAAGAGAGAGCACTGCCGCGCGCTTAACAGGGTTATTCAACCCCCTGACGTTCAAACTAATGACCTTCAAATCGTTACCCATTGGAGCGTATGGAGGTTGAAAAGCAGAATGTAAACTCTAGGCAGAAGGACAGAGGTACCGCCAGTGAAGCTACCAGGCACCGCACAACCTACCATCCTTATGAACGCCCGATGCGGAGACCCCTTAAAAAAACCAGAAACCCCATTCCCCACAAAGAACCAATACCCCAGAAACAGTATAAAACAAACCAATTGCAGGAACATGACTAAAGTTCGTCACAGTGGTAAAATTCAGGGGGTCGTGGCGAGAGTGCCGCCTATTCCACAAAGGCGCTCACTTGTGTTCACCGTGGCGCAGGAAAGGGGCAAAATCTCAAACTGAACGACTCTTCGCCCCCCCGGCGCCAGCAGTAAACACCTCCCTGGGCCATCAGCTAGGAAGGCGACGGGGTGTCAGGGCGCCCAGTAACCTGCGACAAGGAAGTTATCACCGCTTCTCTTTCTTGGACGCTTGCAGCCGGATCAGGTCTCGGGCTCGGTGAAGGCCTGCCAACCCGCTGCCATCCCAAAGTGCGGCGAGCACGTCGTGTGTCTGGTCGGTCCGCGCCCCCCGCGGGCAGGATAGCATCAATACCCAGGGTCTCCCTTGCCGTCTCCAGTGATCTGACCTGCAGCAGTTTCCCTTGGTGCTTAAATATTAATCGGAAGGGGTGGCCCCAAGAGTAAGGTATGTTCCTTTCGCGCAGATAGGTAGTGACAGGTTTAAACTCTCTTCGTTTCACAAGAGTGGAGGCAGCAAGATCTTGAAACAGAGCTGGTTGATGACCACGAAACTGGACCGGTTGCTGCTCTCGTGCACTTCGGAGAATACGTTCTTTCAGCTGGAAATTGTGCACACACACAAGAATATCAGGAGGTGGAGCTTTGGGGCCGCGAGGGAGGCCCACCCGATGAACCCGGTCCATTTGAATGTCCGAACTCTCATCCTCCCCAAGAATTTGCTGGAATAAGGCGCTAACGTATGCTCGGAGATCATCTCCTTCCTCCTTCCACGGCACAGCTCGTATCCTTACATTGTTCCGCCTGGAGCGGTTCTCCAGGTCCTCCGCATGGGCCTGGAGATCGAGATTCTGTTCACGTAGGTGCAACATGTCCTGCTGTAGGTGATGGAGCTCTTCTTCCCGACTGACATCATGCTCTTCCAGAGTCGCTACCCTCTCGCCTATATCATCCACATCGCGTCTTACCTCCTTGAGGTCAGCGGTAAGTTGGGATCGTAGCTCCTGAATGTCCTCCTTAATAGCCGTGAAGAGTTCCACCATGAAAGCCTTAGTCGCTGGGGAATCATCACTCTCCAGGGTAGTAGGCCCTTTCTCCCCTGGGGCCGCCGATTGTCCAGGCTGTTTCTGGAGGAGCTCCTTCAGCGACTTCTCCTTACGGGCCCGTGCCGCAGCCATGACCGTCTCTCCGAGCCGCTGCGCGTCCCAGGTCCAACCGCCTGTCCAGCCACCAGTAGTGTCACCGACTCCTTTGGGGGTATAAGCCACACCGACAGGGCAACGGGGTGCACAGCGCTACTTCGCGGACCTCTACGTCCCCCTAGACTCCACGACGTAGAGGACTGGGCATCCGGTCAAAGCACCACAAGCCGTTCGGAGTAGGGAGGATCCGACTCACTGGGGCGCCACGTGCGCAATTGTGTTACGCCATTGGTAAAGCCGCCCTCCTTGCATATACATCAGTTCCCAGGCCGGCGCGATATCCGTGTAGGCCTCAGTACGATCTGTAGACCCCCTGTCTCGAAGCACCCTTGGGCAGTGTCAGATGGCGAGGTGTCCAGCAGGCTCCCACACCTTCCACTCCAGCTACCGTTCCGCCGCCTCACAGCCCGCTGCCACTGGTTTCACCAGTCATGCGCTCCAGCGGCCGCCAATATACCCCAGGTACTGTCTGCTGGGTGCGGGGGGGGAGCCCCCTGTCCTTGCAGCTCCTGCGGACTGTCGCCAACGGGGGCAAGCGCTAAATGCTCAGGCAATTCCCTTTCCCCACGCGGCACCAAGGAGATCCCCCGCAGACCCTGCTCAGCACAGCGCAGCACGCGTAGGGGCCGTCCGCCGATCTGCGGACCGGTGGGGCCCTCAAGTGCCCGTCTCGCGTTCTCTGGGCGCAGCACACCCGGGTGGGTTGCTACATGTCCTGCATTCCACTCCGGTTCGGAGGTGAAGCGTCACTGTCCCAATCCTTCGCACCCAATGGCCCGTCTCACCTTGTGCCCTCCTGTAGTGGCCGGGCGCTGAGAGTACTGTCACTGGGGCCTCCGCCGCGGCTCCTTTATGGCGGGGACCAGGTTTCCTCTTGCCAGTCAGGTCGTCCCGTACCGGACCCGCCTGCCGGGATCACAGCTCCCCGAGGCTCGGTGGAGGGCCAGCAGCAGACCCGCTCACCTCCGCTACTTCCTTCGTCCTACGCTGACCATCATCCAGCGCCGTCACAGCCAACCCTCGCGGCGGGCACCGCTCCCTCCGGTCGTGGCCGCACGCAAGGCCGTGGTCTCCCAGGCCGCACTCACAGCCGCATAGGCCCCAGCTCCGGCACACAGCAGCGGAGTCGCGCAGCGGCGCAACGCTCTCCAACTTGCACTCCGGACGCCCAGCACACCCTCGTGCAGCCAGCACCCCGAATCGAGGGAGGATGAGCCCGGGAAGCGTCGGATATACAACGCTTTGAAAAGGCAGCGCCGGAGGGACACAGATCCGCGTCCTACCGCGCCGCCATCTTAGCCACGCCCCCTCCATGTCTTTTAGACTTGGGAGCCTCAGTGGGGTTCTTCTGCAAAGTCTCTTCTGCCTTGCGTCAAAATTCTCTTGTAGTCCTTGGAGGAGCGGCTGCTTAGAGTAGTTAGTGCCAGCCGTCAATGGAGTCTTCAACACCAGTAGTGGCTTCGGAGTGGACAATGGCTTCGGAATCGGCGTCAAAGGAGCCTTCAGCTTTGAGTGGAGTCGAGGCATGTGATGGATCTTGGGGCTCGACAGGCGTGTAGGGTCGATGCCTGTGGACTGCAAGGCCTTTGGTCAGTTAGCATAGGCCCTCGAGACTGATGTCTTCAACACAGAGCTCGGCCGGACCCCCTTCTGGGCAGAGTTTTGCCTCTGTGTGAGGCTTTTTCAGAGGTTTAGCGTGTGTCGGTGCAGACCCTATTCATGATTCCAGCAGAGGTCTTGGTTCGGGGGCTGGTGGTCGCTGGGATCAAGGGAGCCTCCTCTTCTTCTCTTGGAAAAGACAACCTCTGGACATGACGATGGTTGATGGGGAGGGGCGTCTGAATGGCCGGTGTCTACTCCTTCCTCGACATCAAGTGGGGCCTATTCTCCAAAGATGTCGGGTGTGTTATCGGAGGACTGCCATTGCATCTTCTTATGACCAATGCCTCTGCCATCGTTATCGGAGGATCTTCTTCAATCAGAAAGTGATGCAGGCTTCAAATGTGGTGTCGTGGTTCGGGGAAAGGCAAAGGTTACAGACCTCGTGATGGGAAGACCACGGGTACTTTCCATGGCACTGGAGACAGTACTGGAAGGGCATTTGTTCCATCACCCTATATCCTATCTCCGCTATGAAGTCATAGAAGACGACGGGATAACGTGGCCATGAAGAGAGCCCTGGGACCTGGCTGTCTGGAGTCGATAAGACAGGCTTCGGTCTCTGAAGGGTGTCATCGAGAACAGCACAGATGACAAAGGCTTTTTCACAATCATAGGTGTTGAATTTAACCATGTGGGCACGAAGGAAACTTGGGGAACACGTTGCATCTCAGAGCCCCGTTGGTTCGCAACAAAAACAATCTAACATGGAGTCTGTGCCTATGCGCATTGCCAACTAAGGTTGGAGTCACAGTGCATTCCTGGACTCAAAACCCTTTCTTTGAACAACTGACCCGCTACCTCGAGGAGAACAACATCCTGGACCCTTCCCAGTCCGGCTTCCGCAGCAACCACAGCACCGAAACCGCCCTCATCGCCGCCACCGATGACATCAGGACCCTGCTAGACAACGGAGAAACAGCAGCCCTCATCCTCCTGGACCTATCAGCCGCCTTCGACACGGTCTGCCACCACACACTACGAACACGCCTTCACGACGCCGGGATCCAAGAGAAGGCCCTGGACTGGACCACATCCTTCCTTTCCGGCAGAACACAAAGCGTCCGCCTCGCCCCTTCCGATCCAAGGCCACCAAGATCATCTGCGGCGTACCCCAAGGCTCCTCCCTCAGCCCAACGCTGTTCAACATCTACATGGCACCCCTCGCCCACGTCGCCCGACAGCACAACCTCAACATCATCTCCTACGCCGACGACACCCAGCTGATCCTCTCCCTCACCAAAGACCCTCACACCGCCAAAGCCCACCTCCACGAAGGAATGAAGGCCGTCGCCGAATGGATGAGGACCAGCCGCCTGAAGCTGAACTCGGACAAGACGGAGGTCCTCATCCTTGGTTCCAACCCTTCAGCCTGGGACGACTCCTGGTGGCCAACATCACTGGGAACAGCCCCGCCACCCACCGAACACGTACGCAACCTAGGGGTCATCCTCGACCCCACCCTCTCCATGACTAAGCAGGTCAACGCCGTTTCCTCATCCTGCTTCAACATCCTCCGAATGCTCCGCAGGATCTTCAAGTGGATCCCCACCGAAACAAGAAAAACAGTCACCCAGGCCCTCGTCACCAGCAGGCTGGACTACGGAAACGCCCTCTACGCAGGAACGACGGCTAAGCTCCTGAGACGGCTGCAACGCATCCAGAACGCCTCTGCACGTCTTATCCTCGACATCCCCCGACGCAGCCACATCACACCCCACCTGAGAGACCTGCACTGGCTCCCTGTCAACAAGAGGATAACCTTCAAGCTCCTCACCCACGCACACAAAGCACTCCACAACTCCGGACCAGCCTACCTCAACAGACGACTCAGCTTCTACACCCCCACCCGCCAGCTCCGCTCGACCAGCCTCGCCCTCGCCACAGTCCCCCGCATCCGGAAAACGACCGCCGGCGGCAGATCCTTCTCCCACCTCGCCGCCAAGACCTGGAACACCCTCCCCACCAACCTCCGACAGACCCAAGACCTACTGGCCTTCAGAAGACTCCTCAAGACCTGGCTCTTCGATCAGTAGCAGCACCACCCCCCTCTTCCCCCAGCGCCTTGAGACCCTCGCGGGTATGTAGTGCGCTTTATGATTGATTGATTGAAGAAAAACAACTCACAAAAGTCTGAGCATAAGACTAGATGGCAGGAGTATGCGGGCATGTGTATCAATAGCAACACAATACGAACATGGTATTTTCTTGTCAGAATACCTCTAAAGGGCATTCACATGAATGCTGGAAAACTAAAATGCTCAATATCATACAGAAGAACTCACTTATTTAATATTCCTGCAGCATCAACTGCTGTAAACAGCTGATATGCATGTCTCCTAAGTCGAATGACTGAAAGTACACACCTACATTCTGCATGTATACTGGTCTCTGCCATGCACTACGCACAGCATGAAGCCATAGACGCAAAAACATTTTTAAACCAATACTGCAAATCAGAGCTACTTCAAAGGCAAAAACAAATCCTGTTCCTCAGTAAAACCAGCCCATTCTCTTTGTAGTGGGAAGGCACATACTGGTAAGGAAAACCACACTATTCGTCAACAGTAAGGTGAAGTTACATATTAAATATTTGTGTGCCTACTGAGCACCTGGAGTGGGAACCAAAATAATTTAAGGGGCAGTTTTGGCACAATACCAGAGCAGCATCTATGAATAGGGAAATGAAGGGTGGAGTTGAAAATAGTTTTACAGCTGTGATGGGACTATGCATAGCTGCTGCTTTGCCCCATGGGTGCAACAGAAAGAAAACAAGACTGTTGAAAAGTGTGACTGGCAGAAAAGCAAAAAGGGAATAGATAGGTGTTAGAAATGGGATCTCTAGTTGGCAAGGGCTTGCACCTTTGTCCAAGTAGGGACCCGTCTTCCTAGTCAGGGTAAGGGAGTTACACTCCTAAAATAACCCCTGCTCACCCCCTTGGTAGCTTGGCACGAGCAGTCAGGCTTATTCTAGAGGCAGTGTGTAAAGCATTTGCACATAACCAACAGTAATACAGTGTAAGCACTACAAACGGACACCACACCAGTTTAGAAAAATAACCAATATTTTTATATACTCAAGACAAGACCAATTACGACAAAAATCCACAATACTATACTTTAAAAATGAATGCTTGATAAGGTAACTTCTTCTTTGCAGGAATAGCACAAAAGCAAAGTTCGTACGAGTCGGTAGCCCCGTCCGGGTCTACCGCGATGCTGAATTACACAGAGTCCAACAGTTCCAGCCGACCGAGTCGCTACGGGCCAGCAGAGTCGTGAACAGACTCGGTCACTGTACCTTTCTCGTCGTGGCTGGTACGGAGTGTACGAGCCGGTCGGCGTTCGTCGCGGTAGCGGTGCAAGACGGAGCGGTGCAAGGTGCGGTGTCCCTCGATGCGGTGCAGACAGCGGCTCGATGAGCGTCGTGCAGACGGAGTCGGTGAGTCCAAGGCGTGCGGTGCAGGGCGAGACGGTGCACGATGCGGTGCTGACAGGTTGCGATGCAGGCGACCAAGCCGGAGTGCGGGAGCTGGCGTCGGACAGCGGTGCGAGTCGGAGCGGTGTGTCGCAAACGTGCGAGCGGTGCCCCAAATGCGATGCGGTCACGACTGTTGAGCCAGTTGCAGCGTCCGCGTCGGTCGGGTCTGGCTGGTTCAGTGAAGCGATGCGAACTGCGGTGCCCACAGGTCACGGTGCAAGCAGCGGCTCGGTGTTGACGGCGTCGGACGTCGCCTACGGTGAGACCAGGGTTGCGATGTGAAGCGGGGCGATGCGGTCTGCGGTGCAAACAGGTCACCGGCCAGGGATGGATTCGGTTGACAGAGTCGGTTGCGGTTCCCTTCCTCTGTGGCAACTGAAACAGCGTTCCAGAAGCGGTACCCAGAGGCTTGTGAAGTCTTTGTAGTGCCTGAGACTTCTTAACAGGAGGCCAGCTCGGTTCCAGGCCCTTGGAGATACTCAGCACAAGTTTGTAGAAAGTTCAGTCTAGTCCTTTCACTGCCCAAGGCAGAAGCAGCAGCTGCAGGCCAACCCAACAAAGCAACAACACAGCAAAGGGGCAGTACTCCTCCTGGCAGCTCTTCCAGCTCTTCGTCTTGGCAGGTTCCTTGATTCCAGCGAGATCTAAATTCATGGGGTCAGGGCCCCAATATTTATATCCCAAATTCCTTTGTTCTCTGAAGGCAGAGAGGCCTTTGCCTAGTCCAAACCAGTTCTGGAGCACTTTGTTGACAAGTCTCCGTCCCTTCTTTCAGAGAGTAGGCCAGGGACATCACACGCACCACAGGAGGTGGAGCCAGCATTGTGGAGGGAAGGCACTGTCCTATTCAGGGCCCAGGTGCAACTCCTCCCACCCATCTACATGTAGATCTTGCTATTCAGCCCTGTGCTGACTCACCCTGTCTCCTGGCATCCCCCAGCCCCTGTCACTCACACTCCAGACAAGGAATACACAACCTCGCAGAGGCAGGCTTGGATGGTTAGACAAGAAAATACCCACTTTCTAAAAGTGGTATTTTCAAACACAGAATGTTAAAACCAACTTCACTAAAAGATGCATTTTATCATTTTGAGTCCAGGCATACTAAACTCGAATTTCTACCATGTTCCCGGGGTCAGTTAGGATTATAAGCTGTAATAATCAAAACTGCCCGTTCTGGCCTATGGGGAACAGGTAGCCTTGCAATAGTGAAAAACGAACTAGGCTGTAATTCACTATCAGGACATGCCACACACACCAGGGCATGTCCTACCTTTCGCATACAACGCACCCTGCCCACAGGGGTACCTTGGGCCTACCTTAGGGGTGACTAACATGTAGAAAAGGGAAGGTTTAGGGACTTGCAGGTGTGCGCACTTGCCAAGTCGACATGGCAGCCCCAGGCTGCGCACAGGCTCTGCAATGGCAGGCCTGAGTTACACTTTACGGGCTGTTTGCGTGGGTGGCACAATCCAGTGCTGCAGCCCACCACCAGCATTTGGTCCATAGGCCCTGGCACTCGCAGTGCACTTTACAAGGGACTGACACACAAACCAAATAGGCCAATCATGGAAACGCCAATCCGTAACACATTTTATACAGGAGCACTTGCACTTTCCCACTGGACAGCAGTGAGGAAAGTGCGCAGAATCATTACACCAGCAAAAACAGAGTCAAAACCGGGAGGTCAGAAAGCAAAAAGTCAGGGAAACACGCCAAAAGATGCCAAGTCTAACACATGTCCCCTCCAGCTGAAAGTAGGGAGAACTACCCAACCCCATTGGAGTTCTCTTCACTAAGGCGGAAGAACCTGGACAGACCATCTGCGTTGGCGTGTTCTGTACCAGGACGGTGTTCCACCGTAAAGTCCATTCCCTGTAGGGAGATGGACCACCTCAGCAGTTTTGGATTCTCACCCCTCATTTGCATCAACCATCTGAGGGGCCTGTGGTCTGTCTGAACCCGGAAGTGAGTCCCAAACAGGTATGGTCTCAACTTCTTCAGCGCCCAGACCACAGCAAAAGCTTCCCTTTCTATGGCACTCCACCTCTGTTCCCTGGGGAGTAGTCTCCTGCTAAAGAAGACTACAGGCTGATCCAGGCCCTCTTTGTTCAGTTGTGAGAGCACCGCTCCCACACCATGCTCTGAAGCGTCAGTCTGCACGACGAATTCCTTGGAGAAGTCAGGTGCCTTGAGCACGGGCGCCGTGCACATGGCTGCCTTCAGGGCATCAAAAGCTTTCTGGCAGGACTCAGTCCAGATCACTTTACTGGGCTGCTTCTTAGAAGTCAGCTCTGTTAAGGGGGCAACGATAGCCCTTAACAAATCTCCTATAGTAGCCGGTGAGACCTAAGAAGGCTCTCACCTCTGTCTGGGTCTTGGGGGGCTCCCAAGCCAGAATGGTGTCAATCTTGAGTTGTAGGGGCGCCACCTGGCCGCTTCCTACCTGGTGTCCCAAGTACACCACAGAACCCTGCCCAATCTGGCACTTACTGGCCTTGATCGTGAGGCCTGCACCTTGCAGAGCCCTCAACACTTTCTCAAGGTGCTGTAAATGTTCTTCCCAGCTGGAACTGAACACAGCAATGTCATCCAGGTAGGCGGCACTGAAATCCTCCAGCCCCGCCAACACCTGATTGACCAACCTCTGAAAGGTGGCCGGGGCATTCTTCAACCCAAAGGGCATCACCCGGAATTGGTAATGACCTTCTGGGGTTGAGAATGCTGATCTCTCCTTGGCCCCATCGGTTAAGGCAATCTGCCAGTACCCAGACGTCAAATCAAACGTGCTGAGGAACCGGGCAGCTCCCAACCGATCAATGAGCTCATCAGCTCTGGGGATGGGGTGCGCGTCAGTCCTGGTGACTGCATTGAGCCCACGGTAGTCCACACAAAACCGGAGTTCTGGAGTGGCACCGGGCGCAGCAGTCTTTGGGACCAAGACCACTGGGCTGGCCCAAGGACTGTGGGAGGGCTCAATCACCCCTAACGCCAACATCTTAGAGACCTCCTCCTTGATGCTGGCTCTGACCCGGTCAGTCAACCTGTAAATCTTGTGCTTCACAGGAGGGCTGTCACCAGTGTCCACGTCATGGGTACACCAGTGAGTAACACCGGGGGTCAGAGAGAACAGTGGGACGAACTGTCCCAACAACTGGTGACAGTCCCCTGCTGCTCCTGAGTCAGAGTAGGGGAGAGGATCACACCTTCTACTGACCCATCATGCTCCTTGGTAGACAGGAGGTCAGGAGAGGCTCACTCTCCTCTTCCACCCCATCATCTGTCGCCAAGAGCATACTCACTTCGGACCTCTCGAAGTGGGGCTTGAGGCGGTTCACGTGAAGGACCCTCAAAGGGTTCCTTGGAGCTTGCAAATCCACCAGGTAGGTGACGTCACTTTTGTGCTCCACCACCTCATATGGCCCAGTCCACTTGTCCTCCAAGGCACAAGGTGCCACTGGGGCCATGACCCACACTTTTTGTCCAGGTTGAAATTCGACCAGAGTGGCATTCTGGTCATACCATCTCTTCATTTCTTCCTGGCTTGCTTCTAGGTTCGCCTGAGCGAGTTTCCTGAAGCGGGCAGTTTGGTTTCTAAAGGCCAGCATGTAGCTAAACACATCCTGGGGAGTTTTCCTGGGAGCTGCCTCCCAGCCTTCCTTTACCAAACTCAGAGGTCCTCTGACAGGGTGGCCATACAGGAGCTCAAAGGGGCTGTACCCAAGAGACTTCTGAGGCACCTCCTGTATGCAAAGAGTAGGCATGGCAAGAGGACGTCCCACTTACGCCTCATGGGTTCTGTTAGACCCTTGATCATGCCTTTCAAGGTCTGGTTGAATCTCTCCACCAGACCGTTTCCTTGTGGGTGGTAAGGAGTGGTGAACTTGTAGGTTACACCGCACTCCTTCCACAGGGATGTCATATACTTGGATATGAAATTGGTCCCCCTATCAGAAACCACCTCTCTGGGGAATCCCACACGGGAAAAGATCCCCATTAACGCCCGGCCCACCACTGGCGCCGTCGTTGTTCTGAGAGGGATTGCCTCCGGGTACCGGGTGGCATGGTCCACCAAGACCAGGATGTACCTGTTGCCCATGGCTGTCTTGGGATCCAGTGGCCCCACAATATCCATCCCTACCCTTTCAAAGGGTGTTCCAACAACAGGAAAAGGTTGGAGAGGAGCTTTGACCTTCCTCCCACTCTTACCACTTGCCTGGCAAGTTTGGCAAGACCTACAGTGTCCATCTGACTGCCTTCGCATTTGGGGCCAAAGAAGTGGGTGACAAGCCTGTCAAAGGTCTTGTCCTGCCCCAAATGTCCTGCCAAAGGCACGTCATGAGCCAGACCCAGTAGGAAGGTCCTGAAGCGCTGGGGTACCACCAGCACACGGGCTGACCCAGGCTCAGCAACCTTAGGCTCACTGTATAGGAGACCATTCTCCCAGTAGATCAGATGTGACCCGGACTGATTACCAGCTGCCTGGTCTGCAGCCTGCCGCCGCAGACCCTCCAGAGTAGGGCACTCGTTCTGCTCCTGCAGAACTCCTCCCTGGTGGGACCCCCTTCTTGCTGCCAATGGGTCAGCTCAGAGATGTCTCCCAGTTCGGCTACATGCTCCCGTGTAGGAACCGGGCGTCCCCCTCGAGGTCCGCCTCCTCCCGGTCCGTGGAAACTCGGGGGCCGGTTTCCTGCGCCCCTGCCCTTTCTCTTGGCAGGGACTTGGGCCACTGTTCCAGGCTCCAAGTCCTCTTGATCACCCTTTCTGGCTGCCATTGACCGAGTAGACACGCATGCCCACTCTGGCAACCCAAGCATCTCCAAGTGAGACCTGAGCTCAACATCCTTCCATAAGGACTGCTCCAGGTCGTTACCTAGCAGACAATCTACAGGCATGGTAGGGCTCACAACCACCCTCAAGGGACCTGAGACCCCCCATTCAAAGGGAACCTGCGCCACCATACACTGGCGCTCAGAGTTGTCTACAGCAACTACTTGGTGGAATGCCCCTGGGACTACCTGCTTCTCAGAGACCAGGTGACACCGGACTGAGGTCACACTGGCTCCAGTGTCTCTGAGAGCCTCTACCCTATTCCCATTGATGGTCACCCAGGTGCTATATTTCTTTGTGTTAGGGGGCACCTGGTTTCCTGGGACCATCTCACTGTCCCCTAGTGAGACAAGGGTCATTTCTGCGGGATCCCCACCCTCCTGTGGGCACCCCTCCCCCCCCAAGCGCTACACTAGCCAACACTTTGGACCGTCCACCGGTGGGGGGCTGTGTCCCCTTTGGGCACTTGGGGTCCCCCTTAAAGTGACCTACCTGGTCACATGCATAACACTTGCGGGGGCCGGTCTCAACAGGCTTCCCTGTAGAGACCCCTTTCTTCTTATCACCGGGGGCTGGGAACCTTTACCCTGGGTACTAGTTTTGGGCCCTTTAGAGAACTCCTGTGCTTTACCCTTGTCCCCCCCCCACCTTTCTGCTGGGGACCCTGCCCACCTTTGGCTGAGTCTCCCCCAAACGCTTTCTTGTGGACCCTGGTACTCACCCAGCGGTCCGCTTCCATAGCAAGCTTCCTGGGGTCAGTTAGCTTACTATCCACTAGGTGCTGGCGCAGATCTGCAAAACATAGACTAGACAAGTGCTCCCATGCAATCAAGTTGTAGAGCCCCTGAAGCACAAGTTACTAACTTGTGTAACGATATATCTGTAAGAGACAGTAGTTAGTGACAGATTCCTTACCTTAGAATATCCCCAGGCGTCAGGCTGGATCCGGAAAGTTTTTGCGTAGCAGTACCCTTGCGCGTCGGTAGGCGGCGTCGTGCGGCTCCGCGTCCGTCGTCGGCGTCGTGATCGCCGGGATGACGTCGCGGGCAGTACTTAGACGCCGCCCCTGCGCGCTGACGTCAGTTCTGTACACGACTTTCCGCGCCAGGAACGCAGAGCCATGCAAGAAGCTGACATAGGTGTCTGAAAAATACTAGGGCCCTGAAAGGGATGTCCTTAACCCTAGAAATCAGTTCGCAGAACGGGGAGGATGGGTGGGCGGTAAGGAATATGTCACTAACTACTGTCTCTTACAGATATATCGTTACACAAGTTAGTAACTTGTGCATCTGAAAGAGACACGTTAGTGACAGATTCCTTACCTTAGAATAGATACCCCAGCAATACCAACCCCGGTGGTGGGTCTGCGAACAAAGATCAGACAAGGAAGTCCTGGAGGACAGAACGGCCAAAGAAGCCGTCCCTCCGGACCTGACTGTCAAGGCAGTAATGCTTTGTAAACGTGTGCAGCGAGGCCCACGTAGCTGCCTGACAGATAACCGGCAGCGGAACACCGCGGCCTAAGGCCGTGGTAGCAGCCGTTGCCCTGGTGGAATGGGCACGCAGCCCAACAGGAGGCTCCTTCTTAGCCAAAGAATAGCAGGTCTTGATGCACAAGGTAACCCAGCGGGAGATGGTTCGTTTGTGCACCGCCCGACCTTTTTTGGCGCCCACGTAGCCAACAAAGAGCTGGACATCCACCCAGAAGTGTTTTGTGCGGTCGATATAGAAGGAGAGCGCACGTTTTGGGTCCAGACGGTGGAGCCTCTCTTCCTCTCTGGAAGGATGCGGAGGCGGAAAGAAGGTAGGCAAAGTGATGGTCTGCCCAATGTGGAAGGCAGTAACCACCTTTGGCAAGAAGGACGAACACGTCCGAAGAACAACCTTGTCCGGATGAACAGACAGAAAGGGAGGTTTGCAAGATAGAGCCTGGAGCTCACTCACCCGCCGAGCGGAGGTGATGGTCACCAGAAAGGCTGTCTTCAGTCAGAAGACGAAGAGGACAGTTATGTAGAGGCTCAAAGGGAGCGCACATTAAAAAGGTAAGAACCAAGTTCAAGTCCCACTGAGGCATTACAAACGGAACAGGAGGGAAGAGGTGTGTAATGCCTTTTAAGAACCTGTTAACAACAGGGGACTTGAAAAGGAGGGGCTGATCAGGGAGCCTGAGGAAGGCCGAGATAGCACAAAGATAACCCTTGATGGTACCCAGGGCAGAACCCTGTTGGGCCAGAGAAAGAAGGAACAGAAGGACCTCAGAAAGAGGGGCAGAAAAGGGATTCACAGCCTTTGCTGTGCACCATGCCACAAATTTGTTCCACCTGCAGGCGTATACCACCTTAGTGGAGGGACGCCTGGCTGCCAGAATCACATCACAAACTTCGGGAGGCAAGTTGAAAGGAATCAACTGCCGCCGCTCAATCTCCACGCAAGCAGGTGTAGACTGGACAGGTTCGGGTGGAGGACCGTCCCCTGCTGCTGCGACAGAAGATCCTCCCGAAGAGGCAGACGGATCGGGGGATCTACGCTCATACTGAGGAGCTCGGGATACCAAACTCTTCGAGCCCAGTCCGGAGCCACAAGAATGACTTGGGCCCGGTCGTGCCGAATCTACTTCAACACTCTGGGTAGAAGTGGTATTAGCGGAAAGGCGTACAATAGACCGCAACTCCACTCGTGACGAAAAGCGTCGCCGAGCGAGTGCCGCCTTGGAAATTCCAACGCGCAGAACTGATGACATTGCGCGTTCTCTTCGGTGGCGAATAGATCTAACCAAGGCTCTCCCCACTGTAGAAAGAGTCCTTGCGCCACTTCCGAGTGAAGACGCCATTCGTGATCCATCATGCACCTGCGGCTGGGTTCGTCCGCCCTGGCGTTCAGGGAACCTGCCAGGTGTTGAACCATCAGGAACATGCCCTGATGTTCCAGCCATGTCCAGAGGCGCAGAGCCTCCTGACAAAGGGTCCACGACCCCACCCCGCCTTGTTTGTTGCAGTACCACATGGCGGTGGTGTTGTCTGTGAACACCTGCACTACCTTCCCTTTGACAGAGGGAAGGAATGCCTTGAGTGCAAGTCGGATCGCCCGGAGCTCCAGAAGGTTGATATGGAGCCGGGACTCCGCCGGAGACCAGAGGCCTCTGATCTCCGCCTCTCCCATGTGACCGCCCCATCCCAGAAGGGACGCGTCCGTAACAACTGTGTGCTCTGGCTGGGGAAGGGAGAGGGATCTGCCCATGACCCATTGCCGGTTCGAGAGCCACCACTGCAACTGTTTTGCAGTCCCCTCCGAGATCTGGACGTGATCGGACAGGTTGCCCTGGTGCTGCGCCCACTGGAACTTCAGGTCCCACTGCAGAGCCTGCATATGCCATCTGGCATGATTGACCAGCAGGATGCAGGAGGCCATGAGGCCCAGCAGCCTCAGGGTCATCCGTGCCAAAACCCAGGATAAAGGCTGAAAGATCGGAATCATAGCCTGAATATCCCGGACTCGCCGTTCGGGAGGATAGGCCCGAAACTGCGTCGTGTCCAGAACTGCTCCGATGAAAAGGAGCTGTGGAGAAGGAATCAGATGCGACTTCGGCACATTGATGGAGAACCCCAGCGAGTGCAGGAGTTCGGCCGTAGTCTGGAGGTGGGAGACAACTGCCTGGGACAAGCCCGCCTTCAGCAGCCAGTCGTCGAGGTAGGGGAAGACTGAAACCCCTGCCCGGCGCAGATGAGCTGCGACCACCGCCATCACTTTCGTGAACACCCGAGGGGCACTGGTAAGGCCAAAGGGAGCACGGTGAACTGAAAATGCTCGAGGCCTACCGTGAACCGGAAGGTAACGCCGGTGGGCCAGCAGGGCGGGGATGTGGAAATAGGCGTCCTGCAAGTCCAACGCTACCAACCAGTCTCCAGGGTCGAGGGCAGTCAAGACCTGAGCTAGGGTGAGCATCTTGAACTTCTCCTTCCGGAGGAAGCGATTGACGTTCCGGAGGTCCAAGATAGGACGCATGTCCTCCTTGTCCTTTTTGGGCACCAGGAAGTAGTGGGAGTAGCAACCACGTCCTACTTCTGGGGTCGGAACATGCTCGATGGCCCTCTTGGCCAAGAGGGCCGTGACTTCCTTCTGCAGAAGTACCAAGTGATCCCCTGACATGCGGTGGAATTGAGGTGGCATGGCTGGGGGGTGGTCTCGAAGGGGAGGGAGTAGCCCCTTCGGACAATGTCCAAGACCCACCTGTCCGAGGTGATGGGACGCCAGTGGTGAAGGTGATGGCGGACCCTGCCCCCTACTGGCGTGCTGTGCACCGGAAAGGAGGGACTAGGAGGGCTTGGAGGCCGCGGACGGGTTGGAGGTGGTGGCCTGACCCGCACGCTGGTTGCCCGAATCGCCACAGCGGTATCCACGTCCTCGGCCACGCGAAGACACCTGCTGCGCGGGCCGGTGGCTGGGCTGCTGACGTGACTGGGCGCCCCTTCCGTGGCCACGATAGGGGCGAAAAGCAGAAGGTAGTGGAGGGCGTGTAGCAGAAAGGCCCAGGGACTTGGCAGTAGCCCGTGAGTCCTTAAAACGCTCCAACGCATGGTCTGCTTTGGAACCAAAAGACCGACTCCATCAAAGGGCATGTCCATGAGAGTATTCTGGACATCCCCTGAAAAACCAGTGGTTCTCAGCCAGGCGTGGCGACGCAGCGCCACCGTCGTTGCAATAGATCTGCCCAGCGAGTCGGCGGTATCAAGGCCACAACGTATGGTGTATTTAGCCGCATCCCTTCCTTCCGCAATGGCGCGGGTAAGCAGTGTCTGGACCTCCTCAGAACACTGGGGCAAAACAGTCGCCACCGAATCCCACAAGGAGTGGGTATATCGGCCCAAAAGACAAGCGGTGTTGATGGACCGCAAGCCAGCACTGGAGGAAGAAAAACCCTTCTTCCCAAATTGATCCAGGCGTTTGGATTCCCTATCCGGAGGGCGGTAGGGAAGGCGGTTTGGGAAGCGGAGGCTTGGACAACCAAGCTCTCAGGAGTGGGGTGGACAGAGAGAAACAAGGGGTCGCCCGGAGCTGGGCGATGGCGTCGGGACACGTTCCTATCCACAGGAGCCCCTGTGTTGGGCTTGGACCAGGCGCCCAAAAGAACGTCAGTTAGTGCATCGTTGAATGGCAGCACAGTCTCCAAGGAGGAGGCTGCCGGCTGAAGCACTTCTGTCAAGAGATTAGTCTTGACCGTCACCGTAGGGAGTCGGAGATGTAAGGCTCCAGCTGCCCTACGCAACACCGTTGCAAAATTGGCTCCCTCCTCCGTAGCCACGGGAGGAGACAGCATGCCAGTGTCAGGGGAAGTATCCAGACCACTGGCATTCCCTAGATCCTCTTCCCAGTCCTCATCATACTGACACTGCCGTGCCAGAGGGTCCTCAGACCCCTCCCAGTCCTCCTGGTCCTCCTCCGGTTCAAAATAAGGAGGAGGAGGGACATTTGGGACCCAAGGTCCCATCGGCACCGGAACCGGCGTCGAGCGACGTCGGTCCGGCTCCATGTCCGGAGCCGGAGAGTACATGGGGACGACGCCGCCCGGGGCTCAGGAACGGCACCGGAGACATCGACGCCGGCGGAGGCGTGGTCAGGTCGACCGGCGTCGATGGGGGTTGCGGTACCACCGGAGCCGGGATCGAGGCCGGGGCCGAAGCCGGAGCCGGGACCGAGGCTGAAGGCACGAGCGACGCCGGGACCGGAGTCGTCGTCGACGCCGGGGCAACCCCATCAGGGCCCGCGGGGCCCGAAGGCGCACCGGAGGGACCTTGAGGCCCGAAGAGGCGGGCCATGGCCGACAGGAATTCCTGTACTTGGGCCGGATCCGCCCCCGAACCCGGGAAGGACGGGTATTGCGGGGGCGACTCCACAGGCATGTCCGGGGCCGCGGGGACGGTGCCGGGAGGGGCCTCAGCCGAGTCGCGAGACCGGCGAGGCGAAGTCCTAGAGCGATGATGCTTTTTGGACTTGTTGTGCTTAGACTTACCGGACGACGAAGACTTGGATCCCGACGACCGGCGAGGACTCCGCGACCGACCCCTCGACCTCTCACGCGACCGGGGTTTGGTGTGGCGCGGAGCCGACTGCCGGGCCTCGAGGAGCTTTCGAGACCGCTCTCGCAAAGCTTTCGGGTTGAGGGCCCGGCAGTCGGAACACGACTTCGTGTCGTGGCCTCGGCCGAGACAGAAGAGACACTCCAGATGCGGGTCTGTGATGGACATCATCCGAGCACAGGCGTCGCAACGTTTAAAGCCGGGCATCCCTACGACACCTTGGAGTCGATTCGAAAGAAACAGTGAAAAAATTCACCAAAAAAGGTAGTCAAAAAATGACTAGGGCACTGCTCTTCCCGGATCTGCGCTTGCTGGCGCGGAAAAAGAAGAACTGACGTCAGCGCGCAGGGGCGGCGCCGAAGTACTGCCCGCGACGTCATCCCGGCGATCACGATGCCGACGACGGACGCGGAGCCGCACGACGCCGCCTACCGACGCGCAAAGGGTACTGCTACGCAAAACTTTCCGGATCCAGCCTGACGCCTGGGGATATTCTAAGGTAAGGAATCTGTCACTAACGTGTCTCTTTCAGATAATCTGTTACACTACTGCCCTTTACCCAACCATCCAGCGACCTGCAGAACACATCCACACATTCCAACCAAGTGTTGGCATCAGACTTCTTACTGGACCTGAACTGATCCTTGTACTTTTCAGGAGTAAGACCATACTTAGTGAGAAGGGCATCCTTCATGTCAGCATAGGTGAGGTGATACCCCTTACCCAAAGCTATCAGAGCATCCCTTGCTTCTTCAGGGAAAAGTGGCCACAATCCTGCTCCCCAATTTTCCTCAGGGACCCCATTCATGTGTATGGCTGCCTCATAACCCTGAAACCACCTTTGTATGTCATCCCCTTCTTGAACTCCTTGCCTACATTTTTGGGAATGTGCACAATCCTGTCTGCCTTCCTGGACGAATTGCTGCCACCATCTGAGCCTGACTTACTCCTAAGTTCTAGCTCCTTCAGTTCTCTCTCATGCTCTAAGAGCATCTTCTTCTCCTCCATGGCCAATCTCCTCTCCTCCCTCTTCTCCTCCCGCTCACCCTCCAGCCTGAGCTTCTGCAGCTCAAACTGCCTTGCCTCTCGCCTGTCCTCCAGCTCCTCTGGGGACAGACTGCTGCTGCCTGACCTGGCGGGTTCCCCCCACCCAAAAGCACATCCATCCTGGAAATAGGCTCCTCCACCTCCTCACTGAGATTACCAGGCTGCCCACTGGCATGTCTGGCTGCTACCCAGGCCCTCAGCGCCTTCTGTAGCTCCTCCTTCCTTGTGAGGCCTTTAATTTGGACTTTCAGGTTTTTACAAATTGCTCGTAGTTCCTTTACGGCGTAGGTTTCCAACCTATCCTCCTCAAAGATAACTTCCAGAGATGCAACGGATGATGCAGCTGAGTCAGGCATGACAAAAGTAGTGAGTTGAAAACTGGCAAGATCAAAAATAGGCCAAAGAAAAAGAACCAGTATGTGGTACGTACTGGTCTGCGATATGGTAGTAGTGCACACCAATCACTGTAAGTCAAGTGCAAACACAAGTCCTATCCTCACCGCTGACAACCAATGTTAGAAATGGGATCTCTAGTTGGCAAGGGCTTGCACCTTTGTCCAAGTAGGGACCAGTCTTCCTAGTCAGGGTAAGGGAGTTACACTCCTAAAATAACCCCTGCTCACCCCCTTGGTAGCTTGGCACGAGCAGTCAGGCTTATTCTAGAGGCAGTGTGTAAAGCATTTGCACATAACCAACAGTAATACAGTGTAAGCACTACAAACGGACACCACACCAATTTAGAAAAATAACCAATATTTTTATATACTCAAGACAAGACCAATTACGACAAAAATCCACAATACTTTACTTTAAAAATGAATGCTTGATAAGGTAACTTCTTCTTTGCAGGAATAGCACAAAAGCAAAGTTCGTACGAGTCGGTAGCCCCGTCCGGGTCTACCGCGATGCTGAATTACACAGAGTCCAACAGTTCCAGCCGACCGCGTCGCCTACGGGCCAGCAGAGTCGTGAACAGACTCGGTCACAGTACCTTTCTCGTCGTGGCTGGTACGGAGTGTACGAGCCGGTCGGCGTTCGTCGCGGTAGCGGTGCAAGACGGAGCGGTGCAAGGTGCGTTGTCCCTCGATGCGGTGCAGGCAGCGGCTCGATGAGTGTCGTGCAGACGGAGTCGGTGAGTCCAAGGCGTGCGGTGCAGGGCGAGACGGTGCACGATGCGGTGCTGACAGGTTGCGATGCAGGCGACCAAGCCGGAGTGCGGGAGCTGGCGTCGGACAGCGGTGCGAGTCGGAGCGGTGCGTCGCAAACGTGCGAGCGGTGCCCCAAATGCGCTCCGGTCACGACTGTTGAGCCAGTTGCAGCGTCCGCGTCGGTCGGGTCCGGCTGGTTCAGTGAAGCGATGCGAACTGCGGTGCCCACAGGTCACGGTGCAAGCAGCGGCTCGGTGTTGACGGCGTCGGACGTCGCCTATGGTGAGACCAGGGTTGCGATGCGAAGCGGGGCGATGCGGTCTGCGGTGCAAACAGGTCACCGGCCAGGGATGGATTCGGTTGACGGAGTCGGTTGCGGTTCCCTTCCTCTGTGGCAACTGAAACAGCGTTCCAGAAGCGGTACCCAGAGGCTTGTGAAGTCTTTGTAGTCCCTGAGACTTCTTAACAGGAGGCCAGCTCGGTTCCAGGCCCTTGGAGATACTCAGCACAAGTTTGTAGAAAGTTCAGTCTAGTCCTTTCACTGCCCAAGGCAGAAGCAGCAGCTGAAGGCCAACCCAACAAAGCAACAACACAGCAAAGGGGCAGTACTCCTCCTGGCAGCTCTTCCAGCTCTTCGTCTTGGCAGGTTCCTTGATTCCAGCGAGATCTAAATTCATGGGGTCAGGGCCCCAATATTTATATCCCAAATTCCTTTGTTCTCTGAAGGCAGAGAGGCCTTTGCCTAGTCCAAACCAGTTCTGGAGCACTTTGTTGACAAGTCTCCGTCCCTTCTTTCAGAGAGTAGGCCAGGGACATCACACGCACCACAGGAGGTGGAGCCAGCATTGTGGAGGGAAGGCACTGTCCTATTCAGGGCCCAGGTGCAACTCCTCCCACCCATCTACATGTAGATCTTGCTATTCAGCCCTGTGCTGACTCACCCTGTCTCCTGGCATCCCCCAGCCCCTGTCACTCACACTCCAGACAAGGAATACACAACCTCGCAGAGGCAGGCTTGGATGGTTAGACAAGAAAATACCCACTTTCTAAAAGTGGTATTTTTCAAACACAGAATGTTAAAACCAACTTCACTAAAAGATGGATTTTATCATTCTGAGTCCAGGCATACTAAACTCGAATTTCTACCATGTTCCCGGGGTCAGTTAGGATTATAAGCTGTAATAATCAAAACTGCCCATTCATGGCCTATGAGGAACAGGTAGCCTTGCAATAGTGAAAAACGAACTAGGCTGCAATTCACTATCAGGACATGCCACACACACCAGGGCATGTCCTACCTTTCGCATACAACGCACCCTGCCCACAGGGGTACCTTGGGCCTACCTTAGGGGTGACTAACATGTAGAAAAGGGAAGGTTTAGGGACTTGCAAGTGTGCGCACTTGCCAAGTCGACATGGCAGCCCCAGGCTGCGCACAGGCTCTGCAATGGCAGGCCCGAGTTACACTTTACGGGCTGTTTGCGTGGGTGGCACAATCCAGTGCTGCAGCCCACCACCAGCATTTGGTCCATAGGCCCTGGCACTCGCAGTGCACTTTACAAGGGACTGACACATAAACCAAATAGGCCAATAATGGAAACGCCAACCCGTAACACATTTTATACACTTTCCCACTGGACAGCAGTGAGGAAAGTGCGCAGAATCATTACACCAGCAAAAACAGAGTCAAAACCGGGAGGTCAGAAAGCAAAAAGTCAGGGGAAACACGCCAAAAGATGCCAAGTCTAACAATAGGGGAGAGGGGTGGAGTGTGAAAGAGGTGATTGAAGAGATCCCATCTCAAATACTGCTTTGTGATTAAAAGTTCT
Organism: Calotriton arnoldi; assembly: GCA_963921515.1. Taxonomy (NCBI): domain Eukaryota; kingdom Metazoa; phylum Chordata; class Amphibia; order Caudata; family Salamandridae; genus Calotriton; species Calotriton arnoldi. The sequence continues at coordinate 260,136 of CAWUFW010005262.1, read as the reverse complement.
ACATAAGTACCTATACATGTAGACAGAAAAGTTTGGCATGCTGGAGTTCACATCTTAATTTTCAATTCATCACATTGATCCACCTGAAGAAGCAAGGGAGTGGGAATTTTTGTCACACAACAAACAAGCACTAACCTTATTTTGCATATTTTGGGACTTCCCAGTGTCCTGAAGCGAATGCCACACATTGCAAAATTCATCATCTTGCTTACTCTACAAGTGGTAAAAAGAAATTAATTGTATGGTTGCATCTATATTTTCACATAATCTTGAACTAAATCAGTAAAATACAGATGACAAAATGTATTTGCAATTCAGTTTTGCTCCTTGCGTCTCTGGCACCTAATCATATGCATCTACAGAAAGATGTATGAATGTTATTTTAGGAGTAGTTACCAGAGTAAAATAGTTTAGGGTCTTTGGCAAGGTGACTAACATTCCTGTATTTACAGAAAACAACATTGTTTGAACTTTATTTGCATCATACGTTCTACAAAGTGTTCTCCAACATCCATAACAATAGCTGTAAGAAGGTTCTCTGATCATCAGTGACAGACTGTTTCCACGGCTACAAGTTCTTCATGAAAGTGTAGATATGGGAAGAAATTGCTGTCCCCCATCTAGATGCTTACAATCCTTATGGACTTTGATATAACCTATGTGCTTCAACCAGTCTTACTTTTGAATTTAAAAGAATAAGTTACTTATCCTCCTCACCTAATCATTCTTATGTACACTTTTACGTACAATGCTATTATGTTCAGCACTTCTAGCCGATGGCTTACAAAACAAATAAATACCAATGAAGATTTGACTTATTTTGAAAGTAGTTCCTGAGGAGAGGCTCTGAAAAATCCATCACCACAAAAGTGACATTGTCACTTGCTATAGCACTTACTCTACTGCCTCTAACTGAGCTACAATCTGATTTCCCTATATCAGAGAAACAAGAAAACTAAACTGTGAGAAGTAAATATGAAAACGCAGAGTGTAGCCGCAACACAGACAAGAGGAGGCAGGGAAATAATGAACTACGGAAAAACAATACTATCAAAAATATAATTACCAAGGTCAAGTAGGTAGTTCTTCAAATTAATCACCTTTTAAAAGACTTGCAAGGCAGTAATAAAAGTGAAAATGGGCTGGAAGATATAAGGAAAACAATCTGTCTAAGGAAAAGCTGCGATATTGCATACTCAATTCAACTTATATAGGCATTAGCCATTGTTTTTTTAGAAAAACTATGGCTGAAAGCCCAAATAGCAGGCTGAAGCGTCATTCGCGGAAAAATCTCCCTTTCTGTGAGAAAGTGCCCTCTTTCTGCATGGTATGCCCCCACTCTTTGCTGAATTGCTGATGTACTTTGACTAAGTGTGCCCTGGCTCCTGCTAATCAGGTACCCAGGGCCTATGTTCTTTCCCTAAAACTGCATTGAAGCCTAAACCCAATTGGCATCTCTGGCCACAGGTCAGCCCCTGGTAAATGGTACCACAGGTACCCAGGCCACTGTGACCAGAGAAGGCCTCTAAGAGCTGCAGCACTTATTGTGCCACCCTTAGAGGTCCTGTACCCTGACACTCACATACTGCCTTTGCAGGCTGCATGTCTTGGTGCAGAACAAAGTGAAGAGTCGGCATGGCACACATCCCTGTGTGCCATGCCCACAACCCAGTGCCCTGGCATAGATCAGTCACCCCTCTAGCTGGGTGCACTATACCAGTGGTGAGGGCACAGGTGCATGAGCCCTGTACCCCTACAGTGTCTAAGTCCATTCTTAGACATTTTAAGTGCAGTGCTGCCATTAAGAGTATATGGTACTGGGAGTTTGTCATTGGGAACTCCACAGCACCATAATGGCTACACTGAAAACTGAGAAGTTTGGTATCAAACTTCTCAGCACATTAAACCCACACTGATGCCAGTGTGGGATTTAATGAAAAATGCACACAGAGGGCATCTTAGAGATGCCCCCTGAAAACTAACCTACCACTAGTGTCCAGGCTGAGTGGCTGCTTTCAGCTGCCCCCAGCAGACATGTTTCTGAACCCCTGGGTTGAGAACCTGCTGCTCTCTGGGGCCTGAAACAATGCACATCCTGGGACGAGGTGCCAAGCCTCCTCCCACAGGATGGGCAGGGTTCACGAAGGGGAAGCTTCAAAGGCTTCCCCATGCCACTTGCTGCTCTCAGCAACTGGTCCCCACTGGTTCTGCCCCCACTTTGGGCGGGAGAACTGGCGGGAAAAACAAGTGAGGAAGAGAGGTGTGCCCACCTCTGCCAACTCCACCCCTCAGGTGGGGGAGGCTAGGTGAAGCACAACTCTCAGTCCACGCCATCTTGAAGATGGGGGGACTCAGCCAACCAGGGACAGGCTCATGCCCCCCTCCCACTGGAGGGTGGCATAATAGGGGGTGTACCCACCCATGGGAAGGGACCCATTGGTCCCTGCCTTTTACCTACCTGTAACGCCCCTAAATCTAATATTTAGGGGCACCTCTGAACCTTGCTTCCTCAGACAAGAACCTGCAACAAGAAAAGAAGAAGGACCGAACAGCCGTGCCGAAGCTAACCAGAGGAAGACGCCCACTGACTTGGCCCAAGCCCTACCGGCCTGTCTCCACCTCGAACCTACTCCTGCGAAATCCCGGTGTGTCCTGCAGCCAGCAACCTCGAAAACCCAGGAGCACCTGCCTGCCTTCAAGCACAAAGACTTTGTCTCCCGTGAACACCGGATTTGTTCATCTACAACCTCTGGCTCCAGCAGGACACCGCGAATCCACCCCACTCTGCACCCGCCGTCCACGGCCCGAGCGGGCAAACACCACGTGGAGGTCACCCCGGCGATCCTGACCCGAGATCCGGCGACCCCTGACCTGCCTCAAGCCTCCAGCCGACGCCTGCAGCCTAAATCTAGAAGGGCCCCCTAACCGCGACCAGGAGCTGGTAAGAAGATCCGACCCCAAAAGGCACCCCTGCACCCGATGCCCCACGGCCTTGTGTGCACAAACCAACGGTGCCTAACCAACCCCTAACTTCCCAACTTATCTCTCGAAGTGGTGGTCGCACACAGAAGACCTTCGTCCCCGAGCCTGCAGTGCCTTTGCAAACCGGAGGTTCCCCATTGAAACCAACAGGGCGCCCGACGTCAAAACAGCACCCTGCACCCGGCCGCCCCAGTGCCGCTGAGGGTGCACCTTTGGTGCTACTTTGTTTCCCCATTTGCCCTGAGCTAAAGTCCAGGAGCTTTGCTCCCACAACCCAGTGGCCTGCTTGCCAGCAGCCACCAACCGGAGGCCCCCTATCCCCATTGGATAACATTGGGCCTCAGCACTCTGCACCCGGGCGCCCTAGTGCCGCTGAGGGTGTAACGAGAGTGCATCCTTGACCCTGGGGGAACCCTTGTTCTAACCCCAGAAGTTCAACTCCAAAGACCGATTACTTACCTGGTAACCGTTAACTTCATTTCTCTCCATAGGAACCTATTGACTGTTTTTCTCTGAAAAATGTTCTAAGTGTGGAGTTGATTTGTATGGAAACCTGAAAAATAACAATTGTGCAAAGCTGATTTTACTTAACTTTTCTCTAGGAAATGTCCCAGTGTGATATCTAGGCATATCACACGGAGTAGAAAAAGTAATCTAAAAGTAATCTCAAAAGTAACGTAAAATTAACTTACCTGTAATTTTCATTGCAAAGTCGATACAAAGTATATGTACAGCTGTGAGAAAGTGCCCTCTTTCTGCATGGTATGCCCCCACTTTTTGCTGAATTGCTGATGTTCTTTGACTGAGTGTGCCCTGGGCTCCTGCTAATCAGGTGCCCAGGGCCTATGTTCCTTCCCTAAAACTGCATTGAAGCCTAAACCCAATTGGCATCTCTGGCCACATGTCAGCCCCTGGTAAATGGTACCACAGGTACCCAGGGCACTGTGACCAGAGAAGGCCTCTAAGGGCTGCAGCACTTATTGTGCCACCCTTAGAGGTCCTATACCCTGACACACACACACTGCCTTTGCAGGCTGCGTGTCTTGGTGCAGAACAAAGTGAAGAGTCGACATGGCACACTTCCATGCCCACAAACCACTGCCCTGGCATACATCAGTCACCCCTCTAGCTGGGTGCCCTATGCCAGTGGTGAGGGTACAGGTGCATGAGCCCTGTACCCCTACAGTGCCCAAGTCCATTCCTGGGCACTGTAAGTGCAGTGCTGCCATTAAGAGTATATGGTGCTGGGAGTTTGTCATCACGAACTCCACAAAACCATAAGGGCTACACTGAAGACTGGGAAGTTTGGTATCAAACTTCTCAGCACATTAAACCCACACTGATGCCAGTATGGGATTTAATGTAAAATGCACACCAGAGGGCATCTTCGAGATGCCCCCTGAAACTCGACCAACTTCTAGTGACCTGACTGAGTGGCTGCTGAGCCTGCACCAACAGACAGGTTTCTGGACCCCTGGGTCGAGAGCCTGCTGCTCTCGGGGGCCTGAAACAATGCACATCCTGGGACGAGGTGCCAAGCCTCCTCCCCCAGAATGGGCAGGGTTCACGAAGGAGAAGCTTCAAAGGCATGCCGCCTTTGTGAGCCTCTCCAGACCAATTGCTGCTTTCAGCAACAGGTCCCCACTGGTTCTACCCCCCACTTTGGGCGGGAGAGCTGGCGGGAAAAACAAGTGAGGGAGAGAGGTGTTCCCACCTCTGCCAACTCCACCCCTCAGGTGGGGGAGGCGAGGTGAAGCACAACTCTCAGTCCACGCCATCTTGAAGATGGGGGGACTCAGCCAACCAGGGACAGGCTCCTGCCCCTCCCACTGGAGGGTGGCACGATAGGGGGTGTACCCACCCCAAGGAAGGGACCCATTGGTCCCTGCCCTTTACCTACCTGTAACGCCCCTAAATCTAGTATTTAGAGGGCACCCTGAACCTTGCTTCCTCAGATCCAGACAAGAAACAAGAAGAAAAGAAGGACGAAGAGCCGTGCAGAGCTAACGCACAAGTTACTAACTTGTGTAACGATATATCTGTAAGAGACAGTAGTTAGTGACAGATTCCTTACCTTAGAATATACCCAGGCGTCAGGCTGGATCCGGAAAGTTTTTGCGTAGCAGTACCCTTGCGCGTCGGTAGGCGGCGTGCGGCTCCGCGTCCGTCGTCGGCGTCGTGGTCGCCGGGATGACGTCGCGGGCAGTACTTAGACGCCGCCCCTGCGCGCTGACGTCAGTTCTGTACACGACTTTCCGCGCCAGGAACGCAGAGCCATGCAAGAAGCTGACATAGGTGTCTGAAAAATACTAGGGCCCTGGAAGGGATGTCCTTAACCCTAGAAATCAGTTCGCAGAACGGGGAGGATGGGTGGGGCGGTAGGAATCTGTCACTAACTACTGTCTCTTACAGATATATCGTTACACAAGTTAGTAACTTGTGCATCTGAAAGAGACACGTTAGTGACAGATTCCTTACCTTAGAATAGATACCCCAGCAATACCAACCCCGGTGGTGCGTCTGCGAACAAAGATCAGACAAGGAAGTCCCGGAGGACAGAACGGCCAAAGAAGCCGTCCCTCCGGACCGGACTGTCAAGGCAGTAATGCTTTGTAAACGTGTGCAGCGAGGCCCACGTAGCTGCCTGACAGATATCCTGCAGCGGAACACCGCGGCCCAAAGCCGTGGTAGCAGCCGTTGCCCTGGTGGAATGGGCACGCAGCCCAACAGGAGGCTCCTTCTTAGCCAAAGAATAGCAGGCTTTGATACACAAGGTTACCCAGCGGGAGATGGTTCTCTTGTGCACCGCCCGACCTTTTGGCGCCCACGTAACCAACAAAGAGCTGGTCATCCACCCGGAAGTGTTGTGTGCGGTTGATATAAAAGGAAAGCGCACGTTTTGGGTCCAGACGGTGGAGCCTCTCTTCCTCTCTGGAAGGATGCGGAGGCGGAAAGAAGGTGGGCAAAGTGATGGTCTGCCCAATGTGGAAGGCAGTAACCACCTTTGGCAAGAAGGACGGACGCGTCCTAAGAACAACCTTGTCTGGATGGACAGACAGAAAGGGAGGTTTGCATGAAAGAGCCTGGAGCTCACTCACCCGCCGAGCGGAGGTGATGGCCACCAGAAAGGCTGTCTTCAGAGTCAGAAGACGAAGAGGACAGTTATGTAGAGGCTCAAAGTGAGCGCACATAAGAAAGGTAAGAACCAAGTTCAAGTCCCACTGAGGCATCACAAACGGAACAGGAGGGAAGAGGTGTGTAATGCCTTTTAGAAACCTGTTAACAACAGGGGACTTGAAAAGGGAGGGCTGATCAGGCAGCCTGAGGAAGGCAGAGATGGCACAAAGATAGCCCTTGATGGTACCCAGGGCAGAACCCTGTTGGGCCAGGGAAAGAAGGAACAGAAGAACCTCAGAAAGAGGGGCAGAAAGGGGGTTCACAGCCTTTGCTGTGCACCATGCCACAAACTTGTTCCACCTGCAGGCGTATACCACCTTAGTGGAGGGACGCCTGCTGCCAGAATCACATCACAAACTTCGGGAGGCAAGTCGAAAGGAATCAACTGCCGCCGCTCAATCTCCACGCAAGCAGGTGGAGGCTGGACAGGTTTGGGTGGAGGACCGTCCCCTGCTGCTGCGACAGAAGATCCTCCCGAAGAGGCAGACGGATCGGGGGATCGACGCTCATACTGAGTAGCTCGGGATACCAAACTCTTCGAGCCCAGTCCGGAGCCACAAGGATGACTTGGGCCCGGTCGCGCCGAATCTTCTTCAACACTCTGGGTAGAAGTGGTATAGGCGGAAAGCGTACAACAGACCGCAACTCCACTCGCGACGAAAAGCGTCGCCGGCGAGTGCTGCCTTGAAATTCCAACGCGCAGAACTGATGACATTGCGCGTTCTCTTCGGTGGCGAATAGATCTAACCAAGGCTCTCCCCACTGTAGAAAGAGTCCTTGCGCCACTTCCGAGTGAAGACGCCATTCGTGATCCATCATGCACCTGCGGCTGAGTTCGTCCGCCCTGGCGTTTAGGGAACCTGCCAGGTGTTGAACCATCAGGAAAATACCCTGATGTTCCAGCCATGTCCAGAGGCGCAGAGTCTCCTGACATAGGGTCCACGACCCCACCCCGCCTTGCTTGTTGCAGTACCATATGGCGGTGGTGTTGTCTGTGAACACCTGCACTACTTTCCCTTTCACAGAGGGAAGGAATGCCTTGAGTGCAAGTCGGATCGCCCGGAGCTCCAGAAGGTTGATATGGAGCCGGGACTCCGCCGGAGACCAGAGGCCTCTGATCTCCGCCTCTCCCATGTGACCGCTCCATCCCAGAAGGGACGCGTCCGTCACAACTGTGTGCTCTGGTTGGGGAAGGGAGAGGGATCTGCCCATGACCCATTGCCGGTTCGAGAGCCACCACTGCAACTGTCTTGCAGTCCCCTCCGAGATCTGAACGTGATCGGACAGATTGCCCTGGTGCTGCGCCCACTGGAACTTCAGGTCCCACTGCAGAGCCCGCAGATGCCATCTGGCATGATCGACCAGCAGGATGCAGGAGGCCATGAGGCCCAGCAGCCTCAGGGTCATCCGTACCGAAACCCAGGATAAAGGCTGAAAGATCGGAATCATAGCCTGAATATCCCGGACTCGCCGTTCGGGAGGATAGGCCCGAAACTGCGTCGTGTCCAGAACTGCTCCGATGAAAAGGAGCTGTGGAGAAGGAATCAGATGCGACTTCGGCACATTGATGGAGAACCCCAGCGAGTGCAGGAGTTCGGCCGTAGTCTGGAGGTGGAAGACGACTGCCTGGGACGAGCCCGCCTTCAGCAGCCAGTCGTCGAGGTAGGGGAAGACTGGAACCCCTGCCCGGCGCAGATGAGCTGCGACCACCGCCATCACTTTCGTGAACACCCGAGGGGCACTTGTAAGGCCAAAGGGGAGCACGGTGAACTGAAAATGCTCGAGGCCTACCGTGAACCGAAGGTAACGCCGGTGGGCCGGCAGGACGGGGATGTGAAAATAAGTGTCCTGCAAGTCCAACGCTACCAACCAGTCTCCAGGGTCGAGGGCAGACAAGACCTGGGGCTAGGGTGAGCATCTTGAACTTCTCCTTCCGGAGGAAGCGATTGACGTTCCGGAGGTCCAAGATAGGACGCATGTCCTCCTTGTCCTTTTTGGGCACCAGAAAGTAGTGGGAGTAGCAACCACGTCCTACTTCTGGGGTCGGAACATGCTCGATGGTCCTCTTGGCCAAGAGGGCCGTGACTTCCTTCTGCAGAAGCACCGAGTGATCCCCTGACATGCAGTGGAATTGAGGTGGCATGGCTGGGGGGGTGGTCTCGAAAGGGAGGGAGTAGCCCCTTCGGACAATGTCCAAGACCCACCTGTCCGAGGTGATGGCACGCCAGTGGTGAAGGTGATGGCGGACCCTGCCCCCTACTGGCGTGCTGTGCACCTGAAAGGAGGGACTAGGAGGGCTTGGAGGCCGTGGACGGGGCGGAGGTGGTGGCCTGACCCGCACGCTGGTTGCCCGAACCGCCACGGCGGTAGCCATGTCCCCGGCCACGAGAAGACGCTTGCTGCGCGGGCCGATGGCTGGGCTGCGAACGTGACTGGACGCCCCTTCCGTGGCCACGAAAGGGGCGAACAGCAGAGGTTAGCGGAGTGCGCACAACAGAAAGGCCCAGGGACTTGGCAGTAGCCCGTGAGTCCTTAAAACGCTCCAGCGCATGGTCTGCTTTGGAACCAAAAAGACCAACTCCATCAAAGGGCATGTCCATGAGTGTATTCTGGACATCACCCGAGAAACCAGTTGTTCTCAGCCAGGCGTGGCGACGCAGCGCCACCGTCGTTGCAAGCGATCTGCCCAGCGAGTCGGCGGTATCAAGGCCACAACATATGGTGTATTTAGCCGCATCTCTACCTTCCGCAATGGTGCGGGTAAGCAGTGTCTGGACCTCCTCAGAACACTGGGGCAAAACAGTCGCCACCGAATCCCACAGGCAGTGGGTATATCGGCCCAAAAGGCAAGCGGTGTTGACGGACCGCAAGCCAGCACTGGAGGAAGAAAAAGCCTTCTTCCCAAATTGGTCCAGGCGTTTGGATTCCCTATCCGGAGGGGCGGTAGGGAAGGCGGTTTGGGAGGCAGAGGCTTGGACAACCAAGCTCTCGGGGGTGGGATGTTGAGAGAGAAACAAGGGGTCGCCCGGAGCAGGGCGATGGCGTCGGGCCACGTTCCTATCCACAGGAGCCCCTGTGGTGGGCTTGGACCAGGTGCCCAAAAGAACGTCAGACAGTGCATCATTAAACGGCAGCACAGTCTCCTTGGAGGAAGCTGCCGGCTGAACCACTTCGGTCAGGAGATTAGTCCTGACAGCCACAGTAGGCAATTGGAGGTGCAAGGCTCCAGCTGCTCTACGCAACACCGTTGCGAAATTTGCTCCCTCCTCCGTAGCCACGGGAGGAGACAGCATGCCAGTGTCAGGGGAAGTGTCTAGACCACTGGCATCCCCAAGTTCCTCTGCCCAGTCCTGATCATACTCACACTGCTGTGTGAGAGGGTCTTCCGACCCCTCCCAGCTCTCCTGGTCCTCCTCTGGTTCAAAATATGGAGGAGGAGGGACATCTGGGACCCAAGGTCTCATCGGCGCCGGAGCCGGCGTCAAGCGACGTCGGTCCGGCTCCATGTCCGTAACCGGAGAGAACCGGGGAACGACGCCGCCCGGAGCCCCGGGCGGCGTCGGGAACGGCACCGGGGAGATCGGCGCCGGCGGAGGGGTGGTTAGGTCAACCGGCGTCGATCGGGGTTGCGGTACCACCGGAGCCGGGATCGAGGCCGGGTCCGGGGCCGGGATCAAGGCTGGCGGGACAGGCGACGCCGGGACCGGAGTCGTCGGCGACGCCGGAGCAACCCCATCAGGGCCCGTGGGGCCGAAGGCGCACCGGAGGGACCTTGAGGCCCGAAGAGGCGGGCCATGGCCGACAGGAATTCCTGTATCTCGGCCGGAGTCGCCCCCGACGGGAAGGACGGGTAATGCGGGGGCGGCACAACAGGCACATCCGGAGCCGCGGGGACGGTGCCGACAGGGGCCTCAGCCGAGTCGCGAGACCGGCGAGGCGAAGTCTTAGAGCGATGGTGCTTCTTAGACTTCTTGTGCTTCGACTTACCCGAGGAGTGTGAAGACTTGGACTCCGACGACCGGCGGGGGCTCCGCGACCGGCCCCTCGACCTCTCACGGGACCAGGGCTTGGTGCGGCGCGGAGCCGACTGCCGGACCTCCAGGAGCTTTCGAGACCGCTCTCGCAAAGCCTTCGGGTGAAGTTTCCGGCAGTCAGGGCACGACTTCGTGTCGTGGTCTCGGCCGAGACAGTAGACACACTAAGTGCGGGTCTGTGATCGACATCATTCGACCACAGGCACCGCATGGCTTGAAGCCGGGCATCCCTACCGACACCTAGGAGTCGAGACGACTCGAAAAGAAACAGTGAAAAAATTCACCAAAAATGTAGTAAAAAATTGACTAGGGCACTGCTCTTCCCGGATCTTCGCTTACTGGCGCGGAAAAAGAAGAACGGACGTCAGCGCGCAGGGGCGGCGTCTAAGTACTGCCCGCGACGTCATCCCGGCGACCACGACGCCGACGACGGACGCGGAGCCGCACGACACCGCCTACCGACGCGCAAGGGTACTGCTACGCAAAAACTTTCCGGATCCTGGTGATATTCTGACGCCTGGGGATATTCTAAGGTAAGGAATCTAAGGTAAGGAATCTGTCACTAACGTGTCTCTTTCAGATAAGAGGACGACGCCCACTGACTTGGCCCCAGCCCTACAGGCCTGTCTCCCCTCGAACCTGCTCCTGCGAAATCCCGGTGTGTCCTGCAGCCAGCAACCTCAAAAACCCCGGAGGACCTGCCTGCCTCACTTCCAAGCTTGCTTCTCCCGTGAACACCGGACTTGTTCAAACTGCAGCTTCTGGCTCCGGCCGGACACCGCGAATCCAGCCCACTCTGTACCCGCCGAACACGGCCCGAGCTCGAGTGGAAAAACACCACGAGGAGGTCACCCCAGCGATCCTGACCCGAGATCCGGCGACTCCTGACCTGCCACAAGCCTCCAGTCGACGCCTGCAGCCTCAATCCAGAGATCCCCTCTACCCAGCGGCGGTGCGTCCATTGGGGCTTTGCCCCACTAATGCCACGGCCCCATTCATCGTTTAAATAAATTACAAATAAATTCTTCCTTCTACTTCTGACGCTAATTCCATTCAGGACTCCTGATTGGAATTACCGTCAGAAGTAGAACGAGGGACGCTGAAGGGGGTGGGGCTGCGGCAGGACTCAGGGTTTGAGTGACAGCGCACTAGACAGCAATAGTGCGCATGTTCGGTTTTGGGCTGGTCATTTTTACGACCAGCCCGAACATGCGCACTAGCCTTCCCCTTAGGAGAGCGAGGGTTGCTTCATGCCGCAGCCCCGGTCTCCTAACGGGCGGGGAGCATCCCTGCTCAAGCCAATCCTGGCGCTGCTGGAGCAGCGTCTGGATTGGCTGAGAGGGGTTGCCAGCCACTCCAGTGACGCAGAAGACGTTGAAGGCGCCAACGCAGGACCCCTGCCCAGCAGCAGAGGCGGCGCGGACCGGGGCGGTCAGGTAAGTTTTCTTTTTTTTACTTTATTTTTTAAACCCCCCCCCCCCCTCCGGCCCCCACCTCGCGCGACCCACCCCGCGAGTATTGCGAGCCGCGACTGTAAGACAGCCGAACCTGACATTGTGTGAAAATGTAACGCATACTAAAGCACGCACAAAAATGGCGAAATGTTCTTATTTCTCAAAAAAAGTAATTTTGCATCTGTGCTGCAGCGCACAAATATGCATCCAGTGTGTGAGAACGTTCTCAGTTTGTCTGTGCATTTACGTACGTCGTACTACCATATGGCCTACCCGCATGCAGTATCCACTCCGTGACAGCCTTCGCCCCTTCCCTCTTGCCCCTCTCACCCCCACCGCCTTTGGGGGCACCCATTTACCCACTGCGTTGCTACACTCTCCTTGCCAGTCCATCGCTGCCAATAACCAGCCGTTGCTTGTCTACCAGCTGCCGCTCAGTTTCCCAGGCCCATGCTGGAAAAACTTTCACAAAGTTTTTTTTTTACTTTGGCGCTCTGATACTTGGTCGTTTTGATTACTTTAGGGACTTGCGGCTTAAAGTACCAGGTTGCAAGGTGAAAAAAGCATGGACTAGGTGAGATACTCGCGCATAGACCTGAGAAATTTGAGACCTGTAGCCAAGAGAGGAAAAACACTGGAATCTATTTGCGAGAACTGCAGGCAGAGCCAGCTCTAAGTTTGAAAGCAGTGTGGGTATTTTTTTATCTGGATTTAACCAATTAGTTGCCAAAACGGGGTGCTTATTCATGTAATACCAATGAATTCTTGGTGGGGGTCAGTTGCCCGCTTTGTTGCCGATTGTAATCTAGGGGTACCTGGTGAAATAAGGGGAGTAAGGTGACGGTGAGTGAGGCGAGAATGCCTTAGAGTTACAAGATGGAATGTTTCCCCTCAGTGTGTCCCTGTGTCTGACATGGTAGGTGTAACTTTAATTGAATTGTTGTGCGCTGACTTTTGGCTGGTCGCCACTTTATAATGCTGTTTTGGATATTGAGTCTAGGTGTATTTCATGTGTAACCAAAACCCCTACATACGCACAGGATGAGCAAAATCTGACAGGCTCAGGTCACTTGTTTTTTACTCAAGTTCACAGAGCTCCTCTGCGGCACTTTAACATTTTTCAGGGACTTTTTCCTTGGATGGGATGGGAGGCATCCTGTGAGTTTTGTAGAGGGCTAGAAAAGCCTCCTTGAAGAGGCAGGTTTTCATTTTTTCCTTGGGCACTGCCAGGTGGGAAGGATCCTGAGTTCTGGGCAGAAAGCATTCCAGGGCTGTTCTTCACACCTTCTGGTTTGCTTGAAAATGCACCATTTGCCCACTCTTTTTTCAAATTTTCTTGGGGGGAGAACACCCCACGAGCCCCCCGTTGGTGGTTCAGGCTCGCTCGCCGCAGTGAAGTATGACAATTGTTTTACGCCCCACCACTTTCAAATGTCACCAGCCACCACTGCCTCTACCGCGACCAGAGCGGGTAAGACTTTCCGACGTCCCAAGGCACCCCTGCACCCGACGTCCCACGGCCTTGTGTGCCCAAACCAACGGTGCCTAACCAACCCAAGACATCCCAACTTACCCCTCGAAGTAGTGGTCGCACCCAGAAGATCCTCATCCCCGAGCCTGCAGCGTTTCTTCTAACCGGAGGTGCTCCATTGAAAACAGGGCACCCGACCTCAAAACAGCACCCTGCACCCGGCCGCCCTAGTGCCGCTGAGGGTGCACCTTTGGTGCTAATTTGGTTCCCTATTTGCCCTGACCTAAACCCTAGGAGCTTTGCTCCCACAACCCAGTGGCCTGCTTGCCAGCAGCCACCAACTGGAAACCCCCTATCCTCCATAGGATAACATTGGGCCTCAACACTCTGCACCCGGCCGCCCTAGTGCCGCTGAGGGTGCAACAACAGTGCATCACTGACCCTGGGGAACCCCTGAGTCTAACCCCAGAACCTTAACTCCCACAGTCGATTACTTACCTACAAACCGATAACCTGTTTTTCCTCCATAGGATAACATAGAAACTTTTGGAGAAAAGTGTCAAAGTGTGGAGTTTTGAAATCTCAAAATATTCTTTAAAAATCGCACAAATAACCAAAACGTGTTTACTTACCCGTTTGCAGGAAATGTCCCAGTGCTGAATCTAGGTATCCAGCACTGAGTTAGAAAAGTAACGTGAAAAGTAACTTACCTGCAATTTACTGGAAAAGCCTATTCATTTCAATGTACTGCTCCAAAAGTTTCTAAGTGTGGAGTTTTGAAATCTGAAAATATTCTTTAAAAATCGCACAAATAACCAAAACGTATTTACTTACCTGTTTGCAGGAAATGTCCCAGTGCTGAATCTAGGTATCCAGCACGGAGTTAGAAAAGTAACGTAAAAAGTAACTTACCTGTAATTTACTGAAAAAGCCTATTCATTTCAATGTACTGTATTTGCTAAGTGTTGCATACTACTGCTCCCCTGTGAATCAAACAAAGTACAATTTCTATTGCATTTTCAAACTGTTCGACATTCAGTAACTTATTACTGTAAAGTATTTTATGCTTACCTGTGCCAGGCTTGCTTGGTTCTAAAATAAAACAACAATATATTTTTATACAAAAACAATTGGCCTAGAGTTCAGTTCTTGAGTGTGTGAATTCATTTGCTGACAGTGTGTACATCAAATGCTTAACACTGTCCTCTGATACTGCCTTACTGCTCGACCAAGCTACCACTATTAGAGAGTAAGGTTCTATCTAACTTTAACCTCTGCCTACCTTTGGAGTCACCTGGACCCTATACACACTATACCTCATTTTGGTGTAGTATATATAGATATAACAATCAAATATACCACAAAGAAAAGTGAACGTAATGACTGTCTTGATAAAGATGGAATAATCAGATACCCATCGAAACGCGTCGACGAATTTCTGTACATTATCCCGAGGACAAGTTGGACCTGTAGATACAAAATAGAGTACATGTATCCAGGCTAATCTTGCTAAAATTATTCCTAGGGAATTGTTGAGCTAAAAGACAAAGTACACTGTCCATCATTGTTCTTTTCCCTATTTTTAGGGTTCTCTGTGGTCAAAGTGTCATAAGATGATATGTTATGTCCTGACTTGATGAATTTTATTGTTTTTAATTATGTTGAACTGATGCATTGTATTTTATTATAGGTGTTTTATTATATAAATTGTGTTTTAATAATATTCACATGTACTAAAGAAATAAATTGACCTTTTTGCACTGTATGTTATAGTGGGATCATTGTTTGAGTGTTTCAGGGATTTTGAGTAAAAAAATTTTAAGTTTATCTATGTGCTTTTTATGAATTGAGAACTCCACTATTCATAGGGTGTTCTTGTTGATTGAGTGAATCAAGGGACAACTTGTTTTTTGGTACTGATAGTACTCCATTCCCTTGGTTGCGGACAAGGGGTCTCTCTCTGTTTAAATATGTAGTATATATAGAGCCAGTTTCTTACAACAGCATTTCACAGTATTGCATTACCAGTAATTCAAACTGTAACCATTTCAAAGTACATTTACAATTGCATTTCAAACTGTATATTTACTGCAAAGTATTTATCAACTTACCTGTGCCAGGCTTGCTTGGTTCTAGAAAATAAAATAACAAAGAATATTTTTATACCAAAACAATTGGTCTGAAGTTCAGTCTTTGAGTGTGTGAATTCATTTGCTGACAGTGTGTACAACAAATGCTTAACACTGTCCTCTGATACTGCCTTACTGCTCGACCACACTACCACAAATAGAGCGTGAGGTGCTATCTAAATTTACCTCTGCCTACCTTTGGGGATCCACTGGACTCTGTGCACACTATACCTCACTTTGGTATAGTATATACAAAGCCAGCTTCCTACATTGGTGGATCAGCGGTGGGATATACAACTTTGCATTTGTTGGACTACTTGGTTACCACCTGAACACACGACAGAACTCTTAAATTGTCTTTAGAATTCTGATTTTTTTCAAATTGGCATTTTTGCAAAATTAATAAAAGTCTTGTTAGGGCCTTGGTTAAGTCCCTTTAGAATTTTAGAAAACTAAAAGTCACTTTAGCTAGGGTTAGAAGTTTTTTTTAACTATGTCTCAAAACAAGAACCCAGCTGTTAGTGAAAATAATCACAATGACTAGAGGACTTGGTTGAGGAGCTCAACCTCACCCCTTACCTTCACTTGTTTTTCAAGGAGTTAAGGTCCCTATGTAAAATTTAAAACATAGAAATGGGTCCCCATCCCACCAAACAAAAGCTCCAGGAGCGGTTGGCTGGGTATGCAAAGGACCACCCATCTGAAAATGGTGAAGACCAGTCAGATGGAGAAGGAGGGGAAGGGGATGGCCTGGTAGGTCAACGCCCTCCACTTCCTAGGGAGAAAAGGGTCCAAGTTCCCTTGACTCCAAGAATCAACCTCTCAGTACCTAGATCTCACACAGGTGGATCAGGTACCACTGAGGACATTGAGGACAGCCTCAATGAGGAGGACAGACTTTTAGTAAGGCTGACCAAAAGACTGGATCTAGAGACCAGGTTGCTGGCTCTAGAAAGAGAGAGAGCAGAGATGGGCCTAGCACCCATCAATGGTGGCAGCAATTTACTAAATAAGGATAAAGAGCAATCTTATGATCCTAAAATCCCCAAAGGGATTGCCCCTAAATATGAAGAGAGTGATGATATCACAAATTGGTTCACAGCCTTTGAGAGGGCTTGTGAAATGAGAAAAGTGAAGTCGTCACACTGGGGGGCACTCCTTTGGGAACTGTTCTCTGGTAACTGCAGAGACGGGCTCCTGACCCTTACAGGGGCAGATGCCGGGTCTTATGACCTCATGAAGAGAACTCTGATTGAGGGATTTGGATTCACAACTGAGGAATACAGAATTAGATTCAGGGGGGCTCACAAGACCCAAAACCAATCCTGGATTGACTTTGTAGACTACTCAGTTAAAACACTAGATGGTTGGTTAACTGGACACAATGTGCATGAATTCAATGGACTTTACAATATGTTTATGAAAGAACATATTTTAAGTAATTGCACTAATGAAAAGTTACATCAGCATTTGGTAGACCTAGGTCTAATTTCTCCCCAAAATTGGGAAAGAAGGCAGACCACTGGGTCAAGACAAGGGTGACAAAAACAACCACTGGGGGGTGACCAAAAGAAAGGGGTTACAAATCCTCCCCAGGGGAAAGGTGGTGAGAATCCCCAAGATAAAAAGCCTGTGTCTTCTAAAGGGCCCCAAAAACCTGCACAGGGGGGTGAGACCCAAAACTCTTCCCAGTCCATTAATAGGTACAGGAGAAAGAACTTTGATCCTTCAAAGGCCTGGTGTAACAACTGTAAGAAGTTGGGACACTTAACTGGAGATGCTGCTTGCCCAAACAAGAAGGCCCCTAGTCCTACTACAGCTACTCCTGGGGTAGCAAGTCTCCAGATGGGATCAACATTCCAAGAGCAAATCGGGTTGCACACTGAAGCAGTTCTAGTTTCAGAAGGGGAAGTTGAGTTTGCCACTGTAGCTGTGTGGCCACCCAACTTAAAAAAGTACTTGCAATACCCTTGGATTAATGGAACTAGGATAGAAGCTCTGAGGGATACAGGTGCCAGTGTCACTATGGTGAGAGACACATTGGTTTCCCCGGAGCAATACTTGATTGGGAGAACTTACCCAGTCACCAAAGCTGACAGTGTTACCACTAACAATGCAATGGCTATGGTGACATTAGACGGGGGGGTTTACTGGCCTGAAACAGGTAGTGGTCTCTCCAAAGCTACCAGCTGCATGTCTGCTTGGCAATGACCTGGAAACCTCAGCATGGGCTGAGGTTGAACTGAAAACCCATGCAGCAATGCTGGATATTCCTGAATTGGTATGTGTAAAAACAAGAGCACAGAGCAAGAGACAGGGTGAAAAAGAAGTGTTGGAGCCTGAAAGTATTGCCCAACCTTCCAAGAGAAAAAGGTAAGAAGACTGGGGAACCACCTTTTGTACAGCAAAAGGATCAGGACCCCTCTCCTCAGGGAGAGGACTTGGACACCCCAGAGGGAACTGAGCCCATGGAGCTTGACCCTTACCAGGTTGAACTCTTAGGCCCAGGGGGACCCTCTAGGGAAGAGCTGTGCCTTGGACAGCAGGTCTGTCCAACTCTTGAAAGCCTGAGGCCGCAAGCTGCTGCACAGGAAAAGGGAGATGTCAGTGGTACCCACAGAGTTTATTGGGAAGAGGGACTACTGTACACTGAGGCCAGAGACCCCAACCCTGGAGCCACTAGGAGAGTGGTAGTGCCTCAGAAGTACAGGGAGTTCCTCCTAACTTTAGCTCATGACATCCCCCTAGCTGGACATCTGGGCCGAACCAAGACTTGGGAAAGGCTAGTTAGCCACTTTTACTGGCCCCAGATGCACCAAAAAGTAAAGGAGTTTGTCAGCTTCTGTGTCACCTGTCAGGCCAGTGGCAAGACAGGTGGCCCCTCAAAGGCCCTCCTGATACCACTACCTGTGGTGGGGATCCGCTTTGAAAGGGTAGGTGTAGATATAGTGGTTCCACTTGAACCTCCCACAGCATCAGGGAACAAATTCATTCTAGTGGTAGTGGTTCATGCCACTAGGTACCCTGAAGCAATACCCCTTAGGACTACTACAGCTCCTGCAGTAGCCAAGGCCCTCATTGGTGTCTTCACCAGGGTAGGGTTTCCTAAGGAGGTGGTTTCAGACAGAGGTTCCAACTTCATGTCTGCTTACCTAAAACACATGTGGAAAGAGTGTGGAGTGCAGTACAAGTTTACTACACCCCATCACCCACAAACCAATGGCCTTGTTGAGAGATTCAATAAGACATTGAAAGGCATGATTATGGGGCTCCCTGAAAAACTCAAAAGGAGATGGGATGTCCTCTTACCCTGCCTGCTTTTTGCTTACAGAGAAGTGCCACAGAAGGGAGTAGGGTTTTCCCCCTTTGAACTTCTGTTTGGCCATCCTGTGAGGGGACCACTCTGTCTTGTAAAAGAGGGTTGGGAGAAGCCTCTCCAAGTACCCAAACAAGATATTGTGGACTATGTGCTTGGCCTAAGGTCCAGAATGGCTGAGTACTTGGAAAAGGCATCCAAAAATCTCGAGGCCAGCCAGAAGCTTCAGAAGCACTGGTATGACCAAAAAGCTGCACTGGTTGAATTTCAACCTGGGCAAAAGGTGTGGGTTTTGGAGCCAGTGGCACCAAGGGCACTCCAGGACAGATGGAGTGGTCCTTACCCCATCCTAGTAAAAAAGAGTGAGGTCACCTACTTAGTTGACCTGGGCACAAGCAGGACACCCAAAAGGGTTATCCATGTGAACCGCCTAAAGCTCCACAATGACAGGGCTGACATCACCATGCTGATGGTGACTGATGAGGAGCAGGAGACAGAGTGAACCTCTCCCTGACCTCCTCTCATACAGCCCAAAAGATGGGTCAGTAGATGGAGTTGTCTTTTCAGACACCCTCTCTGCCCAACAGCAGACTGATTGCAAGCAAGTCTTGCAGCAGTATGCTAAGCTCTTTCCTTGTCCCCTGGTCTGACAAACTGGTGTACCCATGATGTGGACACAGGTGACAGTTCACCTGTCAAAAACAAAATCTATCGACAGTCTGATCAAGTCAAGGAAAGCATCAGAGCTGAAGTCAGCAAGATGCTGGAGTTGGGGGTTATTGAACCCTCTGAGAGCCCCTGGGCCAGCCCAGTGGTTCTAGTCCCCAAACCTCATCCACAGGGTGGAAAGAGAGAAATGAGGTTTTGTGTGGATTACAGAGGGCTCAACTCTGTCACCAAGACAGATGCTCACCCTATCCAAAGAGCAGATGAGTTGATAGACAAATTGGGTGCAGCCAAATTTCTAAGTACCTTTGACTTAACTGCAGGATACTGGCAGATTGGCATGGCCTCAGGAGCAAAAGAGAAAACAGCATTCTCCACACCTGATGGGCATTATCTGTTTACTGTTAAGCCCTTTGGTTTAAGGAATGACCCTGCCACCTTCCAGAGGTTGGTGAACCAAGTCCTTGCTGGGTTGGAGTCCTTTAGTGCAGCTTATCTAGATGATATTGCTGTCTTTAGTTCCGCCTGGCAGGATCACCTGATCCACCTTGGGAAGGTTTTAAATGCCCTGCAAACTGCAGGCCTAACTATCAAGGCATCCAAATGCCAGATAGGGCAGGGAACTGTGGTGTACTTGGGTCACCTTGTTGGTGGAGGCCAGGTACAACCCCTACAGCCCAAGATCCAGGCCATCCTGGACTGGGCAGCTCCAACAACCCAAACCCAAGTCGGGGCATTCCTTGGCTTGACTGGGTACTACAGGAGGTTTGTGAAGGGATATGGGTCCATTGTGGCTCCCTCACAGAACTCACCTCCAAGAAGATGCCCAAAAAGGTAAACTGGACAGTTAGTTGTCAAAAGGCTTTTGACACCCTGAAAGAGGCTATGTGCTCAGCACCAATTCTCAAAGCTCCAGACTATGCCAAGCAGTTCTTTGTGCAGACTGATGCCTCTGAGCTAGGGATAGGAGCGGTACTATCCCAGACCAATGATGAAGGCCAAGACCAACCTGTTCCTTTTATAAGCAGAAGGCTTCTCCCCAGGGAGCAGCGTTGGAGTGCCATTGAGAGGGAGGCCTTTGCTGTGGTTTGGTCCCTGAAGAAGCTGAGACCATACTTGTTTGGTACTCACTTCCTAGTTCAAACTGATCACAGACCTCTCAGATGGCTAATGCAGATGAAAGGTGAAAATCCTAAACTGTTGAGGTGGTCCATCTCCCTACAGGGAATAGACTTTGTAGTGGAACACAGACCTGGGACTGCCCATGCCAATGCAGATGGACTTTCCAGGTTCTTCCACTTAGAAAATGAAGACTCACTAGGGAAAGGTTAGTCTCATTCTCATCCTCTTTCGTTTGGGGGGGGGGGGGTTGTGTGAGAGAGTGCCCTCTTTCTGCATGGTTGCCCCCACTTTTTGCTGAATTGCTGATGTGCTTTGACTGAGTATGCCCTGGGCTCCTGCTAGTCAGGTACCCAGGGCCTATGTTCTTTCCCTAAAACTGCATTGAAGCCTAAACCCAATTGGCATCTCTGGCCACAGGTCAGCCCCTGGTAAATGGTACCACAGGTACCCAGGGCACTGTGACCAGAGAAGGCCTCTATGGGCTGCAGCACTTATTGTGCCACCCTTAGAGGTCCTGTACCCTGACACTCACATACTGCCTTTGCAGGCTGCATGTCTTGGTGCAGAACAAAGTGAAGAGTCGACATGGCACACATCCCTGTGTGCCATGCCTACAACCCACTGCCCTGGCATAGATCAGTCACCCCTCTAGCTGGGTGCACTATACCAGTGGTGAGGGCACAGGTGCTTGAGCCCTGTACCCATACAGTGTCTAAGTCCATTCTTAGACTTTGTAAGTGCAGTGCTGCCATTAGGAGTATATGGTACCGGGAGTTTGTCATTACGAACTCCACAGCACCACAATGGCTACACTGAAAACTGAGAAGTTTGGTATCAAACTTCTCAGCACATTAAACCCACACTGATGCCAGTATGGGATTTAATGAAAAATGCACACAGAGGGCATCTTAGAGATGCCCCCTGAAAACTAACCTACCACTAGTGTCCAGGCTGAGTGGCTGCTTTCAGCTGCCCCCACCAGACATGTTTCTGGACCCCTGGGTCGAGAACCTGCTGCTCTCTGGGGCCTGAAACAATGCACATCCTGGGACGAGGTGCCAAGCCTCCTCCCCCAGGATGGGCAGGGTTCACGAAGGGTAAGCTTCAAAGGCTTGCCGCCTTTGTGAGCTTCCCCAGGCCACTTGCTGCTCTCAGCAACTGGTCCCCACTGGTTCGGACCCCCACTTTGGGCGGGAGAACCGGCGGAAAAAACAAGTGAGGAAGAGAGGTGTGCCCACCTCTGCCAACTCCACCCCTCAGGTGGGGGAGGCGAGGTGAAGCACAACTCTCAGTCCACGCCATCTTGACGATGGGGGGACTCAGCCAACAAGGGACAGGCTCATGCCCCCCTCCCACTGCACGGTGGCATAATAGGGGGTGTACCCATGCCAGGAAAGGGACCCATTGGTCCCTGCCTTTTACCTACCTGTAACACCCCTAAATCTAGTATTTAGGGGCACCCCTGAACCTTGCTTCCTCAGACAAGAACCTGCAACAAGAAAAGAATAAGGACCGAACAGCCGTGCCGAAGCCAACAAGAGGAAGACGACCACTGACTTGGCCCCGGCCCTACCGGCCTGTCTCCACCTCGAACCTGCTCCTGCGAAATCCCGGTGTGTCCTGCAGCCAGCAACCTCGAAAACCCCGGAGGACCTGCCTACCTTCAAGCACAAAGACTTTGTCTCCCGTGAACACCGGATTTGTTCATCTACAACCTCTGGCTCCGGCCGGACACCGCGAATCCGTCCCACTCTGCACCCGCCGTCCACGGCCCGAGCTCGAGTGGACAAACACCACGAGGAGGTCACCCCGGCGATCCTGACCCGAACTCCGGCGACCCCTGCCCTGCCTCAAGCCTCCAGACGACGCCTGCAACCTAAATCCAGAAGGCCCCCCTAACCGCGACCAGGAGCTGGTAAGAAGATCCGGTCCCAAAAGGCACCCCTGCACCCGACGCCCCACGGCCTTGTGTGCCCAAACCAACGGTGCCTGACCAACCCCTAACTTCCCAACTTACCTCTCGAAGTGGTGGTCGCACCCAGAAGACCTTCGTCCCCGAGCCTGCAGTGCCTTTGCAAACCTGAGGTTCCCCATTGAAACCAACAGGGCGCCCGACGTCGAAACAGCACCCTGCACCCGGCCGCCCTAGTGCCGCTGAGGGTGCACCTTTGGTGCTACTTTGTTTCCACATTTGTCCTGAGCTAAAGGCCAGGAACTTTGCTCCCACAACCCAGTGGCCTGCTTGCCAGCAGCCACCAACCGGAGGCCCCCTATCCCCCATTGGATAACATTGGGCCTCAGCACTCTGCACCCGGCCGCCCTAGTGCCGCTGAGAGTGTAACGAGAGGGCATCCTTGACCCTGGGAGAACCCTTGTTCTAACCCCAGAAGCTCAACTCCAAAGACCGATTACTTACCTGGTAACCGTTAACTTCATTTCTCTCCATAGGAACCTATTGACTGTTTTTCTCTGAAAATTTTTCTAAGTGTGGAGTTGATTTGTATGGAAACCTGAAAAATAACAATTGTGCAAAACTGATTTTACTTACCTTTTCTCCAGGAAATGACCCAGTGTGATATCTAGGCATATGACACGAAGTACAAAAAGTAATCTAAAAAGTAATCTCAAAAGTAACGTAAAAGTAACTTACCTGTAATTTTCATTGCACTGTCGATACAAAGTATATGTACAGCATTTCACAGTATTGCATTACCACTAATTCAAACTGTAACCATTTCAAAGTACATTTACAATTGCATTTCAAACTGTATATTTACTGCAAAGTATTTATCAACTTACCTGTGCCAGGCTTGCTTGGTTCTAGAAAATAAAATAACTAAAAGAATATTTTTATACAAAAACAATTAGTCTGAAGTTCAGTCTTTGAGTGTGTGAATTCATTTGCTGACTGAGTGTGTACAACAAATGCTTAACACTGTCCTCTGATACTGCCTTACTGCTCGACCACACTACCACAAATAGAGAGTGAGGTGCTATCTAACTTTACCTCTGCCTACCTTTGGGGATCCACTGGACTCTGTGCACACTATACCTCACTTGGTATTGTATATACAGAGCCAGCTTCCTACACTTTCTTAAAGTAATAGTGAGCTGGGAAGGCCTTGGAGGCTATTCCCCCATGCCTTGCAGTGCAGTGCTTGAACAGCGCCACAGCTCTTTGTGTTATGATCAAAATGTCCTATAATGTGACAGCGCAGCTCCATGACAGACCTTACAAAACATTAAATCTGAGGCATTCAGAGATGAAAGCTTTGGCCCATTAAAGAATAGAAAATAAGCCAAAACGTTTACATAAATCTTGGGTTGAGTTCTGAAAAAGGAGAAGCTAAGGGAGGAAACAGATACTCCTGTAACTAAGCATCAATGTCAGGGAAACAGGCATCGTTGCCATAGTGATGGATTAGCTTCTAGCCTTGAGGTGCACTAATAACCAAAAGATACAGGTCTCAGTTGTTAAGTAGGCAGAGAATCAATTTTCTGTATTTTTGCAGAATCATCGACATGTCTGCCTTTGACGCAGACGTCCATCTATATCTTTCCAAGAACCTGTGAAAGTGTTAAGCCACTCGGAAATCGATATCGATAAGACACCTGTGCGACATCAGTCTGGAGCAAGTGCCTTATTATCTCTATTTCAAGGTCAAACAAGAACAATAGCCTAAGGAGTGTAGTCAGCATTGACATATTTTTACCTTATCTCTTTATAAGAATACATCTTAGACTAGCATCTTGATGCTCATTGCTTATACCAGACATTCCCTAAGGTGATGTTGGAAATTCCATCTTAGATAAGATATAGTATAAAAGGATTGCCACTTGACCACTTGTAAGGAGAGGTCCTTGGGCCCCATATTATCGCACAAGATACTACCAGAGACAATCTTGACTGCCAGAGATGCTGCTGTATCTCACTTTCTACTGAAAGCTGATATCGAGCCAAAGTGTGGGGCAGCCGTGTGGCATAGCGGCCAGGGCGGCTGACTCTGGAGCACGGGGCTCATGGTTCGATTGCCGGCGGCAGCTCGGCCCAGCACCATGCGACTCTGGGCAATAGCTCGCTTAATCTTCCAGATGGCCCCCAGCGCCTTGAGACCCTTAGGGGTGAATAGTTGGCGCTTTACAAATTCCGTATAAAAAAAAAAAAGTCTGGAAGGAGAGTAGCTGAGTCGACATGTATTTGCCTCTCTCAGGAAACACAGCCTCCCTGACTACTGACATTTACAGCACTTGGCTGTAAACAGGTATGCAGTGCGCTGCTCTTCCCTAATAAAGTCTAGATGTAAGTTATACTACTCCATGCCTTCTTAGTGTAGCGCACAGAAGTAGGTTTTAGGGTGTTAGGCTGTTAGATGGCATTTTAACCATGGTAGAAATTTTCATTTTATTCTCGTCTGCAACATTCATTTGTGTGGTTTTAATTATATTCTGAGTGGTTGTTTTAGATGTGCTAAGCAACAGGGCAAACCTGTTGAAATAAATTAATTTTTAGTTAAAGTGTATTTTTCTTAGGGCAGTTTGTGAATGTGGTATTGAGAAGAACAAAATAGGTTTGTTTCCAATCACCACAGTGTCCCTGGATCCCTGTTTACGGACTGTTAGTAACCCAAAAGCATGGATGCCACTTCAACTATGTATTGGATGGGGTTCTGCGGGGCTACAAAAACAGTTTTTTCACATTCAAGCATTGGTGCATTGAACTAAGTTCACCTGTGTCACCTGTGGGTGTGAAAACAAACATTGTAAAGCCGAGCTAAAGACGTGGCTTACGCAACAGCTCAAACACCATAAGCACAGACAGTCGATCTGTGTAGGACGCTGGCTCTCTATATAGTATACCAAAAAGAGGTATACTGTGCAGAGAGTCCAGGTATCCCTTATAAGTGGACAGGGGCTTGCTCTAGCAATCCCAAGATAGTCTCTATGGGGGTAGTGTGGTCGAGCAGCCTTAGGCTTATCAGAGAGGAGTGTTAGACATCTGCTGCAAACACACTCAATAAATGATACACACGACTCAATAAGGAGATCCACATCAATTTATGAAAATAACAATTATCTTTATATAACTTTAGGCACTAAGATCATCAAAATTGGGAAAGTATGTTTCGAGTTATGAATATTTACATTTTTTTAAAATCGACAGTTAGTGCAGTTTCTGGAGTGGTAATGTTATCCTATGGAGGAAAGACGTATACTGCATCCAGGTACTTTACAACGACTTACAGGACCATTCTTCTAGACTTAAGGTGAGTATGGGACAGGATCCAAGGCAGCACCAAAAGGTCACCTCGGGGGGGCACTGGGCCAGCCGGGTGCAGAGGTGCTTTCCAGCATCGGGTGCCGTGTGCAAGTCTAATGGGATCGCTGCGGTCAAAAAGATGCTGGGACTAGAGAGCCAGTCCGGCTGAACCAACAAGGGGGCTCAGGTCTCTCAATGCTCGGGGCGTAGGGACACCTGTGGTCCTCTTCTCCTCGGGCCAGGGCAGCCGGGTGCAGAGGTGTTCTTAGGCGTCAGGTTTTCATAACCGGAGAAACTCTCGGTAGAGGGGGCCAGCACAAAGAGGCTGGAGGTGGCGTCAGGGAGTCCACTGGTGGCAAACCCAAAGCGGGCTTCGTCTCTGGAGGGTCTGGGGACCACACTGGCACTGTTGGCCCACTTTGACTCGGGCTAGGAGACACGGGTGCAGTGGTGCTTTCTGGTGTCGGGTTTTCAGCGGTCTTGAGTCCTAGCAGATCTTCTGGGGTGCATGCAGGATGCAGGTAAGCAGCTCTGCTATGCTACAAGAGTTCCTGGGTCTTGGGTGAAGGGCTGGCAGTCCTCTCAGGCTTTTGGAGGCACAGCAGTTGCAGGTTGAGTCGTCTTTAGCACAACGGTCGGGTTCAGCAGATAGGCCAGTAGGGTTGGCGCCAAGACAGTTGCGCACCTTTGTTCTTGCTTTTGTGGCCATTCAGGGTCGTCTTTCTATTAGGTCAGCAGGATTTGATTTCCCGGTGCCAGGGGCTCCCTTAAATACTAGATTTAGGGGTGTTATGGGAGGGTAGAGTAGTAGCCAATGGGCTACTTACTCCTGGGGTCACTACGCCCCTTATATGACCACTTTCTGTGGGAAGTGGGCATAACCCTGTCCCAGAGTTCCTAATTCTGCCATCACCAAGATGGCAGACTTAATTTTCATGTCCACATCAGGTAGCCCAGCTTAGGGGTGGAACTAGCCTGAGGGTGAACACGCCTCTCTGACTACTAATTTTCCCGCCAGTCCAGGTGCCAAATGGGCCCTGGTCAGGGGGATTTAGCATCCCCTCACCTCTGAGGGAAGTCAGATTTGCATATGAAAAGGCGATTAAGCGCCCTGCCTTGTGAATGCTAATTTACGGGTCATCCTGCTGGAGGGGGTGTAAAACACCCTCTGCCAAACCAGGCTTTGTTCCGTGGGCGCTGTGGGCTCTCACCCCTGGTGGTCAGAAACTCGTCTGTGGTGGCAGGCAGGTAGCACGCTAGTAGCTGGTAGGCTTTCAGGGGCACAGGTAAGGTGCCCTCTGGGTGCATGTATTAATAATCAGTGTGGGTTTAATACAAGATGTTTGATACCAAATATCTTAGGTTTCAGTGAAGCCATTATGTAGCTAGGGAACTCGTTTTTGACCAGTGCCCAGCACATGTACTTAAAATGGCTTCCCTGGTCACTTGTACTGGCAGTAACTGAACTGGCCAGTACAGGGGCATATCTGCTCATGCTGATACGTCCACACATAGTATAGTGCACACAGCCTTAGGGCTGTAAGGCTTGCTGTAGGGGTGTCTTACCTATACTACATGCAGTGTTTGCAGGCATGGCACTCAGGGCTGTGTGCCATGTCGTGTTTTCACTTTTGTCTGCACCAAGACACGCAGCTTGCAATGGCAGTCTGCATGAGTTTGATGAGGGGTCCCTTAGGGTGGCACAATACATGCTGCAGCCTTTAGGGGCCCTCTTTAGCCTCCTTGCCCTAGGCACAAGGGGTACCACTTACTAGGGACTTACAGGGGGTTCTAAAGGTATTGTCAATTAGGGGAAAAATTACACAGTTTAGGGAAAGAGATCTGGCCCTGGGGACCTGGATAGCAGGAATCCAGTGCACTTTCTGTCAAAACTGCATCAAATACCAGGCAAAAAGTGGGGGTGACCATGTCAAAAAGGGGCACTTTCCTACAATCTGTAATTTGCATGGGCCTCTCAAAGTCCTGCCAAGATTGATGTTTTTAAGAGAGGAATGATGTGATGCACAAATTAGCAAAGAAACTGCCAATACGAACGATAAGGGTCCTGGCTGGCATCTGTGGCACTCAGAACAAGGAGGAATGGCAGCAAAAGTACTGTAGTAACATGCTACTCAGGATCACAGATGTCAGATACAATTACTTGCTTGTCTTTACCCATCGGCTGCTTATAGAGTTGCAGGTTTTAAGCAAAGGTGGCTGGGCACAAGGTTTGCTGCCAGGGTGGTGGCAAAATCAGTATCTTTTGCAAAAGGAGGGCATGGATGTGTCAGAAAGAGAGGCATTCCAAGGGATCGGTAGAACTCCAGAATCTGGTGTCTTTCGTCTAAACCTCTTGCCTGAAAGTAGGGCTCAGATACAACACAGAGGGAGGCATTCCCTGGGAGGGTCACTAGCACCAAGATTTGTCGGTTTTCACACAAGAAAAATGTAAAAAAGCTTTCTTTTAATTGCCAAGCCTTGAGCCATCTGTACACAAGCCACTTCCTGAAAGCTCAAGAGGTCAGAGAGCAGCTCTACAAGAAATCAAATGTAAATTCCTAAAGGCAAAAAAGTAGGCCTTTCTCTTACAGTCCTTACTAGATTTGTATTATGTTTGTTGTCTTACACTGATAATCGGTTCAGTAAGCACAAGTATGAGAAGAAAAATTTACTTACCTTTGGTAACAATATTTCTGGAGAACAGATCTGCCTGCATTTATCTACGCTTATAAATGAGTATGTCTAGGCACCAGACTGAATCTAGAAATGTTTACTCTTGAAATAGATTTCAGCTCTGTGTGACTGCAGGAATTTCTCCACCAGTCCACCAAGTGACAACACCAACCTATATACAGCATTGCCTGGTGCACTGGTGTCAGTTCAATACTTTTTTAATGCACAACTGAGATTTACAGAGAGCACCAGAAATACAACAGGAATAACAAGTTTGATACCTTGGCACCTTATTATTAACAGCACTATCTTAGAAAATGTGGAGGGAGGACAGTGAGAAATCTGCAGAAGATAGAGGGTCCACTGGGAAAAAAGGAAAATGCTACTTACCCAGTATGCATCTGTTCTTGGCATGTAGAGCTGTAGAATCTCATGCTTATGCATAGATCGCCATCTAGTGTTGGGCCCGGATGTTTGCACTTTGTTTTTGTTCGAAGAAGTCTTCCTAGTCACGAGGTAGGCGACTCCTCCTTTCGGTGATAGTGCGCATGGTCATCGACTCCATCTTCAGATTGTTTTCCCGCAGAGAGTGAGAGAATGGAGTAGTAGTAAAGAATAGAGATGTCCATGTGTATGTATGAATAGTAACAAGAGAACTACAGCAGTTACAGGTACCCGGGGAGGTGGGTGGGCGCATGAGATTCTACAGCTCTACATGCCAAGAACAGATGCATACTGGGTAAGTAGCATTTTCCGTTCGAGGCATGTGAGCTGTAGATCCCATGCTTACGCATAGACTATACAGCAGTCTCCCCTAAGCGGTGGCTATATCCTGTAACTGATGGAGTTGTCTGAAATAGCGTTTTAAGTACTGCTTGGCCCACATTAGCTTGTTGTCTTGCTAACACATCTACACAATAATGCTTGGTGAATGTGTGTGGTGTGGACCATGTTGCAGCTTTGCAGATGTTAGTAATAGGGATGTTCCCTAAGAAAGCCATAGTAGCCCCTAGCTTACGAGTGGAATGTGCTCTAGGGGGTACTGTTAGAGTCCTTTTGGCTTTTGCATAGCAAATCTGAATACATTTAACGATCCACCTAGCAATACCTGATTTGGATCTAGGATTGCCCTTGTGAGGTGGTGCAAAAGCGACAGAGTTGTTTGGTCTTACGAAAAGAATTCGTTCTTTCAGTGTAATACAACAGTGCTCTTCTAACATCTAAGGTGCGTAGAGCTCGTTCTGCCACGGAGTCAGGTTGAGGGAAGAAAACAGGTAATTCAACCGACTGATTTATGTGAAATGCAGATACTACCTTTGGTAGGAATTTGGGATTGGTACGAAGAACCACTTTATCTTTGTGTAGCTGGAAAAAAGGTTCTTCTATGGTTAGTGCCTGAAGGTCACCCACTCTCCTCAATGAAGTGATTGCAATGAGGAAAGCTGTTTTCCAAGTAAGGAACTGTAGTTCACATTTGTGCATGGGTTCAAATGGTGGGCCCATTAACCTAGTGAGGACTATATTAAGATTCCAGACTGGGGCAGGTGGAAGTCTTGGTGGTATAACTCTTTTTAGTCCTTCCATAAATGCTTTGATTACAGGCACTCTAAAGAGGGATAAATGTTGCCTATTTTGAAGATAGGCTGCAATTGCAGCGAGATGCAGTCTGATGGATGTATAGGCCAATGATGACTGCTGCAAATGTAACAGGTAGCAGATAATGTTCTGTATGGAAGCATCAAGAGGGTAGATGTTATTGTTATTGCAATAGATAACAAATCGTTTCCATTTGGCTGCGTAGCAGGCTCTTGTGGTAGGCCTTCTGGCCTCCTTAATAATGTTCATACAGTCTGATGGAAGGTTCAGATAACCAAACTCTATGACTTCAGGAGCCAGATTGCGAGGTTCAATTGTTTGGGATCTGGGTGTTTGAATTCTCCATGGCTCTGTGTGAGGAGACTGGGAGTTAAATGTAATTTTTGATGTGGTACCAGAGAGAGTTCCAACAGGGTTGTGAACCAGGGTTGACGTGCCCATGTTGGAGCTACTAGGATTAGTGCGAGAGATGTTTGCCTGAGTTTCCGAACCACCAATGGAATGAGTGGAAGAGGCGGAAAAGCGTAAGCAAATATCCCTGACCAGTTCATCCATAGAGCATTGCCTTTGGATAACGGGTGTGGATACCTGGAGGCGGAGCTTTGGCATTTTGCGTTTTGAGGTGTTGCAAACAGATCTATGTGAGGGACTCCCCAAGCTTGGAAGTAGGGGTGGAGAACTTGAGGGTGAAGTTCCCATTCGTGTATTTGATACCTATGCCTGCTGAGGAGGTCCGCAATCTGGTTGTTGACTCCTGGGAGGTGTTCCGCTAGGAGACAGATATTGTAGTGAATAGCCCACTTCCAGATGTCCTGGGCTAAGTGGGACAGTTGGAGAGAGTGTGTCCCCCCCTGTTTCTGTATGTAATACATAGCTGTCATGTTGTCCGTTCGAACTAAGACAGCTTTGCCAGACAGGTGATCTTGAAAGGCTTTGAGAGCTAGAAAGATTGCCATCAGCTCTAAATGATTGATGTGAAGCAACCTTTGTTGGTGGTTTCACAGACCTTGCACTGTGTGTTGTTGAAGATGAGCTCCCCAGCCAGTTAGGGACGCGTCCGCTGTTAATACTGTCTGTGGAACCCGGTCTATGAACGGCCGTCCTTTTGACAAATTTTGTGTGTTCCACCACTGCAGAGAGCGATGAGTACAGCCGCTTACCAACACTAGATAGGTTAATAGACCGTGTGACTGGTTCCACTGACTGGCTAAGCATTCTTGAAGTGGACGCATGTGGAGCCTGGCATGGGGAACGATCATGATGCAAGACGCCATCATTCCCAACAGTTGCATAAAAACTCGAGCTGGAAGTGACCGATTGGCTTGAAACTGGCGAATTAATGCCTGAATGTTTCGAATTCTGTCTGCGTTGGGAAACGCCAGAGCCCTTTGAGTATCTAAGGTGGCTTCTAGGTAGTTCTGAGTTTTGGCGGGCTGAAGATGTGATTTTAACACATTGACTGTAAACCCCAGTTGGTGAAGTAACTGAATGGTTACGGAAGTGTGCATGCGGCATTGTTGATACAAGCCGGCTTTGATGAGCCAATCGCCCAGGTATGGGAAGACATGGATGCTTTGTCTTCTCAGATGAGCAGCTACTACCGCCAGACACTTTGTGAAGACTCTGGGGGCAGTGGTGACTCCGAATGGAAGTACCTTGAATTGGTAATGTTGACCTGCTACTACAAACCTGAGAAATTTGCGGTGAGCCGGATGGATTGGAATATGAAAGTAGGCGTCCTTTAAGTCTAGAGTAGACAGAAAGTCGTCCTTTTGCAAAAGAGGTAGTACCTGTTGAAGTATTACCATGTGGAAATGGTTTGACTGTATATAAAAATTTAGTTCTCTGAGATCTAATATTGGTCTGAGAGAGCCGTCCTTTTTGGGAATTAGGAAGTAAAAGGAATACACGCCGACCCTTGATGTTGTGGTGGTACGGTCTCTATGGCTCCAGTTAGTAGCAGGGATTGTACCTCTTGTTTGAGGAGGTGTAGGTGATCCAGTGAAAGTTTGTGTGACTTTGGAGGAATGTTTGGAGGAGTGTTGCTGTACTCCAGGCAATAACCAGAATGGATAATTTGTAGAACCCATTTGTCTGTTGTGATTGACTGCCATTTTGGTAGGAAATGTGACAGTCTTCCCCCGACAGGTGTTACATGGTCGGGGGGGGGGAAGTGTGGGCAAGTCACTGCTTTGTATTAGAGGGAGAGGTGCGTGTACTAGAACCTCTGTCTTTGCCGTTGTTCCCTCTGTAACCCCCTCTGAAGTAATTTTTAGAGCCGGAGGGTTGATTATTGCCCTTGTAAGTGGATGCAGTTTCCGAGGAAATGTTTTTGGACCCTGCTCGATAGAAGGAGCACCGAAAGGAACCACGGCCTTGTATAGATTGAAGGGCTCCCATTGATTTAGCCACTTCAGTATCTTTCTTCATCTTCTCCAGAGAAGAATCTACTACTGGCCCAAAGAGATGCTCTTTATCAAAGGGTGTGTTCAATATGGAAGTTTGCACCTCAGGTTGGAAACCAGATATGCGCAGCCATGCGTGTCTTCGTAAAAGTACACTAGTGTTCACTGCTCTAGCAGATGTGTCAGCAGCATCTAGGGAGCACCTGATTTGGTTGTTTGAAATCAATTGTCCCTCACGTATTAGGTCTTGCGCTTTAGATTTATGTTCTTGGGGTAGAAACTGCATGAGTTGTTCCATTTCATCCCAATGCGTACGGTCGTATCTTGCCAGTAACGCCTGTGTATTAGCTATGCGCCAGAAGTTAGCTGCCTGAGAGGCTACCCTTTTACCTGAAGCACCGAAAAGCTTTGATTCCTTATCTGGGGGTGGAGCATCTCCAGTAGTTTGCCCTTTTACGTGCATTGTAAACTACCAACGAGTCTAAGGGTAACTGTCCTCTTATGTACACTGGATCAGATGGTGCAGGATTATATTTTTATCCACCCTAGGGGTAAGAATACGTGCCCTGACAGGATCCTTAAATATGTCATCTACATGCCTGATCATTCCCTTTAGCATGGGTAACATGTGTAGATTTTTGTGTAGTTGAGTATCTCAAAAAGGAAATCCTCTTCAAGGGATTCTTTGTGGAGCTGTACCCCATGGTAATTGGCAGCCCTGCCTAGTAACTCAATATAACCTACACTGTCGTCAGGTGGAGAGGGCCTAGTAGGATATAGGTCAGGGTCATTGTCTGTGGGCGAGTCAGTGTTGTAGTCGTCCCAGTCATCTGTAGGTCCCGGTTGACCATCATCATTATCATCATCATCCCCTGTTGTAGGGATTCTGCACATACACAGAGCTATGCACAGGATAATAGGACCTCGGAATATAGTGGTGAGCCAACCATACACCTTAGCACCTAACACCCCAAACCGACTAGCTTTAGCGTCTCACTAGCAACAACGCTACCAATGATTAGACAACCCAGAACACGGTATCTCTCTCTCTCAGGACTCGCAGGAGCAAGAACACCCTTTCATAACTCACTCACACCTGACCACAACGTGCGTAAGAAGAGACACTGTATAGTTTAAAATGTTTATTTCAACTACCGTGCTCTAAGATACAGTACACGTGCCAGTACTATCAGCATAATGCATAAGGATAATATAAGCAGCATAGTTACAACTCCATAGAATACAAACGGGGAAAGCATTTCATGAAACAGTGGGTATATGGCTAAATGACAATACCACCCTCCCCGTGCTAGTTGCTAGTTTATTTATAAAACAGAAGACCTCTGCGCTTGGTCTAGCGAACCCCCATACCTCAATATCTAGATGCAAGTTTTACATCATCAGACACAAACAGCTCTTCTCTCTGGAAAGGTTTTTCTCCAAGTGCCTCTAACCGTGAAAATCGCAATATTAAAAGCACACGAATTAGTGTTATGGCTAAGTGCGAGGGACTGGCCATATCAGCAGGAACAAGGGACGTTGTTTTTAGACCTTGTACATGGTGTGCAGACGTAGCCCAAAGGGAACAGGAGAAAAGGTGAAAGACAGAAATGCAGACCGTGCTAAAATAGCCTGGCAGAAGCAGAGCCCAGAAAAACAACGGCACAAAGTAACGTGCGCAAAAAGGCCTCATGGCAGCCAGGCCTAAGTCAACGTAGCAAGGCAGACCAGGAGGCCACAAACCACACGACACCCTCCCCTGGTCAGTCCATCGGCCAAGTCATAGGATGAGGACAGAGTTCAAACAGACGGAGCAGAACGGAAAGGTCCGTTTTGGAGCGGTCTTCTGAAGAACAACGAAGGGGAGATGACAACAGAATGGCAGAGTTAAAAAAAATATAAATATACATATCCAGCGAGGCAGGTCTAAGAAAGCGAAGGCCCTGTCAATCCAACAGAGTGTAAGTGCAGAAATACGCCATATCTTCCAAGAGGACATCATTGGACTAGTCGGAAAAAAGCGACGCCATCCAGTCCAGTAAAGCAAAGCTGCAGTCATGTTCCTCGCAAGAGGGAGCAGCGAATAGAATTGCGGGACAACTTGCGTGGTACTCAATATAACTTCGTTGTAGGAGATTCTGAGCAGCCGCCCAGACATCCCATTGTGCCAAAATCCCCAGTGCAGCCGCACGCGCCATGTAGCCTGCACCGGAACAGTCCCGTTTATGGGCCTCTAAGGGACCCACCAACAGGACAAAATCCGGTCGAGACAGACTTATTGGAGAGGCAATAATCCAAGGACCATGAAAAAGGACATCTGATGCAAGACATCACAGGTTGCACGCAAGTGAAATACGCAAAGCGAAAAGAAAGTCTATAGGACACACTGAGCGTCGCTAACGGCAGGATGGCGAAACCAGCGAGAATGCGCTCACGGAGCATCTGGAGTCGACCTGGGTCGAGAAGGGCCCAAGGAGGTGCAGCCATTGCGCAGCAAACAGACCAAAAGCAATATACCAGCCTCCAAGGCGAGGATCAATGGAAAGCCACCAAAGACGCTGGAAAAAATGGAATGAATAAAAGCTGGTATTACACCAAAAATAGTCTGAAAAGAGGTCACAAGGCCAGAGCCCACAACTTTAAAAAAGTGCACCAGACCTTCAGTGCGCGAAGCATTAAAAACACGGTGAATCAGTTCACCGAAATGTTGTGGGAGGTTAGTATTCAAAAGGGCCTGTATTTCACTGTGGGTACTCGCCACCTGGAGAATGAACGTCTCCCGGGCGGATGTGAGCATAACCTCCTGGTTCAATAATAGTGCCTTTATTCTGCTCAATTTATTGAAATCCGCCCTCATAGTAGGAATGGAAGGCCAAACGAAACTATCTACAATGTCGTGCGGGGGAGGAAAAAGCACATTTTTGCAGCAGACAACCCTGTGTGAAACTGTAACAATATAGGGTATGCCGGCCAGCATGCCACAGAAGTCTTGGTTATTCAAAAGTAGATAGCTACCATTTGCAAGCACAGTGAAAGTAGGAGAAATAGCAGGAGCAGGAATGCCCTTCAATACACAAGCAAGATTCGGAGCCGAAACGTTACAAGCCCCGTGCAATTGGATGTGTTTGCAAACAAGGGAATGACCCACAGTTAAATCGCATGACTCCCCCGTGAGAAAAACTTCCCTCCCCTCTCTAAGGCATTTAAACATGAAAGGCAGGGACCAAAGTTCATGTAGGAAGGCACTGCCCAAAGGCTGGAAACGGCCCACAGGATAATGCTTCATGCACGAACTAAATTCAAACAATGAAAAAGGCAAAACGATAACCCCGTGTACTAGCCACACAGCAGAATTCAATTCTGCAACAGAAAATTCTAAGGGCTCTATTTTTTCGATATGTAACAGAGTGTATGTTGCATTTTTCATGGACATGAACCGCTGTTTTTCAGTTAAATTAAAAGGTAAGAACAAGGCAGAGGTGTTCAAAAATTGCCAAGGAACTTTCCCCATTTTAAGTGTTTGCAAAGTCCATGCAAACTGCATCACTGAACGCAACTGATTTTGACCATGATATAACACAGAAACATCATCTTGTACAATATCAACAACAGAGGAAACAATATTCTCTAATGTGTAAATGCGGGAAGACAGGGTATTAATACTATTGTCAACAACAGCAAGCATTTTTTCTAAATTTGCTTGATCTATTTCCCGAAGACAGGAAGCAGCTTCAATTTGCGAAAGCTTCCAGAGTTCATTGTAAGTCTCATAAATGAATCTCTTCGGTCGAGGACCACAAGGCCCTAGAACAAAGTCGGACAGATCAATATTGCCTGATAGGAGCGATAAATGGTGTTTAACAGATTCTAATGAAGAGTGCTGCAACCACTGTTTACACAATTTACCAACAGAATATGTTGTAACAGTACGAGAGTCAGAAAACCTTGGATCTGGCCTATCCTGTTTGTAGTCAGAATCCGTGTCATGAAAACGCAGTTGGCAGGCATTAGATGCAATGGGCCAAGCCAACCAGGGTGTGTTAACAAACGTAGAAACACTAAACGAATTGTTCTGAAACAAAACTTGCAATTCGGCAAGGGACATATTAAAGTACAAGCTTGCGTTGGGAGTGGATGACAAGACAGGAAAGGATAGGGCATTCAATTGTTTGGACGTAGCCAAACCCCAACATGTCGTTTGATAGATGGTCCGATTCAAAAATAGAATTTGAGCCGGGATGAGGCAGGCACGGTGCAAAGCTTCTGTGCCCTGCACCTGCCATGCTTTGGAGCCCCAAATAGATTTCAAATCAATGGT
The DNA here is from genome assembly GCA_963921515.1 of Calotriton arnoldi. Taxonomy (NCBI): domain Eukaryota; kingdom Metazoa; phylum Chordata; class Amphibia; order Caudata; family Salamandridae; genus Calotriton; species Calotriton arnoldi. The sequence continues at coordinate 223,536 of CAWUFW010005262.1, read as the reverse complement.
GTCACGCCAATATTCATACCCACCCACAGTTAAGGCGCTTAAAAAGGAGCCTGAATATAGCAATTTTGTATGGGTCAACATGATTTCCTGTGTAGAAGAAGTGTTTAATTTAAAGAAATAGAACCCAGGGTTCGATCTATTAAAATCTGTAAAATAAGTAAACTTATTTAGAAGAGTCTGGGAGCTACCTGGCAAAGGGGTCGGACAATGTTCCCATTGGGTGTAATTAAAAGGAACCCGAAGGGTACTAGGTTTATGGAGAAAATGGTTGCCCCAATGCTGGTAACAATACAAATCAGCATAACTTGCAGAATTCATGTACAGATCTTCAGCATGAAAAGCAGCATAATATTTCAAATCAGTAAATAACGCTTCAACTGCATGCACATCCCAATCGTCAGAATAAATATTACTTTTTACGACATCACCCATTGAAACACGAAGGACATTTGGTACATTAATAATTTCGGTTGGTCCATGTATTTGGAAGTTTACCGCATCCCAAACTATGACATCCGCGACTGGAAAAGCTGAAATGTTCACAAATGTGTGGTCTCGCTTCATGATGTGAGATGAAGAATGTGGAGCCAAAGTTCCAGCGACAGAGTTCACTGCAGAGCGTTCTGGCAAATAGTGTCCATTGATGAGCAGAAAAAACACGGTGACAAAGCCAATGGACATGAACAAAAAAAATCAGGAAAAGTACCAACCAGATGTATGTCCATGGGGGGATCAAAAAATTGTCTCTGAATCAGGATACAAAAATACTGAATTTGGATGGGACCAGTGAGGACGTGGAATCCAAGTCAAAGGAATAACGTATAGGGCTCAGTGGCACTGTTGGTAAATGAGCCACGGACTCGGTGGCGGGGTAAGTATACTCGGTCTCCTCGTTGCAGGGGGAATCCGAGCAGTCGTGCAGGTGATCAGGCAAATCTACCATCTCGAGAGCAACATCAGTGACCGTTCGGGCAGGAGGGCCACGAACATTTGTCCGGCAAATGACAGGACAAGAGACCGCTGGTGTAACACTATTCAGGATCGGCCAGATGTTCTGGCTTGACATTTTCCACTGAGATGTATCTGTTCTCCTTGCGACCAGGAAGAGGTGGTAAGATGACTGTACGAGTTCCCTTCAAGCCAAGGACTGGAACCGGTGCACGATAAGAGGGGCCGAATTCTTTTTTGTTCTCCACCTTCTCTCGAACCAGGTCTCCAATCTTCGGAAGCCAGCCGGCAACCGGAATCTGCAGTGCAGCGTCTGAAGGTAAATGTGCGATTGCAAGTTTGTCTCGGGCTTCTTGTAAGTCCTGTAACATAGTAGAATGGTTATCTACATCAAAGATGGCGGATTGCGCCGCCATGTCTAGACCATCAAGGTCAGGCACAAACATTCTTATGCCAAAGAGCATTTCGTATGGGGTCCGCCCACCCAGAGGTCTTCTAGGGAGATTATTAAGTGCACGCTGTACGGTATACAAGTGGGCCAGCCAGTTCCTGCCAGTACCTAAGACTCTAGCTGTCAAGGATTGCTTTAAGTCACGGTTCATTCGTTCAACAATCGAATTGCCATCAGGCCGATATGGTGACGAAAATTTCACCCGCACCCCAGTGAACCCATTGCGTCCTTGTAAGCCTTAGAGGCGAACGCTGGACCTTGGTCAGAATGGAAGGTGCCGCAGGCGAAAATTCCCACAAAGACACGCAAATCCCTTATGACATTTCGAGCGTCAGCACTCCGTTGTGGCCAGACCCAGATGAACCGTGTGCACGAGTCCACTGCTACTAAGATGTACTTATACGCAGTGTCAGAAGAAAATGGACCGCAGTGATCCAGGTAAACACACCCAAAAGGTCGGTTCGAAATGCAGAGCGGGGTCTGTGGTGGCCGTGTAACCGTGGAAGGCTTAATCTGCTGACAAACGTCACAAGAAAGCACATAAGTACGGGTTTGTTTATATAAACCACGCCACCAGTAACGCTGCTGCAAGATGGAAACAGTCGCAGACACTCCAGCATGTGCCGAAGCCATGCCTTCGTGTGCGGCCGTTATCAAGGAAAGTATGCGGTCCGCGTTGGGAATCCGCCGATCCCCAACGTCTGGAATTCTTACGTAAGGATCCTGTTCGGGACCTAGTTGATAAAGAGTATTTTGAAGGGAAACCCCTAGGGTAATTAGCACCTTCCTTTGTCGCAGCAATAGCTGCTAGAATATCAGTATCTATTTTAGACATGGATCTGGTAACTGCTGCGACTGAGCACGTGACTACTGCTGATTTGGCAGCTTCATCTGCCAAACCGTTACCTACAGCGTGTGCGCCCACACGCTGGTGGCCAAGAGTGTGTACCACCTGTGTGAGAGGCAGACGTTGTTGTAGATCTGCCACTCGAAACCCAAAGCATTTTATGCTTGATTGTGCTGCCTTTTGCATCTCTATAGTCATTTTGTGACCAAAAGAATAGATTGTCATTGTAAGACTGAACACAGTAGTAAGAATCACATACAATAAGAGTGGTGACGCACAAGTTACTAACTTGTGTAACGATATATCTGTAAGAGACAGTAGTTAGTGACAGATTCCTTACCTTAGAATATCCCCAGGCGTCAGGCTGGATCCGGAAAGTTTTTTGCGTAGCAGTACCCTTGCGCGTCGGTAGGCGGCGTCGTGTGGCTCCGCGTCCGTCGTCGGCGTTGTGATCGCCGGGATGACGTCGCGGGCTGTACTTAGGCGCCGCCCCTGCGCGCTGACGTCAGTTCTGTACACGACTTTCCGCGCCAGGAACGCAGAGCCATGCAAGAAGCTGACATAGGTGTCTGAAAAATACTAGGGCCCTGAAAGGGATGTCCTTAACCATAGAAATCAGTTCGCAGAACGGGGAGGATGGGTGGGCGGTAAGGAATCTGTCACTAACTACTGTCTCTTACAGATATATCGTTACACAAGTTAGTAACTTGTGCATCTGAAAGAGACACGTTAGTGACAGATTCCTTACCTTAGAATAGATACCCCAGCAATACCAACCCGGTGGTGGGTCTGCGAACAAAGATCAGACAAGGAAGTCCTGGAGGACAGAACGGCCAAAGAAGCCGTCCCTCCGGACCTGACTGTCAAGGCAGTAATGCTTTGTAAACGTGTGCAGCGAGGCCCACGTAGCTGCCTGACATATAACCGGCAGCGGAACACCACGGCCCAAGGCCGTTGTAGCAGCCGTTGCCCTGGTGGAATGGGCACGCAGCCCAACAGGAGGCTCCTTCTTAGCCAAAGAATAGCAGGTCTTGATGCACAAGGTAACCCAGCGGGAGATGGTCCTCTTGTGCACTGCCCGACCTTTTTTGGCGCCCACGTAGCCAACAAAGAGCTGGTCATCCACCCGGAAGTGTTTTGTGCGGTCAATATAAAAGGAGAGCGCACGTTTTGGGTCCAGACGGTGGAGCCTCTCTTCCTCTCTGGAAGGATGCGGAGGCGGAAAGAAGGTGGGCAAAGTGATGGTCTGCCCAATGTGGAAAGCAGTAACCACCTTTGGCAAGAAGGACGGACGCGTCCGAAGAACAACCTTGTCTGGATGAACAGACAGAAAGGGAGGTTTGCAAGATAGAGCCTGGAGCTCACTCACCCGCCGAGCGGAGGTGATGGCCACCAGAAAGGCTGTCTTCAGAGTCAGAAGACGAAGAGGACAGTTATGTAGAGGCTCAAAGGGAGCGCACATTAAAAAGGTAAGAACCAAGTTCAAGTCCCACTGAGGCATCACAAACGGAACAGGAGGGAAGAGGTGTGTAATGCCTTTTAAGAACCTGTTAACAACAGGGGACATGAAAAGGGAGGGCTGATCAGGGAGCCTGAGGAAGGCCGAGATAGCACAAAGATAACCCTTGATGGTACCCAGGGCAGAACCCTGTTGGGCCAGAGAGAGAAGGAACAGAAGGACCTCAGAAAGAGGGGCAGAAAGGGGATTCACAGCCTTTGCTGTGCACCATGCCACAAATTTGTTCCACCTGCAGGCGTATACCACCTTAGTGGAGGGACGCCTGGCTGCCAGAATCACATCACAAACTTCGGGAGGCAAGTCGAAAGGAATCAACTGCCGCCGCTCAATCTCCACGCAAGCAGGTGTAGACTGGACAGGTTCGGGTGGAGGACCGTCCCCTGCTGCTGCGACAGAAGATCCTCCCGAAGAGGCAGACGGATCGGGGATCTACGCTCATATTGAGTAGCTCGGGATACCAAACTCTTCGAGCCCAGTCCGGAGCCACAAGAATGACTTGGGCCCGGTCGTGCCGAATCTTCTTCAACACTCTGGGTAGAAGTGGTATAGGCGGAAAGGCGTACAATAGACCGCAACTCCACTCGTGACGAAAAGCGTCGCCGAGCGAGTGCCGCCTTGGAAATTCCAACGCGCAGAACTGATGACATTGTGCGTTCTCTTCGGTGGCGAATAGATCTAACCAAGGCTCTCCCCACTGTAGAAAGAGTCCTTGCGCCACTTCCGAGTGAAGACGCCATTCGTGATCCATCATGCACCTGCGGCTGAGTTCGTCCGCCATGGCGTTCAGGGAACCTGCCAGGTGTTGAACCACCAGGAACATGCCCTGGTGTTCCAGCCATGTCCAGAGGCGCAGAGCCTCCTGACAAAGGGTCCACGACCCCACCCCGCCTTGTTTGTTGCAGTACCACATGGCGGTGGTGTTGTCTGTGAACACCTGCACTACCTTCCCCTTGACAGAGGGAAGGAATGCCTTTAGTGCAAGTCGGATCGCCCGGAGCTCCAGAAGGTTGATATGGAGCCGGGACTCCGCCGGAGACCAGAGGCCTCTGATCTCCGCCTCTCCCATGTGACCGCCCCATCCCAGAAGGGACGCATCCGTCACAACCGTGTGCTATGGCTGGGGAAGGGAGAGGGATCTGCCCGTGACCTATTGCCGGTTCGAGAGCCACCACTGCAACTGTTGTGCAGTTCCCTCCGAGATCTGGACGTAATCGGACAGGTTCCCCTGATGCTGCGCCCACTGGAACTTCAGGTCCCACTGCAGAGCCCGCATATGCCATCTGGCATGATCGACCAGCAGGATGCAGGAGGCCATGAGGCCCAGCAGCCTCAGGGTCATCCGTACCGAAACCCAGGATAGAGGCTGAAAGATCGGAATCATAGCCTGAATATCCCGGACTCGCCGTTCGGGAGGATAGGCCCGAAACTGCGTTGTGTCCAGAACCGCTCCGATGAAAAGGAGCTGTGGAGAAGGAACCAGGTGCGACTTCGGCACATTGATGGAGAACCCCAGCGAGTGCAGGAGTCCGGCCGTAGTCTGGAGGTGGGAAGACGACTGCCTGGGACGAGCCCGCCTTCAGCAGCCAGTCGTCGAGGTAGGGGAAGACTGGAACCCCTGACCGGCACAGATGAGCTGCGACCACCGCCATCACCTTCGTGAACACCCGAGGGGCGCTGGTAAGGCCGAAGGGAAGCACGGTGAACTGAAAGTGCTCGAGGCCTACCGTGAACCGCAGGTAACGCCGGTGGGCCGGCAGGACGGGGATGTGAAAATATGCGTCCTGCAAGTCCAACGCTACCATCCAGTCTCCAGGGCAGTCAAGACCTGAGCTAGGGTGAGCATCTTGAACTTCTCCTTCCGGAGGAAGCGATTGACGTTCCGGAGGTCCAAGATAGGACGCATGTCCTCCTTGTCCTTTTTGGGCACCAGAAAGTAGTGGGAATAACAACCACGCCCTACTTCTGGGGTCGGAACGTGCTCGTTGGCTCCCTTGGCCAAGAGGGCCGCAACTTCCTGACGAAGAAGTGCCAAATGGTCCCCCAACATGCGGTGGTGCTGAGGCGGCATGGCTGGAGGGGTAGTCTCGAAGGGGAGGGAGTAGCCCCTTCGGACAATGTCCAAAACCCACCTGTCCGATGTGATGGTGCGCCAGTGGAGAAGGTGATGGCGAACCCTGCCCCCTACTGGCGTGCCGTGGACTGGAAAGGACGGACTAGGAGGGTTTGGAGGCCGCGGACGGGGCGGAGGTGGTGGCCTGACCCGTTCGCTGGTTACCAGACCCGCCCCGGCAGGAGCCACGTCCCCGGCCGCACGAAGGCGTCTGCTGCGCGGGCCGGTGGCTGGGCAGTGGACGTGACTGGGCGCCTCTTCCGTGGCCACGAAAGGGGCGAAAAGCAGACTGCTGCGGAGGGCGCGAGGTGGAGAGGCCCAAAAAGGCGGATACCATCAAAGGGCATGTCCATAAGGGTGTTTTGGACATCGCCCGAGAAACCAGTGGTCGTCAGCCAGGCGTGACGGCAGCGCCACTGTCGTAGCAAGCGATCTGCCTAGCGAGTCAGCGGTGTCTAGGCCACATCTGATCGTGAACTTCGCTGCGTATCTCCCTTCTGCAATAGCGCGGAGAGAAGTGTCTGGACCTCCTCAGGACACTGGGGCAGCACTTGCGCCACCGAATCCCACAGAGAGTGGGAGTAACGGCCCAAAAGGCAAGCGGTGTTCACGGACCGCAAGCCAGCACTGGAGGAAGAAAAACCTTCTTCCCAAATTGGTCCAGTTTTTGGATTCCCTATCCGGCGGAGCCGTAGGGAAGGCGCTCTGAGAGGCAGAGGCTTGGACAACCAAGCTCTCGGGGTGGGGTGTTGGGAGAGGAACAGAGGGTCGCCCGGGGCGGGCGATGGCGTCTGGCTACGTTCCTGTCCACAGGAGCCCCTGTGGTGGGCCTGGACCAGGTGCCCAAAAGAACGTCCGAAAGTGCGTCGTTGAACGGCAGCAGTGGCTCCGAAGAGGTAGCCGCCGGCTGAAGCACTTCCGTCGGGAGGTTAGTCCTGACAGCCACCGTAGGGAGCTCGAGGCGCAAGGCCGCAGCCGCCCTACACAACACCGTTGCATAATTTGCTCCCTCCTCCGTAGCCACGGAAGGAGGAGACAGCATGCCAAGGTCCGGAGAGGTGTCCAGACCACTGGCATCCCCTAGTTCCTCAGCCCAGTCCTGATAAGGCTCATAATGAGCTGTGAGAGGGTCTTCCGACCCCTCCCAGTCCTCCTCGTCCTCCAAAACAGGTGAAAAGTAAGGAGGAGGGACATGAGGGAAAAAGGGTCCCGTCGGAGTCGAGCAACGTCGATCCGGCTCCGTGTCCGGTGCCGGGGAGAACCTGGGGACGGCGCCGTGTGGGGCCTCGGACGGCGCCGTGAACGGTACCGGTGAGGTCGGCGCCGGTGGAGGTGTTGTTAGGTCAACCGGCGTCGACCGGGATCCAGGCCTGGATCCGAGGGGGTCCTGTGGTGCCGGAGCTGCCGGAGACACCGGGGCCGGAGCCGCCGGTGGTGCCGAGGAAGGACTCCCACTGGGGCCCGCGGGGCCCGTAGGCGCACCGGGGGAACCCTTAGGCCCGAAGAGGCGGGCCATGGCCGACAGGAACTCCTGTATCTCGGCCGGAGTCGACGTCGGACCCGGAGTAGGCGGGTAGGCCGGCGTCGGCTGCGCGGGCATCCCCGGAGCCGCGGGGGCGGCACCGTCTGGACCCTCGGCGGGTCGTGAGACCGGCGAGGGGAGGTCTTAGAGTGACGCTTCTTAGACCTCTTGTGCTTCGCCTTACCCGAGGACGAAGACTTCGACCCCGACGAATGACGACGGCTCCGCGACTGGCCCCTCGACCTCTCACGGCACCAAGACCTCGAACGGCGCGGAGCCGAGTGCCGGGCCTCGAGGAGCTTTCGAGACCGCTCTCGCAAAGCCTTCGGGGCGAGGGACAGACACTCGGGGCACGACTGGGTATCGTGGCCGCGCCCCAGGCAGAAGAGACACTCACGGTGCGGATCCGTAATCGACATCATGCGATTACAGACTCCGCATGGCTTGAAGCCGGGCATCCCTACTGACACCTTTGGAGTCGAACGACTCGAAAAACTTGGACAAAAAGTCACAAAATACTCAGTCAAAAAATGACTGGGGCACTGCTCAATCCGGATCTGCGCTTACTTGCGTGGAAAAAGAAAGAACTGACGCCAGCGCGCATGGGCGGCGTCTAAGTACTGGCCGCGACGTCATCCCGGCGATCACGACGCCGAACGCGGAGCCGCACGACGCCGCCTACCGACGCGCAGGGGTACTGCTACGCAAAACTTTCCGGATCCAGCCTGACGCCTGGGGATATTCTAAGGTAAGGAATCTGTCACTAATGTGTCTCTTTCAGATATGTGTTTATTTATGCTGCCTATCATCTTTATGCAGATAACACCCAACTCTATATTCAATTTTCGACTTTCATTTCTTAAACAAAACTCTCTCCATAATGTAATCCTGGCTGACTAACAACCACCTTAATCTCAACCCCAACAAAACAGAACTCCTCTTAATCCAACCAAAAGATAAGTCCTATCCTGTCCACAGCTGGTTTGACAACCTCACTGCATTAAACTGCAAACTATCCATCTCCAACTCTGTTAAATATTGAAGGATTACACTTGACAGAAACCTGAACATGAAAGAGCACATTAATGCCTCTGAGAAATGGGCCTTCTACGCGCTGAAGCACCTTAGAAAAATCAAACCTTTTATCCCACTCGAAGGCCTAAAGACCGTGGTGCAATCCTTAGTCGTCTCCAAACTGAACCACGGTAACGCAACAATCACGGGCTCCCCTAAATTACACCTCATCCCAATGAAAGCCACACAACGCAGCGGCCAGACTACTCTCCGAGGAGAGTCGATCCGACCACATCACCCCACACTCAAGAGACTTAACTGGCTACCAATCGAGGCAAGATGCATAATCAAGACTGCCTGCATAACTCACAAAGCTCTCTACACTTAAAAACCATTCTACCTCTCTAACAAACTATGAAAAGCTGGCCAAAAGAGACCTCTTCGAAGCTCTAAAACTTTACTTCTGATTTTGCCCAAATTTAAGAAAGAAAAACCATGCACTTGCTCCTTCTCCGGGAATGCTCAGAGAATTTGGAACTCGCTGCCACAGGATAAACATGCTGATTATTCATTCCTTCACTTCAGAAAAAAACTTAAACTACTTCTCAACAAATACCTAAACCTTCCCCCTTAAATCAACTGTCTTGTCTGACGCGCCTCCTTCACACCCTCCAATGAGACCGAACACCATTACCCTGTGCACCTATGCCCCCTACTTACTGAAGCACAAGTTACTAACTTGTGTAACGATATAGCTGTAAGAGACAGTAGTTAGTGACAGATTCCTTACCTTAGAATATCCCCAGGCGTCAGGCTGGATCCGGAAAGTTTTTGCGTAGCAGTACCATTGCGCGTCGGTAGGCGGCGTTGTGCGGCTCCGCGTCCGTCGTCGGCGTCGTGATCGCCGGGATGACGTCGCGGGCAGTACTTAGACGCCGCCCCTGCGCGCTGACGTCAGTTCTGTACACGACTTTCCGCGCCAGGAACGCAGAGCCATGCAAGAAGCTGACATAGGTGTCTGAAAAAATACTAGGGCCCTGAAAGGGATGTCCTTAACCCTAGAAATCAGTTCGCAGAACGGGGAGGATGGGTGGGCGGTAAGGAATCTGTCACTAACTACTGTCTCTTACAGATATATCGTTACACAAGTTAGTAACTTGTGCATCTGAAAGAGACACGTTAGTGACAGATTCCTTACCTTAGAATAGATACCCCAGCAATACCAACCCCGGTGGTGGGTCTGCGAACAAAGATCAGACAAGGAAGTCCCGGAGGACAGAACGGCCAAAGAAGCCGTCCCTCCGGACCTGGCTGTCAAGGCAGTAATGCTTGGTAAACGTGTGCAGCGAGGCCCACGTAGCTGCCTGACATATATCCTGCAGCGGAACACCGCGGCCTAAGGCCGTGGTAGCAGCCGTTGCCCTGGTGGAATGGGCACGCAGCCCAACAGGAGGCTCCTTCTTAGCCAAAGAATAGCAGGCTTTGACACACAAGGTTACCCAGCGGGAGATGGTTCTCTTGTGCACCGCCCGACCTTTTTGGCGCCCACGTAGCCAACAAAGAGCTGGTCATCCACCCGGAAGTATTGTGTGCGGTTGATATAAAAGGAAAGCGCACGTTTTGGGTCCAGACGGTGGAGCCTCTCTTCCTCTCTGGAAGGATGCGGAGGCGGAAAGAAGGTGGGCAAAGTGATGGTCTGCCCAATGTGGAAGGCAGTAACCACCTTTGGCAAGAAGGACGGACACATCCTAAGAACAACCTTGTCTGGATGGACAGACAGAAAGGGAGGTTTGCAAGATAGAGCCTGGAGCTCACTCACCCGCCGAGCGGAGGTGATGGCCACATGAAAGGCTGTCTTCAGAGTCAGAAGACGAAGAGGACAGTTATGTAGAGGCTCAAAGGGAGCGCACATAAGAAAGGTAAGAACCAAGTTCAAGTCCCACTGAGGCATCACAAACGGAACAGGAGGGAAGAGGTGTGTAATGCCTTTTAGAAACCTGTTAACAACAGGGGACTTGAAAAGGGAGGGCTGATCAGGAAGCCTGAGGAAGGCCGAGATGGCACAAAGATAGCCCTTGATGGTACCCAGGGCAGAACCCTGTTGGGCCTGGGAAAGAAGGAACAGAAGAACCTCAGAAAGAGGGGCAGAAAGGGGATTCACAGCCTTTGCTGTGCACCATGCCACAAACTTGTTCCACCTGCAGGCGTATACCACCTTAGTGGAGGGACGCCTGGCTGCCAGAATCACATCACAAACTTCGGGAGGCAAGTCGAAAGGAATCAGCTACCGCCGCTCAATCTCCACGCAAGCAGGTGGAGGCTGGACAGGTTCGGGTGGAGGACCGTCCCCTGCTGCTGCGACAGAAGATCCTCCTGAAGAGGCAGACGGATCGGGGGATCGACGCTCATACTGAGTAGCTCGGGATACCAAACTCTTCGAGCCCAGTCCGGAGCCACAAGGATGACTTGGGCCCAGTCGCGCCGAATCTTCTTCAACACTCTGGGTAGAAGTGGTATAGGCGGAAAAGCGTACAACAGACCGCAACTCCACTCGCGACGAAAAGCGTCGCCAAGCGAGTGCTGCCTTGGAAATTCCAACGCGCAGAACTGATGACATTGCGCGTTCTCTTCGGTGGCGAATAGATCTAACCAAGGCTCTCCCCACTGTAGAAAGAGTCCTTGCGCCACTTCCGAGTGAAGACGCCATTCGTGATCCATCATGCACCTGCGGCTGAGTTCGTCCGCCCCTGGCGTTCAGGGAACCTGCCAGGTGTTGAACCATCAGGAAAATGCCCTGATGTTCCAGCCAGGTCCAGAGGCGCAGAGCCTCCTGACATAGGGTCCACGACCCCACCCCGCCTTGTTTGTTGCAGTACCACATGGCGGTGGTGTTGTCTGTGAACACCTGCACTACTTCCCTTTGACAGAGGGAAGGAATGCCTTCAGTGCAAGTCGGATCGCCCGGAGCTCCATAAAGTTGATATGGAGCCGGGACTCCGCCGGAGACCAGAGGCCTCTGATCTCCGCCTAACCCATGTGACCGCCCCATCCCAGAAGGGACGCGTCCGTCACAACTGTGTGCTCTGGCTGGGGAAGGGAGAGGGATCAGCCCATGACCCATTGCCGGTTCGAGAGCCACCACTGCAACTGTTTTGCAGTCCCCTCCGAGATCTGGACGTGATCGGACAGGTTGCCCTGGTGCTGCTGCGCCCACTGGAATTTCAGGTCCCACTGCAGAGCCCGCATATGCCATCTGGCATGATCTACCAGCAGGATGCAGGAGGCCATGAGGCCCAGCAGCCTCAGGGTCATCCGTACCAAAACCCAGGATAAAGGCTGAAAGATCGGAATCATAGCCTGAATATCCCGGACTCGCCGTTCGGGAGGATAGGCCCGAAACTGCGTCGTGTCCAGAACTGCTCCGATGAAAAGGAGCTGTGGAAAAGGAATCAGATGCGACTTCGGCACATTGATGGAGAACCCCAGCGAGTGCAGGAGTTCGGCCGTAGTCTGGAGGTGGGAGACGACTGCCTGGGACGAGCCCGCCTTCAGCAGCCAGTCGTCGAGGTAGGGGAAGACTGGAACCCCTGCCCGGCGCCGATGAGCTGCGACCACCGCCATCACTTTCGTGAACACCCGAGGGGCACTTGTAAGGCCAAAGGGGAGCACGGTGAACTGAAAATGCTCGAGGCCTACCGTGAACCGCAGGTAACGCCGGTGGGCCGGCAGGACGGGGATGTGAAAATAAGCGTCCTGCAAGTCCAACGCTACCAACCAGTCTCCAGGGTCGAGGGCAGTCAAGACCTGAGCTAGGGTGAGCATCTTGAACTTCTCCTTCCGGAGGAAGTGATTGACGTTCCGGAGGTCCAAGATAGGACGCATGTCCTCCTTGTCCTTTTGGGCACCAGAAAGTAGTGGGAGTAGCAACCACGTCCTACTTCTGGGGTCGGAACATGCTCGATGGCCCTCTTGGCCAAGAGGGCCGTGACTTCCTTCTGCAGAAGCACCAAGTGATCCCCTGACATGCGGTGGAATTGAGGTGGCATGGCTGGGGGGGTGGTCTCGAAGGGGAGGGAGTAGCCCCTTCGGACAATGTCCAAGACCCACCTGTCCGAGGTGATGGCACGCCAGTGGTGAAGGTGATGGCGGAGCCTGCCCCCTACTGGCGTGCTGTGCACCTGAAAGGAAGGACTAAGAGGGCTTGGAGGCCGCGGACGGGGCGGAGTTGGTGGCCTGACCCGCACGCTGGTTGCCCGAACCGCCACAGCGGTAGCCACGTCCTCGGCCACGCGAAGACGCTTGCTGCGCGGGCCGGTGGCTGGGCAGTGGACGTGACTGGGTGCCCCTTCCGTGGCCACGAAAGGGGCGAAAAGGAGAGGTGAGCTGAGGGCGCACAACAGAAAGGCCCAGGGACTTGGCAGTAGCCCGTGAGTCCTTAAAACGCTCCAGCGCATGGTCTGCTTTGGAACCAAAAAGACCGACTCCATCAAAGGGCATGTCCATGAGTGTATTCTGGACATCACCCGAGAAACCAGTTGTTCTCAGCCAGGCGTGGCGACGCAGCGCCACTGTCGTTGCAAGCGATCTGCCCAGCGAGTCGGCGGTATCAAGGTCACAACGTATGGTGTATTTAGCCGCATCCCTACCTTCCGCAATGGTGCGGGTAAGCAGTGTCTGGACCTCCTCAGAACACTGGGGCAAAACAGTCGCCACCGAATCCCACAGGGAGTGGGTATATCGGCCCAAAAGGCAAGCGGTGTTCACGGACCGCAAGCCAGCACTGGAGGAAGAAAAAGACTTCTTCCCAAACTGGTCCAGGCGTTTCGATTCCCTATCCGGAGGGGCGGTAGGGAAGGCGGTTTGGGAGGCAGAGGCTTGGACAACCAAGCTCTCGGGGGTGGGATGTTGAGAGAGAAACAAGGGGTCGCCCGGAGCAGGGCGATGGCGTCGGGCCACGTTCCTATCCACAGGAGCCCCTGTGGTGGGCTTGGACCAGGTGCCCAAAAGAACGTCAGACAGTGCATCATTAAACGGCAGCACAGTTCCGTCGAGGAAGCTGCCGGCTGAAGCACTTCCGTCAGGAGATTAGTCCTGACAGCCACAGTAGGCAATTGGAGGTGCAAGGCTCCAGCTGCTCTACGCAACACCGTTGCGAAATTTGCTCCCTCCTCCGTAGCCACGGGAGGAGACAGCATGCCAGTGTCAGGGGAAGTGTCTAGACCAATGGCATCCCCAAGTTCCTCTGCCCAGTCCTCATCATACTCACACTGCTGTGTGAGAGGGTCTTCCGACCCCTCCCAGCTCTCCTGGTCCTCCTCTGGTGTAAAATATGGAGGAGGAGGGACATCTGGGATCCAAGGTCTCATCGGCGCCGGAGCCGGCGTCGAGCGACGTCGGTCCGGCTCCATGTCCGGAACCGGAGAGAACCGGGGAACGACGCCGCCCGGAGCCCCGGGCGGCGTCGGGAACGGCACCGGGGACATCGGCGCCGGCGGAGGCGTGGTTAGGTCAACCGGCGTCGATCGGGGTTGCAGTACCGCCGGGATCGAGGCCGGGGCCGGGGCCGGGATCAAGGATGGCGGGACAGGCGACGCCGGGACCGGAGTCGTCGGCGACGCCGGAGCAACCCCATCAGGGCCCACGGGGCCCGAAGGCGCACCGGAGGGACCTTGAGGCCCGAAGAGGCGGGCCATGGCCGACAGGAATTCCTGTATCTCGGCCGGAGTCGCCCCCGAACCCGGGAAGGACAGGTAATGCGGGGGCGGCGCCACAGGCACATCCGGAGCCGCAGGGGCGGGGACGGTGCCGACAGGGGCCTCAGCCGAGTCGCGAGACCGGCGAGGCGAAGTCTTAGAGCGATGGTGCTTCTTAGACTTCCTGTGCTTCGACTTACCCGAGGAGTGCGAAGACTTGGACTCCGACGACCTCTCACGGGACCGGGGCTTGGTGCGGCGCAGAGCCGACTGCCGGACTTCGAGGAGCTTTCGAGACCGCTCTCGCAAAGCCTTCGGGTGTAAGGCCCGGCAGTCAGGGCACGACTTCGTGTCGTGGTCTCGGCCGAGACAGTAGAGACACTCTAAGTGCGGGTCTGTGATCGACATCATTCGACCACAGGCGTCGCATGGCTTGAAGCCGGGCATCCCTACCGACACCTAGGAGTCGAGAAGACTCGAAAAAAAACAGTGAAAAAAATCACCAAAAATTTTGTCAAAAATTGACTAGGGCACTGCTCTTCCCGGATCTGCGCTTACTGGCGCGGAAAAAGAAGAACTGACGTCAGCGCGCAGGGGCGGCGTCTAAGTACTGCCCGCGACGTCATCCCGGCGATCACGACGCCGACGACGGACGCGGAGCCGCACGACGCCGCCTACCGACGCGCAAGGGTACTGCTACGCAAAAACTTTCCGGATCCAGCCTGACGCCTGGGGATATTCTAAGGTAAGGAATCTGTCACTAACGTGTCTCTTTCAGAGAAACCCTACCATAACTACCTCTGAACTATATCATCCACATATCCTATTGTCTATTGTATTATATATTGTCACTCTGTATTTTGTATTTTCTCCTTGTGCACCTCATGTAGCAGCTGCTGTGCCACCATAACTACCTCTGATCTTTATCGTCCACATACTCTGTCTATTGTATTCCTCTTTTATAGATTGTCACTATGTATTTCATATTTTTTATGCACTCTATATGCACCTCGTGTAATTGATACGATGCTAACTCTGTGAAGCACTCTGATACCTTTGGGTCAAGTTGTGCTATACAAAACTCGATAAATAAAATATCGGAACATTTGCAAATGTGCACTTTTATGGTCCAAAGAACTGAATAAAGCTATTTATTGATACTGATGTGCACTTGATTGCTGCTTTACCTATCTTGGCCTCAGCAAAACCAACAAACCGCTAGTCATCCACCCTCTCTGATATTGTTTGATCAATGTAAACAGAGAGCCTACCTTTGGTCCAGCATTTGTAACCCATCTGTGTCTTAAAAGGTAGGAGGGGAAAAGAAAGACGAAAGAATAATAGACTTGCCGCTGTGAAAGGCAGACATGGCCTTTGGCATGAAGGAGGGTCAAGCAGGCAGAACCAATATGAAAGGATATCAAATAGTAACTGACAGCTGAACTAAAAGGGAGTGCAGCTCTCTGACCCTATGGGATGAAGTAATCAAACCAAAAATACAGTTTTCAGAGTCAAAAATGGAACAGCTGTGCGTCATTTTGTACGGTGATGCCATGGGGAAAGTGAGAACCAAATTTAGATCCAACTGTAAAACAACAAAAGGTGTGAGCTGCAACATTTACAGTACACTTTTCAACAAATGAGCTACCAATGCTGACCAGAGCAATGAAGGTTGACAGGGAAGCAAAGAAGGCGGACATCACAGACAAGCATTCATTCACATTAGAAACCGCTAAAACCTGTTGAGTGAGGGAAAGCACATAAAGCAGACCATCTCACAGATGAGCCTCGAAAGGATTTAAGACTACACACTGGCACAAAGAGACAAACTTGTTCCAGCACCCAGCATAACCATATCAGTAGACCATTTTTATTTTGTTTCTTTTAATATGCACAGGTAGTTCAGGCACACCTTTTAGTGGCATTCAATAAATATTTTAAAAGGGGTAACATTTCTTCACAATCGAGGAATCCAAGCATCTATTCATCAGGACACTCTCCAGGGAAACAAACGAAATCAGTGGAGATCATATTTCTGACAGCCAAGAACACATCCGGTGCACTTGGTGCAGGCTGAAAGCCTCAAACTGGCACAATTCAATTGCCAATGGCACACATGAAGCCACTGAAGACCCAACCATCCTGCTGAAAAGCAGACCTACTCTGTCCACGAGGGGAAGCCAAATAAGGAGTTCCAATAGAATGGCACTGCAAATCCTTCCTCTCACAATTTCTACAGAACTAGCACAATCAGAAGGAATGCAAGAGTAGGCCATCTGACAAGATCAAGCCTAACACATTCCCCAGAGAACCATGTGGTAGGAGGTGTTGGACAGAAGAGATGGCATATCTTATTCAGAGCCTTGGCCAAAGAGGTAAATGCAGGGAAATCCCGGCTGGGAGACAACCATGCCTGTCACCTCAGATGGAGTTCCCATTCATAATCTTCCATGAACAGGTGACTTAAGGCATCCATCTTCATATTCAGAGTACATGCCAGATGGGATTCCACAAGGAAAAGCCAACTGCCACAAATGCAAGGCATTAGAGGATAGGCTCTAGGACATTGAGGTCATGAACAGATGTAGAAACAACTTGCAAAAAACAGCTCAAGTTGGAAGTGAAAAACACCTTCATGGCTAGGCAAACTCTCCTCAGCTCCCACAAACTGATGTGATGTGCAATTGGTGTTCTGATGGTGATCAAAGGCCTTGTTTCATCATCTCTCAGATGAGTGCCTCAGCATAATGATGAGGCAACCATAATAAATGGCATTCTGCCACTAATGAAGACAGAAGGGATCACCAATCGTGAGGCAGGAAGGGCACATCCACCAATCGAGGTTTGCAAGGATTGGGAGGAAGGTCCATATATGAGAGGAAAGGCTACCCTGTTCCTGAAACCACAGTCATCTCAGGCATCACTAAGAGGCCCTCATGAACCACTGGGTGGGGACACCAGAAGGATGCATGAGGACATCAAGCTCAAAAGGCAACAAATCTTCAAAATAGAATTATCTTTGGAGTCTGAAAAATGGGGATCAAACACGAAATGTATGAGATGCTCTAATGCAGAGCAAAAGCACTCATGCACGGAGTGTCCAGGGTGGTAAACAGCGTTTAGTTCGCATGCTAAACAACGCATGCCATAACAACGTGGTCGTTACAACGACCACGTTATTTCGCATACCGTTACAACGCAAATCGGAACAACGACTTGCGTTAGGGGGCAGAAGGTGTTGGATTTAAAATCCAACACCTTCCCTAGTGTCCGCACAGACTGGAGTTGGAATAGTAAATTATACTATTCCAACATCCAGCGCCCCATAAAAGCAAGTCGTTGTTCCGACTTGCGTTGTAACAGTATGCGAAATAACGCGGTCGTTGTAACGACCGCGTTGTTATGGCATGCATTGCAAACGCATGCGAAAAAACGTCCTATATTCGTCCAGGGTACATCAAATGAAGAACAGCCTCTGAGCTGGAGTTATTTGGAAGTTCTGCTGGTTGATGGAGAACCCCAGTTGACGTTGTAGGTTTAGGGAGCACCAAAACATTCTAAAACCAGAGTGGCAGAACCCACTTTCAGGTGCCAATCATCAAACTAAGGGAAAAAACTGATTCCTGGGAGGCTCCTATCACAGTCAGCACCTTGGTGAAGACTCGCGGAGTGCTTGTAAGATCAGAAGGTACAGGCTGGATTAAATAATGAGCGGATAAACAGGAGGAAGGACATTTACTAGTGTTAGTAGCTGATGGTTTTTGGCTTTTAATAAACACCGATTATCATTTTTAGTAAAACAATTCCCAAAAATAAAAGTATAATAGCCCATCACTGAGATGACATTATGGAGCCATGAGACAACGTCTTCCTAAGCCCTCCCCTCCCCCGAACTGTGATGACATATCCTTATTTGAGACCCCTATGGAGCCAGCAAAGATCACGTTGCTCAGCAAACCTATGTGGTAATTACCTATGAGACAACACTGTGGTCACAAGAACAACTGATTAGTGACTGCAGTGTATCGACTACAGGAGAATTTGGTTAAAAAAAAGCCTTGACTAGGTACACCTTAAACAAGATTATAGAACCTGTGAAGAGGATGGAGGGGTCAGAGATGAAATGATCCATGTAATAAATCATTGCAAGAAAAGAGAAGACCATTTGGTGTTGGCTATGCAGAGTGGGGCATGGTTCAATCTCCTAGAACTTGTAAGAGGTTATGTCATTTAGCAATTACGGATGTTATTATTTGTGTCTCCAACCTTACTCCCTACATTATCAAATTTTTACTTTTGGTGGATGGAAGCGGGTGCAATGTTTATAAAAATGCTGGTGCTTTACAGTTCTCACAATGATTGACAAGAGCAATTGTTCAGGAGCAGTATTACCCACCTCTTACTTTTGAAGCAAGAACTAACAGACATTTCACATTGATTTTTGGAAAGAGAATCAGGTTTGCAAAATGACATCAAAAAGGTTCTTACTCGAGTAGGGACAAAGGGTGAGCGGGGAGAGTGGTTGAGGCCTCCAAGGTGCTTCTTTTGCGTGCCTGTAGTCTCAGATTCTGAAGTGTATGGAATGTAGGGATTCGGAGCTGGCTGGGGCTTCACTATGGCTGTCAGCTTCTGACCTCCGGTTTCAGTACGGCTGCCATGCGAAAGGTTAATTAAGGCACAACTTGGCAGTCGATAACCCCTTGGTTGAGAGCACCTAAAAAACAAAACAGGCAAAATGTTTTACAAGTCCGGTTACAGACTGTGAGAAAATTGACAGTATAAAGAATTGAAAACATAAAACCACATTTACAAATGCTCCAATGCAGCCAATTATTCAACCAATGAGCCACTAGAGAAATCACACTTCAAACATTTATCCACTTAAAGTTCTCCAAACCTTGTTGTCAGGCCTCCTGGGAATTCTTCATCAAATAATACTTCATAGAGGATGTCTGCTTCTCTGTCAGCTGCAGAAGACAGATAATAAGAACAATGACAAAGGTCTCCAAATTTAGTACTGAGAGGTTTCTTTTACAATTGTCACATGGCAAATACATCAGCATTATAATAGCTACAAACCAAGAAATCCTCCAAAGCATTCATGAGACAAAAACTAAGAAAATACTGTATTCAATATCTTAACTGAGAAGTTCACAAGATTTCACAAAAAACATGGTAACTGCTAGCCAAGCCTGGCCCTTAACGAACGTAAGTGAAAACTGACTATTATGATTCAGAACCTGGAAACCAGTTTACAATGGAGGCCAAATATAAGCAGCCTGATGTACAACAAACCAAAAGACTTTTGGCCTGCTAAAAGAAAGGAAATTTGGCCCTCTTTTATTGGGCCACATGCAGTGGCAGATCTTTCAGTGTACTTGGTCTGCAATCTACCTCTGCTATGCGGGTTTAATTATATTAGGAGCTTAATCTCTTTCTTGTTCGGTTGACCTATTTCTTCCTCTTACAACTTCTTTAAGTAGCTTAGCACAGTTTTGCCTACAGGCAAACATGTACCCCATAAATAAATAAACATTGAGTGCTGCAGCTTAATCCCCTTATTTAAGCAGTTAAAAAACATGAAGATTAATGTAAAACGGAAAAAGTGTTTCCATTAATTTGAATGTTCATTTCACAATCCAGAGATTTTTTAAATGGAGGCCAAGTGAATTGAAGCAGACTAAATGAACAAGGTACTTACCTTCGGTAATGCCTCATCTGGTAGAGACAATATCTAGCCACAGATTCCTTACTTTTGAATTCCCCACGCGTCAGACTGGATCCGGAAGATTTTCTGTGAGCAGTACACCTGCCTGCCGGTAGGTGGCATCGGTCAGCTCCGCGTGACGTCTGTGGCTGAAGTGACGTCCGCATCACATATATAGGCGCCACCTCGGCGTACTGAGGTCAGTTACTTTTCACAACGTTCCACGCCAGAAGTGCGGAGCCATGAAGTGCACCGACACTGGTGTGTCCAAACAAGGGCCCTGAAAGCGATCAGCCCTGGCCCTTGAAATCTGTCTGCATAGAGGGGAGGATGGGTGGGTTGGTAAGGAATCTGAGGCTAGATGGACAAGTTACTTACCTTCGGTAATGCCTTATGTGGTAGAGACATGATCTAGGTGCAGATTCCTTACCTTTGAACTTCCAGGCGTCAGACTGGATCCAGAAGATTTTTTTTTAGCAGTACCCCTGAGCGCCCGTAGATGGCATCGGTCGAATACGCGTGATGTCGTAGGTGTCGCGTTCGTCGTGACGTCCGTGTCGTCAATATAACCGCCACACCGGCGCACTGACGTCAGTACTTCTCACGACTTTCCACGCCAGGAGCCATGAAGTGACTGACCATGGTGTGTTGAAAAAGATAACTAGGGCCAACACTAAAAACAATTTCACAGTCCGTGGAGGATGGGTGGGTGGGTCGGTAAGAAATCTGCAGCTAGATCAGGTCTCTACCAGACAAGGCGTTACCAAAGGTAAGTAACTTGTCCATCTGATAGAGACATCTAGCCTCAGATTCCTTACCTTTGAACAGATACCCAAACAATATGTTCCTCGGAGGTGGGACTACGGAAAAGTTTCAAAACAAGAAATCCTGCAAGACAGAGCAGCCAAACAGGCCCTCCTCGCGAACTTGAGAGTCCAGGCAATCGTGTCTGGCAAACGTGTGCAAAGATGCCCACGTGGCCGCCTGACAGATATCCGCAATAGGGACACCAAGCTGGTGCACTGTGGTGGCTGCCTTCGCTCTAGTGGAATGTGCCCCTTTTTTGCTCCCACGTACCCTATAAAGAGTTGATCATCCACCGGAACTCTTTGGTGCGATTATAGTAGAATGATAACGCTCTTTTTGGGTCCGGACTGTGGAGACACTCCTCTTCTTTAGAAGGACGTGGAGGTGCATAGAAAGTGGGCAGAGTAACAGACTGTCCCAGATGGAAGGATGTTACTACCTTGGGCATAAAAGATGCCCTAGTCCAGAGTACCACTTTGTCCGGAAAGACAGTCAGGTAAGGAGGCTGTGATGACAGCGCCTGCAGTTCGCTCACCCTCCTAGCAGAGGTGATTGCCACCAAAAAGGCTGATTTGATAGTTATCACCCGTACAGGGCAGTTGTGCAGCGGCTCAAAGGGTGCGCACATCAAGAAGGGAAGGACCAAATTAAGATCCTACTCTGGCACAATAAAAGGAGAAGGGGGAATCAAGTGGGTTATCCCTTCAAAAGTCTCTGCACGAGAGGAGATTTAAAAAGTGAAGGCTGATCTGGCAACTGAAGAAAAGCTGAGAGGACCAAAAGGTAGCCCTTCAAAGTGCCCATAGAAGAGCCCTGCTGGGCCAAGAAAAGCATAAAAAGTAGCACATCTGATAGAGGCAGATAAGGGGTCCATAGACTGTTCTGTACATTTAAAAAATGTGTTCTATTGGCAGGCGTATACCGATTTTGTGGAGGGATGCCTGGCTGCTAGAGTAACTTCGCAGACTTCGGGAGGAGGGTCAAAAGCTGTCAGCTGTTGCCACGCAAGGATGCGGAGAGTGGAAAGTTCGGGTGGAGGGCCCTCCCTGTTGCTGCGACAGAAGATCCTCCCAAAGAGGAAGGCCTGATCGGAGGATCGATGCTCATTGCCAGAAGCTCGGAATACAAGACTCTCTGTGCCCAGTCCGGAGCCACAAGCACGACTTGTGGCTGGTCGCTCATGATCTTGTTGAGCACTCTGGGCAGGAGTGGTATGGGCAGAAAGGCGTACAGGAGGCCTGAGCTCCACTCATGACGAAAAGCATCACCGAGCGAGAGTCGCCTTGGAAACTCCAACGCACAAAACTGCTGACATTGCGCGTTCTCTTTGGAGGCGAACAGAACTAACCAAGGCTCTCCCCACCGCTGAAAGAGTCCTTGTACCACCTCCGGATGGAGACGCCACTTGTGATCCGCAAGGCACCTTCGGCTGAGTTAGTCCGCTCTGGGGGTCAGAGAACCGGCCAGATGTTGAACCACCGGGGAAATGCCCTGTTGTTCCAGCCAAGTCCGAAGACGCAGGGCCTCTTGACAGAGAGACCACGACTCCACACTGCCCTGTTTGTTGCTGGACCACATGGCGGTAGTGTTGTCTGTGAATACCTGAACTAGCCTTCCCTTGATGGAAGGTAAAAAGGCTTTCAGTGCCAATCGGATAGCCCGAAGCTCCAACAGGTTGATATGCAGCCTGGCTTCCGCCGGAGACCAAAGTCCTCTAATCTCCACCTCCCCCAGATGGCCGCTGTATGAAAGTGGGTTTCTGTTGCAGTAACCCCCACCACCCCCCACTTTGTGCCGGACTACTGATGCATTTTGACTTGATGTGCCCTGGGTCCCTGCCAATTAGGTTCCCAGGGCACTGTGTTCTTTCCCCAAAACTAACTCAACTGGCATCTCTGGCCACAGGTCAGCCCCTGGTAAATGGTACCACAGGTACCCAGGGCACTGTGACCAGGGAAGACCTCTAAGGACTGCAGCACTTATTGTGCCACCCTTAGAGGAGATATATATATACACACACACACACACACACACACACACACACACACACACACACACACACACACACACACACACACCCCCCCCCCCTTTGCAGGCTGCGTGTTTTGGTGCAGAACAAAGTGAAGAGTCGGCATGGCACACATCCCTGAGTGCCATGCCTACAACCCACTGCCCTGGCATAGATCGTTCACCCCTCTAGCTGGGTGCCCTATGCCAGTGGTGAGGGTACAGGTGCATGAGCCCTGTACCCCTACAGTGTCTAAATCCATTCTTGCACATTGTAAGTGCAGTGCTGCCATTAAGAGTAGATGGTGCTGGGAGCTTGTCATTACGAACTCCACAGCACCACAATGGCTACACTGAAAACTGAGAAGTTTGGTATCAAACTTCTCAGCACATTAAACCCACACTGATGCCAGAGTGGGATTTAATGAAAAATGCACACAGAGGGCATCTTAGAGATGCCCCCTGAAAAAACGACCAGCCTCTGGTGGGTTCCCGGACTGGTACACACCAGCCTGTCACCACGAGACATGTTTCTGGACCCCTAGGGTGGGAGCCTTCGCTCCCTGAGCCCAGAAACAAAGCCTTTCCTGGGCGGAGGTGTTCACACCTCCCCCAGGCCAGGAAGAGCCATCTGTGGCAGGGAAGCTTCAAAGGCCTGGCAGCCTTTGTAATGCGACCCCCAGCCTCTCCTGCTAGCAGGCGAAAACAAGAACAAGGGACACCCTACTCACAAGGAACCAGGGTAAGTTATACATAACAGAAACAATGGTTCCCGTGGAATAGTACAATAATCTGTACTGGTAAAAGTATGCACAATCGCAATAATGAAGGGTTATGATGATGCCAAAAGAAGAAGAGACCATATACACCTCTGTTTCTATTTACAATAGTTGTTTTATATGGTTCAACAAATTATTCATGTATATACAAAAGAGCAAAATAGTAGTGGGTAGTGTCCCCAGTGTAAACGGAACCTCAAAGCAAGAGTGACATATTCGTGACATATGTAATAGGTTTCCACAATTTTTAAAGTCGACCATCCATAAATACACAGTAAGAGCAGACTCTGTATACAATAATCAGAGCTGTTTAAAATGGTTCGCTTTAACTGTTTGTCGACGACGTTTCGACCCTTTGTGCAGCGTATGGTCTCTTCAGGACCTAAGGGTGTAGGGACATCTGAGAAAGGGGTTGCGCAGCCGCGTGAAGAATGTGAAACACCGGTCAAGTGAACAAGAAGTTGAGAGAATACTCACACGGGACCCAGCCGGGTGCCCAGTGTGAGGGTAGGGGTGGGAAGGCTGGCAAGCGAGGGTGTGCACAGCGCGATGAATGCCAATGGATAAACGAAAGAGTAACTTGGAAACTCGGCCAAAAGGCGGTTCGAGTGAATCTCAAGAACAGGAGGTGCGACAGCTCCAACCTGTGCGTTTAAAATTGGAACCGAGGACTCAATCAATCCGTCGGAGCGGGCGTGGAATCTTTCAATGAATAATTGATAGAGATCTGTGGCGCGTGCCTCTGCTACGCGCAGCGGTAGAACTGCATGCGTCCGTCTACTGTGGCCTGACTGACCGTCACTTGACCGGTGTTTCACATTCTTCACGCGGCTGCGCAACCCCTTTCTCAGATGTCCCTACACCCTTAGGTCCTGAAGAGACCCTACACTGCACAAAGGGCCGAAACGTTGTCGACAAACAGTTAAAGGCCCCCTCTAACCGCGACCAGGAGCTGGTAAGAAGATACGACCCCAAAAGGCACCCCTGCACCCGACGCCCCACGGCCTTGTGTGCTCACACCGACGGTGCCTAACCAACCCCTAACTTCCCAACTTACCTCTCGAAGTGGTGGTCGCACCCAGAAGTCCTTCGTCTCCCTGCCTGCAGTGCTTTTGCAAACCTGAGGTTTTCCATTGGAAACAACAGGGCGTCCGACCTCGAAACAGCACCCTGCACCCGGCCGCCCTAGTGCCGCTGAGGGTGCACCTTTGGTGCTAACCTGTTTCCCCATTTGCCCTGAGCTAAAGTCCAGGAGCTTTGCTCCCACAGCCCAGTGGCCTGCTTGCCAGCAGCCACCAACCGGAGGCCCCCTATCCCCCATTGGATAACATTGGGCCTCAACACTCTGCACCCGGCCACCCTAGTGCCGCTGAGAGTGTAATAAGAGTGAATCACTGACCCTGGGGGACCCCTGAGTCTAACCCCAGAACCTCAACTCCAAAGACCGATTACTTACCTAAAAACCGATAACCATATTTTCCTCCATAGGATAACATTGACACTTTTTCCTGAAAAAGTTTCTAAGTGTGGAGTTTTGAAACCTAAAGAAATTCTTTAAAATTGTACGATTTAACAAAAACGCTTTTACTCACCTGTTTACAGGAAATGTCCCAGTGCTGCATCCAGGCATACAGCACTGAGTAAGAAATGTAATCCAAAAGTAACTTACCTGCTATTTTACTGAAAATCCCATTGAAGTCTATGTACTGTATTTACAAGTGATTGAATTTCTCTGAAACAATACTGTAAGTCAAACCATAGTACAATTGCAATTGAACCGTTTTACAATCAGCATTTACTACTGTAAAGTATTTATTGCTTACCTGTGCCAGGCTTGCTTGGTTCTAGAAATAAAATAACTAAAAGAATATTTTTATACAAAAACAATTGGTCTGAAGTTCAGTGTTTGAGTGTGTGAATTCATTTGCTGACTGAGTGTGTACAACAAATGCTTAACACTGTCCTCTGATACTGCCTTACTGCTCGACCACACTACCACAAATAGAGAGTAAGGTTCTATCTAACTTTGCCTCTGCCTACCTTTGGGGATCCACTGGACTCTGTGCACACTATACCTCACTTTGGTATAGTATATACATAGCCAGCTTCCTACATTGGTGGATCAGCGGTGGGATTCACAACTTTGCATTTGTTGGACTACTTGGTTACCACCTGATCACATGACAGAACTCTTAAATTGTCTTTAGAATTCTGATTTTTCAAATTGGCATTTTTTTGCAAAATTACTAAGTTGTTAGGGCCTTGGTTAAGTCCCTTTAGAATTTTAGAAAATAAAAAGTCACTTTAGCCAGGGTTAGAGGGGTTAGAAGTTTTTTTAACTAGATCTCAAAATAAGAACCCAGCTATTAGTGAAACTAACCACGACATAGAGGACAGGGTTGAGGAGCTTGACCTCACCCCTTACCTTCACTTGTCTTTCAAGGAGGTAAGGTCCCTCTGTAAAATTAAAAACATAACCATGGGTCCCCATCCCACCAAACAAAAGCTCCAGGAGCTGTTGGCTGGGTATGCTAAGGACCACCCATCTGAAAATGGTGAAGACCAATCAGATGAGGAAGTAGAGGAAGGGAATGACCTGGTAGATCAACCCCCTCCACTTCCTAGGGAGAGAAGGGTTCAAGTACCCTTGACTCCAAGAGTAAACCTCTCAGTGCCTAGATCTCACACGGGTGGATCAGGTATCAGTGAGGACATTGAGGACAGCCTCAATGAGGAGGACATCCTGCTAGCCAGGTTGACCAAGAGATTAGACCTAGAGATCAGACTCCTGGCTCTAGAAAAAGAAAGAGCAGAGATGGGCCTAGGACCCATCAGTGGTGGCAGCAATCTAAAAAAAAATAGAAAAGGAAGGATCCTATGATCCCAAAATCCCCAAAGGGATTGTCCCTAATTATGAAGAGGGTGATGATATCACAAAATGGTTCACAGCCTTTGAGAGGGCTTGTGAAGCCAGAAGAGTGAAGAAAACTCACTGGGGGGCACTCCTTTGGGAACTGTTCTCTGGTAAGTGCAGAGACAGACTCCTGACCCTTTCTGGGGCAGATGCTGGGTCTTATGACCTCATAAAGAGAACTCTGATTGAGGGATTTGGACTCACAACTGAGGATTATAGAATTAGATTCAGGGGGGCTCAGAAAACCCAGAGTCAGCCAAGGGTGGAATTTGTAGACTACTGACTTAAAACACTAGGTGGCTGGTTAACTGGAAGTAAAGTGCAAGATTATGATGGTCTGTATAATTTGTTTATGAAGGAAAACATATTAAATAATTGCATTGATGAAAAGTTGCATCAGTATCTGGTAGACCTAGGTCCACTTTCTCCCCAAGAATTGGGAAAGAAGGCAGACCACTGGGTCAAGACACGGGTAACTAGGACGTCCACTGGGGGTGACCAAAAGAAAGGGGCTACAAAACCTCCCCAGAGGAAAGACAGTGGGCCCCTTAAAGATAAAAGTAAGGAGTCCCAGGTAGCCCCCCAAACACCTGTCCAGGAGGGTGGGCACAAAGACACCTCACAAACTAAAACAGGGTACCAAGGTAAGGATTGGGATCCCAACAGGGTATGGTGTCACAACTGCCAAAAGGCAGGACACCACACCAAGGACCCTAGCTGTCCTAAAAGAATTAAAGCCCCTAGTGTAGCTCCAGGGGTTGCCAGTGTAGCTTTAGAGGGTAATTCCTCAGATGAAGAAGCCCTAATAGCCTTCAACTGGAAAATGGGCCCAAAAGGTGAGTTGGAGATCCAGAGGGGAGTAGACACTTCCACCACCCACTGGTGATTGGAATCCCAGCCCTTGCCCTGAGAGATACCTGTGCCAGTCACACTGTGGTGCATGACAGGTTGGTTCTCTCAAACCAGTATGTCCCAGGGGAAACAAAAAGGGTAAGGACTGTCCCAGGGGGTGTCACTGTTAGGCCTGTGGCTGTAGTGCTCCTAGAAATAGCTGGGTCCCTTAGATGGAGGAAGGTGGTAGTCAGTAAAGACCTCCCCCATGATTGTCTCCTTGGGGATGACCACCCAGAGGTTGATCTGAGCCAAAGAAAGGTACTGGTCCAATGCCAGACCTCACCCAAGAAACCTGGGGGGGCTCAACCTGCAGTTAGTGCAGCTAAGCCCCAAAAGAAAAAGAAGAAACAGTGTAGGAAAGGTGGGCAACTGTTAGCCACAGTTCCAGTGGGCCAGGGAGATTCTAACCCAGTAAGGGAGAGCTCCAAAATTGGCACTGGTGAAGTCCCCCCTAGCCAACAAAAAGCCCTGACTAGTCAGGCAACTGTCCACCCTGAGTTGGTCAGCTGGCATAACAGAGGGTGGAAGAAGGGTGTTCACTACCAAGTGTAGTGACCCACCACCCTAAAGCACAAGTTACTAACTTGTGTAACGATATATCTGTAAGAGACAGTAGTTAGTGACAGATTCCTTACCTTAGAATATCCCCAGGCGTCAGGCTGGATCCGGAAAGTTTTGCGTAGCAGTACCCTTGTGCGTCGGTAGGCGGCGTCGTGCGGCTCCGCGTCCGTCGCCTGCATCGCCGGATGACGTCGCGGCCAGTACTTAGACGCCGCCCATGCGCGCTGACGTCAGTTCTGTACACGACTTTCCGCGCCAGGAACGCAGAGCCATGCAAGAAGCTGACATTGGTGTCTGAAAAAATACTAGGGCCCTGAAAGGGATGTCCTTAACCCTAGAAATCAGTTCGCAGAACGGGGAGGATGGTTGGGGCGGTAAGGAATCTGTCACTAACTACTGTCTCTTACAGATATATCGTTACACAAGTTAGTAACTTGTGCATCTGAAAGAGACACGTTAGTGACAGATTCCTTACCTTAGAATAGATACCCCAGCAATACCAACCCCAGTGGTGGGTCTGCGAACAAAGATCAGATGAGGAAGTCTCGGAGAACAGAACGGCCAAAGAAGCCGTCTCTCCGGACTTGGCTGTCAAGGCAGTATTGCTTTGTAAACGTGTGCAGCGAGGCCCACGTAGCTGCCTGACAAATGTCCTGCAAAGGGACACCACGTCCCAAAGCCGTGGTGGCGGCTGTTGCCCTGGTGGAATGGGAACGTAGCCCAACAGTGGGCTCCTTTTTAGCCAAAGAATAGCAGGCTTTTATACACAAGACAACCCAGCGGGAGATGGTCCGCTTGTGTACCGCCCGACCTTTTTTGGCGCCCACGTAGCCAACAAAGAACTGGTCGTCCACCCGGAACTGTTGTGTGCGATTTAGATAAAAGGAAATCGCACGTTTTGGGTCCAGACGGTGGAGCCTCTCCTCCTCTCTAGGAAAGAAGGTGGGCAAAGTGATGGTCTGCCCAATGTGGAAAGCAGTAACCACCTTTGGCAAGAAGGACGGACGCGTCCTGAGAACAACCTTGTCTGGATGGACAGACAGAAAGGGAGGCTTGCAAGAAAGAGCCTGGAGCTCACTCACCCGCCGAGCGGAGGTGATAGCCACCAGAAAAGCTGTCTTCAGAGTTAGAAGACGAAGAGGACAGTTATGCAGAGGCTCAAAGGGAGCGCACATGAGAAAGGTAAGAACCAAGTTCAAGTCCCACTGAGGCATTACAAACGGAACAGGAGGGAAGAGGTGTGTAATGCCTTTTAGAAATCTGTTAACAACAGGGGACTTGAAAAGGGAGGGCTGATCAGGAAGCCTGAGGAAGGCCGAGATTGCACAGAGATAGCCCTTGATGGTACCCAGGGCAGAACCCCGCTGGGCCAGAGAAAGAAGGAAAAGAAGAACCTCAGCAAGAGGGGCAGAAAGGGGATTCACAGCCTTTGCTGTGCACCATGCCACAAATTTGTTCCACATGCAGGCGTATACCACCTTAGTGGTGGGACGCCTGGCTGCCAGAATCACATCACAAACTTCGGGAGGCAAGTCGAAAGGAATCAACTGCCGCCGCTCAATCTCCATGCAAGGAGGTGGAGACTGGACAGGTTCAGGTGGAGGACCGTCCCCTGCTGCTGCGACAGAAGATCCTCCCGAAGAGGCAGACGGATCGGGGGATCGACACTCATACTGAGTAGCTCGGGATACCAAACTCTTCGAGCCCAGTCCGGAGCCACAAGAATGACTTGGGCCCGGTCGCGCCGAATCTTCTTCAACACTCTGGGTAGAAGTGGTATAGGCAGAAAGGCGTACAACAGACCGCAACTCCACTCGCGACGAAAAGCGTCGCCGAGCGAGTGCCGCCTTGGAAATTCCAACGCGCAGAACTGATGACATTGCGCGTTCTCTTCGGTGGCAAATAGATCTAACCAAGGCTCTCCCCACTGTAGAAAGAGTCCTTGCGCCACTTCCGAGTGAAGACGCCATTCGTGATCCATCATGCACCTGCGGCTGAGCTCGTCCGCCCTTGCGTTCAGGGAACCTGCCAGGTGTTGAACCATCAGGAATATGCCCTGATGTTCCAGCCATGTCCAGAGGCGCAGAGCCTCCTGACATAGGGTCCATGACCCCACCCCGCCCTGTTTGTTGGAGTACCACATGGCGGTGGTGTTGTCTGTGAACACCTGCACTACTTTCCCTTTGACAGAGGGAAGGAATGCTTTGAGTGCAAGTCGGATCGCCCGGAACTCCAGAAGGTTGATATGGAGCAGGTACTCTGCCGGAGACCAGAGGCCTCTGATCTCCGCCTCTCCCATGTGACCGCCCCATCCCAGAAGGGACGCGTCCGTCACAACTGTGTGCTCTGGCTGGGGAAGGGAGAGGGATCTGCCCAAGACCCATTGCCGGTTCGAGAGCCACCACTGCAACTGTTTTGCAGTCCCCTCCGAGATCTGGACGTGATCGGACAGGTTGCCCTGGTGCTGCGCCCACTGGAACTTCAGGTCCCACTGCAGAGCCCGCATATGCCATCTGGCATGATCGACCAGCAGGATGCAGGAGGCCATGAGGCCCAGCAGCCTCAGGGTCATCCGTACCCAAACCCAGGATAGAGGCCGAAAGATCGGAATCATAGCCTGAATATCCCTGACTCGCCGTTCGGGAGGATAGACCCGAAACTGCGTCGTGTCCAGAACTGCTCCGATGAAAAGGAGCTGTGGAGAGGGAATCAGGTGCGACTTCGGCACGTTGATGGAGAACCCCAGCGAGTGCAGGAGTTTGGCCGTAATCTGGAGGTGGGAGACGACTGCCTGGGACGAGCCCGCCTTCAGCAGCCAGTCGTCGAGGTAGGGAAAAACTGGAATCCCTGCCCGGCGCAGATGAGCTGCGACCACCGCCATCACTTTCGTGAACACCTGAGGGGCGCTGGTAAGGCCAAAGGGGAGCACGAAAAACTGAAAATGCTCGTGGCCTACCGTGAACCGCAGGTAACGCCGGTGGGCCGGCAGGACGGGAATGTGGAAATAAGCGTCCTGCAAGTCCAACGCTACCATCCAGTCTCCAGGGTCGAGGTCAGTCAAGACCTGAGCTAGGGTGAGCATCTTGAACTTCTCCTTCCGGAGGAAGCGATTTACGTTCGAGGTCCAAGATAGGACGCATGTCCTCCTTGTCTTTTTTGGGCACCAGAAAGTAGTGGGAGTAACAACCACGCCCTACTTCTGGGGTCGAAACGTGTTCGATGGCCCTCTTGGCCAAGAGGGCCGCAACTTCCTTCTGAAGAAGCACCAAGTGATCCCCTGACATGCGGTGGCATTGAGGTGGCATGGCTGGGGGAGTGGTCACGAAGGGGAGGGAGTAGCCCCTTCGGACAATGTCCAAAACCCACTTGTCCGAGGTGATGGCACGCCAGTGGAGAAGGTGATGGCGGACCCTGCCTCCCACTGGCGTGCTGTGGACCTGAAAGGAAGGACTATGAGGGCTTGGAGGCAGCGGACGGGGTGGGGGTGGTGGCCTGACCCGCACGCTGGTTACCCGACCCGCCTTGGCGGGAGCCACGTCCTCGGCCACGCATAGACGCCTGCTGCGCGGGCCGGTGGCTGGGCAGCGGACGTGACTGGGCGCCCCTTCCGTGTCCACGAAAGGGGCGAAAAGCAGACTGTTGCGGAGGGCGCACAGCAGAAAGGCCCAGGGACTTGGCTGTAGCCCTTGAGTCCTTAAAACGCTCCAGCGCATGGTCTGCCTTATTGCCGAAAAGACCGACACCATCAAAAGGCATGTCCATAAGAGTGTTTTGGACATCACTCGAGAAACCAGTGGTTCGCAGCCAGGCGTAGCGGCGCAGCGCTACCATCGACGCAAGCGATCTGCCTAGCGAGTCGGCGGTATCTCGGCCACATCTGATGGTATACTTTGCTGCATCCCTTCCTTCCGCAATGGCGCAGGAAAGCAGTGTCTGGACCTCCTCAGGACACTGGGGAAGGACCTGCGCCACCGAATCCCACAAACAGTGGGAATATCGGCCCAAGAGGCAAGCGGTGTTGACAGACCGCAAGCCAGCACTGGAGGAAGTAAAAACCTTCTTCCCAAATTGATCCAGTTTTTTGGATTCCCTATCCGGGGGAGCGGTAGGGAAGGCGCTCTGGGAAGCAGAGGGTTGGACAACCAAGCTCTCAGGGGTGGGGTGTTGGGAGAGGAACAGAGGGTCGCCCGGAGCAGGGCGATGGCGTCGGGCTACGTTCCTATCCACAGGAGCCCCTGTGGTGGGCTTGGACCAGGCGCCCAAAAGAACATCAGAAAGCGCTTCGTTGAAAGGCAGCAGTGGCTCCGAGGAGGTAGCCGCCGGCTGAAGCACTTCCGTCAGGATATTGGTCCTGACAGCCACTGTAGGCAACTTGAGGCGCAGGGCCTCAGCTTCCCTACGCAACACCGTAGCAAAGTTTGCTCCCTCCTCCGTAGCCACGGAAGGAGGAGACAGCATGCCAATGTCAGGAGAGGTGTCCAGACCACTGGCATCCCCAAGTTCCTCAGCCCAGTCCTGTTCGAACTCACATTGGGCAGTGAGAGGGTCCTCAGACCCCTCCCAGTCCTCTTCGTCCTCCAAAGCAGGGACATGCGGGACCCAAGGCCGCATCGGCGTCTGGGCCGGCGTCGACTGGCGCCGTGTCCGGGTCCGGAGAGAACCGGGGTACGACGCCGCCCGGAGCCCCGGGCGGCGTCGGGAACGTCACCGGTGAAATCGGCGCCGGTGGAGGTGTCGTCAGGTCAACCGGCGTCGATGGGGGTTGCGGCAACGCCGGGGTCGAGGCCGGGGCTGGCGTCACTGGCATCGCCGGGACCGGAGTTGGCGGCGGCGCCGTAGGCACCCCAGAAGGGCCCGCTGGGCCCGAAGGCGCACCGAGGGGACCTTGAGGCCCGAAGAGGCGGGCCATGGCAGACAGGAATTCCTGTATTTCGGCCGGAGTCGCCGCCGAACCCGGGAAAGGCGGGTAATGCGACGGCGGCTCCACAGGCACTCCAGGAGCCGCGGGGACGGTGCCGACAGGACCCTCAGCCGAGTCGCGAGACCGGCGAGGGGAAGTCGTCGAGCGATGACGCTTTTTCGACTTCTTGTGCTTCGACTTACCGGAGAGTGCGAAGACTTGGACCCCCACGACATATGAGGACTCCCCGACCGGCCCCTCGACCTCCCACGTGACCGGGGCTTGGGTTGGCGCGGAGCCGACTGCCGGACCACGAGGAGCTTTCGAGACCGCTCTCGAAAAGCCTTCGGATGCAAGGCCCGGCAGTCGGGGCACGACTTGGAGTCGTGGTCGCGTCCGAGGAAGTAGAGACAGTCTCGATGCGGGTCCGTGATCGACATCATCCGACCACAGGCGTCGCATGGCTTGAAGCCGGGCATCCCTACTGACACCGTCGGAGTTGAACGACTCGAGAAAAAACAGTGATAAAAATCACAAAAAACTTAGTCAAAAAATGACTAGGGCACTGCTCTTCCCGGATCTGCGCTTACTGGCGTGGAAAAAGAAGAACTGACGTCAGCGCGCATGGGCGGCGTCTAAGTACTGGCCGCGACGTCATCCGGCGATCCCAACGACGGACGCGGAGCCGCACGATGCCGCCTACCGACGCGCAAGGGTACTGCTACGCAAAACTTCCGGGATCCAGCCTGACGCCTGGGGATATTCTAAGGTAAGGAATCTGTCACTAACGTGTCTCTTTCAGATACAGCAGACAGGCAACCAGAACCCAAAGAAGCCTGTAAGGTAGCCCCTTCACTTACCAGTGAGGAGTTAAAGGTGTGGTTCTGGGCACTGACAGCTGTCAGTAGCCTCTGCTGGGTGTTAGCCTTCATAGCAGCACTGTCCTTGGCATGGTGTCCTAGCCCCCTGCCAAATAGCAAGTTAGGCCCCCTGGCCTTATTGGTCATGTTGGGGTTGCTCAAGCTGTGGGTATCCTCTGTGGGTAAGCTGGGCTTTGCCCTATCTAAGTTAGAATTTGCAGAGGTAGACACCTCTGAGCCCAAACTAAAAAGATGGGATAAAGAGCTAGGAAAAGAGCATTGGGAATTAGGTCCTGAAACTGTTGAGGTAGGCCAGCTCCCCAAAGGGACTGACCTGGACAGAAGGATGTAAGGCAGAGTAGGCCCTGCAACTTTGAAACCACTTCCTCTACTCTTCGTCGCCTGAAAGACTAGGAAGACTCTCCCAGCTTTGGCTGAGTCCCCTGGCCTTTGGGCTGGGGGGCTTGTGTAGGAAAGTGGATTTCTGTTGCAGTAACCCCCCCCCCCACTTTTTGCCAGACTACTGATGCATTTTGACTTGATGTGCCCTGGGTCCCTGCCAATCAGATTCCCAGGGCCTGTGTTCTTTCCCCAAAACTAACCCAATTGGCATCTCTGGCCACAGGTCAGCCCCTGGTAAATGGTACCACAGGGCACTGTGACCAGGGAAGACCTCGAAGGGCTGAAGCACTTATTGTGCCACCCTTAGAGGTGCGACACCGACACCCACACACCGGCACACACACACACACACACCACCACCACCCCCCCCGCTTTGCAGGCTGCGTGTTTTGGTGCAGAACAAAGTGAAGAGTCGGCATGGCACACATCCCTGAGTGCCATGCCTACAACCCACTGCCCTGGCATAGATCAGTCACCCCTCTAGCTGGGTGCCCTATGCCAGTGGTGAGGGTACAGGTGCATGAGCCCTGTACCCCTACAGTGTCTAAATCCATTCTTGCACATTGTAAGTGCAGTGCTGCCATTAAGAGTAGATGGTGCTGGGAGCTTGTCATTACGAACTCCACAGCACCACAATGGCTACACTGAAAACTGAGAAGTTTGGTATCAAACTTCTCAGCACATTAAACCCACACTGATGCCAGAGTGGGATTTAATGAAAAATGCACACAGAGGGCATCTTAGAGATGCCCCCTGAAAAACGACCAGCCTCTGGTGGGTTCCCGGACTGGTACACACCAGCCTGTCACCACGAGACATGTTTCTGGACCCCTAGGGTGGGAGCCTTCGCTCCCTGAGCCCAGAAACAAAGCCTTTCCTGGGCGGAGGTGTTCACACCTCCCCAGGCCAGGAAGAGCCATCTGTGGCAGGGAAGCTTCAAAGGCCTGGCAGCCTTTGTAATGCGACCCCCAGCCTCTCCTGCTAGCAGGCGAAAACAAGAACAAGGGACACCCTACTCACAAGGAACCAGGGTAAGTTATACATAACAGAAACAATGGTTCCCGTGGAATAGTACAATAATCTATACTGGTAAAAGTATGCACAATCGCAATAATGAAGGGTTATGATGATGCCAAAAGAAGAAGAGACCATATACACCTCTGTTTCTATTTACAATAGTTGTTTTATAATGGTTCAACAAATTATTCATGTATATACAAAAGAGCAAAATAGTAGTGGGTAGTGTCCCCAGTGTAAACGGAACCTCAAAGCAAGAGTGACATATTCGTGACATATGTAATAGGTTTCCACAATTACAATGGTTTCTCCTGCTAGCAGGAGCAGGCCCCCTTCCTGTCTCCCTCCTTTTCGGCGGGAAGACAGGTGGGAAAAACTAGCCAGCCCAGAAGGTGTGCCCACCTCTGCCAACTCCACCCCTCAGGTGGGGGAGGCGAGGTGAAGCCCTCTCTTCCGTGCTCGCCATCTTGCAGATGGCAGGCACTCCCCAATCAGGATTAGGGATTGTGCTCACTGCCCCACGTGGGGTGAGCACACCAAGGGTGTAGTCACCCTAAGGTCAGTAGCCCATTGGCTACTGACCTCAAGACCCCTAAAACGCCCATAAAACGCACCCTAAATACAGTATTTAGGGGCACCCCTGAACCAGGAAAGGAGATCCAGCCAAGAAACAAGAAGAAAAGAAGAAGAAGGACCGAACAGCCGTGCAGCAGCTAACAAGAGGAAGACGCCCACTGACTTGGCCCCAGCCCTACCGGCCTGTCTCCCCCTCGAACCTGCTCCTGCGAAATCCCGATGTGTCCTGCAGCCAGCAACCTCAAAAATCCCGGAGGACCTGCCTGCCTTCACTTCTAAAGACTGCTTCTCCCGTGAACACCGGATTTGTTCAACTGCAACCTCTGGCTCCGGCCGGACACCGCGGATCCGCCCCACTCTGCACCCGCCGTCCACGGCCCGAGCTCGAGTGGGCAAACACCACGAGGAGGTCACCCCGGCGATCCTGAACCGAGATCCGGCAACCCCTGACCTGCCTCAAGCCGACGCCTGCAGCCTAAATCCAGAAGGCCCCCCTAACCGTGACCAGGAGCTGGTAAGAAGATCCGACCCCAAAAGGCACCCCTGCACCCGACGCCCCACGGCCTTGTGTGCTCACACCAACGGTGCCTAACCAACCCCTAACTTCCCAACTTACCTCTCGAAGTGGTGGTCGCACCCAGAAGTCCTTCGTCTCCCTGCCTGCAGTGCTTTTGCAAACCTGAGGTTTTCCATTGGAAACAACAGGGCATCCGACCTCGAAACAGCACCCTGCACCCGGCCGCCCTAGTGCCGCTGAGGGTGCACCTTTGGTGCTAACCTGTTTCCCCATTTGCCCTGAGCTAAAGTCCAGGAGCTTTGCTCCCACAGCCCAGTGGCCTGCTTGCCAGCAGCCACCAACCGGAGGCCCCCTATCCCCCATTGGATAACATTGGGCCTCAACACTCTGCACCCGGCCACCCTAGTGCCGCTGAGGGTGTAATAAGAGTGAATCACTGACCCTGGGGGACCCCTGAGTCTAACCCCAGAACCTCAACTCCAAAGACCGATTACTTACCTAAAAACCGATAACCATATTTTCCTCCATAGGATAACATTGACACTTTTTCCTGAAAAAGTTTCTAAGTGTGGAGTTTTGAAACCTAAAGAAATTCTTTAAAATTGTACGATTTAACAAAAACGCTTTTACTCACCTGTTTACAGGAAATGTCCCAGTGCTGCATCCAGGCATACAGCACTGAGTAAGAAAAGTAATCCAAAAGTAACTTACCTGCTATTTTACTGAAAATCCCATTGAAGTCTATGTACTGTATTTACAAGTGATTGCATTTCTCTGAAACAATACTGTAAGTCAAACCATAGTACATTTACAATTGCAATTGAACTGTTTTACAATCAGCATTTACTACTGTAAAGTATGTATTGCTTACCTGTGCCAGGGTTGCTTGGTTCTAGAAATAAAATAACTAAAAGAATATTTTTATACAAAAACAATTGGTCTGAAGTTCAGTCTTTGAGCGTGTGAATTAATTTGCTGACTGTGTGTGTACAACAAATGCTTAACACTTTCCTCTGATACTGTCTTACTGCTCGACCACACTACCACAAATAGAGAGTGAGGTTCTATCTAACTTTGCCTCTGCCTACCTTTGGGGATCCACTGGACTCTGTGCACACTATACCTCACTTTGGTATAGTATATACAGAGCCAGCTTCCTACAGCCGCCCCAGAAGACGCATCCGTCACTACTGTGAGATCTGGGTGGGGAAAGGAGAGGGATCTGCCTCTGACCCAATTGCGGTTTGTAAGCCACCACTGCAGGTCTTTCGCAGTGCCCTCCGATATCTGGACCAGGTTGGTGAGGTTTCCCCGATGCTGTGCCCATTGGAACTTCAGGTCCCACTGCCGA
The DNA here is from genome assembly GCA_963921515.1 of Calotriton arnoldi. Taxonomy (NCBI): domain Eukaryota; kingdom Metazoa; phylum Chordata; class Amphibia; order Caudata; family Salamandridae; genus Calotriton; species Calotriton arnoldi. Next base: position 186,140 of record CAWUFW010005262.1, on the reverse strand, counting down.
GCCCGCATATGCCATCTGGCATGGTCCACAAGGAGGATGCAGGAGGCCATGAGGCCCAACAGCCTCAGAGAGCTTCTCACCGAAATCCAGGATAGAGGCTGAAACATCGGTATCATAGCCTGAAAATCCTAGACTCACCACTTGGGAGGATAAGCCCGAAACTGCACTGTGTCCAGAACAGCTCAGATAAAAGGGAGTATCTGAGAGGAAGTCAGGTGTGACTTCGGCATGTTTTTTTTTTAAACTTTATTTTTCATTTTGCTTACAAACACTGTACCCAGTAGCCATTCCAATGAATTCAACAGTCAACTGAAGAGGCCAGCATTAAATCGACATCAGTAGCATAGTTAACACGAACGTCTACAATTGTAATCCGAGGGGGCATTACCCTTATACATTGGGTCTTATATATCACATTTTAACAACCAGGGAGAGCATTCCAACAACACCACAGCATTTGACACAGCCTCAACATGCTATATGTTCCAATCCTACAGCATTACATCCTCATATGTTCGCACCCCGACTAAATCAGCCAATCCCCGTACTGTCATGTCCTTTCCCAGCCTCTTCCGTCGTGGCTTGGCGGGTAAGGTATGCCTGATACGTACCCCAGATGTTTTTGGGATTGCAACGTGTAGGTATAAGAGAATTAAAATTATCTGATTGTGTGTTACAATAGGACAAATCAGCACACCATTCTTTTATTGTGGGTGTAGGGCCCTTCATTCACCGTAATGCAATCCTCCGTTTTGCTATCAATATGCCCAGTGCTAATAACTTACGTGTTCCCTTGGGAAACTCTTTGACATAGCCCAGAAGGGCCACTAAGGGGGTCATAGTAAGCCTCACTCCTGCTATATCCTGTAGCGCAGCATGTATAGCAGTCCAAAAGTTCTGGATTCCAGGGCATTCCCACGCCGGATGTGTGAAGTTTGCCTCAGTGGCCCCGCATCTTGCACATCTATCATCTTCCCTAAGCCCACATCTATATAAGCGAGTCGGGGTGTAGTACACTCTTTGCAGGAATTTAAAATGTATCAGACGATGCCTACCATTTTGGGAAATGGATTTCATGCCTGCACAGCAGTATATCCATTGTTCTTCTGTGAGGTCTATATCTAATTCGGTGCGCCATTCTTGCAATGCTTTCGTATTTAGGGAGCCAATACCCGCTTTTGAAAGCGTGTACAATATCGAAATTACATGCTGTGGAAATTGGGCACGTAGCAAGTACGTTAAGGAAGTGTATTCGCGTGGCTCAAGCATGTCTTCCCCCAAGGTCGCTCGTAACCCTTATCTAGCGCGATAATAATGGAATTTCGCGAGCATGGGGGCCTCTAACGAATCGGTTTGCAGCGAGTCCCACTGCTTGACCACCCCATCATGGAAGTAATCCCCCATAGTGCTAATACCCAGTGAATGCATAGCGAGCGATAAATGCTTTCTCCTGCCACATTGGCAACCTTTCACACAATTCAAGTGGCAATTTCGGGGAATAGAGTAGGGTAATGCCCTGCATACCAGCGGCCCTCCAAAGCAAGCTTCTCGTGCTTCCAACTGGGTCTATCGTGTGGTATTGTCTCTGTGGCCTACTGAGGAGGTACTGTAACAGCGACGAGGGACTCACTGCATCACTTTCAATGTGCAAGTGTGGGATATCCTGAGCACCATGAAGCCAATAATATGCATACAACTGTTGTGCAGTGCAATAGTACATCTCAAAATCCGTGGCATTAAGACCCCCTGCAGAATATGGTTTGGTCAATGTCTCCCATTGAACACAGGGTTGTTTCCCGGCCCAGGCTAGCCGGATCAGAGGAGTCCTCAATGTGCGAAAGAATGATTTCGGTAATAATGTGGAATGTTGACAAACAGAAAAAGAAAGCGTGGGAGCACTATCATCTTCATGAGTGACATACACCCCAGCATTGATAATGGCAGACGGATCCATTTCTCAACGGACTCCGAGAGCTTCTATATTGCCCTGCCGTAGTTCTCGCGGACCACCACCTCAGGATCGGTATGTATCTGCATGCCCAGGCAATAGGGTAATCAATACGAGCTGGGACGGTATTAGTGGTGAGGGGGAATGCGAGCGATTTGCTCCAGTTGATACGCAAGCCGGAGTGTCGTCCAAACTGCTCTACCTCCTGTAGAATTGGCTTTAGATTCTGCGCTGGATCACGGACGTATAACAGTGTGTCATCTGCATATGCAGTTATAATCAGAGTATACCGGGGGAACCGTATCCCACGATGCCCATGATATTCCCGCATGCCAGGTGTTCCGCAGTCAGCGCGTACTACAAGGGGGGAACGGGGGCACCCCTGCCTTGTACCTCTCGTGATGGGAATTGGTTCTGATAGCAACCCGTTCGCACGGACGCATGCTGTAGGATCCGCATAGAGGACATCCACTAGTTTAATGAATATTTCCCCCACCCGTCTCAACACTGCCCTCAGAAAATGCCATTCAACCGAATCAAAGGCCTTTTCGGCATCAAGGAAAATTGCTGTAGCGCGAACCTCCGGGTCGATACCAGCGATCGTACCGAAAAGCATACGCAAGTTACTAGCCAGGGAGCGGGTGGGCACGAATCCAGACTGCTCTGGAGCCACCACTATCTGGAGTAAGGGGGCCAGCCGATACGCAAGAATCTTGACGAAGGTCTTGGTGTCTGTGTTAAGCAAAGATAGTGGTCTGTAAGATGAGCAGTGTTGCGGGGGCTTATCCTTCTTCAGCAAAGTAATCAAAGTGGCCTCACGCATGCTGGAAGGCATAATGCCATCTGTCGCCATTTCCTCAAATAGGTTGACCAGATGCGGCACAAGCTGATCCTGATAGGCTTTATAGAATGCTACTGATAACCCATCAGACCTGGGGGGGTTGGGCATGGGTTTCAAAGCTGTGGTTATCCCAGTAGGGCGCAGAGGCGCCATCAAGTACTCCCTATGGGAGTTTGACAGCCACTTCATCGCTATATATGCGAGATAGTCTTCATCGGATTCCTCCGAATCCGATAAGCGTGAGGTATAGAGCTCCGTGTAATAATTTCGAAATCGGTTGCTATCTGTGCCGCGCCATTTAGTACCGTACCGTTACCGTCACGCAGCTCCAGAACTTCATTCGACCCTCCAGCCGGCCGGGTCAATGCAGCCAGTGTAGCACCGGGTCTCTCCCCCTCACCATATACTTTCACGGTAGCGTATTTCCCCAGATGCACAACTTCAGCTTGGGCCTCATCGTTGTATTCATCAATCCTAGCCCTGATCCGGGCTCACTGCGGGGAAGGGTCTGTGATAGCTATCTGTTCTAGGTCCGCCAATTCAGTCTCGAGTCTTTGTAGTCTCCCTCTGATGGAGCGAAGCACCCCAGAGTGTTTTGATATGACCACGCCCCTGATATAAACCATAAATGTTTCCCATATGGTAGCCATTTTGGGGACACTACCAAGAATAGTGTAAAAATAACAATCTATCTCTTTCGATACCTCTTCCTTAAATACAGTGGCCAGCAAGGAATACTGTGGAAAGCGCCACGTTCGGACCCTGGGTTGGAGGTCGTCTATTTTTAACTTCAGTTTGACTGGGGAGTGATCAAAGTATGTCCGGGGTAGGTGCTCACAGTCTGTTATGAAGGGTATGAAATCTCGGGAGGCCAGCCAGTAATTATGTGCGTATGTGTGTCATGCACCGATGAGTAGTGCGTGTACTCCCTTCCCAACGGGGTGCGGTAACGCCATACGTCCACTAGGCCGTCGGCTTACGCTATTGCCGCAATAGCCTTAGCTGCAGACGAAGGAGGACGCAGAGCGCCTTTTGAATGGTCAAGCGCAGGGGTTTGCACGCAGTTAAAATCGCCCCCCAAAGAGTGGGCATTTTAGAATATTTGGTGAGCTTGTTGTGCAAAGAACGATAGAATTAGGGATTATCATAATTCAGACCATATACTTCCACCACTCGTACGTCTAGATTGTTCTTGCGGCAGTGCACTACCACATATCTTCCTTCAGTATCTATTTCCACTGCTTGTACTTTGATATTAGTATCCTGTCGGACCAATATCAGTACTCCACACGCGCGCGTGGTGAATCTGGCTGCTACACAAATACCCTTCATTCCTCGTGTGACAATAATCCAGAAAGCGGTGCCAAATGAGTTTCCTGTAGCACCGCCACATCTATATTATGCTGAGCAAATATAAAACCACCTTACGGATCTTTCGTTGATCATTTAACCCTCTAATGTTCCAGGTTAGAAAGCTTATTGTATGATCCCCTGTTTAGACGTTGAGTCATGCCCCCGCTCATGTTCAAAGCATAGACAAACTATTACAGTGATCGTGTTACTGCTTAGATAGAAACCTTTGATGACATCAGAGCTACTGCAGCAAATAAATGACTGATCTGTAATCCCCCACCCCCTCCCAAGTCACGTCCCCAAACAAATGACATGACATGTCCCCCCCCACCCTCAAAACCCCTGCACCCCACCCAACAATGTGTAGTACACGTGAGGGCGGCGAGTGCCCGACCAACTGTTTCGAACTCAAAAATTGCTGCGATCAATGTGCTAATTGAACAAGTTACTTACCTTCGGTAACAATATATCTGTAAGAAACATAGGTTAGTTATAGATTCCTTACCTTAGAATTACCCCCAGGTGTCAGACTGGATCCGGAAAGTTTTTCGTCAGCAGTACCCCTGCGCGTCGCAAGGTGGCGTCAGTCGGCTCCGTGTTCGTCATTGACGTCGTGGTCGCCGGGATGACATCGCGGTAGCTACTTAGACGCCGCCCTCGCGTGCTGACGTCAGTTCTGTACACTACTTTCCACGCCAGAAGCGCAGAGCCATGCAAGACACTGACCACTGGTGCACAAAACTAGGGCCCTGAAAGGAAATCCTTAACCCTAGAAGTCAGTTCGCAAAATGGGGAGGATGGGTGGGGGGTAAGGAATCTATAATTAACCTATGTTTCTTACAGATATATTGTTACCGAAGGTAAGTAACTTGTTCATCTGAAAGAAACAGTTATAGATTCCTTACCTTAGAATAGATACCCCAGCAATACCAACCCCGGAGGTGGGTCTGCAAACTAAGTTCACACCAGAAAGTCCTGGAGAACAGAACGGCCAAAGAAGCCGTCTCTCTGGACTTGGCTGTCCAGGCAGTAGTGTCTTTTGAACGTGTGCAGCGATGCCCACGTAGCTGCCTGATAGATGTCATTAAGGGGGACTCCACGTCAAAAAAGCAGTGGTAGCTGCCGTCGCCCTGGTGGAATGGGCGCGAACCCCACAGGCGGCTCCTTCTTTGCCAAGGAATAACCAGCTTTGATGCACAAAACGACCCATCTAGAAATGGTCCGTTTGTCCACGGCCCGACCTTTTTTGGTGCCCACGTAGCCAACAAAGAGCTGGTCATCCACCGGGTATTGTTTTGTGCGATCCAAGTAAAAGGAAAGCGCACGCTTTGGATCTAGACGGTGGAGCCTCTCTTCTTCTTTGGAAGGATGCGGAGGAGGAAAGAAGGTGGGCAAAGTGATGGTCTGTCAAATATGGAAAGGAGTAACCACTTTGGGAAGGAAGGAAGGACGAGTTCTAAGGACAACGTTGTCTGGATGAACAGTCAGAAAAGGAGGTTCAGAAGAAAGAGCTTGGAGCTCCCTCACCCTGCGCGCAGAGGTGATGGCCACCAGAAAGGCAGTTTTTAAAGTCAGAAGCCTGAGAGCACAGTTATGAAGCGGCTCAATGGAACGCACATGAGATATGTAAGAACCAAATTCAAGTCCCACTGAGGCATTACGAAGGGAACAGGAGGAAAAAGATGAGTAATGCCCTTAAGGAAGCGATTTACAACAGGGGACTTGAAAAGAGAAGGCTGATCAGGAAGCCTAAGAAAGGCTGAAATGGCCGAGAGGTAGCCCTTTAGAGTGCCCAGAGCAGAGCCCTGCTGGCCAAAGAAAGGAGGAACAAGAGCACCTCAGAAAGGGGGGCGGAAAGGGGATCCACAGCCTTTGCTGTGCACCATGCTACAAATTTGTTCCATCTGCAAGCGTATACCGTCTTAGTGGAGGGACGCCTGGCTGCCAAGATAACATCACAGACTTCGGGAGGCAGGTCAAACGACGTCAACTGCCGCCGTTCAATTTCCACGCAAGGAGGTGGAGGCTGGACAGGTTCGGGTGGAGGACCGTCCCCTGCTGCTGCGACAGAAGATCCTCCCGAAGAGGCAGTCTGATCGGAGGATCGATGGCCATGTGTAGCAGCTCGGGATACCAGACTCTTCGTGCCCAATCATGAGCCACAAGAATGAATTGGGCCGGGTGCGCCTAATCTTCTGCAGCACTCTGGGCAGAAGTGGTATAGGCGTAAAGGCCTATGGAAAACCGCAACTCCACTCGCGACGAAAAGCGTTGCCAAGCGAGTGCCGCCTTGGAAATTCCAACATGCAGAATTGAAGACATTGCGCGTTCTCTTCGGTGGCGAATAGATCTAATCAAGTCTCTCCCCACTGTTGAAAGAGACCTTGCACCACCTCCGAGTGAAGACGCCATTCGTGATCCATCATGCACCTGCGGCTGAGTTCGTCCGCCCTGGCGTTCAGGGAACCTGCCAGGTGTTGAACCACAAGGGATATGCCCAGATGTTCCAGCCATGTTCAGAGACGGAGGGCCTCTTGACATAGGGTCCACGACCCCACCCCGCCTTGTTTGTTACAGTACCACATGGCGGTGGTGTTGTCCGTGAACACCTGCACTACTCTTCCCCGGACAGAGGGAAGGAATGCTTTGAGTGCAAGACGAATCGCCCGAAGCTCCAGAAGGTTGATGTGGAGCTCGGACTCCGCCGGAGACCAGAGGCCTCTGATCTCCGCCTCCCCCATGTGGCCGCCCCATCCCAGAAGTGATGCATCGGTCACCACTGTGAACTCTGGTTGGGGAAGGGAGAGGGATCTGGCGTCGACACAATCCTGGTTCGTTAGCCACCACTGCAATTGGGGTGCAGTGCCCTCCAAGATCTGGACGCAATTGGACAGGTTCCCCTGATGTTGTGCCCACTGGAACTTCAGGTCTCACTGCAGAGTCCGCATATGCCATCTGGCATGGTCCACCAGCGGGATGCCATCAGGTCCAGTAGCCGGAGGGTCATCCTGACCAGAACCCGGGATAGAGGCTGAAAGATCGGAATCATAGCCCAAATATCCCGGACTCGCTGTTCGGGAGGATAGACCCGAACCTGCGTCGTGTCCAGAACCGCTCAGATGAAGAGGAGCTTCTGAGAGGGAGTCAGGTGTGACTTCGGCACGTTGATGGAGAAACCCAGCGAATGCAGGTCAGCCATAGTCTGGAGGTGGGAGACGAAAGCCTGGGGCAAGCCCGCCTTGAACAACCAGTCGTCGAGATAGGGGAAGACTGGAACCCCTGATCTGCGCAGATGAGCTGCGACCACCACCATCACTTTCGTGAACACCCGAGGGGCACTGGTACGGCCAAAGGGGAGCACGGTAAACTGAAAGTGCTCGTGGCCTACCGTGAACCGTAGGTAACGCCGGTGGGCCGGCAGGACCGGGATGTGAAAGTAAGCGTCCTGCAAGTCCAACGCTACCATCCAGTCTCCAGGGTCGAGGGCAGACAGGACCTGAGCTATCGTCAACATTTTGAACTTCTCCTTCCGGAGGAAGCGGTTGACGTTCCTGAGATCCAAGATAGGACGCAGGCCTTTGTCCTTCTTGGGCACCATAAAGTAGTGGGAATAGCAACCACGACCTACTTCTGGGACAGGAACTCGCTCGATGGCTCCCTTGGCCAAGAGAGTCATAACTTCCTGTTGGAGAAGGAGCAGATGATCCTCTGACATGCGATGGTACTGAGGTGGCATGGATGGAGGGGGTAGTCTCGAAGGGGAGGGAATGGCCCCTTCGGACTATTTGCAAAACCCACCTGTCCGACGTGATGGTGCGCCAGTGGGGGAGGTGATGGCGAATCCTGCCGCCCACTGGCGATTGGTGGCCCTGAAAGGTCAGACTAGGAGGGTTTGGAGGCTGCGGCAGAGGGGGCTGTGGTGGACTGGCCCACCTGCTGGCCCCCAGAACCACAACAGTGGTTCCCACGTCCCCGGCCGCGCAGGGCTGAACAGCTTGTGCTGGCCTGTGGCTCTGGGCGGGACGTGGCGTGGCACCCCTTCGGTAGCCACGAAAGGGGCGAAAAGCAGACTGCGCAGGGCGGGTGGTGGAGAGGCCCAAGGACCTGGCCGTAGACCGAGAGTCCTTAAAGCGCTCCAGCGCGTTGTCTGCCTTGTCGCCGAAAAGGCGACAGTCATCAAAGGGCATGTCCATAAGAGTGGATTGGACATCCCCTAAAAAACCAGTCGACCTCAACCAGGTGTAGCGTCGAAGGGCTACTGATGTGGAAATCGTCCTGCCTAGTGAGTCGGCGGTATCCAGTCCACAGCGGATGGTAAACTTTGCTGCGTCTCTACCTTCTGCAACTGCACGGGAGAGTACGGCCCGGGCCTCCTCCAGGCACTGGGGCAGCACTTGCGCCACCGTATCCCACACGGAGTGGGTGTAATGACCCAACAGACATGCAGTGTTTAACGACCGCAGTCGCAAGGTGGTGGAAGAAAACATCTTCTTCCCAAGATGGTCCAGCTTTTTGGATTCCCCATCAGGTGGTGCGTTAGGGAATGCGCCTTTGGAGGTGGAGGCTTAGACCACCAATATCTCAGGGGTGGGGTGTAGGGAGAGGAAAGTGGGGTTGCCCGGGCCGGGCAGTGGCGTCGGGCAATCATCCTATCCACAGGAGCCCCTGTGTTGGGCCTGAACCAGGTGCCCAAAAGGATGTCAGTGAGGGCTTCATTAAACGGTAGCAGGGGCTCCGAAGAGCTCGTTGCCGGTAGAAGCACCTCTGTCAGGAGGTTAGTCCTGACTGCCACCATAGGCAGCTCGAGGTGGAGAGCCTCGCCGCCCTACGCAACACCACGGCGTAAGACGCTCCCTCCTCCGTAGCCACGGTAGAAGGAGACAACATGCCAAGGTCTGGTGAGGTATCCAGACCACTGGCTTCCCCCAGTTCCTCTCTCCAGTCTGGTTCGTAGCCCAACTGGTCAATTAAAGGGTCTCCAGACCCCTCCCAGTCCTCCTCACCTTCCTCTGGCTGCCAATCTGGTCTAAAAGAGCCAGGGTAGAACAAGGGCACAAAAGTACCAGTCGGCGCTGGATCCAGCGTCGGTCGACGCCGGTCCGGCTCCGTGTCTACATCGAGGTGGAGGCCGGGGTCGACGTCGGCTGGGGACACAGCCGACGCCGGCTGCGAACGTGGTGCCGGTGGAATCGGCGCCGGGGGAGGTGTAACCAGGTCGACCGGCGCCGATCCGGATCAAGGCCAAGGGGACCCTTCGGCGCCGGGGCCGAAGCCGCCGGCATCGAAGGCCCAGGGCCCCCGGCCGAGTCCGCGGGGCCTGAAGGCACACCGGCGGAGTCGGGCTGCCCAAAGATGGCATGCATCGCTTCGTAAAATTGGCGAAGCTGGGCAGGGGTCGCTCCAGGTCCCGGGAAGGGAGGAAAACTCTGAGTCGACCCTTCGGGCTCCGCACCCGGAACCGCGGGAGTGGCACCACCCGCATCCGGCCGACCGACGGGGAGAAATCGAAGAGCAACGATGCTTCTTCGACTTTTCTTCTTGTGCTTCGACTTACTTGAGGAGTGCGAAGACCTGGAAGAAGACCTCCCACGCGACCGGGACCTCAAACGGCGCGGAGCTGACTGCCAGGCCTCGAGAAGCTTTCGGGACCGTTCCCACAAAGACTTTGGATTCATGGTCCGGCAGTCGGAGCACGACTTGGGATCGTGGTCACGCTCCAGGCAAAACAGGCACACGCGGTGCGGATATCGTCACCGACATCAGACGGCTACAGAAACCGCAGGCCTTGAAACCGGGCATCCCTCGTGCACCAGGAGTCGAAGACTCAGCAAAAACGGTGTCAACAAAAGTCGAGAAAAAGTCAGTCAAAAAGTGACTGGAGGTCCCGCTCTCTCCGGATGTGCGCAGGCTGGCGCGGAAAAAGAAAGAACTGTCAGCGCGCAAGGGCGGCGTCTAAGTAGCTACCGCGATGTCATCCCGGCGACCACAACGCCAACGACCAACACGGAGCTGACCGACGCCACCTTTCGAAGCGCAGGGGTACTGCTGACGAAAAACTTTCCGGATCCAGTCTGACGCCTGGGGGTAATTCGAAGGTAAGGAATCTATAACTAAAGCACAAGTTACTAACTTGTGTAACGATATATCTGTAAGAGACAGTAGTTAGTGATAGATTCCTTACCTTAGAATATCCCCAGGCGTCAGGCTGGATCCGGAAAGTTTTGCGTAGCAGTACCCTTGCGCGTCGGTAGGCGGCGTCGTGCGGCTCCGCGTCCGTCGTCGGCGTCGTGATCGCCGGGATGACGTCGCGGGCAGTACTTAGGCGCCGCCCCTGCGCGCTGACGTCAGTTCTGTACACGACTTTCCGCGCCAGGAACGCAGAGCCATGCAAGAAGCTGACACAGGTGTCTGAAAAATACTAGGGCCCTGAAAGGGATGTCCTTAACCCTAGAAATCAGTTCGCAGAACGGGGAGGATGGGTGGGGCGGTAGGAATCTATCACTAACTACTGTCTCTTACAGATATATCGTTACACAAGTTAGTAACTTGTGCATCTGAAAGAGACACGTTAGTGATAGATTCCTTACCTTAGAATAGATACCCCAGCAATACCAACCCCGGTGGTGGGTCTGCGAACAAAGATCAGACAAGGAAGTCCTGGAGGACAGAACGGCCAAAGAAGCCGTCCCTCCGGACCTGACTGTCAAGGCAGTAATGCTTAGTAAACGTGTGCAGCGAGGCCCACGTAGCTGCCTGACAGATAACCGGCAGCGGAACACCGCGGCCCAAGGCCGTGGTAGCAGCCGTTGCCCTGGTGGAATGGGCACGCAGCCCAACAGGAGGCTCCTTCTTAGCCAAAGAATAGCAGGTCTTGATGCACAAGGTAACCCAGCGGGAGATGGTCCTCTTGTGCACCGCCCGACCTTTTTGGCGCCCACGTAGCCAACAAAGAGCTGGTCATCCACCCGGAAGTGTTTCGTGCGGTCGATATAGAAGGAGAGCGCACGTTTTGGGTCCAGACGGTGGAGCCTCTCTTCCTCTCTGGAAGGATGCGGAGGCGGAAAGAAGGTGGGCAAAGTGATGGTCTGCCCAATGTGGAAAGCAGTAACCACCTTTGGCAAGAAGGACGGACGCGTCCGAAGAACAACCTTGTCTGGATGAACAGACAGAAAGGGAGGTTTGCAAGAAAGAGCCTGGAGCTCACTCACCCGCCGAGCGGAGGTGATGGCCACCAGAAAGGCTGCCTTTAGAGTCAGAAGACGAAGAGGACAGTTATGCAGAGGCTCAAAGGGAGCGCACATTAAAAGGTAAGAACCAAGTTCAAGTCCCACTGAGGCATTACAAACGGAACAGGAGGGAAGAGGTGAGTAATGCCTTTTAAGAACCTGTTAACAACAGGGGACTTGAAAAGGGAGGGCTGATCAGGGAGCCTGAGGAAGGCCGAGATAGCACAAAGATAACCCTTGATGGTACCCAGGGCAGAACCCTGTTGGGCCAGAGAGAGAAGGAACAGAAGGACCTCAGAAAGAGGGGCAGAAAGGGGATCCACAGCCTTTGCTGTGCACCATGCCACAAATTTGTTCCACCTGCAGGCGTATACCACCTTAGTGGAGGGACGCCTGGCTGCCAGAATCACATCACAAACTTCGGGAGGCAAGTCGAAAGGAATCAACTGCCGCCGCTCAATCTCCACGCAAGCAGGTGTAGACTGGACAGGTTCGGGTGGAGGACCGTCCCCTGCTGCTGCGACAGAAGATCCTCCCGAAGAGGCAGACGGATCGGGGATCTATGCTCATATTGAGTAGCTCGGGATACCAAACTCTTCGAGCCCAGTCCGGAGCCACAAGAATGACTTGGGCCCGGTCGTGCCGAATCTTCTTCAACACTCTGGGTAGAAGTGGTATAGGCGGAAAGGCGTACAACAGACCGCAACTCCACTCGCGACGAAAAGCGTCGCCGAGCGAGTGCCGCCTTGGAAATTCCAACGCGCAGAACTGATGACATTGCGCGTTCTCTTCGGTGGCGAATAGATCTAACCAAGGCTCTCCCCACTGTAGAAAGAGTCCTTGCGCCACTTCCGAGTGAAGACGCCATTCGTGATCCATCATGCACCTGCGGCTGAGTTCGTCCGCCCTGGCGTTCAGAGAACCTGCCAGGTGTTGGAACCATCCGGAACATGCCCTGATGTTCCAGCCATGTCCAGAGGCGCAGAGCCTCCTGACAAAGGGTCCAAGACCCCACCCCGCCCTGTTTGTTGCAGTACCACATGGCGGTGGTGTTGTCTGTGAACACCTGCACTACCTTCCCTTTGACAGAGGGAAGGAATGCCTTGAGTGCAAGCCGGATCGCCCGGAGCTCCAGAAGGTTGATATGGAGCCGGGACTCCGCCGGAGACCAGAGGCCTCTGATCTCCGCCTCTCCCATGTGACCGCCCCATCCCAGAAGGGACGCGTCCGTCACAACTGTATGCTCTGGCTGGGGAAGGGAGAGGGATCTGCCCATGACCCATAGCCGGTTCGAGAGCCACCACTGCAACTGTTTTGCAGTCCCCTCCGAGATCTGGACGTGATCGGACAGGTTGCCCTGGTGCTGCGCCCACTGGAACTTCAGGTCCCACTGCAGAGCCCGCATATGCCATCTGGCATGATTGACCAGCAGGATGCAGGAGGCCATGAGGCCCAGCAGCCTCAGGGTCATCCTTACCGAAACCCAGGATAAAGGCCGAAAGACCGGAATCATAGCCTGAATATCCCGGACTCGCCGTTCGGGAGGATAGGCCCGAAACCGCGTCGTGTCCAGAACTGCTCCGATGAAAAGGAGCTGTGGAGAAGGAATCAGATGCGACTTCGGCACATTGATGGAGAACCCCAGCGAGTGCAGGAGTTCGGCCGTAGTCTGGAGGTGGGAGACGACTGCCTGGGACGAGCCCGCCTTCAGCAGCCAGTCGTCGAGGTAGGGGAAGACTGAAACCCCTGCCCGGCGCAGATGAGCTGCGACCACCGCCATCACTTTCGTGAACACCCGAGGGGCACTGGTAAGGCCAAAGGGGAGCACGGTGAACTGAAAATGCTCGGGGCCTACCGTGAACCGAAGGTAACGCCGGTGGGCCGGCAGGACGGGGATGTGGAAATACGCGTCCTGCAAGTCCAACGCTACCAACCAGTCTCCAGGGTCGAGGGCAGTCAAGACCTGAGCTAGGGTGAGCATCTTGAACTTCTCCTTCCGGAGGAAGCGATTGACGTTCCGGAGGTCCAAGATAGGACGCATGTCCTCCTTGTCCTTTTGGGCACCAGAAAGTAGTGGGAGTAGCAACCACGCCCTACTTCTGGGGTCGGAACATGCTCGATGGCCCTCTTGGTCAAGAGGGCCGTGACTTCCTTCTGTAGAAGCACCAAGTGATCCCCTGACATGCGGTGGAATTGAGGTGGCATGGCTGGGGGTGGTCTCGAAGGGGAGGGAGTAGCCCCTTCGGACAATGTCCAAGACCCACCTGTCCGAGGTGATGGTGCGCCAGTGGGGAAGGTGATGGCGGACCCTGCCCCCTACTGGCGTGCCGTGCACCTGAAAGGAGGGACTAGGAGGGCTTGGAGGCCGCGGACGGGTTGGAGGTGGTGGCCTGACCCGCACGCTGGTTGCCCGATCCGCCACGGCGGAATCCACGTCCTCGGCCACGCGAAGACGCCTGCTGCGCGGGCCGGTGGCTGGGCTGCTGACGTGAAGGGGCGCCCCTACCGTGGCCACGATAGGGGCGAAAAGCAGAAGGCAGCGGAGGGCGTGTAGCAGAAAGGCCCAGGGACTTGGCAGTAGCCCGTGAGTCCTTAAAGCGCTCCAACGCATGGTCTGCTTTGGACCCAAAAAGACCGACTCCATCAAAGGGCATGTCCATGAGAGTATTCTGGACATCCCCTGAAAAACCAGTGGTTCTCAGCCAGGCGTGGCGTCGGAGCGCCACCGTCGTTGCAATCGACCTGCCCAGCGAGTCGGCGGTGTCAAGGCCACAACGGATAGTGTATTTGGCCGCATCCCTTCCTTCCGCAATGGCGCGGGAAAGCAGTGCCTGGACCTCCTCAGGGCACTGGGGCAAAACATCCGCCACCGAATCCCACAGAGAGTGGGTATATCGGCCCAAAAGACAAGCGGTGTTAACGGACCGCAAGCCAGCACTGGAGGAAGAAAAACCTTTCTTCCCAAACTGATCCAGGCGTTTGGATTCCCTATCCGGAGGAGCGGTAGGGAAGGCGGTTTGGGAAGCGGAGGCTTGGACAACCAAGCTCTCAGGAGTGGGGTGGACAGAAAGAAACAGGGGTCGCCCGGAGCGGGGCGATGGCGTCGTGACACGTTCCGATCCACAGGAGCCCCTGTGTTGGGCTTGGACCAGGCGCCCAAAAGAACGTCCGTGAGGGCGTCGTTAAACGGCAGCACAGTCTCCGCAGAGGAGGCTGCCGGCTGAAGCACCTCTGTCAAGATGTTAGGCTTGACCGTCAAAGTAGGGAGCTGGAGACGTAAGGCCCCAGCAGCCCTACGCAACACCGTACCAAAATTGGCCCCCTCCTCCGTAGCCACGGGAGGAGACAGCATGCCAGTGTCAGGAGAAGTATCCAGACCACTGGCCTCCCTAGACTCTCTGTCCAGTCCTCATCATACTGACAGTTGCGTGTCAGAGGGTCATCAGACCCCTCCCAGTCCTCCTGGTCCTCCTCTGGTTCAAAATAAGGAGGAGGAGGGACATTTGGGACCCAAGGTCCCATCGGCGCCGGAGCCGGCGTCGAGCGACGTCGCTCCGGGTCCAAGTCCGGAGCCGGAAGGAACTGGGGACGACGCCGCCCGGAGCCCAGGGCGGCGTCGAGAACGGCACCGGAGACATCGGCGCCGGCGGAGGTGTCGTGAGGTCGACCGGCGTCGATGGGGGTTGTGGAGCCGGGATCGAGGCCGGGGCCGGAGCCGGAGCCGGGATCGAGGCTGGAGGCTCGGGCGACGCCGGGGCCGGAGCCGCCGGCGACGCCGGATCAACCCCATCAGGGCCCGCGGGGCCCGAAGGCGCACCGGAGGGGCCTGAAGGCCCGAAGAGGCGGGCCATGGCCGACAGGAACTCCTGTACCTTGGCCGGATCCGCCCCCGAACCCGGGAAGGGCGGGTATGACGGGGGCGACTCCACAGGCAAGTCCGGGGCCGCGGGGGCGGGGACGGTGCCGGGAGGGGCCTCAGCCGAGTCGCGAGACCGGCGAGGCGAAGTCCGAGAGCGACGATGCTTCTTGGACTTCTTGTGTCGAGACTTACCGGACGAAGAAGACTTCGACGCCGACGACCGGTGTGCACTCCGCGAGCGACCCCTGGACCTCTCACGCGACCGGGGCTTCCGCGGAGCCGAATGCCGGGCCTCGAGGAGCTTTCGAGACCGCTCTCGCAAAGCCTTCGGGTTGAGGGCCTGGCATTCGGGACAAGACTCGGTGTCGTGGCCTCGGCCGAGGCAGAAGAGACACTCCCAATGCGGGTCGGTGACGGACATCATCCGCGCACAGGCGCCGCATCGCTTGAAGCCGGGCATCCCTACGACACCTGAAGGCTGGAAAAAAAACAGTGAAAAATCACCAAAAAGTATGGTCAAAAATTGACCAGGGCACTGCTCTTCCCGGATCTGCGCTTACTGGCGCGGAAAAAGAAGAACTGACGTCAGCGCGCAGGGGCGGCGCCTAAGTACTGCCCGCGACGTCATCCCGGCGATCACGACGCCGACGACGGACGCGGAGCCGCACGACGCCGCCTACCGACGCGCAAGGGTACTGCTACGCAAAACTTTCCCGGATCCAGCCTGACGCCTGGGGATATTCTAAGGTAAGGAATCTATCACTAACGTGTCTCTTTCAGATTGTTTCTTTCAGATAAATTATCTATCCATGACTTACAACTGTTTCGTAACATCTTAGCATAATTCCCGGACACCAGAGCAGCAAAATACCAGCGTCATATTATACATATAGGAGTTTCCGTCCCCCGTCCGCCACAGCGTGAACACTCAAGCATATTTTAAACTAAGGCAGAAACTCTCATCTCCATCTTGAAGTGCAACATCTACCCTCTCTCCCAAGCTTTCATTAAGGATAGGCTTTCATAAGTCGTGCATATTCCTACCCCATTTGTAACTACTGTGTTATATGTTATGCCATCAGAAGGTAGTTTATCAGTCATTTTGGTCAAGCGTACCCGCTGAGTTATTGTCTCCAGGGTCACTTTCTTGCACCTGTTTATTGGCCTGTGCTTTAGCGTAGCCCTTGTGCGCCTGTTGTGCATTGCTGGGGTCCATGTAGACTTTCACTTTGCCATCAAAAGTGACCTTCAGGCGGGCCGGGTAGAGCATGGCATAATCAAGGTTTAGCTCCCTCATCTTACGTTTGATGGGAGCAAATCATCTGCGCGCCTCCTGCACCTGCGGGGTGAAGTCTGGATACAAACTCAAAACGAAGCCCTCATGATTGAGTGTCTGAAGTTCTCTTGCTCTCCGCAATGCTGCGTCCCTGTCTCTGTAATTCAAAATGCGAGCTATGATTGGACGGGGGGGGGGGGGCCAGGCGGAGGCTTCGTGTGAGTGAATGATGGGCACGCTCCACAACAAAAATGGAGGAAAAGGCTTCCCGGCCCAATAGTGCGACAAGGAGGTTCTCCACATTTAACTCCATGTTTCCTGTCGGGGTTGACTCCGGCAGCCCCACTATACGTAGATTGATGCGCCTGGAGCGCGCCTCGAGATCCTCGGCTTTGGCCTGCAGCGCCTCCACGAGTTTCCCCATTTGCTTCTGGGCTCCCGAGGCTTCGACATTATGATCTTCGATTTCTGAGACTCTCCTCTCGACCATGTCAATTCTCTCAGCGTGTTTATCCAGCCGCTCCGACATGCGATCCATGCGATAAGAGAGAGAGTCTATTTTTCCGTCAATCGTGGATAAGCTCTGCTGCACGGTTTCTAGTATATGGCGCAAGTCGCCTCCCAACTCTGACCCAGGGGCGCCCTGTTCCCCTATGTCAGTATCGGTCCCATCCCCTCTCAACCTGGATGATTTGAGCTGATCAAACTGCAACTTCGATTGCGTTTTATCCGGCTTCCCCATGGTGTTGTCGTAAGCAATTTGTGTGCTCAGCCCCCAGAATTGGCAGTCTACTCGGTCCTGTCCTGAGGTAAGACTTTGCCCCCAATTCCTCAAGCGAACCCTCTAAGCTGTGAGCCGCAGGAGTAGGTGCCACAACCACTCAGTACTTCGCACCTAGAGTCGGTGCTAGCCGTGCCACCCCATAACTAGCAGGCTACAGTGGCACTACACATGTTCAATATTGTACAAATGGCTCTACTCCCAAGCCTCCTTTCACACGTTATGATTTCCACGTAACTTATGCAGATAAACCACCGGGGCACCACCAGCGTCAGTCTAGGTGTATAGTCAGAGCCCCTCGCTCCGCAGCCAGCAACCCCAGCAGCGCGTACCGGGCGCACTCGGACGGCGCACGCCCGTTAAGAGTGATCCATTCCAGCAGGACACTGTGTTACAATGCTTAACCGCCGCTGGGCAGGAGACGCGCTGGGCGACCCCCTCTCAGGTGCTCCCAGCCAGAGACAGCAAATGGGGGGGGGGGGCGGAAACTACGCGGGCCAGACCAGTCCCGCCGATGCAGCGCGACTCAGCTCCTCAATCAGGTGAGGCCTAGGCGCAATCAGGCACCGAGCCTCCGCACACTCACCGCGAACTCCTTTGTGCACGCGGTCCAGGCCCTCTCCCTGCCTGGAGGCAGTCTCCCCCAGCAAATGCAGCGGCGCCTCAGGATACGACGACCAGGGGCCGACCGCCCCAGGGGCCACAGAACAAACAAATGCCTCTGCTCGCTACGCTCGCACCTGTGGGGCCTTTTCGGAGATGAGGGACGCTCCGGACACCGAGCAGGCCTCGCCGCCGCTTCCGGATCCAGCTCTCATTCCGCGCAGTCCATGCACTCACCACGGATATACAGGTATCGTTTGAATGCTGGTGCTCAGAGGTGTCCGCTACGCCCTTTCAGCGCCGCGTGTGGCCATGGATTCAGCAAGTATTTTCAGGATTGCGGCAATGGCGGAAGCACAACTACATTGCGGCCATCTTGAGGCCAGGCAAGCTCCGCCCTCCCGACTTCGGCATGTTGATAGTGAATCCCAGCGAATGCAGGAGGTCCACCGTAGCCTGGAGGTGGGAGAGGACAGCCTGGGACGAGCCCACCTTCAGCAGCCAGTCATCGAGATAGGTGGAAGACTGGCACCCCTGATCTGCGCAGTTATGCTGCAACCACCGCCATCACCTTGGTGAACACCCGAGGGGCGCTGGTAAGGCCAAGAAGGAGCACAGTGAACTGAAAATGCTTGTGGCCTACCGGAAACCGCAGGTAACGCCGATGGGCAGGCAGGACAGGAATGTTAAAATAGATATCCTGCAAGTCCAACGCTACCATCCAGTCTCCTGGGCCCAGGGCAGACAAGACCTGAGCCAATGTGGGCATCTTGAATTTCTCTTTTTTGAGGAAGTAGTTGAGGGCTTGGAGATCTAGGACAGGACGAGGGCCTTTGTCCTTTTCCAGGACCAGAAAGTAGCAGAATAGCAACCACAGCCTACTTCTGGGACCGGAACCCTCTCTATGGCTTCCTTGGCAAAGAGAGCCATGACTCCCTCCTAGAGCAGGAAGAGATGATCCTCCATCAGCCGCTCGTTAGATGGAGGTATGGAAGGGGTAGCCTCTAAGGGGAGGGAGTAGCCCTTTTGGACGATCTGCGAAACCCACCGGGGGGTTTGGGGGAGGGGCTGGACTAGACCTCTGGTTACCCGACCCATGAAGGTAGGAACCGCGCCCTAATCCACGCAGTGGGTGGGAAGCATGCTCGGGTGGCTGGGATAAGGTTGGCGTGGTTGAAGCCCCTTCCATGGCCACGAAAGGAGCGAAGGGCAGACTGGGGATGTGGGGCAGCCGAGAGGCCCAAGGACTTGGCCGTAGCCCACGAATCCTTAAAGCGCTCCAGTGCCAAAATTTCAAAGAGACGGGTGCCATTGAAGGGTATGTCCATGAGGGAAGCCTGGATATCCCCTTAAAAGCCAGATGCTCTCAGCCAGGCATGGCGTCTGAGGGCCACCGTCGATGAAACCTCTCTGCCCAGCGAGTCGGTTGTGTCCAAGCCACAGCATATAGTAAACTTTGCTGCGTGTCTCTCCCATCTGTAACTGCTTGAGAGAGTGGCCCGGGCCTCCTCCGGCACCTGTGGCAGCACTTGCGCAACTGTTTTCCACAACGTGTGGGAATGACGGGCCAATAAGCATGCGGTGTTCAGTGACCGCAATGCAAGGCTGGCGGAAGAAGGAATATATGTTACTTACCCTGTAAGCATTTATTCATAGCGTGTAGTGCAGTAGATTCATATGATTAGCATTATCCTGCCATCTGGTGTTGGGCTCAGACGATTACAAGCTGTTATTCTACGAAGAAGTCTTCGAGTCACAAGGTATAGTGACTCCTCCTCTGGTGTGTATTGCGCATGTTCCTCAGTTCCTTTGTTAAGATTGATTTTGGCTCATCGGGTAAGCGTTAGAAAGATAAGAGCAATAAAGTGACAGAATAAAGAGAACATGCGTATAAAAGCATTTAGTATGTAAAATATGTTTTAAATAGTTTGAAGTAATACAACCAAATGCTTTCAGGGAGGCGGGCGGGTGCATATGAATCTACGGCACTACACGGTACGAATAGATGCTTACAGCGCAAGTAACATTCCATTCGTAGCATGTGTTGGCCGTAGATACATATGCTTAGCATCAAATGTAAAGCAGTGCAAAAGAGAGCAAAAGCGGTGGAGGTGGACACCAATCAAGTCAAGGTGGTGGAGGAGGAGGCGAAGCTGCATGAGGGGTGCTGGTGGTCGGATCGCTGAAACTCTTGGGCTGTGTTTGAGCATCTGAAAGGAAAGGGCGCATGGCATGGGCTCTTTGTTGAAGATCAGCCTCCTTTGTAAAAAAAAATTTTTTTTAGGTAATACGTCCAAGGCCTTTGTTTCTTTGAATCTATTTTTCCCAATTTGAGGATGGATGAAAATGATTTTTTTGCCTTTTGTCTATTTCCTCTTGCAATTCCCTTGAAGATTGGTTTCTGTGAGTCATCTGATCTAGAAGCAGAGGACTGTCTCGCCCAGAAAAAGACTTGGGCAATGAATAGGCCTCACAAGCTGTTTACAGGGCTAAAAGTGGTTTCGGCATCAAAAGTTGCGCCGGTGCCGACGGAGTGTTCAACTTCTGAGTTTTTCGGTTCCTTTGCATCACAGAATCGGTGGGAGTCCAGGTTCTTGCCTGAGTCCTATATCGGCTCCGATGCCTTACCGCTGTGCTGACCGAAGGCTGGGGAGACACTGAGGGTGGCATAATTGTGTGTCCAAGGGTACATGCTCATCCCTCTGAGGGATGATGCTCCGCCTTAGTGGTAGTCTCTTGTGAAGCTTATGGTGTTTCATTTCGACCGTATTCAAGGATCTCGGCATAGACTTGACGGCTGGCAGAGGTGGAGGGAGTATCTTCTTCCTAACTGTTCTTCCGGCTCGGATATGCCAGAGTTAATTACTTCTGGTCTGTCTTGGTGCGCTGGCACGCCTTACGACTCGACGTACCCCCCTCTTTTTCTTCAGCGCTCAGTGGGTCTGCGTCTGCAAAGATGTCAGGCATGAAATCTGAGGATTGCTGCTGCATGGTTATATGCGCCCAGCATTGATCTCTTTGCTGCCAGAGTGTTTTCGTGCAGCAAAAAGATAAACAAAAGGTCTCCAGCTTAACGCCAATAAATCTGAGGTGTTGCTGGTGGGGAGAGATACTGAGTTATGGAGTGAGCAATGGTGGCCGAATACCCTTGGGAGTGCACCCACCCCTAAGTCGGTGGTGAAAAATCTAGGGGTGTGGATGGACTCGACCCTCAGCTTTCAGGACCATACTAAGAAAGTGGCAGACACGTGCTTTGGCTTACTCCGGGGATTGAAACCCGTGTTGGGGTATTTCGACCCGTCCACCCGACAAATGATTGTCCAAGCGGCTATCTTGTCAAGGCTGGACTATGCCAGCTCGCTCTACCTGGGGGCAAATAAGGCAGAGGTCATGCGTTTGCAAAGGGTCCAAAATGCGGCAGCCAGAGCCCTACTTGGGCTCCCTAGAAGCCGCCCGACAACTGGTGCCATTTGACGGTTACATTGGCTGCCTATGGCCAAGCGTATTGAATTCAAGGCCCTTTGCTTGGCCTTTAAAATTTTGAAGCTCTCTTCCCCGGGTATTCTGGCCAATCTGTTGGTGCCTTACACACCCACGCGCCATCTGAGCTCCATGGGGCAATGCCTGGTTCTCGTCCCTCGGGTGAAACGTTTACGTGCCGGGGGACGGTACTTTCGCAGCTTAGCGGCTAAACTCTGGAACTCCCTTCCCTTTCAGATCCGCAGTCTGGACAACTATCTGCCGTTTCGGAAGGCAATCAAAACCTATCTCTTCCCTCTGGTTTAGGTTCTAGCTTATATGTCTTGCTGCAGTCAGCGTCGGGTCGCCTCTTTGCTGAGGCAGCTGTGCGCTATACAAGTTGGGTTATCATAACATAACATAACAACTTGGCATCCTTATGGTCTGGAGAAAGACAAATATTTCACACCCAGTGTAGACTGATCCAAGAGTACTTTATGTCACACTGAGGGCATTCCATTATCCTGAGTCCCACTCATTCTCAAAGTCGAGGGACCCGGTCTTCTCAAACGGTCTCAGAGGTGTTAACAAAAGTGCAAAGAAACTGAAAACCGATGCAGATGAAGTGCTTCTATCGACAGTGGGAATCAAAATCTTACTGCAGGGATGTGAAGCAGCAAAAGTGGGAATAAGAGTCTGGGAGCTCTGACAGTAAACGTCTGAACCCAATAGCAGAGGAAAATAATTTAACAATGGAGTCAGTGCCGATGCCATTGCCAACTAAAGTAGGAGTCGCAGTGTACCTCATGATTCGAAAGACTTCTTCGAATAAGAACTAGCAACATCCTATGCCAATGCTAGGTGGCAGGAGTATGCAGAGCATGCATATCTACAGCCACACATGCAACGAACAACAAGGTATTCCATTTGGGCACTTGGCTCTCCAAGTGCAGCAAGGTTGAGAATCCATGCCTTTTTCTAAGAGGTAGTGTAGGGTAGAAACTCAGTACCCACATAACATAGTAAATGAACAGAATTTGCAGTGATCTCTACAATTTAAAATCTATGATATAATTAACTGCTAAGTAAAATAGGACCAGTAAAATAGGACCATTAAAATGGTATACTTACAAAAAAAAGAAGAACCAGGACCTTCAGGCGCCAAGTACGACCCCAAATGTGCTAGCTCAGGTTATGCACTCGCTTTTAAAATGTCACTGAGCAATAAAATTAATGTTAGTCTGTAGTGTCTCAGACGTCTACAGTATTGATGGGGTTTTAATGCAATGTTTGTAATAAACATTTTTCAATTAGACATAGATGTCAAACAGCAGGGTACAACGTGGCAGCTTTGATATAATATATTTGGTCTTCTAGTTTCAGTGTCTCTGGATTGCTCAGTGGGTTTGAGACCCTGCTGCCGACTATCCAGTTCAAAAAAAGTTGAAAAATTCTCCCACAAAACAAGATAAGGGTCCGGCCAAAGTCAAAAAAGTTTATATGGTGTGCCTAGTCTAGCTCAACAGTTTGGGGGTCTAGTTTATCGAGGTTACAAGGAATCTGCCCGCAGGTGTCCAGTCAGGAACCAGTTCCAAGTAAAAATAGTTTAGTTTAGAAACCGCTAAGAAAAAAAGCTGTTCTCAAATGGGGCAAATGTGATCTGCAGAGGGTTCTTCAGAGGCTAGAATACGTTTGGGTCTGTATTTCAAATGAGAATCACCCCTGAGAAATGCTACCAGTAGTGACAGCACCCACTGGATCGGACTCACCTGGGAGGAGGCATTTGGTGTTGCCTCCAAATATCGTTGCCTCCTGGTCCTGCTGGTTCAGTTACCCTTAAGACATCATGTTTGCAAAAAAGAGATGGGCAATCGCTAGGTGGAGGAATAGAGAAGACAATGGGGAGCAGCATCTCCCACTGTGTTCTGCGCTTTTGACAAAGAGGAGGAGGCAGAAGACAACCTTGCTGGCACTGTTGGACATTTAATTTGTCATCAAGAGCCACATTTCACACTGGGCAACCCAGGAGGGGTGCATTTTACAGTCACTTGCAATGCAAAACCTTTTTTTTTATCCTTTATTGCTCAGACTGTCATTTCATTTTCTGCATACTTTCTTAATTTTAATCTTTCAATCACTAGTGCTGTATGTAGTGATTAATCAAAAAGGCAATTGTAAATATCAGACCACTGTGCTGCACCCTCTGCGTAAATCGGATTGCCCTGCCAGGTATGCATCCTACACAACAATTATAGATCCTCGAGAGGCAAAAATCAAATATACTCGATTTGTTAATCTTTCAAAGTTTATTCCATAAATATTTGGAGAACACACGTTTAGTGATACTGATTGTATTTTCAAGGTAGACGCTACACTAAAGTGATATTAAAAGGACGTGACTGTGAGGTGAAAGAGGCCTAAAGTGTAATAAAATTGGATCTGTTGATTGTGTAGTCACAAAGAAGCAAAAGGGTATCGTGAAACACATATTGGCTGAATATTATTGAATACATTTTGAAAGAATAATGAATTAAGTAACTGATTTTTGCCCATCAAAGAATCTTGAATTGTTGGTGTGCAGTACTCTTTAGCTTTTATTTAAGTTTACTTATTTTTTCGTAAATCACCACCATTTCTACTTCCTTTTCCACTTCTTTTTACTTAAAGCTTAACATGCTCTTGAAATTGACGTTTAAGCATACATGCATTATTCCATTAATCTCCTGCTAAAGATGTGTTCCCTCACTTATCAATTATTTAATTTGTTGGCATTTTTTGTTTCTAATAATTAATAACATCCGGTTTCATTTCTTACTGTCACAGCAGTTTAGGTTCCTTCATGTGGCCAGTGATCTCTATAAACAAGCTCAAACCATTCATGCATATCTTTGCTTACCTCCCTTAATCCCAATAACAGTGCCTCTCAGTCCAACAGGAACAGAAAATCCATATCTCACATTGACCACACGGTCAAACAGCCGGTATTCTGCATCTCTGTCAGGAACAACGCCATGATGCTGCTCTAGTGGCTGCCAAAACCATAAAAATGACAAGGACAGGTTTAATTCTTTGAATGACAAGTCATTCATACATAAGATATGACTAACCCGGCAATAAGCAAAAGCTGTAGCAATTACAGGACTCTTGGCAGAAATTCCTGCACCACTTTCACCACCTATTAAGACGTTTGGACAACCTGGCGGTAGGGCTACATATTGTGCCTTATGTTAAATATCAGTGAAGTTGGGTGCACAGTGAATACATTGTGGTCTCTCTGGCACACTCTCTATGCTTCCCAATTTGAAAAATCTGTATAGAAATGCTGCTATGCCACTAACAGAGCTAAGGATGATGGGTGGACAGTGATACTGGAGAGGAGTCTGGACAGAGAATATTGGTGCAACTATACATTTCTTATCTTTTCTTAAAACAATCCATTGGCTTCTCACCATTCCCAACCAGTGTGTGCTGATAGTTAAGCCACAAATCAAGTAGAAAAAGTTGCTTACCTTCAGTAATGCCTTATCTGGCAGAGGCTTTATCTAGCCGCAGATTCCTTCCCTTAGAATAAACCCCCAGGCGTCAGACTTGATCTGGAAATGTTTTATGAGCAGTAGCTCTGCGAGCCGGTAGGTGGCGTCATTCAGCTTCGTCCGTGCTGGCAGTGACGAGCCCGGTGCCTATATAGGCACCACCCCAGAGCGCTGACTTCAGATTCTCTTCGCAACTTTTCACGCCAGAAGCGCAGAGCCATGAAGAACACTTACCACTGGTGCGTCAACTAGGGCCTTTTAAAAGGGAAACAACCATTAACTCTAAAATCCAGAGTGGGGAGGATGGGTGTAGGAAAGTGCCCCTTTTGGACATGGTCGCCCCAACTTTTTGCCTGGTCTTTGATGCAATTGTGACTGACGTGCACTGGGTTCGAGCTAACCAGGTCCCCAGTGCCTGTGCTCTTTCTCTAAAATAAGGCCACTGTTCAATTGTACGGTAATTCCTAAGGGCTGCAGCATGTATTGTACCACCCTAAGGGACCCACCACCAAACTCATGCAGACTGCCATTGCAGCAGGATGTATGACATGGTGCAGAGAAAAGTGAAAACACTATGTGGCACCCATCCCGAGTGCCATGTCTCACAGACACTGCATGAACTATATTTAAGTCACCCCTACAGCAGGCATAATAGCCCTAAGGCAGGGTGCATTATATTACATGTGAGAAGAACAAGTTACATACCTTCGGTAACAATGTATCTGTAAGAGACATAGGTTAGTTACAGATTCCTTACCTTAGAATTACCCCGAGGTGTCAGATTGGATCCAGATAATTTTTTCTCTTAGCAGTACCCCTTTGCGTCGGTAGATGGCATCTGTCGACTCCGCGTCCGTCGTCGGTGTCGTGGTCGCCGGGATGACGTGGCGGTGTCTACTTAGACGCCGCCCCTGCGCGCTGACTTCAGTTCTGACACGACTTTCCACGCCAGAAGCGAAGAGCCATGCAAGACACTGACCACTGGTGCGCCACAACTAGGGCCCTGTAAGGGAGTCCCTATCCCTATAAGTCAGTTCGCAGAGCGGGGAGGATGGGTGGGGCGGTAAGGAATCTATAACTAACCTATGTCTCTTACAGATACATCGTTACCGAAGGAAAGTAACTTGTTCATCTGAAAGAGACAGTTATAGATTCCTTACCTTAGAAGAGATACCCCAGCAATACCACCCCTGGAGGAGGATCTGCACCAAGTTCACACCAGGAAGTCCTGGAGGACAGAACGGGCAAAGTAGCCGTCCCTCTGGACCATCCAGGCAGTAATGTCTGGTGAACATGTGCATAGATGCCCACGTGGCCGCCTGGCAGATGTCAATAAGTGGGACTCCACGTGACAAAGCAGTAGTTGCTGCCGTAGCTCTAGTGGAATGAGCCCGCAGCCCTACTGGAGGTTCCTTTTTAGCTAAAGCGTAACAAATCTTTATACAAAGGACAACCCATCTTGAGATGGCACGCATGTGGACAGCCTGCCCTTTCTTGGCACCCATGTAGCCAAATAAAAGTTGATCATCCACCCAGAAATCTTTAGTGCGGTCAAGGTAGAAGGACAGCGCAGGTTTAGGGTCCAGACGGTGGAGTCTCTCCTCCTCCTGGAAAGGGTGCGGAGGTGAGAAAAAGGTGAGCAAAGTAATGGTTTGTCCAATGTGAAAATCTGTAACCACTTTTGGAAGGAACGAGGGTCTCGTTCGAAGCACCACTTTGTCTGGATGCACAGAGAAGAAAGGGGGCTTAGAAGAAAGAGCCTGAAGCTCACTCACTCTGCGAGCAGAGGTGATGGCAAGAAGAAAGGCAGTCTTCAGAGTAAGGAGCCTGAGAGGACAGTTGTGAAGAGGCTCAAAGGGAGCACATACAAGGTAAGTCTGGCCGTAGCTCAAGAATCCTTAAAGCGCTCGAGCACCGAGTCTGCCTCGTCACCAAAAAGGCGACGGCCATCGAAAGGCATGTCCAGCAGAGTTGCTTGAACATCCCCCGAAAAGTCAGACGTCCTCAACCAGGCGTAGCGCCAAAGGGCTACCGACGTGGCATTCGTTCTGCCCAGCGAGTCAGTGATAGTCAGTCCACAGCGAATCGTGGAATTTGCTGCGTCTTTCCCATCTGCCACGGCTTGGGAGCACTGAGGCAGCACTTGTGCCACCGTATCCCAGTCTGTATGGGAGTATCGGCCAAAGAGGCAAGCAGTATTCACGGACTGCAGTACCAAGCTGGAGGAACAGAAACATGCGCTTCCCAAGATGATCCAGCTTCTTGGATTCCCTGACTGGGGGAGCAAAAGGGAATGCGACCTTGGAAGAAGAAGCCTGGACCACCAAACTCTCGGGGGAAGGGTGTTTGGTGAGGAAAATGGGATTGCCCGGAGCCGGGCGGTGGCGGCGGGCAATCATCCGTTCCACAGGAGCCCCTGTGCTGGGCTTGGTCCAAGTGCCCAGAAGGACGTGCACGAGGGCTTCACTGAAGGGCAAGAGGGGTTCTGAGGAAGTTGCCGCAGGTTGAAGCATCTCTGTCAGGAGGTTAGTCCTGACTGCCACTGTAGGGAGCTCAAGGCCCAAGGCCTGGGCTGCCCTATGCACCACCACAGCATAGGACGCTCCCTCCTTCGTTGCCACGGTAGGTGGAGAAAGCATGCCAAGGTCTGGGGAAGTGTCCAGACCACTGGCATCACCCAATTCCTCTCTCCAGTCTGGTTCATCCAGCTGGTCTGCCAAAGGGTCCAGCGATCCCTCCCAGTCCTCATCACCACCTTCAGGGTGATAGGGAACACCTGGGATGAACAAGGGAACAAAAGTACCCTCCGGCGTCGGATCCGACATCAGTCCGGCTCCGGTTTCATCTCGAGGATGAGGATGGGGACGCTGGGGTAGTCGCCGCCTGGATCGGTGCCGGGGAAGGTCGAGTAAGGTCGACCGGCGTCGATCCGGATCCAGGCCTGCGGGGCCCGAAGGCGCGCCAGCAGAGTCGGGCTGCCCAAAGACATTGTGGAAGGCTTCGTAGAACGTACGAAGCTGGGCAGGGGATGCCCCGGCTCCCGGAAATAGGAGGAGGCGCGGGGTCGTCCCTGAATCAGGCACCGGAGACGGAGCCTTAGAGCGACGACACTCTGGATCCCGTGTTGCGTCAGCCGACCATCAGGGAGAAGGCGAAGAGCGACGGTGCTTCTTCGGCTTCTTCTTGTGCTTCGACTTACCCGAGGAGTGCGAAGATTTGGACGACGTGTGGTGGCTCCACGAATGTTCGAGAACTTCCCCTCGAGCGAGACCACGAACGACACGGAGCCGACTGCCGGGCCTCGAAGAGTTTTTGGGACTGCTCCCGCAAAGACATCGGATTCATGGCCCAGCAGTTGAAGCACGACTTCGGGTCGTGGTCACGCTCCAGACACCAAAGGCACACGAGGTTCGGGTCCGTCACAGACATCAGTTTGTGACAGACCTCGCAAGGCTTGAAGCTGGTCCGACGATGGGACATCCCTCGTGCACCAGGAGTCGATGACTCGAAAAAAGAAGTCGAAAAAAGTCAAAAAAAGTTTAGTCAAAAAGTGACTAAAGGGGTACGCTCGCTCCGGATCTGCGCTAGGCTGGCATGGAAAAAGAAAGAACTGACGTCAGCGCGCAGGGGTGGCGTCTAAGTAGAGACCACGACGTCATCCCAGCAACCATGACGAGGGATGCGGAGTCGAATGACGCCACCTACTGACGCGCAGGGGTACTGCTAAGAGGAAAAATTCTCTGGATCCAGTCTGACGCCTGGGGGTAATTCTAAGGTAAGGAATCTATAACTGTCTCTTTCAGATCATATCTGCATTAGCAGATATGCCCCTGTGCTGTCTAGTTCAAGTACTAGATAGTACAAGTGAACAGGAAAGCCATCTTAAGTATATATCTTGGGGGGGGCGTGGCCAAGGCGGCGGCGAAGATGGCCGCCTGCTAGTGAAGCTCCAACAATCGGCCGGTCTCAGCGGCGATTTCCCCGGGAGAATGTGCTTCCATCGGGGCTGAAACCGGCGTCGCGGACAGAGGAAGCGGCGCGGCACATGGCGATCTGAGTGCCGGGCGCCAGCTCCCCTCCGAGGTGCAGAATCATCGTGCCGGAGGAGGCCCGGGGCGGGCCAGCGCGGCCGCGTCTGGAGACCCGGCGGCCCCGCGCGAGCGCGGCGGTCGGAGGACGGCGCCTCCTGCAGCCCCCGACGGACGGACCGGGTGAGTCGGACCCGTGTGGGTTGAGCCCCCCCCCCTCCCTTGCCGCGAGGTTCCATTGTGGGCTGCCGGGCCGGCTGCTCTGCCCCGCTTCTAGGCCTCGCTTCCCTGAGCTCGGGTGGGGACAGGGCCCACCTGCTACGGCCTTCGGGGGTAGGGCGCTGGCCTGACGCTGCGGCGGCTGTGGTGGGGGTGGGTGTGCGCTCGCCTTCCACTCGACACAGCGTGCAGTGCTGATCACCCGCTGGTCCTCCCCGAGAGGGACAGACATCCTATTTGGTGGCGCGCGCTCACTGGAAGCCATCTTGTCTGCGATGACACGGAGCCCCTTACCTGAGCTCACCATACCATCTGCTACTGCAACACAGCGCCGCTTGGCCCTTCAGTGCCAGTGTCTAGAACATGCATAACCCTCCTGCGATGGGGCCAGCAAGCGTTTCGCACTAATACCAGGAAGGGAGGTGTGCCCACCTTTGCCAACCCCACCCCTCAGGTGAGGGAGGCAAGGTGAAGCACACATCTCAGTCCCCGCCATCTTGTAGATGGGGGACCCCTCAAATCAGGAAGAGGCTTATGCCCCCCTCCCATTGGAGGGGGGCATACTAGGGGGTGTAGATACCCCAGGGAAGGGACCAATTGGTCCCAACCTGCACACCCCTGAACCTTGCCTCTTCAGATTCGACATGACAAGAAGGACAACCGAAGAGCCGTGCTGCAGAAGAGGACAACGACAACTGCCTTGGCCCCAGCCCTACCGGTCTATCTCCTGCCCTGAATCCCTGCGAGCTGAACCCGGCATGTCCTGCAGCCAGCAGCCTCCTAGAACCCTAGGGACCTCCCCTGCCTCCTAAAAGAACTCTGATCTCCAATGGACACCAGATTTGTCCAACCCAAGCCAGTCCTCACCACTGTGCACCTGACACCCACGGCCTGAGTGGCCCAACACCCCAGCGAGGTCCCCCCGGCGATCCTGACTAGAGTGCCAGCCTTGGACGACCTCCACCGACCTTCTCCTAGTAACCGTTTACTTACCTGCAAACCTAACACTTCGTTTTACCCCATGAGACGGAATGGTGGATTTTCTCTGAAAATTCTTCTAAGTGTTGAACTGTCTTGTACTTCAACAAAAAAGTAATTTAGTGCCTTTACTGGAGTAAACCTATTTACCAATGTCCTGTGTTACTCAAACTGTGTTAGGAGTGTGTTTCATGCTAAACGGGGAAAGTAATCTCAAAGTAATTTAGCAGTAATCTCAAGTGCTTTTGAACTGTTTTTCTCGACTGCAAAAGTAATCTGAATGTTCCTACAAATTCAGTGTTCACTGTATTTCTCAAAGTAACATTGTATGAAGAACTTAACTTACTGGCTACTGAGTCTATCTTGGTTCTAGAAATAAAATAACAAAATAATAACTTTTTATACTAACAATTGGTCTGGATTCAGTCTTTGAGTGTGTGACATCAAGCCTGACTGCTCAACCACTCTACCACAAAAGAGAGTAAGTTATTATCTACATTAGCCTCTGCTATACCTCTTGGGATCCACTGGACTCGTTGCACACTATACCTTACTTTGGTATAGTATATACAGAGCCAGCTTCCTACATAAGGTGTTAGCAAAGGTAACTTGTTCATCTGATAAAGTCTTCTAGCTGCAGATTCCTTACCTTGGAATAGATACCCAATACA
This sequence comes from Calotriton arnoldi, assembly GCA_963921515.1. NCBI lineage: Eukaryota > Metazoa > Chordata > Amphibia > Caudata > Salamandridae > Calotriton > Calotriton arnoldi. The sequence continues at coordinate 155,365 of CAWUFW010005262.1, read as the reverse complement.
GGTGGGACTGTGGCACAGAATAGACTAGAAAGTCCTTTAGGACTGAACAGGCAAAGTGTCCACCACGCAGGACCTGACTGTCCAGGCAGTAGTGCTTCGTAAACGTGTGCAGTGAAGCCCACATTGCTGCATGACAGATATCCAGGACAGGAACTCTACGAGCTACGGCAGAGGTTGCACCCTTGGCTCTAGTAGAATGAGCTCGCAAATCTCCAGGAGGTTGCTTTTCAGGAAATGCTTAGCAGATCTTGATGCTGAGCAAAATCCATTCTGAGACAATCCGTTTCTGTGCGGCCTTCTCTTTCTTGCTTCCGACACACCCCATGAAGAGTTGATCATCCACCTGGAGCGCTTTTCTGCGGTCAAGGTAGAACAATGCTCTTTTTGGGTCCAGCCGATGGAGTCTCCCCTCTTCTTTAGAGGGGTGAGGCGGAGCGTAGAAGGTAGGCAGAGTGATGGACTGGCCTACATGAAAGGGAGTTACTACCTTCGGTAGCAAGGATGCGCCAGTACGAAGGTCCAGCTTGTCTGCATAGATAGTAAGGAACGGTGGATGTGCCGATAGTGCCTGGAGCTCACTGACTATGGCCAGATATTTTTGCTACTAAGGCCGTTTTTATTGTGAGGAACCTGAGTGGGAAGTTATATAGAGGCTCGAAAGGAGCACACATTAGAAATTTGAGGACTAAATTAAGGGCCCACTATGGTATTATGAAAGGTGTAGGTGGGAAACACGTGTTGAAGACCTTTCAAAAACTTAAGTACAATGTACAATAGGGTACTTGAACAGGGATAGCTGATCTGGCAATCGCAGAAATGCAGAGATGGCAGTAAGATAGCCTTTCAATGTGCCAAAAGCGGAGCCCTGCTGGGCTAACATTCAAATGAACAATAGAATCTGGGAAAGAGGTGCATAAAGAGGGACACCTGGTCTGTTTGTACACCATGCCCCAAACTTGCTCCAATTGCAGGCGTATACCATTTTGGTGGAGTGAGGCCTACCTGCTAAGATAACATCGCAGATTTCGGGCAGAAGGTTGAAAGCTGTCAACTGTCACACTCAGTCTCCATGCATGAACGATGGAGTGTGTTCAGGTTAGGTTGCAGAACCCTACCCTACTGCTGCGACAGAAGATCCTCCAGAAGAGGCAGCCTGATCAGAGTACTGATGCTCATACTCAAGTAAGTAAGTAAAGATTTTATAAAGCGTGCAAATGCAGAGGCGTCTTGGCACTAGTGTTCTATAAGAGAGCCCAGAAAATTCTACTTAGTGAGACAGGAAAAAAGCCAAGTTTTTAGCAACTTCCTGAAGTGTGCCCGATTGGATTGCGATCTCAAAAAGAGAGACAAGAGAGGCAACAGCTCAGGATGGATATCAGACTCTCCATGCCCAAACCAGAGCCACAAGAATGACTTGAGCCCGGTTGTTCCTGATCTTCTTGAGAACTCTAGGCAGAAGTAGCATGGGCGGAAAGTGGTACAGGAGGCCTGAGATCCACTCGTGACGAAAGGCGTCGCCGAGCGATAGTGGCCTTGGAAACTCCAGTGCGCAAAAATGCAGACATTGGGTGTTCTCTTCAGAGGCAAACAGATCTAACTAAGACCCTCCCCACTGCTGAAAGAGACCTTGCTCCGCCTCCATCTGAAGATGCCATTCGTGATCCGCTAGGCATCGACGGCTGAGTTTGTCCGCCCTACCATCAAGAGAACCTGGCAGGTGTTGAACCACCAGGGAAATGCCCTGACATTGCAGGCATGTCCAGAGAAGCAGGGCCTCTTGACAGAGGGTCCACAACCCCACCCCGCCTTGCTTGTTGCAGTACCACATGGCGGTTGTATTGTCAGTGCACACCTGCAATAACTTTCCCTTGACAGAGGGAAGAAATGCTTTCAATGCTAACTATATCGCCCGAAGCTCCAACAAGTTGATGTGAAACTACGACTCCGCCAGAGACCAGTGTCCCCTGATTTCCACCTCTCCTAGATGGCCGCCCCATCCCAGGAGTGACGCATCTGTCACTACTGTGAGATCTGGGTGGGGGAAGGGAGAGGGGTCTGCCTCTGACCCAATCGAGGTTCGACAACCACCAATGCAGGTCTATTGCAGTTCCCTCCGAGATCTGGACCACATCAGAGAGATTTCCCTGATGCAGCACCCACTGGAACATCAGGTCCCACTGCAGAGCCCACATATGCCATCTGGCATGATTTACCAACAGGATGCAGGAACCCATGAGTCCCAGCAAATTCAGACTCATTCTCACTGAAATCCAGGATAGAGGCTGAAACATCGGTATCATAGCCTGAATATCCTGGACTTGCTGCTCGGAAGGATAAGCCCAAAACTGCAGTGTCCAGAACAGCTCCGATGAAAGGGAGTGTCTGAGAAGGGGCCAGGTGTGACTTTGGCATGTTTATAGTAAACCCCAGCGAATGCAGGAGGTCCGCTGTAGTCTGGAAGTGGGAGAAGACAGCCTGGGGCGAAGCCACCTTCAGTCGTCGAGATAGGGGAAGACTGACACCCCTCAAGTGCGCAGATGAGCTGCAACCACCGCCATCACCTTGGTGAACACACGAGCGGCGCTGGTAAGGCCAAATGGAAGCACGATGAACTGAAAGTGCTCGTGGCCTACCTTGAACCGCAGGTAACGCCTGTGAGCAGGCAGGATGGGGATGTGAAAATACGCATCCTGCAAATCCAACGCTACCAGCCAGTCTCCTTGGTCTATGGCAGACAAGACCTGAGCCAATGTGAGCATCTTGAATTTCTCCTTTTTGAGGAAGAGATTGACTGTCTGAAGGTCCAAAATGTTCCATAACCCCTTCGTTCTTATTCAGAATCAGAAAGTAGCAGGAGTAGCAACCACTGCCTACTTCTGAAATCGGAACGCTTTCTTTAGCTCTCTTGGCCAGGAGAGCTGCAACTTCCTCCTGGTGTAATGCTAGATGATCCTCCGCCAGCCGTGCCCGATTTGGCGGTAAAGGAGGAGGGAAAGAAAGAAAAGGTAGAGAATAGCCTTCCTGAATGATCTGCAAAACCCATTTGTCCGATGTTATGAACCTTCAGGAGGAGGAGATGGTGTTGAATTCTCCCTCCGACTGGTGGAACATGGTCTTGAAGAACCAAACTAGGAATGCTTTGAGGCTGCAGCTGCCAAGGGCTGGGGTGGTAGACAACTTTTGGCTACCATTCCGAGGTCAGAATGAACCCGGAACACAACCAAGTTGTGCCCACGTCCTCTCACAACTTGGGAAGCATACGCAGGATGGTGGCTGGGGAAAGGGGCGAATGCTAGACTCGCCATGAGGTGTGACCGAGAGGCCCAATGATCTGGCCGAAGCACGAGATTCCTTGAAGCACTCCAAGGCAGAGTCTGCTTTCTTAGCCTGGACATCACCCGAGACGCGAGATGTTCTCAGCAAGGCGTGACGCCGTAAGGCCACCATCGACAAAACCGCTTATCCCAGCGATTTGGTAGTGTCTAAGCCACACCTATTGGTGAATTTCGCTGCATCTCTCTCATCCTTCACTGCCTGGGAGAGCACAGCCTGGGCCGCCTCCTCCTCCTCCTCCTCCTGTGCGAGAAACGACCCAATAAGCATGCAGTATTCAACGACCGCAATGCCAGGCTGGTAGAAGAAAACATCTTCCCAAGTGTGTCCAGCCTCTTGGAATCCCTATCTGGAGGAGCAGAAGGGAATGAGCCATGGGATGTCAAAGCCTGAACCACCAAGCTCTCAGGGGTGGGGTGTTGACTGAGGAACCTTGGATCGCCCGGTGCAGGGCGATGGCGGTGTGCAATTGTCCGGTTCACAGGAGCCCCTGTGGTAGGCTTGGACCACATGCCTACAAGGACATATGTTAGTGCTTCATTAAAGGGCAATTGGGGTTCGGATGTGGAAGCCCCAGGATGAAGCACCTCGGTCAGAAGATTAGTCCTGACCTGCACAGACGACAGCTCCAGGCCAAGGACCTCTGTTGACCTCCTCATCACCATGGCATAAGATGGCCCCTCCTCCATAGCCACACTAGATGGAGAGCATACCAGTATCTGGGGGATGTGCCCAGTCCACTGGCTTCCCCAAGATCCTCATACCAGTCCAACTGTTCCACTGGAACATCTAGTTGTTGTTCTAAAGGGTCTATAGACCCCTCCCAATCCTCATCCATGCCAGAAACGTTCTCAAACTGCACAGGCAATGACGTAGAACCTCTGGGCTCTGCCAGTGTCAACTTTGAGCGGCGTCGATCCGACTCAGAGTTGGCGGGTATCAGGATGGGGTGGGCCCTGAAGCATCGGCTTCGGGTCCTACGCCAGGGAAGGTTGCTTTGGCACGACCAGCAACGACCCGTAATCGGATCCCTGAATCCCCACCTGAGCCGTGGCCAGAGCCAATGGCGTAGCACTTGGGGGGGCCTCCTCCAACCCCACAGGACCAGCTCAAATATGTGACGCATGGGCTCGTAAAATTCCTTAATCTGAGCGGGGATCTCTCCGGCTCCTGGAACTGGGGGAAGCCGCAGAGTTGAACCTGGCTGCGGCTCCGCAGAACCGTGCCTATAAAGGTGACCGCGACGTCATAACCGATGCTAATGACGACGTCACGTGGAGCCGAATGGAGCCACCCAACGGCACACGCAGGGGTACAGCTCACGTAAAGGTTTCCGGATCCAGTCTGACTCCTGGGGAAATTCAAAGGTAAGGAATCTGCAGCTAGAAGTCTCCATCAGATTGGTCTTTCCCTTGAAAACCTGTTACACCACTGGTATCTCAGGTCTTCTTGTAAAAACAGACAAGGACGCGACAGTAGAAACTGCAACTTTTCCCTCACCATTTGTAGGAAGCTGGCTCTGTATATACTCTGTAAAGACGTGGGTCCCTTGCTCACTTTGCCACTGGATTCAAGCTAGCCTGGCTGGTCTGGACGGTTCCCATGAGGCACAGGGTCAAGGCTGATTTGCATATAGCTATGTCTGAAAGTGAGCTAAAGAATGATGATGGATTCAACCCAGATCTGTGACTGGGGGCGAGTGTTTGAAAAGTTTCAGCACTCCGTCCATCATCTCCTTGTGTTTGCTTTGTTCGCCCTTAGTTGGCAGGGTATGCCCAGACATGGGTCCCTTGCTCACTTTGCCACTGTATTCAAGCTAGCCTGGCTGATGAGGGCTGTTAGCCCGAAACCGGTCCTAGGATGCTTGATTCCGGTCCAGGGAAGACATGGCTTGGCAGTTCGGTCTGGACTGTTCCCATGAGGCACAGGGTCAAGGCTGATTTGCATATAGCTGTTTCTGAACTGGGGTGGCAAAGTGAGCTAAAGAATGATGACGGATTCAACCCAGATCTGTGACTGGGGGGTGAGTGTTTGAAAAGTTTCAGCACTCCGTCCATCATCTCCTTGTGTTTGCTCTGTATATACTATACCAAAGTGAGGTATAGTGTGCACAGAGTCCAGTGGAACCCCAAAAGTAGGCAGAGGCAAAGTTAGATAGAACCTTACTCTCTATTTGTGGTAGTGTGGTCGAACAGTAAGGCAGTATCAGAGGACAGTGTTAAGCATTTGTTGTACACACTCAGTCAGCAAATGAATTCACACACTCAAAGACTGAACTTCAGACCAATTGTTTTTGTATAAAAATATTCTTTTGGTTATTTTATTTCTAGAACCAAGCAAGCCTGGCACAGGTAAGCAATAAATACTTTACAGTAGTAAATGCCGATTGTAAAACAGTTCAATTGCAATTGTAAATGTACTATGGTTTGACTTACAGTATTGTTTCAGAGAAATGCAATCACTTGTAAATACAGTACATAGACTTGAATGGGATTTTCAGTAAAATAGCAGGTAAGTTACTTTTGGATTACTTTTCTTACTCAGTGCTGTAGGCCTAGCTGCAGCACTGGGACATTTCCTGTAAACAGGTGAGTAAAAGCGTTTTTGTTAAAATCGTACAATTTTAAAGAATTTCTTTAGGTTTCAAAACTCCACACTTAGAAACTTTTTCAGGAAAAAGTGTCAATGTTATCCTATGGAGGAAAATAGGGTTATCGGTTTTTAGGTAAGTAATCGGTCTGTGGAGTTGAGGTTCTGGGGGTAGACTCAGGGGTCCCCCAAAGTCAGTGATGCACTCTTGTTACACCCTCAGCGGCACTAGGGTGGCCGGGTGCAGAGAGTTGAGGCGCAATGTTATCCAATTGGGGATAGGGGGCCTCCGGTTGGTGGCTGCTGGCAAGCAGGCCACTGGGTTGTGGGAGCAAAGCTCCTGGACTTTAGCTCAGGGCAAATGGGGAAACAAATTAGCACCAAAGGTGCACCCTCAGCAGCACTAGGGCGGCCGGGTGCAGGGTGCTGTTTCAAGGTCGGATGCCCTGTTGTTTCTAATGGAGAACCTCCGGTTTGCAAAAGCACTGCAGGCAGGGAGACGAAGGACTTCTGGGTGTTACCACCACTTCGAGTGGTAAGTTGGGAAGTTAGGGGTTGGTTAGGCACCGTCGGTTGGGGCACACAAGGGCGTGGGGCGTTGGGTGCAGTGGTGCCCTTTGGGGTCGGATCTTCTTACCAGCTCCTGGTCGCGGTTAGGGGGGCCTTCTGGATTTAGGCTGCAGGCGTCGGCTGGAGGCTTGAGGCAGGTCAGGGGTCGCCGGATCTCGGTTCAGAATCGCCGGGGTGACCTCCTTGTGGCGTTTGCCCACTCAAGCTCGGGCTGTGGTCGGCGGGTGCAGAGTGGGGCGGATCCGCGGTGTCCAGCCGGAGCCAGAGGTTGCAGATGAACAAATCCGGAGTTCACGGGAGAAGCAGTCTTTAGAAGTGAAGGCAGGCAGGTCCTCCGGATTTTTTGAGGTTGCTGGCTGCAGGACACACCGGGATTTTGCAGGAGCAGGTTCGAGGGGGAGACAGGCCGGTAGGGCTGGGGCCAAGTCAGTGGGAGTCTTCCTCTTGTTAGCTGCTGCACGGCTGTTCGGTCCTTCTTTTCTTCTTGTTTCTTGGCTGGATCCGAGGAAGCAAGGTTCAGGGGTGCCCCTAAATACTAGATTTAGGGGCGTTATGGGTAGGTAAAAGGCAGGGACCAATGGGTCCCTTCCCTGGGGTGGGTACACCCCCTATTATGCCACCCTCCAGTGGGAGGGGGCATGTGCCTGTCCCTGGTTGGCTGAGTCCCCCCATCTTCAAGATGGCGTGGACTGAGAGTTGTGCTTCACCTCGCCTCCCCCACCTGAGGGGTGGAGTTGGCAAAAGTGGGCACACCTCTCTTCCTCACTTGTTGTTCCCGCCGGTTCTGCCGCCCAAAGTGGGGGTCAGAACCAGTGGGGACCAGTTGCTGAAAGCAGCAAGTGGCCTGGGGAAGCTCACAAAGACGGCAAGCCTTTGAAGCTTTCCCATCGTGAACCCTGCCCATCCTGGGGGAGGAGGCTTGGCACCTCGTCCCAGGATGTGCAGTGTTTCAGGCCCCAGAGAGCAGCAGGCTCTCGACCCAGGGGTCCAGAAACATGTCTGGTGGTGGCAGCTGAAAGCAGCCACTCAGCCAGGACACTAGAGGTGGGTTAGTTTTCAGGGGGCATCTCTAAGATGCCCTCAGTGTGCATTTTTCATTAAATCCCACACTGGCATCAGTGTGGGTTTAATATGCTGAGAAGTTTGATACCAAACTTCTCAGTTTTCAGTGCAGCCATTATGGTGCTGTGGAGTTCGTAATGACAAACCCCCAGCACCATATACTCTTAATGGCAGCACTGCACCTACAATGTCTAAGAATGGACTTAGACACTGTAGGGGTACAGAGCTCATGCACCTGTACCCTCACCACTGGTATAGTGCACCCAGCTAGAGGGGTGGCTGATCTATGCCAGGGCAGTGGGTTGTAGGCATGGCACACAGAGATGTGTGCCATGTCGATTCTTCGCTTTGTTCTGCACCAAAACACGCAGCCTGCAAAGGCAGTGTGTGAGTGTAGTGGTACAGGACCTCTAAGGGTGGCACAATAAGTGCTGCAGCCCTTAGAGGTCTTCCCTGGTCACAGTGCCCTGGGTACCTGTGGTACCATGTACCAGGGGCTGACCTGTGGCCAGACATGCCAATAGGGAGTTTTGGGGGAAGAACACAGGCCCTGGGTACCTGATTGGCAGGGACCCAGGGCACATCAAGTCAAAGTGCATCAGTAGTCTGGCAAAAAGTGGGGGGTTGCTGCAACAGAAACTCACTTTCCTACACCATTTGTGAAGCAAATTCCAGCACAACCAATAATGATGCATAAAGTGAGTCCAGAGGAAGAACACATCGGCAAAAAATCTCATCCATCTACTGGTGTAAACATCAATTATAATGCTTCTAATATACAATGAAATGGCAATGTGTGCAAAATAACAATGGACCCGGATGCGGCACCCGAGTAATTACCAGTGAATATGATTAATTCATGCATTTCGTCCATCACTTTTTTGTATACTTCAGTGTGACGCCTTAAGTGGGACTGATGAGCTATAATAAGGGCGAAACCGGTCCTGGGGTACTTGTGTTCCGGTTCATGTAGGACCTGGCCTGACAGCTCTGGCTAGACTGTTCTGTTTTGAGCAGGGTCAAAACTAATTTGCGTATATCTGGATCCAAACTGAGGTGGCATTGTCTGCAAAATACCAATGGCTGAGATTAATGCAAGCAGTCCATCCATCACTTTTTTGTATACTTTAATGCCATTTGTTTATGGTTTTTCTTTTCTTTTGTTGAGGTTTACACAGAGTTTGGCTTATGTAATATGGCATGGCTGTGACATTTCCTAGTGAAACATGGGGATCAGTATCATATCTGAGCATCTTAACTAGTGAAGGTTGATGGGAAGTTGTAGAGGTGGTAGTTATGGATGGGTGTCTAGACTCTTATGTGACTGCTTCTGATGATGAATAGCCAATTCTAACAAAGTTTAGTTGGTGTCTTCGAATGTCAGGGGGTTGACTGACTACTTGAAGAGAATAAGGGTGGGCATGGAAAAAAAGATAACTAATGTCAGGGAACTGGGGTGGGTGTATATGACTCCAGTAACATCACCATGGTGTCTTTTCTAAAGCTGCAATGGAGCCAGCACCCCATATTGGTGCAGAAGAGTTATGTCATACATTTCTGGATCCAGTCTGGCAACTGGGATATTCAAAAGGTGAGGCATCGACAGGCAGACATAACCATCAGAAACTTTGAATTGCATTTTTACATGGAACACATCTGAAGCAAGAGAACAGCATTAAAGTAACAACAAATTGAGGGGTCAGTGTCATCATTCTTCCTACATAATAAATTTAAGGGGGTTGGTATTTGATTGGTCTACCATCATCAAAAATTGTTATGGAGTGATTAAGTTACATATTGAATATTGGCATATTAAAAAGCTGCCCCACTGTATGGAGCGCTGAGGTTCTAAAGGCAAAACTGTTGGCCTCCTATTGAATGTTCTCGGATATGTTACAATCTCAATGCAGAGCAGACAGGAAATTATGGGGTGGCAAAGCAGTGAAGTAAAACCTTGAAGGGGATCATTTCCCCACACCACCTACAGTTAAGCCACTTGTGGAATAGATGGAATTGCAGAAACCAAAGAAAAAAAACAAGAAAAATCATAAAGCACTAGAAAAGCTGTAAAAATAGAAATGACAAGTTTAATCTCTTAAACATTAATAGAAAAACGAATCCTGGCCATGAAGCATTGCAAGCAACATAATTCTATGAGATCATAATGCAAGAGCAGGGTTTGGAATAGTTAAACTGTATAAAATGCCAACTTTTGTTGAAAGCAACTATTTAACATAAGAAAGGTATTATTCCTTTTACTGGACCAATTCAATGAATATACAGATGTTACAAACATACTAAAGCTAGGGTGTGAAAAGGACTCACTCCCAGATAAACAAAATCATGCACAAAAGGAACCAAACTTTTGTGCACTTAATTTCGTTGTTTTCTCAAAAGAACATTTACTGCACCACATTTTGTAATACAGGCACATTTTTTAATATATTTGTGTTTTGACTGTTAAATTAGAAAAAGGTCACACTGATCACACTTACCCTGAAAAGTAAATGTGGCTTCACCGTCACTCTCACTTTTTGTTTACTTTTTCGTTGCTATAGAGGAATAAATTAAGGCATACTAATTAAATCAACAGGTTCATATTTAAAATTACAATATATTACTTTTAAGGGCTTTGTCAAGAGTCTTATACAGTAAATATTTCTGACATCCCTTAAGTGTTGCAGATTGTGGGATGGACCTTCTTGCGAACACTCAGAATAAGAGGATTTAGGTGAGATTTCCAACTCAGGAACTTAAGAACTGCTGCACCCCTAAACAGCCATTTAATTCAACAAAATGTAAATCCGGTATCAACAGTAAAATAAATTGGCTTCACCAGTAAATTACATATAATGCGAAAGCTTATCAGCCCTGTTGTAATAATAAAGCATCATAGATACTAGGCTGGGTTAAATTTCGCAAAAAGCTCAAACTCCAGTATTCAGCCTGTAGGTACTATTGGAGTTACAAGCCAACTGACGACCAAAAAGTGGCATATATGGAGTCAGACTCAGAACCAGCATTACCAAATATCTATCAATCAATCAATCAACATTTGTAGAGCGCACTAATCACCCGTGAGGGTCTCAAGGCGCTGAGAGGGGGGGGGGGGGGGGGGTGCAGCTACTGCTTGAACAGCCAGGTCTTGAGGAGTCTCTTGAAGGTCAGCAGGTCCTGGGTCTGTCGCAGCTGTGTGGGGAGGGTGTTCCATGTCTTGGCAGCGAGGTAGGAGAAGGATCTGCCGCCGGTGGGGGTCCTGTGGATGCGTGGGACAGTGGCGAGGGCGAGGTCGGCGGAGCGAAGCTGGCGGTTCGGGGTGTAGAAGGTGAGACGTTTGTTGAGGTATGCTGGTCCGGCGTTGTGGAGTGCTTTGTGAGCGTGGGTGAGGAGCTTGAAGGTGATCCTCTTGTTGACTGGGAGCCAGTGCAGGTCTTTCAGGTGGGCGGTGATGTGGGTGTGGCGGGGTATGTCGAGGATGAGGCGTGCAGAGGCGTTCTGTATGCGTTGGAGTCTTTTCTGGAGTTTGGCCATGGTTCCTGCGTAGAGGGCGTTGCCGTAGTCCAGTCTGCTGCTGACGAGGGCCTGGGTGACCGTCCTTCTGGTTCCGGTGGGGATCCATCTGTAGATCTTGCGAAGCATGCGGAGGGTGTTGAAGCAGGAGGAGGAGACGGCGTTGACTTGCTGGGTCATTGAGAGCGATGAATCCAGGATGAACCCCAGGTTGCGTGCGTGGTTGGTGGGTGTGGGTGCAGCTCCCAGGGCGGCTGGCCACCAAGAGTCGTCCCAGGCGGAGGGGGTGGAGCCGAGGATGAGGACCTCTGTCTTGTCTGAGTTAAGTTTCAGGCGGCTGTTCTGCATCCAGTTGGCGACGGCCTTCATTCCTTCGTGGAGGTTGGTTTTGGCGGTGGCGGGGTTCTTGGTGAGTGAGAGGATCAGCTGAGTGTCGTCGGCGTAGGAGACGATGTTGAGGTTTGTGAGCGGACGATGTTGGCGAGCGGTGCCATGTAGACGTTGAAAAGAGTAGGGCTGAGGGATGATCCTTGGGGTACGCCGCAGATGATCTTGGTGGCTTCAGACCGGAATGGGGGGAGGCGGACTCTCTGGGTTCTGTCGGTGAGGAAGGAGGTGGTCCAGTCCAGGGCTTTGTCGCGTATTCCTGCGTCGTGTGCGTAGGGTGTGGTGGCAGACGGTGTCGAAGGTGGCCGAGAGGTCCAGGAGGATGAGGGTCGCGGTTTCGCCGTTGTCCAGTAGGGTCCTGATGTCGTCTGTGGCAGCGATGAGGGCGGTTTCGGTGCTGTGATTGCTGCGGAATCCAGATTGGGACGGGTCCAGGATGTTGTTCTCCTCGAGGAAGTGGGTCAGTTGCCTGTTGACGATCTTTTCGATGACTTTCGCCGGGAACGGAAGCAGGGAGATGGGCCGGAAGTTCTTGAGGTCCTTTGGGTCCGCTGTGGGTTTTTTGAGTAGGGCGTTGATCTCGGCGTGCTTCCAGCTTTCCGGGAAGGTGGCGGTCTTGAAGGAGCTGTTGATGATCTTCCGGAGTTGGGGTGGGATGATGCGGTTTGCTTTGTTGAAGATGTGGTGAGGGCAGGGGTCGGATGGTGAGCCGGAGTGGTTGGTGTTCATGGTCTTGATGGTGTCGTCGTCGTTGACGTGGGTCCAGGAGAGCAGGCGGTTGGTGAGGCTGGGGAGTGGTGAGTCTGCGGTGTCGGCGGCTGTAGGGGGGGGTCTGGGCATTGAAGCTGTCGTGGATGTCTGCACTCTTGCGGTGAAAGAAGGTGGCTAAGGAGTCGCATAGGTCTTGCGACGGCGGGATGTCGTTGGAGCTGGGGTTGGAGAGTTCCTTCACGATGTTGAAGAGCTCTTTGCTGTTGTGTGCGTTGTCGATGCGTTCCTTGAAGGAGGTCCTTTTGGTGGCTCTGATGAGTTGGTGGTGCTTGCGGCTGGCGTTCTTTAGGGCTGCGTGGTTGTCCGGTGTCTGTTCGTGGCGCCATTTTTTCTAGAGTCTTCGGCAAGTCCGCTTGGATTCCTGGAGGTCGGTGGTGAACCAACTGTCCTTTCTGTCGGTGCGTCTGTTTGAGGGTTTTTTGATCGGGGCGAGAGTGTTGGCGCAGTCGTCGATCCATTGCCTGAGGTTGCGGGCGGCTGTGTCGGTGTCAGTGGTGTCTGTTGGTGGGTCTCGGGCGAGGGTTGTGATGAGCTGGTCTTCGGTGACCTTGTTCCAGCTGCGGTAGGGGAGCCGTTGCGGGTGGTGGTGCGAGGTGGGTTTCTTGAAGGTGAAGTGGACGCAGCGATGGTCGGTCCAGTGGAGTTCGGTGGTGTGGCTGAAGGAGACGTGGTTGCTGGCGGAGAGGATGGGGTCGAGCGTGTGTCCGGCGGTGTGGGTGGGGGTCGTGACGAGCTGTTTGAGTCCGAGGTTGGCGAGGTTATCGAGCAGAGCGACGGAGTTGCTGTCGTCGGCGTTCTCGAGGTGGAAATTCAGGTCTCCGAGGAGGATGTAGTCTGTGGAAGCAAGAGCGTGCGTGCGGACGATGTCGGAGATGGCGTCGATGAACTGTGGCCGGGGTCCGGGGGGTCTGTAAACGAGTGTCCCTCTGAGGGTGGTGTTGGGGTCCGTGTGGATCTGGAAGTGCAGGTGTTCGGCGGTGCTGGAGGTGTCTGCTGTGCAGGTCGAGACTCTGAGGGTGTTTCTGTAGACTATGGCGATTCCTCCTCCTGGTCTGTTGGTGCAGTCCCTTCTGGTGATCTTGTAGCCATCAGGGATAGCTATGGCGATGTCGGGTGCCGAGGAGGGGTTCATCCAGGTCTCTGTTAGGAAGGCGACGTCCGGGGAGGCTGAGTCGAGTAGGTCCCAGAGTTCGATGGCGTGCTTGTGGACGGAGCGGGTGTTGAGAAGTATGCATCTGAGGTGGTTGCTTTCTGCTCGGACGGGTGGGGTAGGACGTGCAGGTGTTCGGCGGCTTGTGAAGCTGCAGCTTCGGCAGGTGAAGGGTCCGTGGGTGAGTTTCGGGCTGGCCTGGAAGCAGTTTGATGATCGGCCGGTGTTGAGTTTGCGGAGGGTGTTGGCGTCGTAGCGGCGTCGGGCATTGTGGCGTTCGTGGGGTCCAGGGGGTCTGGCGCTGGGCGCGGTCCAGGCACGGACGGTCGCAGACAGGCACCACGATGTAGGGGAGGGACGAGGAGCTGGGAGGCGGGGCGGTAGGGGGAGGGGTCAGTGGCGGCGGGAAAAAGGAAGGGAAAACAAGGGGGAACAACAGCCCACAGCAAGGGCTGAAGGGGAGCAGAGCCGAAAACAACAAAGTAACAATACAAAAACAGACGAAATTACACTATCAAGAAAACACAATCACCATGCGCCTGATGGAAGATGGACCAGGGTAGTATTGAACCCTGCCAAGGAGAGGGGCTGGCTTCTAGGCGAAGCAGAGCACCTCTGAGCTGCCGGGGAGAGTGTGTGCCTTGGACCGAAGTCTGAGGACTCACACGCGCTCCCCGCAGCGGTCGCCATGATGTAGGGGAGGGGGGAGGGACGAGGAGCTGGGAGGCGGGAACGGGGCGGTAGGGGAAGGGGTCAGTGGCGGCGGGAAAAAGGAAGGGAAAACGAGGGGGAACAACAGCCCACAGCAAGGGCTGAAGGGGAGCAGAGCCGAAAACAACAAAGTAACAATACAAAAATAGACGAAATTACACTATCAAGAAAACACCATCACCATGCGCCTGATGGAAGATGGACATGGGTAGTATTGAACCCTGCCAAGGAGAGGGGCTGGCTTCTAGGCGAAGCAGAGCACCGCTGAGCTGCCGGGGAGAGTGTGTGCCTTGGACCGAAGTCTGAGGACTCACGCGCGCTCCCCCGCAGCGGTCGCCATGATGTAGGTGCGGACGGGCGCAGGGCTCTAGAGAGGCCCACAGTTCTCTATAGGAACAAGACAAGGAATCCGGCCTGTTTTTATCCCCTGGCATCTCATGAAAACGCTCATTTGAAACTTAACTGAACACACAGGGCTAAATAAGCTCACATGGAATTTTCTTTTTATTGGTGATATTGAAGTACTGAACTACAAGTACAAAATAGCAGTGTGTCTTTCAATTTCAAGAGGATTTTGATGCTAGTTCAGCTGTGTATTTGTATGGGAAATAAACAATATGCATACCAAGAATCAGTGAAGAGGAAATGTTTTGTTGTGTTATAAAGCTTTAGGAAATAGGTGCTATCTGGCAGAGCTGATTTTGGGAAACATAATACTAAGCTGGCAGGTGGGCACTCAGCTAGCAAGCTAGTGCCAGAATGTCTCCACACTATAGACCTACTGCCAAATGAGGGAGAAAACTTCTTTGCAACCACTCTCCTTGCTGAGCTGCGAGAATTTGATCATGCAATTGACACCAATCAAAATTCAAGTGGTTTAAAACACGTCAAGCGAACGCAGATGTTAAACCAATTAACATGATATTTCCATACACAAACTCACTCACACTGAAAATGTATACCTTGCACTTCTCAATTTCCTCTTCAATTTTCTCAACAATGGCAGCGTCAAGAATCTGCAAATCACAAGATGAACGCGACAGATTGCTCACAGGATGTCCCTTCAGCCAGGTACTGATTTCTTGAACCTTCTCAGCACTGTTCACAAGGAGACAAAAACAAAGTATTACACAACACCCTGAACAGCTGAGGTCTTTTCACTGAGCTGTTTTTTGTTCCACCTGCCTAGAATAGTGTTCAGGGAGACCAAAATCTCACCAAAGCACTCATGGCATCATAAGACTGACACCCAGGAAA
Source organism: Calotriton arnoldi (assembly GCA_963921515.1). Classification (NCBI taxonomy): domain Eukaryota; kingdom Metazoa; phylum Chordata; class Amphibia; order Caudata; family Salamandridae; genus Calotriton; species Calotriton arnoldi. The sequence continues at coordinate 140,025 of CAWUFW010005262.1, read as the reverse complement.
GAACACCAGAAGGTAGCACACTATCTTCATTTAATCATTACAGGTGTGCCTGCACCGGAGCCATGACACTGAAACAGAAACTTGATCGGCAGAACATCCATGTTTGCAATTCTATGGCATAAGCGTGGTCACATATGGTATTTTGTAGACTATGAGAACACTGTCTATTACCCCTTGCACTTCCATTTCTAAGGACCACAACTCCGTCAACAAACCCAGTTATCAGGATATTAATCCTCCTTAAATAGGACTGGAAGCTTAGCATAATCAGCAAATAGTTTTATTGCTAAATACAAATTAGTCACTGTGAGTGCAATGCATTTTATTTTGGCCAGCAGGTCAGCTCACTATTCTGTACTCATAAAATAGTCAGTTTAGTGTATCTTTTAGGACATTAACATCTGTCCACTTTGCTCTTCATTATTGTGAGGAAGAGGAGTTAACAGTGAGGGATGAGAAGTTTAAGTTGAGGGAAGAAGGGTGGAGAATGTGGTAAGAAGAGTGAGTGAGGAGGAGGAGGAGTTAGGGATGATGAGTGACAACTGATGGGTGAGGGATATGCTGTGAGTAATGAGGGTTAAAGAGTGAGGTTAAGGGGTGAGGAATGAAGAGTGAGGGAAGATGAATGAAGAGTGAGGAATGATGAATGAAGAGTGAGGGATGATGAATGAAGAGTGAGGGATGATGAATGAAGAGTGAGGGATGATGAATGAAGAGTGAGGGATGATGAATGAAGAGTGAGGGATGATGAATGAAGAGTGAGGGATGATTGAGAAGTAAGGGATGATGGATAAGTAAAGAATGAGGACTGAAAAATGAGAAGTGACTGATAGAGTGACGGATGCAAGATGGGAACTGATGAATGAAGATTGAGGGATGAGGAATGATTAGGAATGAAGGATGAGATGGGAAGGAGGAGATGTGAGATATGAAGAGTGAGGAATGAGGAGGGTGGGACAAAGAATGATGGACAAAAAGTGAGGGATAAGGAGTAAGGAATGAGAGTTGTGGCAGAGGCAGCTACTCCTTAGGGTCAGAAGGGCGTTGACGCACTGCTTTATTCCGTAACCCGCATTGAAAATTTAGCAGTCTTAATTTTTAATTTTGATGTTTGGTGAATATAAAAACTCAAGTTTTGAAAGGCTTCAAACTGAAGCAGGGCTGGGTACTTGTATTGTTAAATGCATTCACAAAGCGAGGGGGCTGTTGGCATGGAGGGCTGTGGAGCTGTGTAAGTAAAGTAGGTATGACAGACTGACCTGTCTCTGGACTCGGCTAGCCTGACCTGCGTACTTTAGGCTTCTCAAATCCACCCTGCCTTAAGGGCAGTGTTTGGACCAGCTAACGCAGCCCTCCATGTCTTCACTGGGGCCCTGTGCTGCACGGTCAATCCAATTCCGGCACAGCTCTCATGCCATTTAATATAATAAATATATTAAGAGCTATGTCGGAATTGGATCTTTGGCACAAAGGGCCCTCCAAGCTCATGCACAGTAGAGTCAGACAGCGGTAACAGTATACAACATGGCCAATTATTGTGCCATTTTATTTTAAAGCACACAACGAATGGCAATGTTTTTTTGATTATTCTCTGCTGGGCTTCCTTCCTTTAGGCAGTGTGCTTGAAGATATGGACTAGAGAGGTCCACGCTGAGAAAAGACCTGTGCATGTAACGTTTGTCCCCAAGAACGTGTGCAGGCTTTGCTTGCCTTTTCTCTAAATTCTTATATAAAGTGACATACTGCAGACAATTAAGGCACCAAGGGCCGCTGTACCAAACAATTGTAAAGTGGTGTTATTTTCTCAGATTGAAATTGCTAAGATGTGAGATGGATGCTATAATGAGCAACACAAATAACTAAATGTTTATAGGTGGCTTAAATTCAGGATTTTCTTTTTTACCCGAGACTTTTAGTGCCATGAGAAAGATAAAAATATGCGCACAATGTTGAAGGAAAAGAGACAAGATAAAGTGCTCATTGCAATTTAGAGGAAGGATAGTCTTTCTGCATTTCAATCTTCGGTCGTGTGCATTTCAAATCATAAACATGTGGCAATATTTTTCTGGTTACAACTGACATTAATCCATGTGCTTAAGATTTGAAACGCACTATTTTTACATTACACCAGCTTTAGGTGCACTACCGTGTGGCCAAACTGCTTCCACAAGGTTTGTAACATGATTGCATCGTAATAGTGCACACACAATCATTTCATTTGACAGTCCCTGCCACAAGCCATCATGGCCCGGGGTACAAAACTACAGTCGAACATCACACACAAAAACTCATCTTGTAAACAAAAAGAGCTCATTTGAAATAATATTGGCAGTGCCCTGGGGGGGGGGGGGGCGCCAAGCAAGATGGCCGCACTCCCATGAGACTCTTGCGGCTCGGGACACAATCCACCTGTAATCCTCCTCATCATCTGCCCCTTCAAGCTGTACACCTACCTGCGGGGGTGGCGGAGTCCTTGCGCCACTTTCCAGAGCGCAAATCGAAGCTGCAACTGCCTCGTGGCCGCTGGAAACGACCTCAGTGAAACCTGGCCTGCTTTGCCTAAGATGGCGGCCGTGTGCGCCGTCCGCCACTGAACCCGCTGCCGCTGGGCCGAACACCTGCCGCCTGCTGTGCCTGCCTGGCGCCCTGGTTTCCTGCCCAGACGTTGCCTGCCGTGCCTGTTGCTGTCTACGCGGAGGCTGTGTCTGGGGACGGCACCTGACCTCGACCCGCCACTGGCCCGCGGGACCTGGAGGAGCCGACCGCCTTCTCCACCGGCACTGCGAACATCGAGGCGTGAGCGGCGGCCTGGCCTGGGCTGCCTCTGCTGTGGGGAGCTCCGGGCCGTGCTGCTGGGGACCAGATTGCCTGTGCGACTGGGGGCTTTCCGGGCGCCGGAGGACCCGATCCCCTCCTCCGCGAAGCGCCTCTGCTGCCTGATCTGGTCGCTTCGGGCGGCCCTACAGCTGCGCCTCCCGGCGCCCGGTGAGTCACCGCCTGCTGCTGCGGGAGCGCACCCGCGCTCCCAAACACCTACGCTCACCTCACCCGCGCTTGCCCATCCAGCCTCTTCTGCGGAACTGTGCCGCCTGCTGCCGAGGCCTTCTGGGCCTAACGTAATCCTGCACGGCTGCGTCCCCCGGACCTGCTTGGGGGGCCGGCCTGCTCCACCATAACCTCGCTTTCCTCCCCGCGCTGAAGAGGGGGAGAGGCCCATCTGCTGCACCTGCTCCTGGGGGCGGGTTGTCCCCTGACTGGCCTGGAACCTAACTGCCTACCCTGCTTGGCCGTATCTCGCCGCTCCTGGGGGGCTGATTCACCGCCACTGCTGCAGACTGGGTATGGCTGGTGGCCCCCCGCGCTGCTGTGGCAGGTGAGTTCCCATCACCTCTTTGTTGGCCCGGCGGTTGGCGGCGCCCTCCTCCTGGGAACTGGCCGCTCTCCTCGGCTGGTGCCTCGGATCCCCGGAGACCTTGTCGTAGCTGCGGATCTTCTGGCAGTGACGGGACGCACCTCCCACCCGCTCCAGACTTTGGCCTCTCCTTCCGCCCTCGCACTAATTGCTGCTTTGGCCTAGACGCTGAACGCAGGAACTCCCGGCTCTACACCTCTCTCACCCCGCGTGGCACCCTCCTCATCTGACCAACAGCCTGTGACCGCCTGCGGTGCCCCTGGAGCCCCGCAATCTGTATGGACGCGCTGCTGGGCCCCCGTGCCATGCTGTGACAGACCGCAGACCTCGCCTGGCACGTACTCACCTCAGTGGGTCCACTTCTCCCTGTCGCTGCACGGCATCACTACCCCAACGACTCGCCCGCCGCTTGCTCTCCGCCGGACTGCGGAGTCACCATGGGGAAGACTGACGGCAAGCAGCCCAAACTCAATTTTGAGGCACGGAAGTCCACAAGAACGCAGGCTGAAGTGGGGGGAGAACAAACCGGCACCCCTGACCAACCCACGTCCACGGACGACCTGAAGGCCCTTCTCCTCGCCATACAATCCAGCCTGTCCTTGATAGAAGCCAAAATGGACACTATGAATGCCCGTATAGACACACTCACGCATAAAAGCGACCAACACGATGAACGCCTCAAGGAAACGGAGCAACGTACATCTGACCTGGAGGACACTTCCACCACGACTGAGAGGAAAACGCTGGACATGGAGAAAGTTCTAAAGCTTATAGCCGCGAAAAATGATGACTTAGAATCGCGCTCAAGACGCAACAACATGCGGGTCCTAGGGGTGCCGGAGTCCACTGCCACTGGCAGGATGGAAGAATATGTGGAACGCATGCTCACTACCGCCTTCGGAAGAGAGGCATTTTCGCCGGTACTCATCATTGAGAGAGCGCATCGCTCACTGGCCCTCCGACCTGTGCCCGGCGCCCCTCCTCGTCCCATCATTGCGAGGCTCCTTAACTATAGAGACCGCGACACCGCTTTGCAGCTTGCCAGGGAATGCAAGAAGGTGCTCTTCGACGGCATAGAGGTCTCCTTATACCCTGACTTCACCATGGCCGTCCAGGAGGGGCGCAGGAAGTTCCTTCCAGTGAAGAAGAAACTCCAACAAATGAACATTGAATACGCCATGCTCTTCCCTGCACGCCTCAAAGTCATTCACCAGGGGAAACAACACTTTTTCACCAATCCTCAACACGTCTACGACTTTCTTAAAACCTTGCCCAAGGACTCCACAGGCCAAGCCTCTCCCTCCACCCGCTCCATTGATTGGGGGGGGGGGGGGGGGCACGTCGGATATAGAGTGATCGCTCCGCTCCACCCTGAGGCATCTGCGGCTCTCTCTGTTTGGTCGCTCCTGCAGGCACCGGCCCCCTTCTGACCCACAACCTGGAACATTGCGCCTCGCATCATGTGGTGGCACGTCCCCACTGGGCCTCCCCCGCGGATGTTAGGACCGCACCCCTAGCACGCAGTACCTACCGCAGACTCTCTGGGCTGCTGAGGCAGTCTACTGTTCTTCCCGAGCGCCCTCGCCGACGCGAGGAGTATCTGGCTCGCCCTCTTCCTGCTACTCACCCAGGAAATCCAAATGCTGTTCTGGTTCGGAATGTTTGCTACCCCACGTCCAGCCTCCCCAGTTGGGAGTATGAGGCGTGAGGACTTTGGGAAAGGAGGGACATACGACACGGCAGGATTGGGCTGCCGTTGTGGGAGGGGAAGGGATTTGTTTCATACCACTTTTTACTGAACTGACCAGCAAATGTACGCCCTGTTTGATTGACCAGAGCGGTGAACATACACTACCCACCACTGTAACTCTGATACACTGCCATGGAGAACCGACCTAGTCCCCCCGACAATAACTTCTTGACATGGAACGTACGAGGCCTAGGCGACCCTCGCAAACGCTGGCACATCCTCTCTTACCTCGATCGCCACAATGTCCACTGTGCCATGCTCCAGGAGACACATCTAGGCCCCACCGCCCCTGCTTCATTCGCATCCCGCTGGGCGATCTATAGGTGCTTCTCATTATACTCCTCGTATGCCTGTGGTACGGTTATCTTAGTCAAGCGCACACTCCCTTACACCTCCATTGGATCGTATGCCGACCCCCAGGGCCGATACTGTATCCTATGGGGCAGGTTGGCTGCTCAATCAATAACACTGGTCTCCTGCTATGGACCGAACACTGACGATCCTGAATTCTTTCGGGTCCTCTGGGGCAAGATACTTGACATTGGCTCAACGCATGTGATGTGAGGGGGAGATTTTAATGTTACCCTTGACCCGACTCTAGACCGATCGCACCCGCAACCCCACCACTACTCCAACGCACACCACACCCTCAACCACATTGTTAGCGACCATGGCCTTGTCGATGCCTGGCGCGCCCTTCACCCACATGATAAAGAGGGCTCCTGTTTCTCCACTGCCCACTCCTCCTGGTCGCGAATAGATAGCTGGCTTCTCACTAGAGGACTCACCCCATGGCTGTCGCGCGCCTCTCACCTCTCCCGCACATACTCCGATCACTCACCGGTGCTCATCACCCTTACACCCCCTCACGAAACATCGCCATACCTGTCCTCGCGCTTGCCCCCGCAGACCCTGTTAGACCCTGTATTCAAGGCTGAACTTGAACAAGAGATCACTGATTTCTTCCCCCGCAACGAAAACTCTGTCACGCAATACTCCATGGTCTGGGAAGCCTTTAAGGTCACCGTGCGCGGACTCTGTATCGCCAAGAGCGGAGGGGTCCTTAAGGACATCCGCTCTACACTTCGCAAACTAGAACTAGAGCTTAAACAAACAGAAGCATAAATACAGACTGCACCCACCCCGGAGTTGAAAGCGCGCCTGAAAGACCTGCTTACTGACTATCAGGAGACGGCCGAGCAGGAATGCAGGTTCAGAGGGAAATATCACCAAGCTCGCCGATATGGGGAGGGGGAAAGGCCGGGCAAAGCGCTCGCCTCTCTGATCCGCCCTCCTAGATTCTCCAACACTGTCCTGGAGATCTTAGATGAGGACGGGCAGCTGCACAGAAATACACCAGAGATAGTCGCCGCCTTCCGGCGCTTCTACAAAGCCCTTTACACTTCCCATAGGACGCAACCCACTGACTTCACTCCTTTCTTTGAGGACACTGCGATAGCTTGGCTGGGGGACACCCAGAGGGAATTTCTCCTCGCACATCATGAGGACGAGGAGATAATAACTGCTATAATGCAACTACAATCTGGCAAGGCCCCGGGACCAGACGGCCTCAACCCCATCCTCAGACTGCTCATTCTCTTTGGTCACCTCTCTGGGGTCAATATAAACTGGGGGAAGTCCCAGATCTACCCCCTCACTAACGCCACTACGCAGTTCACACCCGACTACCCCCTCACATGGTGTGAAGACACAATCACAGACCTTGGTATAGTCATTTCTCGCAATCGGAGTGATTTGATGACAGCCAATTATGGGCGAACGCTTGATCTTCTAACTGAGAAAATCACCAGATGGATTGCTCTGCCACTCTCCCTAGCTGGGAGGTCCTCCCTCATTAAAATGGTGATACTACCCAAACTGCTCTATCTTTTCATTAATATTCCCTATGCCCCCAGCCGACACTTCTTTAAAGCCCTGATAACTATACTCATCCGCCTCACGTGGGGTGGGAAGCAAGCTAGGCTGCGATGGGACACTCTCACTCGGCCCTTCGAGGCCGGAGGTTTCGAAATACCAGATCTGGAGCTATACTTCAGTCGCGCCCAGGCTCATTTCGCGGCGTACTGGATAACCCCCCCCCTTACATGCCCCACCTGGCAATAGAAGACGGATATATGACCCCCAACCCCCTGCTCCGCCTACTTAAGTGCACCAGCCATTCCGAGGCGCCTGGCCTCCACCACCGTCAACTGCACCACCAGCGCTTGGCGTGATCTGGCTAACCTTCTCCACACCACCACCCTCTACTCCCCCTGCTGCCCCTTCACTCGCACTCGAGGATACCGGCGTGGGGCACGAGTACGCGGAACGGCGGCTCTTTTTCTCAAATTCAGGAAACGCTTTTACGGGGCATACATAGCTACGTTTACCGCCCAGCGATTTTATTGAAAACCTTGCATTTTACTTCACGCCAAAGGTTAATGTGACCTGGAATTATCGTCACATTTAGAACTGAAACGTAGTGGAACCGTTCAGCCGTGAACAAGTCGCATGTACAAACTTACTGAGGCGACGAAACACGTGTTGGCTTGGGAACGCGTTACTTATTCTGAGAACTGATTAAAGAAGAAAAAATCAACGAAACTCTTCGACTTCTTATATATATGATTGACGACTGAAAAGAACTAATTTTTAATGATTTGCGTGTGCTGGGGTATACAAATCAGCCCCTTCATGGTAGACTCGACCTCCCTGTCACTCAGGAGGGAGGCTGCCGCCAGCTCCTCCGCAAACTTTCCATCCAGACCTGGGGTAAACTCTACGTCAAAGGCACATTTTGCACCAGTGGGGCATTCTTTGGCACCACACTACCTACCCCCCTGGAGCGTTTCTTCTACATTAGGCTACGACAGGATGTGAAGGCACTTACCCCGTGCTTCCCACAGGAACCTCCCATCATGGCTCCCTTACATGCCCTTCTACAGCAAACTGCCCCTACACATGTTGTGTCGTTGCTATACCGTACTACTCAAAAGAACCGCACGTATGACCCCCCCTCAGCCAGAACACGCTGGGCGGAGGACCTGGGCTCCCCCCTCACGGACGACCAGTGGTCCTACTGCTGCCGCCAAACTGGTACTATTTCGGCTAGCAGCAGATTACGCATCATCCACTACAAATACATTCATCGGCTTTATTATACACCTGTGCGCTTGAAGCGCCTCTGCCTCCGCGACAATGACCGCTGCGATTGCTGTGGTAGTGAGGGAGCGGATTTCCGTCACTTAGCTTGGGACTGCCCCCCCATACGATGCTACTGGACGGAGGTGCTGGCAGCGCTCGACCGTATGACTGGGCTACACGTCCCCAACGACCCCCAGATCACGCTTTTAGGGTACACTGAGGCATTGGTGGCGGCGATGCGGTAATACGTCTCCCTCGCGCTCCTTCTCGCCAAGAGGCGGATCGCCTGCAGGTGGGGTAGAGGGAGAGCTCCCAAATTTAAGGACTGGCTGCAAGATCTTATCTACTGCCAAGATCAATTACACACTTATGCTGAGCTCTTACCACCATCCTCCCGCCCACGCGATATATGGGCCCCCCTCCAAGCATATCTTCTGGAGCAGACCACCACCACGGACACAGCCGCTGAGCCACGACCTGACGATGCGGGGTCACGCGAAGGGACTACGACTTGAAAGCATATTGCATTACCCCCTGGCCGAGTACAACACCCAGGGAAACACTAGGGTCTATGGAAGAGTCACTCACGAGACTAAAAGTACGTTCATGCTATCTGAATGGTCAACTAACAATGTCAATCATGCTAAGTGGTATTGTTTATTTCTTATGATTTGTCTATTATGCTCACGGTCCTACAATGATATTCGCCATAATGCTTTATTGAACGCGGCCGGCCCGAAGTGGTTGTAGGCGGCTTGCTGTGTATTTTCTCCCCGCCTATACAGCTACTCCTGATGCTGCTTTGCGCTGCCGGCCCGACTAGGGTTGTAGGCACCGAGCTGTGTTCACTAATTCTAGATTACAATAAAGGTTTTTTTAAAAATCAAAAAAAAAAAAAAATATTGGCAGTGCCCTACCAGAACTTTAAAATTACATTTTTTTTTCGAACATTAAAAACTACCTTTCTACTCGAGTGTAAAGCCCCTCTGCATACATTTTCCTGCCTGATTAATGCCAAAGCTATGTCATTTTTAGGTCTCGCCTAGCGACGCAGCGCATGCGCTGCTCGCTTGCGAGATCTATTGTTGTCGATTTAGCTGCCGAAGCGGGGACAGGAGATGTGCACGCGCCCGGACAGGCGATGTGCACGTGTACGGCTCGCGGCGTTTGAGCACAACGCGCGCATGGCGCACTTTCACTTTCCTAGTTAGTTTCAGTGTTGTGCTTACTTTGTACCCACCCCCCTCCCGTTGTTGCACTTGGCTGCTGCACGTCACCACCCAGGTCTGCAGCTTTTCTCTGATTGCAGTCTCTCAGGACTGCCACAGTAAAGCAAAATAAAGCTGCGAGATTGCAGGCCCCAGCCGCACACAGCCACCGGTCGCAGCTGCCCAGAGACGGCTCATAGGTTGAGCCGGCGTCCGCACATATTCCCTGGTGCCTCACACCCACACGAGGGCCTGCCAGTCTGTCCGTCAGCTACAGATGTTTGTTAAATGGCCATGCTCTCAGGGGAGCTGCGCCTGTGCTCATCCCTCCTGCAAGGGGCATGGTTGCGTGGATAGTTTATGTAAATAATCTCAATATACTTTCATAGTCTATTCTTTAATCCGGTAGTTTCTATTTGTTTTGGGAGGCGAATGCCAATAGGCATGGTGCCTGTTGAAGTTTCACTGTGAGCCGTACGATGCAGCACTCGTCGCTGACGGCAGATGTCACTGTCTCGCGAGCAGGGCTTTAGCCCATTTGTTTTCACTTTCCCAAGTAGTGCCGGTGTTCCGTCGGTTTTCTAATACACTTGGACTCTTTGTGAGCAGCGCCGTACCAAGGCTACATGCATGCGTAAGCCAATGCTTTGCACGCTTGGTCCTAGGTCACAGAAAAGTTGTTTCCTGTGACAGAAGCTAGCCGCTGTTCATGGAGAAAGTTGCTCTGTGTGCATGGAGGCTCCACTTACAGCCACTCAGAGCATCCTCAGGTAAAGCTAATTTGCAGCTCTTCAGTGTGTACACACGATATTGTCTTCTAGGTAAAGAGAACATGCATCGTGGTCAGTGGTCACTTTTCATACCCGTCATCAAACATTTGTATGTTGGGTGTGTATGTCTTTTCAATGAAATTCGCTCATCTTATAGCAATGTGCTTCCGTAGGTTTAGGAGGGTTACCCTCTCTGCCATCCCGTATTTCCCTCGTAAAATTATAATCATTAAATATTTGCTTCACGCTCCTTCATGAGCCAACAGGATGAAAGGTATGCTATAATGCGTGACAGTTGGATCCTCTTTTACTAGCTGCTCAGAAACGTGTTGTACTGTGCAAATGCTGCCTAGAACCTTCATCGATGCCTTAGTGGAAATATTTGCTTTTATGCAGGCCGCACTCGCTATAATAAACCAATAGAACTCAGAATATTATTTTTCAATAACATACCACACTCATCCCCCTGTGTTTTTATTGTCGCTTACCCCTTCATTAGCCCTCCACCCCTCTTCACTGCTTGTTGCTTCTTTTAATGTACTACCAGCATATGACACTGAGGGTGTCTTCTTTTAAGAGAAAAATTGTTAATCCTTTCTAAAGGAGTCCTCATGCTTGCATTAGCATTGCGCATTTTCTCCCATTCTGTGTAGGTTGTGTCTGTTACTTATCACTTAATAACAGGTCATTGGAGCACTTCTAGTTGGCCCCTCCATTTGTTTTAAAAAAACAAATCTGTTGCTGTCCGTGGCAGCATTTGTGACAACGGACAGATCTCTGCGTATGTGCACAAAAGGCCCGAGTCATTTGATTGGTAGAGATTAGCTACAATGGGTCAGAGCGGCTTATCTTTTGCTCCGCTTTTGGTTAATTGTTTGCAGCCCATGGTAAAACACGCAGCATTGCAGAAATATATACTTTTTCATGTGTCATTTTACGATGTTTGTGTGTAATTGATTTGCAATTAATTCCTTATTACAAGCGACAATGTATTTGAGCAGTTTACTATTGGCTCCACTTACAATTATCTCACTACAGCTTGTGAGAACCGTCTGGTATCAATTGGCTACAATGCATCGGAGTTTCAGTCACGGCTCCTTTTTCTGTTTGAACACTTTTTGTAGCCATTATTATCATGTTTTTACTATCGGCCATGCAGTGACATCTAATTAAAAGATCTCACGTGGGCACATGTCTCATTGCTTTCAGTATTGCGCGATTGCTTATTTGGATCGCTTTCACATCGTAGCCCAACCACTGCAGACCCTTCCGAAAAACGAATTTCTCTGTCCTCCCAACCCCTTTTGGCAAAAGCTGGTAATATTTAGGGTGCCTCAGGTTCAGGATCTAATATATCTCACGATTTTCTTTTGTTTGTTAAGCACTCAGAGAGCGCATCAGTTTTCCACCCATAGTCTCTGGTCTCCATCACATGCTTTTTTAATCCCATCACTATCCACTTTCCTCTGTCTCCTGTTTAATTTTGTTTGCCCCTCCTGCCCTCCCTTCTTTAATCTCCATCCACTCTCCCGCCCTGCTACCACGGCCTCCCAGATTCAGTAAAATTGATCAGCGTGTGGATGTATTCACCGAAAAGGGCAAAAAAAGATGCAATCTGGTTTAGTGTTAATTTTCCTGGTGGCACTTTTGGCTGGCGTCACAGATGTTCAAGCACTGTTCACATCAGATAGGGGCGGTGGGGTGCCACCAAGGGGATGACAAGTGTGGGGGTCCTTCGACATGAGACTATTCGAAGCATCAATCTAACGTGTGTCAAAGCAGTGGCAATGTCCACCGACTAACAGCTCGTACTGGCAGTGCAGTTACCATTTCATCTGTTGCAGAAAAGCAATGGGAACTGGATATACGTTTAGAACAAATGGTTTTTAGAAATGAATACTCTTACCGGTCCACTGTGTTTAGAAATGAGCTTTGCCTAGAAACCTGTAATGTTTCATAATTTTCTGCTAGTGAGGCCCAACACAACTAGCTTGTCAAGCATTGGGCCACCGTCTGCACCCCTCCCGCCTTGTTTTACTCTTTTATGTTGTCCTGTGTTTTTTAGGTTTGTTTTTTCAAATGCGCTCACCCGACTTGCTTTTAGGTCAAGCCTGGGCAACGCATGCGCTGCTCTGCGAGCCATGCAGTAGTGGAGTATGGACTTGAAGCCCTGCCCACTCTTTGCCCATATTCGTCATTGGCTTGTGTCATTGTCCTTCGTAAATGCTGGCTTCTGATTCGTTTATAGGCTTGTTAGTCCCTCCTTAGAACCGCCTTGTCTTCATTTGTAACCTCCCATGAGGACCGGCCCTTTTACCTCTGTTACACGGTATGTCTTATTTAGTCTGTAAACACTATTTTCTTTAACGTGTTTCTCCTACTGCAGGCATGACATACTTTCCTGCAACTTTCAGCGCGCCATGCGTGCTTTCACTTTCCAAGCAGCTCGTCCTGTTCCAAGCAGCCCGTGGCGGTCGAGGTCTCGAATTTACAAGAGTTTGAGCTATTGGCATTGTAAATGAGTGAGCACTATTTTTGTTATTGACACTGATGGGGACAATGGCGGCTGCTTTATTTTGTTGTATTTGCATGTTGAGCGCGGCGCCCGTTTCAGGGACATGGCGCTCTGTTTTGGGGGTTTTTCCAAACTTTAATGCTGAGCGCGGCATCCGCTTCAGAACACCACGCTCAGTTTATTATTATTTTTTTTTAATTATTTAATACAGAGTGCGGCGCCCTCTTCAGGGACACCACCCTTGGTTTCATTATTTTTTTATTAACTTTAGTAATGAGCTGGGGTCCCGCTTCAGGGACACCGCGTTTTTTGTTGTTGTTTTTTTTTACTTTAATGAGCGCAGCGCCCGCTTCACGGACACCGCGCTGTGCAATGCAATTGGTGTTGCTTTTGGTATTGTAAATGATAATGCCTTTTAATTTTTTATAAACGGCACTGCCATTTACAATGCCAATAGCTCAAAAACTCGCAGTGGCGAGACCTATTGCATTGTAAATGCTTGTTTATATTAGATTGTCTGAAGCACTGCTTCCTAGAAGCCATGAACTAGTCAGTTTTATATTGATTAAAAATGCCTTTTGCCACAGTGGTCAGTTACTCACAGACTTCTATGACCACACCTGAAACAGTCTTATACTGTGTCTCTACCAATGTATAGCATACTTTCTATAGCCAAACTGGTATACAATGAATGTGCAAATGAAAGGCCAAAAGCAGTAGATTTTCTTTCCTTGGGCAGTAGCGAGGGGGACAACGCCGCTATAACGCCGCCGGGAGGGGAACGGCCAACGCTGTAGAATCTTTCCTTACCTGCCGTGAGGGGAACGGCTCTCCCGGACTACACCTCCCAGCAACTCTTGCCTCGTCGCCCGCTCTGACGCTGTGCAGCGCGCCTGGAGGCGCAATATAATCGCTGCTAGCCTCCCGCAGCGCGGGACGCCAAAAGCAGTAGATTTTCTTTCCTTGGGCAGTAGCGAGGGGGACAACGCCGCTATAACGGCGCCATGAGGGGAACGGCCAATGCTGTAGAATATTTCCTTACCTGCCGTGAGGGGAACGGCTCTCCCAGACTACACCTCCCAGCAACTCTTGCCTCGTCGCCCGCTCTGACGCTGTGCAGCGCGCCTGGAGGCGCGATATAATCGCTGCTAGCCTCCCGCAGCGCGGGACGCCAAAAGCAGTAGATTTTCTTTCCTTGGGCAGTAGCGAGGGGGACAACGCCGCTATAACGCCGCCGTGAGGGGAACGGCCAACGCTGTAGAATCTTTCCTTACCTGCCGTGAGGGGAACGGCTCTCCCGGACTACACCTCCCAGCAACTCTTGCCTCGTCGCCCGCTCTGACGCTGTGCAGCGTGCCTGGAGGCGCGATATAATCGCTGCTAGCCTCCCGCAGCGCGGGATGCGCGCGGGCAGCGCCCGGGCGAAGCCCGGGCCAAGGGCGGGCCCGTCCGTGACAGGAAGAGGCAGGGCTGGGCCACACCCTTTGATTCTGCAGTGGATATTGTAAAGCAAGGTACTGTACATTCCGGGCTTTCCAACCCGATGCTAATTGCTAATTTTTGATCACTTAGTAATTTTTGGGCATTGTCTCTGATGGTGTTTGACCCCCTTGCATCATAGGGGATTATATAGCGCTTTTTGTTCTTTCCTTGTCTTATTGCTTTGTATTTTTGTCTTTTGTTACCATTTGCAGGGGCTTACATGAATATTTATTGTTTGGCCTGATAGAACCGTGGGCATCTATTAGCATTACTATTGGAGTTATTTGGTGATTTTGGATGGGGAAGCGAAAACTATGGAAGGAACTGGGGGAAGCGGGGTAGGTAGGCCAATTAAAGGGAAAAGGGCTAGAAAGTCCCTTAAACATCCAGGCAGTAATTGCGTACTCGATAGGATAGATATCCTAATAAACGAGTGTGAGGAAATCTTGGAGTATAATCAACCGATACCCCCAATTCATGAGGGCTCGGATGAGAGACCGCTTCCAAGGTTAAGTTCAAGAACGGCCTATCCCCCTGTTATCCCAATGATGTTCCAAAAGCTACATTTAAAAAAGACATCAATTAAGTCCAATGAGTCTGCTTTTCCTGCTCAAGGTTCAGCCCAACCTTCTATTACTTCCCCTGCCAATATTAGCACTAATGCATCCTTAGAAGCCCACGAACTAGAACCTACTATTCCTTGCTCAAATAGATTCCTACCTCTCCAGGTAATTGAGGACGAATCTAGTGATAAATCCCCCCAGCCGTTGCCGTATGGCACGCTTGACACTATCGGGGTGTGTAGCATAGTTAACCAAATTGGGCCTACGAATACAGCTCTTGACATTAATTTACTAAGAACAGAGATTGGTGTATTGAAAAGGATGATAGAGGATCTCACAACCTTAGTTACATCTATAGCGAGGAAGGTTGTGCCTCATAAAGAAGATGTTACTGCTGTACAATATCATTGCCCACAGATCACCAATAGTGGCCCTAAACAATTAACCCCATTAATTTCTAGTACAAAAAACTCTACCCATGATCCCAATGTTTATCAACTAGCCACTTTTGTACCCCCGACTTGTAAATATGTTTCTAACGAACCCATGAACCAGGGCATTAATAGGCCTAATAGCCATATACAAGATAGGCTCCAGAGGTTGGCAGTTACGCAGACCTTACAGGCCCCTGCAACGAATTATATTGCCCAGCCACGACAGGCACAATTATCTACTCAACATCTTATTCATGGCAATCGAGACCTGCAGACCTCTCTAGCCGCTACAATTAATAGCAATGGATCTCAATCTAGGAAAATTTATATGACTAATGTCCCAAGATTAAAAACTGCCACTAAAAGCACAGTTGAGAGTGAAGAATCCTTAATTAATAAAGTGATTTATTGGATTCGTGACACTAGGGGTTGCCAATCGGTGATCAGGGATGATATACTTAGAGCACGAAGATGTCCCGCACCCTTTACTCAATTAGATGATATTGAATTCACCTTGAAGGAAAGTGAGATTGCGGGGAATCTCCTGGCTCTGGAGTTTCGCACCTGCTCTCCGGACGGTTCTTCCATCCAGTTTAGACATCAGCCTTTGCATGAACATGGCAGATTACAACACATGCAGGCAATAATACATCTAGCAGGTACTTCCCTACAAGAACCATTGCATCTGATCTCCCCTAACTGCTCAAATCACTCTATGCAAAGTTCCCAATGTTCAGTGGGCATAAGTGGGGCTAATATCAACCCAGATGGAAAGCTAGCCACTGATTTACACTTACCCATAGACTTGCCATCTCCAGTTTCTTTGCAAGAAAACATCCTTACCTCTCTACAATGTATAGCCCCTACGCTGAACCAACAGTTGAAGATCGTATCTTGGAATGTGGCGGGATTGAATAGCAAACTCCCTCTTCCTCACTGGAACGATTTTGTAGGGAACTTTGACATCTGAATTTTCCAGGAGACGTGGAGTCTGGTTCCCTTATATAAACCTGGTTACACCTGTCATTTTATCCCTGCAATATCTGTTGGGAGAGGTCGCCCCTCAGGGGGCTTGATTGTTTGGATGAGTATTGCTCTTGATTGCCAAATTATTTTCCAGCCAAGCCCTAATCCAGATATCTTGTGGCTCAGTATTAGGGGCCCAAGGGGTGGTAGTCAAATTGAGCTTTTCAATGTCTATGCAAGAGGGACAAAATATGGCAGGCCCTCGAATATAATTTCTGCACTAGAGGATTGCCTAGATAAATGCACACCATATGCAAGAATAATAGTTGCAGGTGACTTTAATTGCACCTACGAACCCCTGGCTACAGAGGAATTGATGGAAATTGAACCCCAAGATGTTAGGTGGGCAATACCCCAGCTTGATCTTTCCCCGATCAAAAAATGGACCCAGCAGGTTCTCCAATTGAATTCCATTACTATGGAATATGGCCTAAGAGCAACTAATGGTAGGTCATTTTCTGACAAGTGTGGGGCCAATACTTATAATAGGGCTAGTTGCCCATCCCGGATCGATTACATTCTCCTCGATATCAGGTTATGGGGGCATTTGATTGATATGCTAGTGGGCTCAACCACAGAAAGCGACCACAATCCTTTGTGCTTAACTCTGAAATCGCTCTGGGAAGTAGATTGTTACGAGCAGAACACCCAACCTCAGATAGTCACTAGAGAGATTGTGCAGTCAAATTGTAAAAGGACCCTGAAGTGGAAAAGGGTAGCACTAAATGAGGGGAAGATCGATGGCATAAGACAAGAGCTAGCATCTGGCACGGCTGAGCTTCAAGCTGCGGCATATAGTGCAACAAGATCATTGGATGTATCCAGGGTTCATGAGCGTACATTTACTCAGATTACTGCATATTTCCAGACCCCAATCCAAAAGTAAAACTTCGTGACTCTACCAGGGACCCATACTCTTGGTTCAATAAAGAATGTAGGGAAAAAGGTCAGCTCTAATCAAGGCGATTAAGGGGAAAGATAAAATACAAATAAAAATCGCAAGAAATTTCTATAAAGTGGCCCAACGAGAGGCAAAGGTATCCTGGGATGAATCAAGATGGGAGCAATTAAAAGATGCATGCACATCTAAAGATAATCTTTTTTGGAAATTGGTTACTTGGGGTAGCAGGTTAGGTCCACGCCCACCCCGAACCATATCACTAGCCAAGCTTGGTTTAACCATTTTAAAGGGCTTTACTCTGTTGAAGGGGACATTCAAGAGGGGGAAGCAGTAGAGTATTTTGGCACCTGCAAGAGGAGGAGTATTTTACAATCTCGGAGGTAGAAGCTGCAATTAACAAAATAGTCCCCGCGAAAGCTGCCGGCCCGGATGGCCTGCGCAGTGATTTATTTTTGGCTGACTGCACCCAATGGGCACGTTATATTTTATTGTTAACAAATGCCATAGCCGAAGGAGCACCAGTCCCGTTGTCTTGGAAATCTGCTGAAATAGTCCCAATATACAACAAGCATTTACAATGCAATAGGTCTCGCATTTGCGAGAGTTTGAGCTTTTGGCATTGTAAATGACAATGTTTTTTATTTATGTGTTTGAAAACCTGCAAGCGGTGCGTAAACAGGCACTTTGTACTTATAGTTGTTGCTTACATGATGCAAGGCGGTCAGTAACTGCGCCTCTTTTACTGCAAGCCTTGCTTCTTGTAAGCAAGGACTATAAGTACAAAGTGCGTGTTTACGCACCGCTTGCAGGTTTTCAAAACACATAAAAGGCATTGTCATTTACAATGCCAATAGCTCAAACTCTGCAAATGCAAGATCTATTGCATTGCAAATGCTTGATATGTGTTGAATTGAACGCCTACCTTTAACTCGAGGGAAGAATTTGCTTTCCTCGTGTATCACCAGTTGAGTATACTAAGGAAACGTAAACCCTTCCTCCCACAGACAGACTTAAAAATGGCGGTACAAGCCCTGGTGCTACCAATATTGGATTACGGAAGCACCACCCTATGCGGTCTCCCCAAATACAAGCTGGCCTCGCTGAGGGCTTCGCTCAACGCTGCGGCCAGATTGCTCTCAGGGATTAAAAGAAATAGCCACATCTCTCCAACCTTGAAAGCTCTGATCTAGTTGCCCTACGAGGCAAGAATACACCTAAAGGTTGCCTGCATGACCCACAAAGCCCTGCATAACAATACCCCCACCTACTTAGCACTAAAGTTAGAGCGATCGGGAGGATGCAGACAATTACGTAGTGCGAGGTCACTACTACTGAAACCACAATCCTTCCATAAAAAGAGAACTGGCTGCAGAGCTTTTTCAGGGATCGCACCGAAGATTTGGAACTCTCTCCCTCCACTGGTACATGGAATCTCATCATTTACCTCCTTCAAAAAAGAAGTAAAAATGCTTCTACTGAACAAATTTACATCCTAAGGCTTTAATTCGATGTTGACTAATAGTTACCTATGATATCCAGATATTTCTGTCTACCTCTTTTGGATTTTATGGAAATTACTGAATGTATATATTCTACCTCAACCTCCTAATGTCTAATAACTGTGTACTGTGAAGTGCTCTGATGCCCTCGTGGATCATTCTTTGTTGTCTACTAGTCACCTATGCTATCCATATAATACTATATACCTCTTTTGTACTGAATAGCGAATACCAAATGTTTGTATACTACATCAACCATCTAATGTTTAATAATTATATATTGTAAAGCGCTCTGATACCCTCGTGGGTCACGTTTGCGCTATATAAAACTTTATAAATAAAATAAATAAATAGGCCCGGGATGGGTACTGAAAGCGTAGAGATAGTCTTTTTTGGCCTTCTGCACTCTTCTCGAATAGATGCATTTTGTTGGAGGGTGCATCACGTCCTAAAGAACCCCAGGGTCTCATTTGTAGGTAATGTAGATGTCCATCCACACGGACAACGGAAGGGGGTGCGGGAGCAAAGTGAACAGTGACAATGGGAGGGGGCAGGAGCAAAGTGAAACACAAAAGTTACAAAACAAGCAGTGGAAAAAGAAAAAGTAGTGCGCGTACCAAAACATATTGCCCATATCGAAAGGATCCATGTAGCAGGGGCAGTCCGCATTGCGGGAACAAAACAGCCACAAGGTGGGACAAATGTACTCTATTCTCAAACAAAAACTATGGAATTTTATAAAGGCGGACCAAGCAACAAATGAAAAGCAGTGGGCATGTGATATGTGTGTTCAAACTGCACAGAGGGATTACAGCATGCCTCGCAGAGCAGCACATGCACGCTGCCTTTAGGCTAGACCTAAAAACAGTACTTCTGCTAGGAGCTAAGACATGAAATTTAAGATTTTCACGTTTAATAAGAACATTAATACATTGGTGAATTATCAGCAGTCTGTGCCCCAGTGACTGAATGTAATAGATCTATATATTACAGAGGCCCTTACAACTTCTTCAGTGGCTATTAAAAGTGTTAACCTACTTTCCCTCATAATGGCATAAGTACAGGATTTTCAGAATATGCATAAAAAAGACCGGCAAGATTAAGCTATGAGCCCAAGACCCAGGATAGCCTTGTTGTGCATATTAATAAGTTTACAGCGGTGGACGGTTTCGGAGAGAAGTAGTTACGCTGGTCACACTATTCCTCGAGCCAACAGTATTCAGAATACACATGCCAACCTGCTCTTCATGGAGGGCCGATAACAGTGTGTTCCTAGACACATGACAAGCCTGTAAATGACAAAGTTATATATTCATCAGCTTACTTCCTGCTCACAACTTAACCCAAGAGCTGCCAATTTCACTCAAGCCAATGGTCTATTGAATCCATGCAGTAGCAACCAGTCAACGACAGTAAAATCACTAAGCAAGATAGCTTCACTCCTACTAATGGCAATTACAAGAATTTAATGTATACTCTTTAAACATCAAAACACTGGTATCCATATTTAAACAAACTGCATTTGAAAATAAGCCTGTGAATTCAGATGTGATAGCACCCAACAGAATTTGTGAGACCAGGAAGCCAGGATCATACATACAGGCAATGCTACTCTTAAGACCAATAAAAACTAGACATAGCTTCATACTTTCATGCGGTCGAGTTTTTACCACCATAAATTCAATATATGTCAGATAAATCATTTCAGCTGTCCAGTCTGTGGGTTTGGCACTCTGTGAGTGAAGAAATACAACATGTGCGCTGCATTATATGAACACGCATACCTATGTGTGCGTAAAGACTGTTCCAGCATGTTTCCCATTCAGTTCCAGTGGTGGTGTGTTCTGACACCCAGGCACCACCCACCGCTGAGGGTAGGGAGCTATTGTCAGATTAAGAATCTAAGGGAGCAGCAGGCATTCCCCAGCTTGCAGTAACAGGAGAAGGTGGCGTACTGTTATGTGGCTGCAGATGTGATCCAGTTGCCAAACCCAAATAAACAGTCCTAGGAACACATGCAACCTCTACTAGCCTTATACCCTGCCTTCGAGCTTCTATGCCCAAAGCTGGCATAGGCTTTGGAGCAGAAACCAACTATTCTTGTGCACCACTGAACATGGCTCCATTGTCTTTGTTGAGGGCACTACTTATGGCACAATTCGCACCACAGCCAGTGAGTCTGCCTACACAGGTGCCACATACGCCAAGTCCCCATCCTCTGCAACATTCAGTAACACGGTCATTCTTTTGTAGCAACTAGGGGTGCTGGGCCTCAGTTGCATAACGGTAATGCATAACGGTAATGGGCAGCCTGCTTGCAGTGCTGGAGCCGGATTTCTATTTCTAGTAAGAGGCAGCAAGAGGTCTGCTTCTGAATGCTGTGGCATGTAAGGACTGTGGTGTTGGTGGCCTTCCGGAGAATTATGGACAATGATCAGCGGAACAAAGATGCTGAGAAGGCTGCAGGTGCTGGGGTCCATCCCCTGATGAAGGCTCGGGGCCTGGGGCCCATGCGGAGCCTATGGCTGCCATACTAAAGCAGCACAGAAGCAAAGCACAGCTGTTAGGGATTCTTACTTCAACCATGCAACGAACAGCAGCAAGAAAAAACACCACCTAGTTTACAATGTTCACTACAGGTAGAAAAAGTGACCTCAGTAGGAGAAGTCAATGCCACTATGTCTGGAGTTGTGCGTTGTGTGGTGAGACAGATGCTCTCCTCAAAAACAAGTCAAGTAAGGCACAGCGTCAAGCAAAGTTGCATGACTGACAGTTACCAAGCCACTGAGTGCCCATGGCTTATGCACTACCTTACCACTTCTACACACTAGACACTACACACACCTTGATACAGTTCAGCTGCACTTATGTCACACCACCAGTATCACTTATCATTGCCCATACCAGTCACTTGTTGGATAATGCACCAATATGTAAACAAACACGCTTGACTACTCCCGGGGATACTGTGCACTGAAGCATGCAGTTGCATGGGAGTGTGTGCAAGAGATTAGATGGATAGAGGCGATGGCTCAAGTACTACACTCTCACCTCTTTAAAAGTCTTTACAGTTGAAAACCAATCATTTTTAATTAATCTTCAGACCCTTTCCATAGTCCAAGCACGTTCAGCCATATGTTGGGAGTGAGAAGACTAACATCGAATGAGACGATACAAAGAAAATATCCAAAATATGTTTCAAGAAGCAGTCCAGAAAACAAACCTATTGACAAAAGTGACACATCGAAAGAGCCGCTCAAAGGAATATGCAAGAAGGTACTTTGATATTCATTAGAGTAAATTATTCAAACCCATAGTAAAAATAATAAAGGACAAAAACTGGAAAATCCTATGTAATAAAGAATAGGTTGTTTGGTAAACAAAAGCCTCTGATTGTGCTGATACTCTAGAAAACATTCCTAAATAGTAAATGCTGAGTTCCACACAAACGGGGATATTGCAAAAGCGTTCATAACTCCTAAAAGGAACGTGCTGCTGCTGCAGTAATTGCATTAACACGAGCAAAGAATTTGAAACGCTACACTCGATAAATGGGAAAACTCTACTATAACTTTTTAAAACGTAATTCACAAAATCTCGAAAATGTTACTAAATATCTATGAGGAACAGTTTACGTGGGTCATACTGGATGGAAATTGCAGACACAAATAACAGATCACACAACCATGACACAGATAGCTGAGAGCCAATGTAACTTTCAAAACACAAATCTCAATTACAATTTCAAATCTGAGAGATCATTGATAAAATGTCCATACCGTGCAATGTGTGGATTCAGAAAGTAAACGTAGTGCGCGCGCACCACATAGGAGCGGGGGCTAGAGAGCACGGCAGCAAAAGCTAGATGAACGCGCGCTGCTGCGCGTTCTGGCCACCGTCGGGAATGGGCGCGGCAAAGGCGGGACATGCGCCCGCCTTTGACCAATAGCGTGCCGTCCCCATAAAAAAACGGACGCACCAGCCAATGTGGGCTTCTGAAAACAAAACCACACGCACGAGCGTGTAGGTCGTTTTCAGAAGCCCTTTCTAAGGTCTCGCTGCGCGAGCAGTGCTGCGCACTGCAACGCTAGGCGCGAGACCTAAAAGGGAGCAAGAGACGACCCCGCCAATTACAGACCAATAAGTCTGATTGATGCTGTGCAGAAGGTCTTCGGCCGGATGCTTCTGCACAGGATCCAGACATGGTCTGAGGATGGGGATAGTCTTTCACAGTTTCAGGCAGGCTTTAGAACAAAGACAGGGACAATGGACCAAGTATTCAGATTCCTTCTAATATATTGGAAGGTCGTGGTGATAGGCAGAGGCAGTCTCTATCTAGCATTTATTGATTTGAAGACTGCCTTTGATCTGGTTCCTAGGTCCAGGTTATGGGATACGCTTGGTGAGATGGGTATACCCCATTTTGTTCTTAATTTACTAGTTCGGCTGCACGAGGGGAATTTTGCCCAGGTCAGGTGGGGTGAGCAGGGTCAATTTACAGAGCGCATCCCTGTCAAGAGAGGAGTAAGGCAGGGATGCGTTCTGGCACCAACACTCTTCTCCCTATATGTGAATGGAGTAGTGGACTTCCTCCTGGAGGAGCCGGCTGATTCTCCTGTCCTGGGGGGTAAAAAGATACCGACCCTGTTGTTCGCGGACGACACGTTATTGATATCTAAGACCCCGACTGGGCTACAGCGTCTAACTCAGTGGTTCCCAATCTGTGCGCCGCGGCTCCTTGGTGCGCCCTCCAGACTAGCCAGGGGCGCCGCGCTCCAAAGGTTTCAGAATTTCGATTTCAAGCTATAAATAAATTGCCGATAACATCACAGAAATGTGAGTCATTTGGCAAAAGCATGAAACCTCTTTATCCACCAGATGGCAGCAGAGCACTCTTTATTAAGAGCGCATAACTGAATACTTTGACTTTCTCAAAAGCTACATCGTGGGACCTACAGGAATTAACAAGCTGGAAATTGACTAGCTGCTGCCTCGAGGCAGAAAATTATCACGGTGTACTTGTTTCTGACAAATTTAGTTTACATTGTATGGCTTCTTGATTAGTATTAATCTACGTTTGGAAATAAAATATTCCACGTAATGTGTCAGGTCTCTAGTCTCCGTGCTCCCTATTAGTTGCAACATACTAATATTCCTGTGCGAGGTGGCTTTTGCTACTAGATTCTAGGAGCAAAGTGCCAAGACTAAGTTGCACAAAAATGCAACGGTACACAGTGTATATAGGTGCCCCTTAATTAGAGGAATGGGAGTGATAGGAGGAGTGCTGGGAGGCAGGCTGCTCAAAGGGACATTATACTGAAGACCGTAAAGTCTGTGACAGGTCTGTGGAAAGGTACTGCACTGCATGCATTGGCAAGCAGGCAGCGTTATAGGCGGATAGTCAAGTCCAAGGGCAGCATAGGGAGAATTAGACAAATGTTTCCAGGGTGTGTGATAAACAATGCTTAGGGTATATGCGCTATTCCTTCTAATATTTCCTTTGCTGGATTATCTATCAGTTGTTGGGTGTTAATTCGAATAAATATATTATTTACTTTAGCACCATAACGCTTGAGTATTTTATAACGCAAAGGTGTGTGCTGTTTCGGGATGAGGGTCTGGATTGTGGTTCCTCTTATGTACCATGCAAAAGCTTCTCTGGTTGGTCTGTTTTTGGGAACACCTCCATCTTCAATTTCCTTTCATTTTTACACAAAGGAGGAGGTGGGAATTGCCGCCTTCTCATACAGTTGGTGGAGCTGGTTGTTTTAGAAGGCATATTCAGTTTGGCGGACCGGTTTAAATGCTTGAATTCAATGTTACCTCATTTGTGTGGCTTCATTTCTTCCAACACCCACACAATGTTTGTGGTGACCTGTGGCGCATATTTGGCTTCCTGAAGTTATAAAGTACATCTTCCTAAAGTAAATTAAGTCATTTTTCTTCTTATAAAAGAATTGACATTTATTGTGTGTGATAAATGTCCCAACTGAACTAGGTGTTCCATCCCATTCTACACTACAGGAGTACCCCATGACTGTTAGGCATGTCATGGGGTACATGACCCAACTTTATCCCAATTATTTTCATGGAGAAAAGTGTAAGTACTCCCGAGGCCATCCACCCGCAAAAAAAATTAGCATAATAGGGAGCCACGGCCAACGGCCAATAAGCCAAGGGAGCCATGGGATGAAAAAGTTTGGGAACCACTGGTCTAACTGATAGATTTCATCTTTTTTGTGAGAACCGGGGCTTGGTTATAAATGCCAACAAAACCAAATTTATGGCTTTTAACCCCCATAGAACATGTAGGAATGGCCCTCTCTTAGGTGGGACTCCCCTTGAAAAGGTCGCCACCTTTGATTACCTAGGTGTAAGATTCTCTGATAAAATGTCATGGAAACCCCACCTAGGTAAGATGCTGATGGCCCACAAGCGCTTGGCTGGTGCAATAGCAAGAGAACATCGTCTTTCCCATACTAGGCCTGTTGCTCCAGCCCTCCAGATATATGACACCAAGGCTGTTAGCGCTTCTCTTTATGGAGCTGAAGTCTGGGGATTCGATAATCTTGACGAGCTCCGGAGATCAGAATATAAATTTTTAAGAGATCTAGTTACAGCACCAAAATATATCCCCCTCACGCCGCTACTAATGGATATGGGCAGGCGATCAATAAGTGATGTAGCTAGGCTGCGTCCCCTGCTCTTTTGGGTTCGCATTAGGAGGACCCCTGAGCTTTCTCCCTATGCAGAGGCCCTTACTGAGGTTATTAGCCTCGACACTGGGGGGAAAATAGGTTGGTTATGTGATATCAAGAAAACGTTATCTGCAATTGGGCTTTGTGGTTGTTGGACTAGCCAGGAGCCCCCAAGGAGAGAGGATCTTAAACGTTTGTACTGGGAATGGGTGGACCAACGAGCGATCAGCAGACCTAATGTGGGTAGACTGACAACTGAGTTCTACTCCCACAAACAAAGCAGATATTATGAGCCTTACCTTGACCTGATTACAGTACCCAGAGACAGAATACTCTATATGCATTTTAGGTATGGCTCTCTTCCAGTGGGCGAAGCGATAGCAAAATGGTCCGTAACTAATGGAAAACATTGTCCTAGCTGCCAAGCCCCTGTGGAAAGCATTGCCCATTTATTGTTTGTTTGTCCAGCGTATAAAACATTACGGAGAAAATAGCTGAGTCCGATTTGCCGGCAACTTGGTACACGGGAGCACCATGTTGCACCCCGTATTTTTAAGTCAGATTCTAGACCTTTTTATCCTGTTGCATAGCAAAGTATTTGGGGCAAGCATGGCTGATTTGGTGGAAAGCGCTTGCAGAAAGACATAGCCTCCATGCACTGATAAATTGTCAAGATCTAAAAGTTTTAACAGTATTTTTGTTAAAATCACTATGCACAAGCATTTTATTCTTTTTAATTCTTGAAGTCTCCCCTTGTATTGCACTGTTTGTAAACAAAATGATGAAATACTGTTTGTTTTTTAACCAAATTTTAGGATGACTGAGTGTATATTTATCAATGTATCTTTTTTTACCCATACTAATTTTACTAGTCATGTCACCATTGTTCTATGTTGCTTTTATGACTTTTTATGTCGAAATAAAGCTTGTGATTGATTGACTATTCTAAGCATGCAGTAAATGGGTAAATTATGACCAAAGGTGAAATGTTATCCATCATTTACCGAAGTTGTTTAACATAGCAAATACAATATGCCTTCTCACCTCTTCAGAGTCATATTTTGGGAATACACTAATGTAAAACTCATCTGCATACATTTGCTTGCCTAGTGAATGTGGAGACAATGTCCTTTAGCCCGAGAACCCCCTTAGGTCACTCGATGTCACTCGCTTTGCTCACTCGGTGACGGTCGAGGATGACTTTTACGCCCCACCACTTTCAAAAGCCACCAGCCACCACGGAGTTGAGAAGAAACAAATGAGGGATGAGGGATAAGCAGAAAGGGATAAGGAAACAAACATCTATCAGTCCTGAAATTCTAGTTATAACCCTAAACATAACCAAAATTGCCCTGCCTAACCTCTTGAGAGAAACATTCTGATGTCCTTCTGGAAACTGGTTACCTCCTATATATCCCGGATCAACAAAAGATATTTAGTTCTTCAATGGACATGTGAAATTTCTACTTGGGATGAGGCTACAGATCAAACAAACGAAAGGGAGAAATAGTGAAAAAGGAAACAAGAAAGAAAAAGAAAGAGGATTACAGAGGGCAGAGTGAGGAAGGTGAGGGAGAAAGAGTGGGGTTAGGAGGAAATGTGGAGCATAGGAGAGAGGATGAGTGAGGGAGGCATGGAATAGAAAGCAGAGTCAAGTGAGGGAGAATAAAAGAGGCTATCCGGAGTACTGAGCTCTGAAAAGACCTGTAATCCTTTTGTGACTCCCCCCCCTAGCCATAAAGGGTAACAGTCATGGACAACCATTTGACAGGTCTAGCTTGTGGACCTTCATGTTTACTCAGATTTCAATAAAGGCCTTACCTACATCATACTCAATATCATAAAAGTAACACTCTAAATTAAGAGCACTTGTGAACCTCCAAGCTAATAATAGACAAGCACCTTTAAACAGTCATTTCATACTATTAAGTGTTTAACACATTTAACAATAATGTGGCATACAAAAGATTTATCAAACACATTCACAATACATAAAAAAACATGGCATAACATATTAAAACACACACACAAAGTCGTAGCCTTCATTTTTCATCTAGGTCACATTTAAGCTGTCTGTAGGAAGCTGGCTTAGTATATGGAACAAAAAAACAACGTCTCAACTGGTATATCATATAGGGGGGACTAATCAAAATTTTGTGTCAATCACATAGCACAGGGAAAAAGGGAACAAGGGAGACCAAATGAGGGTGAAAAGGTTGTTATTTACATATAGAAGCACTACAATACAACTAAATTGCAGTAACCATAGCAACCAATTGTGCACTGAAAGTGTTTAAAGTGAATCAACGGCGCAGTGACACAAGTGATTAAAAAACAACGTGAAGCGGCGAAGAAAACAATGTGATACAATAACATAGGTCAAACAGAAGTATTTACAATTAGAGATACAATTTCTTTGCTTGTAAATGACCCTATTGCATGCCGCGAATAACGTTGAGAAGTCGACGGCGTTTCGACCTAGTCAGATTAAGGTCATCATCAGGACGATGGTTACTCAATACTTGAAAAGTGCTCTATAGATTAAAGAAAAAGAACGAAAGAATGATCAATAGGAATAAAGCCCAGAGAGTAGAAAAACCAGGGAAAGAATTGATAGAAGTACCTGCTGGCACTATCACTGAGGAGCAGAGAATCGAAATGGGGAAAGGCAGGAATCCGTAACTCAGAAACTGCTCTAAAAGGGGAAAAGCAAGCGATCAGAATACGCGGCCCAAGCACAGCGTGTCAATGTACGCAAAATACGCTTAGAGGTTACCTGTCCGGGCGTCACTGAATGAAGGTAACCACAAAGTATGGCTGGGCTGCAGTCTAGGGCTTCAAATCGAGTTCTGCTCTAGTGTTCTGATTCACCCTTTAGGTAAGCACATGGCGCTTTTTCGAGCCCTGGTTTAGTTAGTTATTTTCCAGCTTCACCCTTCCCCTCCCCTCCCACCTCCTCGATAATAATTCCCGGCCTTTCAATCCCCTTGTTTGCCCGCAGCTCTCCTTGCACATGCTGCTTCCAATTGATGGTGATTTGAATGATATTGTATCACATTGTTTTCTTCGCCGCTTCACGTTGTTTTTTAATCACTTGTGTCACTGCGCCGTTGATTCACTTTAAACACTTTCAGTGCACAATTGGTTGCTATGGTTACTGCAATTTAGTTGTATTGTAGTGCTTCTATATGTAAATAACCTTTTCACCCTCATTTGGTCTCCCTTGTTCCCTTTTTCCCTGTGCTATGTGATTGACACAAAATTTTGATTAGTCCCC
Organism: Calotriton arnoldi; assembly: GCA_963921515.1. NCBI lineage: Eukaryota > Metazoa > Chordata > Amphibia > Caudata > Salamandridae > Calotriton > Calotriton arnoldi. The sequence continues at coordinate 111,346 of CAWUFW010005262.1, read as the reverse complement.
CCTATATGATATACCAGTTGAGACGTTGTTTTTTTGTTTAATACTTACCCGGTCTCAGTTGGGTCAACGGGTTTACTTCTGTTTCTGGTTACCGGCTTAGTATATGGTGCACACTTATTCAAGTGTTGCACCTTGCACTAATCCAAGCAACCCTTATGGTGATTTTAGTGGTCTTTGATAACCATACAAAGCTCTCAAAGTGGTAGCTGTGGAGAGCAGCCTTCAGGCTTATCTTGAAGCAGTGTTAAGCAGCTTCTTTTACCAGTTTAATATGTAGTGTTAAATGAAAGTACCACACAGTGTTGATATACAAAAATGCTTCTATTTATTGCACAACCCTCACTAAAACATTGGTATATTTCCTACCCGGAGATATCAACACAATACACAAGAATACTTCAAATGTAATCAGGTATGTAGCATAAAATACAGTGGTCTCAAGGGGGAGACCAAACCATATACTAAAAAAGAGAAATGCAAACTGCAAAGGAGAACTGGACTTGGACCAGAGGACCCAGATGAGTCGGGGGGACAAGAAACCACCCAAGGTAAGAACCCAGGAGCCCCACAGAGGCTGTGTGCAGAGTGGGAACACAGCTGCATGCCCAATGGAAGTCACTTGAGAAGTCGCGGTTGCAGTTTGCAGAAGGACCCTTCCCAGAGGACTCCAGAGAATTCCCTTGGAGGGTAGAAGGTTGGAGATCCACCCCATCCGTGGATACCCCAGGAACCAGGTTACCTACACCAGGGAAGCCAGGTGCAAAGGGGTGAAGAGACGTCGGAAACCTCCGTAGACGACAATGGAATACTTAGAATAAAATGCCTCTGGAGAAGACGGTGAAGAAGTCCGGTGGAAGGCAAGGGTGGATTCTGGAAGTGAAGAACCTGCAAGCAGAGGGGACAGAGTCTATGCCACTTGGAAGTGACCAGGAGGCACAAAGACAAAATGTCCACCGATGTCGGGAGGTTCAGGAGAGTCGGCGGTGACCATGTCGCTGCAGCTGTGAGGACCAGGCGATGCTGAGGAAGACCAGGAGCCGTGCACGAGCTGCCCATGTCGGATGTCGGTGACCAGGTGGTTGGTGACTAGGTGGTCGGTGTCCAGCAGGAGCACCAACAAGCCTTTGTAGCGGCAACTGGCGTGGAAGGCGAAAAAGGAGCAACGTTGGGACCAACAAGGTCCAAGGGACTTGCCAACAGAAGGAGAGTCAGAGCAGGCCCCGAGCAAGCAGGGGAGCCCACTGAAGCAGTAGAAGACCCTCAGGAGGACCCACAGGCCAAAGGCACAGGAGTCACAAGAGGACCTCGAGCAACTCACCAAAGAGAAAGGCCCACGGTGCAGAGGATGCGGTGAGGACGCTGATCTTGGATGCTGGAGCTTCTTGTAGCCCAAAGATCTCTGGAGTGCACAGCCAACAAGCCTTGGCAACAACAAGTCAACACGGTGCACAGATGTTCGGTCCGAACGGTTCCGATGAGGGATACTGGCCTCAAAATTGCAGAAAGGCAGGTCAGGCCTTGAGGGAGTTACAGAACCACCACCTGTGTAGCTGAGCCGCGGGAAGTCCGTAGGACGACAGGAGTAGCAGACCAGTCAGCTTTGTTGCAGTGCCTGCAGATGCAGGGGAGTGACTCCTTTACTCCAAGGGAGATTTCTACGGGTGTCCTTGATGGCCACAGGTCAGTTGAAGAACCTGGCACAGATGACAAATAAGACTTGAAGAACAGCGAGACCAGGAGCAGCCAGCGAGACCAGGAGCAGCAGGAGTCTTCCTTGGTGCAGGCTCCGTTCCAGACTAAGTCCAAGTGTCCAGACGGTTGAAGAGCAAGGTAGTTTCAGGCTGGAGTCTTGTCCCACAACAAATCTAAGGACCCACCCACAGGTAAGCCCTTAAGTACCCTAAGGAAAGGGTTGGAACAACTCAGGTGTCCCTCCCAGAAGAGGGGCTGGACAGAGGGGAGGATACTCCCATGTCCTTTGTCCAGTTTTGCGCCAGAGCAGGAGCCAAGGGCTCCCTGAACTGGCTCCAATTAGAGTATGCAAGGAGGGCACCAAATGTGTCCTTTAAAGCAGTCTGGTGGTGCATGCAAGTGCCCCCACCCCACCCCAATACACTAAGGCCTGTCTGGGAAGTGGGCACACCTCCCTGGGACAAGAAAGAACAAGTTACTTACCTTTGTTAATGCTTTTTATGGTCGATACAGTATCTGCCTGTGGATTCCTTACCCTCTGAATGCCTTTTGGGTCGCTATATCCATGCACTTATGGACTCGGCAAGCGAAGTGCTCCCGAAACTATCAGAGGACGTTCAGGGCCATTTTTTAGAGGTTCTTTCGGATGCTCAAGCTGTGGCCCACCAGGTCATACAATCTGATCTGGACACTTCTGATTCGGTTGCTAGGGCGATGGGTTTGTCTGTGGCAACCAGGAGGCACGCTTGGTTACGGGGTTCTCCCCCGATGTCCAAGCTACCCTGTTAGACCTGCCTTTCGACGGATCTCGCCTATTTGGGGACAAGGTGGACTCTGCGCTGCTGCGCTTTAAAGACAGTAGAGCCACAGCAAGATGTTTGTGTCTCCAGTCTCAATCCAAGGACTTTGGATATTGCAGGTTGTGTCGTTTTGGCAAGTCCTTATCCTTTCGTGCCAAGCAGCATGTAAACCCCCTGTCCAGATCACACAGGTGAAAGGGCCTCCTCCTCCTCCTCATCCTCATCCTCCTCCTCCTCCTCCTCCTCCTCCTCCTCCTCCTCCTCCTCCTCCTCCTCATCCTCCTCATCCTCCTCCTCCTCATCCTCCTCATCCTCCTCATCCTCCTCATCCTCCTCCTCCTCCTCATCCTCCTCCTCATCCTCCTCCTCATCCTCCTCATCCTCCTCATCCTCCTCATCCTCCTCATCCTCCTCATCCTCCTCATCCTCCTCCTCATCCTCCTCCTCATCCTCCTCCTCATCCTCCTCCTCATCCTCCTCCTCATCCTCCTCCTCATCCTCCTCCTCATCCTCCTCCTCATCCTCCTCCTCATCCTCCTCCTCATCCTCCTCATCATCCTCCTCATCATCCTCCTCATCCTCCTCCTCATCCTCCTCATCCTCCTCCTCATCCTCCTCATCATCCTCCTCATCCTCATCCTCATCCTCATCATCCTCCTCATCATCCTCATCCTCATCCTCATCCTCATCCTCATCCTCAACAACGTTGGAGCACTGTTACTACAGATCTCTGGGTGATGAACATCGTAGAGAATGGGTACGCCCTTACGGGCGTTGTAGTACTACACACACCCCCCCACCCCCCCACCCCCTTACCGTTTCTGCTCAGAAGAGCACCTCCTGGTTCTCCAGCAGGAAGTTCTGTCTTTACTGCATAAAGGTGCGATCGAGGTGGTTCCGGGCAGGAAAGGAGTCAGGGATGCTACTCCCGGTACTTCCTGACTCCCAAAAAGGACAGTCGCTTGAGGCCGATCCTAGATCTCAGGGTTTTGAATTTTTACCAGGAGAAATTCAAGATGCTGACCCTGGCTCAGGTTTTTCTCGCGCTGCAGAAAGAAGACTGCATGGTGTCGATCGATTTGTAGGGTGCGTATTTTCACATTCCCATTCTGAAGTTGCAGCGGAAGTATCTTCGTTTTACGGTGGGGTCTCAACACTACCAGTTTGCGGTCCTTCCGTTCAGTCTTACTTCCGCACCTCTGGTCTTCACAAAGGTGATGGCGGTGGTAGCAGCACATCTCAGAAGATCGGGGGTCCTGTTTTACCCTATCTGGATGACTGGCTGCTCAAAGGGAAGTCGCCAGAGATGGTGTTGCATCATTTACAAGTAACAACACAACTGTTGTTCAACTTGGGGTTTTCGATAAATGTACCCAAATCTCACCTGGTGCCCTCTCAGCGCAACCTGTTCATAGGGGCAGTACTGGGCATTACTGTGAGTCGTGCCTTCCCACCTCTACAGAGGATTCAAGACATCCAGGTTATGATTAAGGCTCCCTGTTTTCCGTTTTTACTGATTTTTACAGATAAATACAGACAGAAAACCATTTATTTTCTTGTCTGTATTTATATTTAAATGTGGATAAAAACGGAAATGGGATTGCTTTTTGAGTGATTCTAAATACACTTTGCCATGACTGCCAGGCCAATAACTGTGTGGATTGATAGGTTAGGGGGTGAAAAAAGGGATTTTAGTGAAGAGGCTTATACAGCAGTAGATATGCACAAGGCTGATACTCAAAATGTGCATATTTTCATATAAGTGCATTGATTTATCTTTTACAGGTGTTCATATCACTGAAACCTGATAGGCATTCAAGCACGAGTGCATATTTATTGGTTAAATAAAGGTGGAAATAAACCAGTTTCAGCTTTATTTTTTTCACAGAACCCATAATAAATATGGATAAATAGAGATAAAGTTGGCAAAAAATAAATATGGATAAATACAGACGGAAATGTCAAAAAAATAAATACCATAAAACCGGGAGCCCTAGCTATGATTCCACTTTTTCAGAACAGAGCGGCTGTTCTAGTCCTGAAGGTCTTGCGCCTGCTCGGTCTGTTCGCTTCCTGCATACTGTTGGTCAACCATGCACGCTGGCATATGAGGGTCCTCCAGTGGTTCCTCCGCAGGAAGTGGTTTTAACACAACGGAGATCTCCAGAGACACTGCAGCTGAGTTATAGTGGAGTGTTCCAGGCAACCTGTCTCAAGGGAAGCCGTTTCAACCGCCCTCTCGGGTGGCCACAGTGATAACTGATGCCTCCACTCTAGGGTGGGGAGCTCATCTGGGGGATTCTGGAGGCCAAAGACCTTTGACCTCCAGAGGAAAGATTATTTCACATCAATCTTCTAGAATTGCGGGCGATACGTTCGACTATCAAGGCCTTTCTTCCCTTCCTTCGCGGTCAGTCGATTCAGGTCCTGACGGACAATACTACAGCAATGTGGTACATCAACAAACAGGGAGGAGTAGGGTCGTATCTTCTTTGCAGGGAAGCTCTGCGACTCTGGTCCTGGGGTCAAGACCATCAAATTTGCGTGATCGCAAATCATCTGGCAGGAGAACAGAATGTGCGTGCGGACAGTCTCAGTCGGCAGTATTCGGCCGATCACGAGTGGCATCTCCATCCAGAAGTAGTCCTTCACATATTCAGGATGTGGGGGTTTGCTCAGTTGGACCTGTTTACCACTTACGAGAACGAGCACTGCCCGTTGATCTGCAATTTCCAGTATCCGATGCAGGGAGCGTTGGGGTACGCATTTCAATTATATTGGGGCTCAAGACTTCTTTACGCGTTTCCTCCCATACCCTTGATTCCTTGAGTTCTGAGGAAGATTCGCTAAGACCGGGCCCAAGTCATATTGATCGCCCCGGATTGGCCACGAAGGGTGTGGTACACAGACCTCCTTTACCTCTCATTGCACCCTCCGCTCCGTCTCCCTCTAAAGGCAGACCTCTCGCAGGGGCAAGTTCTACACCTCCAGAGCCTGCACCTTCATGCCTGGATATTGAACGGGGCAACTTGTGTTCTTTCTCTCTCCACCGAATGTGGTGGATGTTATTTTATTGTCCAGGAGACAATCCACCAAATCTGTCTAATCTGGTAGGTGGGTCAAGTTTGTTCAATGGTGTAGAGAGAGATCGGTTGATCCTTTGCAGGCCCATTTGCTGATATTCTGAGTTTTTCTCTTTTCCTGGCTCAACAGGGTCGTGCAGTAGCTACTGTTAAGGACTACTTATCAGCCTTGTTGGCTTTTCTCTGTTTACCAGATCAACCCTCGTTGTTTAAATCTCCCGTAGTTATGAGATTCATTAAAGGTCTCACAAATAGGTTTCCTCCCACTCCTTTTATCATGCCTCAGTGGGATTTAAATTTGGTTCTCACTTTCCTAATGGGTTCTCCCTTTGAAGCTTTACATAGTTGTCCCTTAAGGTTCCTAGTGTTTAAGACAATATTCTGGTTGCAATCACTTCCGCTAGGAGGGTGAGTGAGTTGCAAGCTCTTAGCTCCAAGCCTCCATTTACATCATTCCATGCGGATAAGAAGGTTCTTAGCTCCAGAGCTGCTTTCCTGCCAAAGGTGGTCACTCCTTTCCACCTAGGGCAATCCATCACTTTACCCACTTTCTACCCTCCCCCTCATCCTTCTAAGGAGGAGGAGAGACTTAATCCCCTGGACCCTATGAGGGTGGTCAGCTTCTACCTCGATAGAACTAAGGACTTCAGGTTGGACGACCAACTCTTCATCGGATACGTGGGCAAGATGAAGGGCAAGGCTGTCCACAAGAGAACACTGTCTAGGTGGATCATCCTCTGTATCAAGATCTGCTACGCCTCGGCCAAGAAGGAGCCTCCTGAAGGTATTCGAGCTCATTCTACCAGAGCTAAGTCTTCTTCTTTGGCTTTAGCCAGAGGTGTTCCTGTGGTAGACATCTGCAAGGGGGCAACTTGGGCCTCCCGCCACACTTTTGTGAAGCACTATTGCTTAGATTCGGAGGTGAAGAGGGACGTACATTTTGCACTTTCTGTACTGCAGGATTTTTTGGTATAGGTAGGCAGGCACCCTCCGCCAGGAGTGGGACTGCTTAGGGACTCAATTCAAAAGGTGAGGAATCCACAGGCAGATGTGTCTGGTAGATGCAGTATCTGCCTGTGGATTCCTCTCTGACCCACCCGCCTCCCCATTGCCTGTCTGCTTATACCGAAAAATAATCGTTGCATGTTTATGTGATTTATTGTTTAAATCATGTGATGCTTGACTCGCTGAAATGTCTATGATGAGGAATTTCCAGTTTTGGCTATGTTTGTATACTGTGTATACTTGTGTAGTGTGTAGGTTCACCCGTTCGCCTCAAAGGCACAGAACAAAATGGGTGGAACTGCCGTCAGCACGCCAACGAGGTCTTCTTATGGCTCCGATGACGTCACGTAGAGTTGCGTGCAGAGCTGTTCCATTGGGACGTCCTTGTCGACGTGGGAGGGCTGAGAAGAAAAGTTTCCGTGGAACGCTGCGCTACTGAATGATGACGAACCCATCGCCCTGGCAACCGAATCAGCAGTGTCCAAACCAGATTGTATGACCTGGCAGGCCGCAGCTTGAGCATCTGAAACAACCTCTGAAAAATGGCCCTGAACGTCCTCTGGTAGATTCGGGAGCACTTCCTTTACCGAGTCCATAAGTGCATGGATATAGCGACCCAAAAGGCATTCAAAAGGTGAGGAATCCACAGGCAGATGTATCAATCAGAACCTATTGTTCTACCTTCCCCTGATCGAGCTCAGCTCAACAGCAGGAGGGCAGAATTGTGTCTGTAGCAGCACTAGCTTGCTTGTAGACCCTGAAAGGCTGTTACCGGTAATTCAGGGGGGTACTCAAGGTAGCCCCCCCCAGTACATGGGATCATACTTCCAACACTGAAATCGCTGGTGGGGTATGATTCCAACATGTTTGATATCAAACATGACCGGGTTCGGTGCAGCTACTATAGAGTTAGACATCTACTAATGACTGACTTCCTCTATATGTATTAAAATGGATGACCGCACTTACAAAGCTTGGAGTATCAACTCTGGGGTTTGTAGGGGTGCCCTACTCATGCAGGGGCACCCTCACACTTATAACCAAGCACCCTACCCTGAGACTTGAAGGAGTCTTATAGGTTTTAAGTGCAGTGACCTCAGATATAAGGAAACATATCTGTTGTTAGAGGTGCGAGCACCAACTCACATGCTGCAATGGCAGGCCTGGAGTCACAGTCTAAGTGGACTCCCATGGGTGGCACAATACATTCTGCAGCCCATGGGAGACCTTTGGTGTACCTATGCCCTGGTTACCGTAGTACCACATACTAGGGATATACAAGGGTACGCCACTAGCCAATTGTGGAGGTTCAAAAGTACTCACCATGGTCAATTTAGGTAGAGAGCACAGTGACTGGGGTCCTGATTAGCAGGATCCCAGTCAGACTGGGTCAAAAACACACTGACACCAAGTAAAAAAGGGGGGTAACCATGAAAGCAGATCCTACTTTCTTACCCTGTCCCAATGCCGGACTTTCCGAAAAGTTCGGTGAAGAAACAATAACAACAAGACAATTATCTAGGATATTATTCCTGCATTTCTTTTTCAGCTTTCAAATATTACGTAGGGAGACAGCTATTTTTTGTCCTTCTGAAGTGAAGGGGAATTCGAAGGCCTACAACCCTGCTTCTTCAAATATTCTCTTCCTACTTCTTGGTGGGCAATACATTTCTTTTCTCTCATCAACCAACAAACAAGCAGTACAAACACTCATTGCAAACACATTTTTTAACTTCTACTCTTATTTGTCAAACTGCATCTTTTACTCTTCTGGCACAAAAAATGACTAAGTAGCCAAAAGTGCTTCATAAACTTGACATATTGATACAATTGTACAACACAGCAAGCCCAATTCGAAGTAACATTTGTTACATAAGGATAGCTTGGATTTAGGGTTAAATTAGTGGGCACAGCCAATTTAGAGAACCGAACATGTTCATCCTGCTGAAGATACTGCACACTCCAATAGTCCAAGGAGTAAGGCAAGCCCAGCTGCCATGCATCGAAGTCAATACATCCCTATATGGTTTTTCAGCTCACATGCACATCCAAGTCTAGTTTTACTTTGGCCCAGACGCAGACTAGGAAAACTGCACGTTCTGGTCAATCCTTATGGGCGCGAAAGCTCTGAATTAATTGCCATGGCCTTAAACATATTCTGAGAAACTCTGCCTGGCACTCAATGGACGGAACGGCCACCTCAGTAACTTCTTCACAATAAAAGACAAGTATAGGGATAATCTCCAGCAGTTCACTCATCTCTATTAATTCATTCTCTGTTTATTACTGAATTACTGAGGTTACCATAATCCCAAATCAGGGTCTAAATTAAATCATTTGGTTATTTGGTATCATAGACCCCATGAAATAGTTCTGTTTCTAAGTTTGTCAGTGTGGTTCTTATAAAAAGGCTCAACAGCTTCCTCCAGATGAGTCCTTCTCATTGAATTTATACTCGACCCACATTAAATCCAACTGCTAACAATTCCATTTTAACTACCAGTAATTGTGTCAGTTGCGCAATCAGATGGAGGAAAGAGTGAAGCTTCTGGACTAAGCCTTCTCAATGAATATCTGCAGGACCACGTTTACTAGCACAGATACGAAGACTTCCAGGGTTAGGTTGCTAAATGCAGGCCTAACCCTATCAATGTTCTGGTAAGCAGTAACAAGGGCAGAGGTCAGTCGCCTGCTTTGAAGGAAACCAAATTGATGAATGGTAGTAACGATCAGATGACCTTGTAAAAGGGTGTTTTGCCATGCCATCAGACAACTTCAAGTTTCCATACTACAGGACCTCAGGAGCCAGGCAGTCACGTTGAGCATTAATAGGCTGGAATATAGGATTCTGCATGACATCCTGGACAGATTCAACCTAATCAGAAGCCTTTTGTGCGGCAGAAACCACATCTGAAAAAGGCTTGGGTACCACAAGTGGCAAGGCAAATCAAGATCAACTAGTATCAACTTCACACTGCTGAGTCTGGACTTGCTGATCACCCTGCAAAGAGTGAAAGGGAGGAAAAGTGGAAAGAATCTTCTCCACCAACCTATCAAAAGTGCATTCCTCAAGGACTGAGGTTTTAGAAATCTGGTGCTGTAAAAGAGGGCATTGTGTGTTTTTCTGGATGCCCCAAATAAGAGAAGATGTCTGCCAACACCTTGCCCTTTGGGAAACACTCTTGTTGTTATAACAAATAACTTCAGCTTTTGTGTTTCGAAGTCCTGGAAGATGCCTTCCTGTCAGATGATATCCTCTCACAATCATCCAGTGGCAATTCATATGAGCCCACCGGTAAAGCACCTTGGGCTTCTTACCCCCTTGCTGATTTAGAGAATACATAATTAACATATTGGCCATCTAAAGCAGAAAATGCCCCAGTTTGATCAGTGGCCAGAACTTTTTCAGAGCAAGGCAAACTGCCCTCAACTTCACAATATTGATGTGGTATTCCTTCTCCATTTAAGACCACAGCCCTTGAGAGACAAGTTTACCTGTACTTTGTCGCCCAACCTTTTTGACCTTTGATGCCTCGGATCCTGCAATTATTCATGTAGAAGTCTCACGTGTAACTAGAAAGATGCACAAGATCCAAGAAATGACAAAATCTGCCTAACAAAAGGATACTGCACTGTTCGACGGTGCAGGCATATCTGAGAAATGGCAAAACGTGTCTTCAAAGGAAGATATATTTCAATTTTCCGTGTCTAGGACCACTCCTAAGTATGGAATTGTGTATGTAAGAACTAATATCGACTTCTTGACTTCCAGGTGAAGATCTAATTTGAAAAACAGATCTACTCAACTATAAGTCCTGAAGGAGTTTGGTTGGAGAGGGTAGGCCTTTATTAACTTGGAAAGCAGGTTATAAATACACAATCCTTTGCTGTGGAGGTATGTTGGTTTTACTGGGACAGCTTCTGAAAAAACTCTCGTGCCGACTTAAGTCCAAAAGAAAAAGAGTTGTGTTGATAATGCTTTTTGTCAATGTTGAACCTTAGTTAGGAAAGCATGTGGCTTTTGAAAATGGTGCATAAAAAAGCATGCTGCGAATCTGGAGCACGCATCCAAACATCTTGCTAAAGAGGAGGAAAATTCTGAAGAACCAGCGTCCTGAATTTTATTCTTCCTCCATTTGTTTGCTTTTTTTAAAACCAGAATGGGACAGAAATCTTTTTGGGACCTTTCTTCTTGATAGGAAAATAATGCAAATAGGCTCCTTTGTTCCTCGGACATTTCAGCACTGGTTCTATCACACCTTTCTTGCAGGTTCCTGAACCAGCCAGTAAAACATTGCAGGAATTTAACCGTTGGTGGAATGTGAAAGAGAGAACTGGAAGAACATGTTCTTTAACATCGGTAATGCTCTTTCTGGTGGATATTCCATCTAACTGCAGATTCCTCACCTTTTGAATATCTCCCAGTGTCTGGATAAGGAAAATTTGAAAGCGGTGCTCCTGCACTCTGCTAGGTGGCACTGTGTGACTCCACACTCACGTTGTTCCACTCTGAAAGGGACGGGCAGAGCCTCATATAAGTGCCACCCATGAGCGAAGATGTCAATTTCTTTCAGGAAGTCTTCCGCTCTCTCAGGTACAGAGAGTTTGCGCAAATTGAAAGAACCAGTGTGCAGATTTCTATATTGGGATCTTTTTAGATGGAAGAGACCATGCCACAAAATGACGAGGTCTGAGGCGGGGGTAAGAAATCTGCAGTTAGAGTATCCACCAGAAAGAGCATTACCGAAGGTAAGTAACTTTTTATTCTGAGCAGACAAAATACCCATCTCGATGGACCCGACTGTCCATGCAGTCCTGTTTCATGAATGTGTGCACTGATGCCCAAGTAGCTACCTGACAGATATCAAGGACAGGCATCCAGCGAGCCAACGCAGTGTTAGCAGCTTCGCTCTGTTGGTGCGAGCTCCGAGACCTTCTGGAGCCTGCTTCTTAGCCAATGTGTATCAGATTGCAATGTAGAGGACTGCCTTTCAGGAGATGGTCCGCTTATGCAACTCCTTCCCTTTCTTCACCCCTGCGAACCCCACGAAGAGCTAATCTTCCACTCCATATTCTTTCATCTGATCAATCTTGGGGTCCAACCGATGGAGTCTCACTTCCTCCTTCGACAGATGAGGCAGAGCAAAGAAGACCAGAAGCGTAATGGCATGACTAATGTGAAAAGTCATCATCACCTTTGGGAGAATTGCTGCCCAGGTCGTGAGCACCAGTTTCTCTGGGAAAAAGGTGGTATAAGGAGGATGGACCGAGAGGACCTGAAGTTCAATCACCCGGCATACAGATGTTATCGCTATCAGGAAAGCTATCTTCAAGGTGAGCAGATTTAGCCAGCAACTGTGCATGGGATCGAAAGGAAAGCACATGAGAAAAGTGAGGACTCAATTCAAGTCCCACTGTAGCATCACAAAAGTGGTTGGCTGAAACATATGCTACAAACCTTTCATAAAATGCATCAGAAATGGTGATTTAAACAATGACGGCTGGTCTGGCAAGTGTAAAAAGGCTGACACAGCCGATGGGTAACCTTAACAAAGCCTTGCTGAGCCAAAAACAAACACATTCAACAAGTTTGCCTGCATCGGGTCTAATTGTCAGGTGCCACACCAGGTCACAAATTTTATCCCAGCACACTGCATATACAGATATCGTGGAAGGGCGTCTGGTCGCCAAGATGACATTAAAGACCTCGGATGAGAGATCAACAAAAATGCAACTACTGCTGTTCAATTTGTGCCGGCAGACTCTGGTGTAAGACTGTCAGAGGACTGGGCGGTAAACTGCCCCTGATGGCTAGGCCACTGCCAGCCAGATCCACAGCCTCAACAGGAAACGGGCTGGGCAGCCTGCTATGTGGGTGGGGCTGACGCGGTCTATATGCCAAGCCCGAGGCATATACCTAAAAAGGCAGGGAACCTGTGGTTGTATCCAGACTGGAGCAGAAAGGCCCAGAGAGCATGCTGCTGCTCAGCTTTCCTCAAATCACTCCAGGCGGGAGTCCGCTTTCGCTGAATAGGCGGAGCCTTCGAACATCATGTCCATTAGGGATGCCTAGACATCCCTAGAGAAGCCCTCAGAACTCAAGCTATGCATGGTGCCAAAGCACCACTATAGTTCCCATGGCCCTGCCAAGACATTAGGTGCTGCCCAAGCGGATAACTAATTTGACCACATCCTGAGCATTGTGAATAATCTGGGGCAGTTAAGTTTGCAGTTCTTTTGGGACTGAAGGCTGAATGTTACCCACCACATCCCACCGCATGGGGGTATAACAGCCTAGGAGACAGTTTGCATTACACTATCTCAGGACAAGACATGTGCTTGCCAAAGGTATCCACCTAATTCGACTCCCTATTGAGGGAGTGGTTAGAAAGGCATTTGCGTTCCTTTTAGTGGTGAATGCCTATTCCACATAGCTCTCAGGCTATGGGTGCTGGATCAAAAATAAGGATCCCCTGGAGCAGGCCTATGGCAGTGGGCGACTAGACAGTTAACTGGGGGGCCAAAACATGGCTTAGCCCACGTGCCCAATTAATCAGGCCCCATTAAAGAGCAAAAGAGGTTTGGTAGAAGCCTGGCCAGGCTGCAAAACCTCTGTGAGGACATATGTTTTGACCTCTATAGTGGGGAAGTGGAGATCCAGGACCTCAGCAGCCCTGTGAATCATTGTTGTGAAAGAAGTACTCTCCTCAATCGATCGTTGAGGGGGAGAAACTAGTCTAGTATCGGGTGATGTGGTCGGTCCACTGGCCTCCTGCAAGTCCACATAAAAGTCAGCAGCATCATAAGGAGGGGTACACTCTTCCCCATCCCTCCTTCGTCATCTCAATAAGGCTGGCTCTGATCAGAGTCCAAGCCAAAAGGTTGGTACAAAGTATTTGCACTGCCGCGTGGTAGCCTGATAGTGTTAGAGTACCAAATGTTTACAATAGGCTATGGTCTAGCAAGTTCTGGGCACAGCCTTGGGTGCGGTTGAGCTGATGCCGGTTTGGAGTCAGACGGAATGATAGGCTGCAAGTCCTCCTCCAGTGTCTACAGTAACAGTGCCGGGGTCGATAAATGAGGGGTTGGTGCAGATTGTGGCACCGAGCCAGACGTATCGAAACCGGGGCAGGTTCAAGGGATCCAGATAGTGCAGCGAGGGAACAAAGCCAACAGTAACCTGACTGATAACCTTGCGGATCCTTGGGACCCGTAGGCATGGCAGAGGGAACTGGAAGCATGCCAAATATGCACAGAAAGGCCTCTCAAAAAACTTCTACTTGCTGTGGAGGTCACAGACAGGAACAGAGACAATATTGCTTCCTCATATGGAGATTAAGAGGCACAGTGACAACCTTGTGCATTCTCTAGAGAGGGGAGGAAGGGGCTGAGTCACACTTAGACTTATGTTTTTTCTTTCACCTACGCAAAGATTTCGACTTCAGATATGGCTTCAGGTGTGAGTGGGACTAGGATCAGGTTTGCACTCTTAACTTCGACTTGCAATGGAATGGGTGCTGAGCTTTCCTGTGCTTTGCCACGTCGATCGTAACTTCTCCATCTCGAATGGCTTTTGGAGTCATCTGGGCACAGTTGTCCCAGGCCTTAGTGCTGTGTGACGAACCCTGTGTGACAAACTCAGCCTGGAGAGGTAGACCATGTGGGGATCTGCCCCAGACATTCGTTTGCGACAGACCCTAAAAGGCTTAAACCTTGTCGTATTTGGGTTTAACATCCCCTGCACTCTGGAAACATTTTAGTTGAGAAAACATATCTCTTCACAAGTGAAGAAAATGGGAGCAGAGCTCCAGATTCGCATCTGAAGATGCAGAAGGGAAGAACTGACGTCAGAGCACCCAGAGATGCTTATATGCAGCTCTGCTTGTCGCTTCAATAGCAGAATGACATGGGCACAGAGTCACCTGGCGCCAGCTAATGGTGCACAGAAGCACTGCTTTCAAAATTTCCCTATCGAGTCTGGTGCCTGTGAATATTCAACGGGTGAGGAATCTGCAGTTAAGAGTCATCAGAAAGTATAATTTTGTACCCATTCTCCACAATACCTGGCATCCAAATCTTTCGTAATCTCCTGCCATGCCAGAAAATAGTTGAAATACTTCAGCTAACAAGGGTGCTCATCAGTGGTGGTTGAATGATGGAGTCATTTTTTATTGGGCTCATCCGTGAGACAGATCTAAACTAAATGTGAGAGAATTTATTACTCTTTTCTAACCCCACTAACTTCAAGGTCTCAGTCTCCAAATGTATTTTACAAGTTTTGTCATCTGCTTGAGAACTAAATGGAAAGGACCTGTTAAACAGGAACCTTCTGCTAGGCTTATGGGGTCAAAGATGACAATCTGAGCCAAAAATAAAGCCTCACACAGGCTTATTGCTTGCTACACATATGACGTTATCAGACATTAAAATCATTCTTTGACTAGTGCCACTGAACCCCAAATAGAATGGTCCAAGCTGCTTAAAGCTAAAGAACTGGCGGCTTCAACAATGATTCAAGCGATCTGGCGCTCTTCCTCCTGTTATCATCGCATCTTCTGCTTTTCTTCTAAGGCAGATTAAGAGAAGATGAGCAGCTGCATTACACTTGTTTTTTGCTGCCACTAACACTACAGTATAAGCTGGTACCAACTCTTTCAGCAACTAAGCAAGTTTGAATTTCTTCTATAAATGTCTTATCACTGCTCGAATAAAAAAGGGTTTTGTGAAGGTATCCATCAAGGGTTCCAGGAGGCCAGGAACCAATGGAAGACGGGACAAACTTATGGTTTTGCTTGGGCGGTCTCGAAAATAATGGGTATGCTCACGTCTAGAGTGGTTGTCTGAAGATTGCATTTCATTGAAGCCCTGTCTGAGAGCTCATGGAATAGGACAAGATCATCAATCGGCGAGATTCTCAAGGTATATAATCCAGAGAAGCTGGTAAAAACTCACACCAACCAAATAAAGAGGATATAGAGCCAGAATCCAACGGGGAAGATCCTCTTTGCCTTCTTCATCAGGCCTGTGTGACTCATATTGATGAAAACCATGACATCTGTGTTGAGATCTTCTGGCTCCTCTATCCTGTATCCCATGAAAGAACTCCCAGGCGGTGACATTTCCCTAGACCCTCAACAGTGTTCATCCCAAGGTATGACATCCTCCTTGTAAAGCAGAAGAATAGGCTGCGGGGTGGTTGGACTCTCTGCAGAGGTGCTTCAGGATGCTGGGACCGATCATCATCCTCTGATGAGACTTCAACCACCACATCTGCTAGTTCTGGTAGTGAAGAATGTTGGACAATCCTTTTCTAGGTCTTCTAAATTGATGACGTCACTTAAGAGGGGAAAGAATCTGAGAGACAGTGAACTCCACCACCATCCAAATAACTCTCAATGTCGACCCAGATATACGATTCAACTTCTAATGTCTAAACATCAACCGGGAACGGGAGTGCAAGTGATGATGAGTTCTGCCCACTCACCTTCAGAAGAGGTGAATGAACATCATGGGAAGAAGAGAGGGTGGACAAGTGGTCTATTCTTCGAAGCAGAAGTGGACGCAGTAGGTGAAATTTCCCCTTTCTTATCCCTGAGCCAGCACCCTCACTGTCTCTCAACTTCCTTTACGGCATTTTCAGACAAATTCCACAGTCCTTGATGAAGTGAGAGTCACAAAGTCCAAATCATTCCTTAACATCTTCCCATCACAGGATTACCATTTAAAAAAAAAGCCAGCATAGTGGTTAAAAAAAAAAAAAAAAAAAAGAACCAGGGGGTGAAATACCGCCAAAGAAAATCATGAACACACTTTTTTCCTCAGAAAATGGTGTTAAGATGAAGGCTGCATACCTAAACATTAAATTAAGGCAAATAAATTCCCAATACAATTGGTGTTAGTGCCAAAAATAGCTTTGAAAGAAGCGCAGTTTATGTTTAGGATCTTCCTCAGAGAGTGGAAAAAACTAAATGCCTAACGGATATCCTACTGGCATGTTTGGATAGTGCAGTATTCCAAGGTTCTTAAAGGAGAAGTGTTGAATTTTTACTATGTGTATGGTCTTATGTTGTAGCACCATTTCTTATTTTTATGTGATGGAGTTGATGTTTTTTTAAGTAGTGTTTTTCAGACATATACTTCTGTTTTAATGGTTTGGCTAATCGGAAAACAGTAAATGTTTTTTCAAGCATACTTACTTTTATTTGTTTGGTTTGAGAAGTACGAAGATTTAAAAAAAAATTGTGTTCTGGGATTTCAAACACGCATGGAGATATTTTATATTTTAGGAACCTTAGAGGGAATTGCAAGATGAATAACTTTCCAGCATCCCACCCAAAGTCTTAGAAATCAGGAAAATGTAAAGGGTATGGGACTTGAGAGAAAATCTGCAGAGCCACAGATCGTGACGTGGTAAGGCTAGCAATTGCCAATGCCAATAATAAAAATAAATGGGCCAAATAAACTTTTCATTTTGCAGGTGTTGGGCAAAACTGGCATCCAACTTGACCTTAAACTAGATACAAAAGCACATGAAGAGCTACAGAAGGCAGTAAAACACAACCTAGGGGAACACTGTTCACGACGGCTAATGCTATAACTGCTCCAATAACCTAATACCATGAACAGGAGGGTGCAATTGCTATTTTTCTGCCTGAAAGTGAAGAATTCCATGATTGAAACCTCCCTGGGCACCATTAACATGGGTTAAAGGCATTCAGCACTTAACACTAAGCAAAGCTGAATGATTCAAATCTGATGTGCCTAATCCTTTTTGAATGAAGGCGATTCTGTTTTATTAACCAGCGAGCATCTACCTGAAGGCATGGCTGTTCCTATACTCTTGGGTTAGTCACAAGGACAAGACCTCGGAGCATCAAACCTTACCATCCCAGGTGTCATGTATGAAATACTAGAGTACTAGTTAGTCCAAGGGTATGTATGAAAATACTCGTCCTTCCAGTCCTACAAATATACATATACTCTCAGTACAAGATGACAGACATACAAACATAACCAGCCTCCGCACACATTGCAAAATTAAAACCTATAACTCTCTCCACTTTATATGCTCATAACGATTGCTACACTACAACCAGAGCACACTGGTGGCCCTTTAGCACATCACCTACACATACAAATAGCTAACCAATTCCATCATAAAAATGCAATTTCCGTCACTGGAACCTGCAGCGTTTGGCTGTTACATACTCTCTGCAGGATAAGACCTTTACTCAAGTAAAATATGAAGCAGAATTGCTATACATGCTTACTGCTATGGAAATTCTAAGTGGTCAGAGGTAGCATTAGCAGAAACAAAGTAAACAGTACAGAGGAAAATCATGCACTGCTGGAGCCAGATGTATCTAATATTTTGTCAGTTAACGTAAATCTGAGGGAACTGGAAAATGACCACCTATTTCAGGAGCTAGAAAGCCTTACGGCACCATTTTTGATCAGCTAGGAGTCAAAGGTTAGTTTTGTAAACAGACATAACATTGTGATTAGTTCTCATGTATCATAAAAGTGAAGCTTTCAGAGAATATCAGAATAAAAGTACAAGGGTTCCAAAACTGGAATTTCTTGTTCATTTGTTGATTTTCTAGTGGCATCAGCTTCAGTGCTGTCCTCCCAATTCCACACTGGCACATATTTATTCTGCTAAAGCTTAAGATACACATTTTGCTCACCCATTTTCATCCTCATCAGGCCAAACATCATCCTCATAGAACACATCATCTTGGCTGTTTTTTGCAACATATCTGAAGATTTCTGAGAATCTAAAGAGACATCAATAATGATTGTAAATATCAGTTCTGCAAAAAAGCTTTCTAGTAAACAAAAACACAATGTTAACAAAATGTGTGCATAAACGTGCCACAGCCACCCATCCTCTCTCCAGTCATTGGTACACTTCTAAAAAGGCGACTGGTCTTTGATCTGTATCATCTTACATGACAGTCTCACTGCACCTATTCAGTAATTTCACAATCATCATGTTTGTATGCACTATCTGAACAATGTACTCAAATGTATTATTCCTCCCTACACCTAATATGGTTGTCTGGGAAAGGTCAGTGCTCTATAAATACCCTAAATAAAATATCTAACTGGTAGTTTATGTGATTTGGAGAAGCTTTTATGGCCCACTCTTGAAACCAAGAGGGATGGAAATAAGATCCTGGAAAAACGGAGTACAAAATTTAACACAAGTGGCAAGGTAAGAAGACTCAAGTAACAAGTTCTGAGCATAGTGAATTCTAACCTAGAGCTCACACTGCAACAGTGGCCTGGAAGCTTTTGGGAAAAATCAAGCGTTTAGTGGACAAATCAAATGTTAACACCTATTTCTCAGCCTCACTCCCTCAAACCTCTTCCCCACCCCATCCAAAAGCAACCTAGTTACTTTGCAGCTATGCTAAAAGCTGTAACTTTCACTGAGCTGTATCAATAAACTCAACAAGCACTCAACTCTAAAATGAGATTGTATGACAGAACTGTAGGAAGGTGGAATCTGACTGCATGGTTGCCCCCACTCTTTTTCGGGTGTTTTGCTGGTTTTCGACTTAGTTGGACTGGGACCCTGCTATTCAGGGCCCCAGTTTATCTGCTTTCTCTTTAAAATGGATTCCTAGTACCTTAGGTACACAACAGATTGGATTCTGGGGTGCCCTTATAAGTCCCTAGTGCACAAGTTACTAACTTGTGTAACGATATATCTGTAAGAGACAGTAGTTAGTGACAGATTCCTTACCTTAGAATATCCCCAGGCGTCAGGCTGGATCCGGAAAAGTTTTTGCGTAGCAGTACCCTTTGCAAGCGTCGGTAGGCGGCGTCGTGCGGCTCCGCGTCCGTCGTCGGCGTCGTGATCGCCGGGATGACGTCGCGGGCAGTACTTAGACGCCGCCCCTGCGCGCTGGACGTCAGTTCTGTACCACGACTTTCCGCGCCAGGAACGCGAGAGCCATGCAAGAAGCTGACATAAGTGTCTGAAAAATACTAGGGCCCTGAAAGGGATGTCCTTAACCCTAGAAATCAGTTCACAGAACGGGGAGGATGGGTGGGCGGTAAGGAATCTGTCACCAACTACTGTCTCTTACAGATATATCGTTACACAAGTTAGTAACTTGTGCATCTGAAAGAGACACGTTATTGACAGATTCCTTACCTTAGAATAGATACCCCAGCAATACCAACCCCGGTGGTGGGTCTGCGAACAAAGATCAGACAAGGAAGTCCTGGAGGACAGAACGGCCAAAGAAGCCGTCCCTCCGGACCTGACTGTCAAGGCAGTAATGCTTTGTAAACGTGTGCAGCGAGGCCCATGTAGCTGCCTGACAGATAACCGGCAGCGGAACACCGCGGCCCAAGGCCGTGGTAGCAGCCGTTGCCCTGGTGGAATGGGCACGCAGCCCAACAGCAGGCTCCTTCTTAGCCAAAAGAATAGCAGGTCTTGATGCACAAGGTAACCCAGCGGGAGATGGTTCGCTTGTGCACCGCCCGACCTTTTGGCGCCCACGTAGCCAACAAAGAGCTGGTCATCCACCCGGAAGTGTTTTGTGCAGTCGATATAGAAGGAGAGCGCACGTTTTGGGTCCAGACGGTGGAGCCTCTCTTCCTCTCTGGAAGGATGCGGAGGCGGAAAGAAGGTAGGCAAGTGATGGTCTGCCCAATGTGGAAGGCAGTAACCACCTTTGGCAAGAAGGACGGACGCGTCCGAAGAACAACCTTGTCTGGATGAACAGACAGAAAGGGAGGTTTGCAAGATAGAGCCTGGAGCTCACTCACCCGCCGAGCGGAGGTGATGGCCACCAGAAAGGCTGTCTTCAAAGTAAGAAGACGAAGAGGACAGTTATGTAGAGGCTCAAAGGGAGCGCACATTAAAAGGTAAGAACCAAGTTCAAGTCCCACTGAGGCATTACAAACGGAACAGGAGGGAAGAGGTGTGTAATGCCTTTTAAGAACCTGTTAACAACAGGGGACTTGAAAAGGGAGGGCTGATCAGGGAGCCTGAGGAAGGCCGAGATAGCACAAAGATAACCCTTGATGGTACCCAGGGCAGAACCCTGTTGGGCCAGAGAAAGAAGGAACAGAAGGACCTCAGAGAGAGGGGCAGAAAGGGGATTCACAGCCTTTGCTGTGCACCATGCCACAAATTTGTTCCACCTGCAGGCGTATACCACCTTAGTGGAGGGACGCCTGGCTGCCAGAATCACATCACAAACTTTGGGAGGCAAGTCGAAAGGGAATCAACTGCCGCCGCTCAATCTCCACGCAAGCAGGTGTAGACTGGACAGGTTCGGGTGGAGGACCGTCCCCTGCTGCTGCGACAGAAGATCCTCCCGAAGAGGCAGACGGATCGGGGATCTACGCTCATACTGAGTAGCTCGGGATACCAAACTCTTCGAGCCCAGTCCGGAGCCACAAGGATGACTTGGGCCCGGTCGTGCCGACTCTTCTTCAACACTCTGGGTAGAAGTGGTATAGGCGGAAAGGCGTACAACAGACCGCAACTCCACTCGCGACTAAAAGCGTCGCCAGCGAGTGCCGCCTTGGAAATTCCAAAGCGCAGAACTGAGGACATTGCGCGTTCTCTTCGATGGCGAATAGATCTAACCAAGGCTCTCCCCATTGTAGAAAGAGTCCTTGCGCCACTTCCGAGTGAAGACGCCATTCGTGATCCATCATGCAACTGCGGCTGAGTTCGTCCGCCCTGGCGTTCAGGGAACCTGCCAGGTGTTGAACCATCAGGAACATGCCCTGATGTTCCAGCCATGTCCAGAGGCGCAGAGCCTCCTGACAGAGGGTCCACGACCCCACCCCGCCCTGTTTGTTGCAGTACCACATGGCGGTGGTGTTGTTCTGTGAACACCTGCACTACCTTCCCTTTGACAGAGGGAAGGAATGCCTTGAGTGCAAGTCGGATCGCCCGGAGCTCCAGAAGGTTGATATGGAGCCGGGACTCCGCCGGAGACCAGAGGCCTCTGATCTCCACCTCTCCCATGTGACCGCCCCATCCCAGAAGGGACGCGTCCGTCACAACTGTGTGCTCTGGCTGGGGAAGGGAGAGGATCTGCCCATGACCCATTGCCGGTTCGAGAGCCACCACTGCAACTGTTTTGCAGTCCCCTCCGAGATCTGGACGTGATCGGACAGGTTGCCCTGGTGCTGCGCCCACTGGAACTTCAGGTCCCACTGCAGAGCCCGCATATGCCATCTGGCATGATTGACCAGCAGGATGCAGGAGGCCATGAGGCCCAGCAGCCTCAGGGTCATCCGTACCGAAACCCAGGATAAAGGCTGAAAGATCGGAATCATAGCCTGAATATCCCGGACTCGCCGTTCGGGAGGATAGGCCCGAAACTGCGTCGTGTCCAGAACTGCTCCGATGAAAAGGAGCTGTGGAGAAGGAATCAGATGCGACTTCGGCACATTGATGGAGAACCCCAGCGAGTGCAGGAGTTCGGCCGTAGTCTGGAGGTGGGAGACGACTGCCTGGGACGAGCCCGCCTTCAGCAGCCAGTCGTCGAGGTAGGGGAAGACTGAAACCCCTGCCCGGCGCAGATGAGCTGCGACCACCGCCATCACTTTCGTGAACACCCGAGGGCACTGGTAAGGCCAAAGGGGAGCACAGTGAACTGAAAATGCTCGGGGCCTACCGTGAACCGGAGGTAACGCCGGTGGGCCGGCAGGACGGGGATGTGGAAATATGCGTCCTGCAAGTCCAACGCTACCAACCAGTCTCCAGGGTCGAGGGCAGTCAAGACCTGAGCTAGGGTGAGCATCTTGAACTTCTCCTTCCGGAGGAAGCGATTGACGTTCCGGAGGTCCAAGATAGGACGCATGTCCTCCTTGTCCTTTTGGGCACCAGGAAGTAGTGGGAGTAGCAACCACGGCCTACTTCTGGGGTCGGAACATGCTCGATGGCCCTCTTGGCCAAGAGGGCCGTGACTTCCTTCTGCAGAAGTACCAAGTGATCCCCTGACATGCGGTGGAATTGAGGTGGCATGGCTGGGGGTGGTCTCGAAGGGGAGGGAGTAGCCCCTTCGGACAATGTCCAAGACCCACCTGTCCGAGGTGATGGGACGCCAGTGGTGAAGGTGATGGCGGACCCTGCCCCCTACTGGCGTGCTGTGCACCTGAAAGGAGGGACTAGGAGGGCTTGGAGGCCGCGGACGGGTTGGAGGTGGTGGCCTGACCCGCACGCTGGTTGCCCGAACCGCCACGGCGGTATCCACGTCCTCGGCCACGCGAAGACTCTTGCTGCGCGGGCCGGTGGCTGGGCTGCTGACGTGACTGGGCGCCCCTTCCGTGGCCACGATAGGGGCGAAAAGCAGAAGGTAGCGGAGGGCGTGTAGCAGAAAGGCCCAGGGACTTGGCAGTAGCCCGTGAGTCCTTAAAACGCTCCAACGCATGGTCTGCCTTGGAACCAAAAAGACCGACTCCATCAAAGGGCATGTCCATGAGAGTATTCCTGGACATCCCTGAAAAACCAGTGGTTCTCAGCCAGGCGTGGCGACGCAGCGCCACCGTCGTTGCAATAGATCTGCCCAGCGAGTCGGCGGTATCAAGGCCACAACGTATGGTGTATTTGGCCGCATCCCTTCCTTCCGCAATGGCGCGGGTAAGCAGTGTCTGGACCTCCTCAGAACACTGGGGCAAAACAGTCGCCACCGAATCCCACAAGGAGTGGGTATATCGGCCCAAAAGACAAGCGGTGTTGATGGACCGCAAGCCAGCACTGGAGGAAGAAAAACCCTTCTTCCCAAATTGATCCAGGCGTTTGGATTCCCTATCCGGAGGGGCGGTAGGGAAGGCGATTTGGGAAGCCGAGACTTGGACAACCAAGCTCTCAGGAGTGGGGTGGACAGAGAGAAACAAGGGGTCGCCCGGAGCTGGGCGATGGCGTCGGGACACGTTCCTATCCACGGGAGCCCCTGTGTTGGGCTTGGACCAGGCGCCCAAAGAACGTCAGTTAGTGCATCGTTGAACGGCAGCACAGTCTCCAAGGAGGAGGCAGCCGGCTGAAGCACTTCTGTCAAGAGATTAGTCTTGAGCGTCACCGTAGGGAGTCGGAGATGTAAGGCTCCAGCTGCCCTACGCAACACCGTTGCAAAATTGGCTCCCTCCTCCGTAGCCACGGGAGGAGACACATGCCAGTGTCAGGGGAAGTATCTAGACCACTGGCATCCCCTAGTTCCTCTGCCCAGTCCTCATCATACTGACACTGCTGTGCCAGAGGGTCCTCAGACCCCTCCCAGTCCTCCTGGTCCTCCTCCGGTTCAAAATAAGGAGGAGGAGGGACATTTGGGACCAAAGGTCCCATCGGGCGCGGAACCGTCGCCGAGCGGCGTCGGTCCGGCTCCATGTCCGGAGCCGGGAGAGTACATGGGGACGACGCGGCCCGGAGCCCCGGGCGGCGTCAGGAACGGCACCGGAGACATCGACGCCGGCGGAGGCGTGGTCAGGTCGACCGGCGTTGATGGGGGTTGCGGTACCACCGGAGCCGGGATCGAGGCCGGGGCCGGAGCCGGGACCGAGGCTGGAGGCACGAGCGACGCCGGGACCGGAGTCGTCGGCGACGCCGGGGCAACCCCATCAGGGCCCGCGGGGCCCGAAGGCGCACCGGAGGGACCTTGAGGCCCGAAGAGGCGGGCCATGGCCGACAGGAATTCCTGTACTTGGGCCGGATCCGCCCCTGAACCCGGGAAGGACGGGTATTGCGGGGGCGACTCCACAGGCATGTCCGGGGCCGCGGGGACGGTGCCGGGAGGGGCCTCAGCCGAGTCGCCAGACCGGCGAGGCGAAGTCCTAGAGCGATGATGCTTTTTGGACTTCTTGTGTTTAGACTTACCGGACGACGAAGACTTGGATCCAGACGACCGGCGAGGACTCCGCGACCGACCCCTCGACCTCTCACGCGACCGGGCGCGGAGCCGACTGCCGGGCCTCGAGGAGCTTTCGAGACCGCTCTCGCAAAGCTTTCGGGTTGAGGGCCCGGCAGTCGGAACACGACTTCGTGTCGTGGTCTCGCCCGAGGCAGAAGAGACACTCCAGATGCGGGTCTGTGATGGACATCATCCGAGCACAGGCGTCGCAACGTTTAAAGCTGGGCATCCCTACGACACCTTGGAGTCGATTGAAAGAAACAGTGAAAAATTCACCCAAAAAGTTAGTCAAAAAATGACTAGGGCACTGCTCTTCCCGGATCTGCGCTTGCTGGCGCGGAAAAAGAAGAACTGACGTCAGCGCGCAGGGGCGGCGTCTAAGTACTGCCCGCGACGTCATCCCAGCGATCACGACGCCGACGACGGACGCGGAGCCGCACGACGCCGCCTACCGACGCGCAAGGGTACTGCTACGCAAAAACTTTCCGGATCCAGCCTGACGCCTGGGGATATTCTAAGGTAAGGAATCTGTCACTAACGTGTCTCTTTCAGATATATGGTATACTATGTGCCCAGGGCATAGGTACCCCAGAGGCCTACCAGGGGCTGCAGCATGTATTATGCCACCCCTGGGCAGCCTTCCAAAATGACACCACAGGACTGCTACTGCAGCCTGAGTGAGGTGGTGCATGCACCCCTTACAGAGATATAGGTTCACTATATCTCACCCTATCACTTCACATAGAAACCTATCAGTCACCCCTATGACAGGCCTCATCAATCCTGAAGGCAGGGTGCTTGGTTTTATGTGAGAGGGTGCCCATGCATGAGCAGAGCCCCCATGCAGCCTTCGGAATCTCCTCTCCGGGGTTGTCTGTGATGCAGCCTGACCATATACTCTTAAGTGCATTATAACTAAACTGTAAATGCTAACTTTGGACTGGCTGCACGGAAACATGTCGTGTTTGGTGTCAAACACCTTGGAATCATACCCCCACACCAGTAACTGGTGTGGGAGAATGATCCCACCCTTCTAGAGGGAGAGACATGACAGCACCGGTATACCCGGTACCAGCTAACAGAGCCCTGGCATCACAAAATGGATGCTGCAGCCACAGACACGAGTCTGGCCTCCTGCTGCTGACCGAAACTCCGGCAGGGGAGGCCTGGACAATAGGTTTCCTGTCACAGTGAGGTGTAACCACCTCCCAGACAGGCCTTAGTGTATTGGGGCTGAGTGGGTGCACTCTCAGAGTGCTTTGAAGTCCTGCACTGGGGGCACATTTGGTGTCCCTGTGCATAGCCCAGTTCAAACCGGCTGCAGGGGCTACCAGCCCCTGCTCTGGCGCGAAACTGGACAAAGGAAATGGGTGTAGCCACCCCTCTTTCCAAACCCTCCCATAGGTGGGTCCCCAGAGTATGTCCAACCCCTTCCTTGGGTAGAAGATAGGAACCCCTGGCAACATGACTTTAGATATCCCTGGACGAAACTCTGAAAATGAATCCTGGACCTTCGACGATCTGTTAAACGCCAGATGACTGAAGAATCTCCCTTGGAGTAAAGGAGTTACTCCCCTGCTTGGCAGGCACCAAAGACGCATCTGTCCGGTCTGCATCTCCGAAGCTCCCGCCGGACGCCAACGACTTTGCAACCCAGGAGGTGGGTTTCCAGACTTCCCAGAGGCTGACCCGAGTCCCCAGCAAAGCTGAGACCCGTAGCCCTCGTGGGTACCGTGGAACCGGAACCCCTGGACACCGTGCACATTTGCAAGTGCATAAGCTTCTGGTCGATCCTAGAGGCTGTGCTTTGGGTTACCTGTAGCCCCGACCCCGAGCAGTGAATCCACTGAAGATTGCTGGCCTGGCCACTCCCAGTGACCCGTGGGCCGCCATTTTGTGATTCCGCTCGAGGTCCCTTCGCGATCCCTTGACCGTCGACTTGTGGGTCCCTCAGAAGGACAACTCTACTTTCAACGGGCCTCCTGGTTGCTCCAGGCCTGCCCTGACTCTCCCTCGCTTGGGAGTCCCTCGGACCTTGCTGGTCCGCACTCGAAGCCTTTGTTCTCTTCCTGCGTGGGTTGCTGTTGCCAAGGCTTGTTGTGTCCAATACGGACACCGACACCGCAGCAAGCGACATCCGTCGTGGGACAGCTCGAATCCAGCTCTTGGTCGTCGTTGACGCCTCCTGGTCCTCGTGGCTGCAGAGACAATCTTCACCTCTTCGAACTTGAAGCACCCGACATCGGTGGGCATTCGACTATCATGCCCCTGGTCACTGGCTAGTGACCCAGACTCTGTCCCCTCTGCTTTCAGGTTCTTCACATCCTCGATCCAGGCTTGGATCTCTTCGGACACTTCGCATCTTCCCGGCAGCAGCACTTTCCAGCAAGCGGCCATTGAAAACGACGGCGCGGCCCGACACCATTTAACACCTATGCACCCGGCTTCCCTGGGTGAGGTAACACGAGTACTCCGGTGCTTCCGTGGGTGTTGGCCCTCTAAGTCCAAAAGGGTTTGCTCCTACTCCACTCCGAAGTGTCCCTAAACTTTAAAACTCGAACCGCGACTTTCCCCATAGACGCTAACGGAGCTCGCGGCTGTGTTCACACTGCACACGTCCCCCGTGGGTCCCCTGTGTCACTACCTTGGGTGCTTCCTTGGGGTCCCAGCGATTCTACAGGCTCTAGGCCTTGGGTCTAGTCAAGTCGTGGTTCTTATACCACTTTCTTAATATATGGTTTGGTACGCCCCTAGGGCTAATCGTATAGTGTGCTAATTTACTGTGATATTTGAAGTGTAACATATGTGCTTTGACCTCTAGCCTCATAAAGAGACTAGTAGGGTGTGTTTAGAAATAAATACATATATTTTATATATATATACCTGGTGTGGTCTCCTTTCATTTAGCCATTCATGAGATTATAGACTGGTAAAACAACTAGCTTTACACTCCTTCAAGACTTAGCCTGAAGGCTGCTCTCCATAGCTACCACTAGGATAGCTTTCAATAAAGGTTGTCTTTAAACCTATCATCAATAAAGGTCGTTTGGACTGGTGCAAGGTGCCCACTATAACTAGTGGACAGCATATACCAGGCCAGCTTCTCACAAGAACCACGCATGCGATTACTTCGCATGCCTTGCCTTTACGCGGTCTTTACCACGACCACATCTTTACTACGCATGCCTTTACAATGAATTTTGTTGTAAAGGCATGATCGGTAAAGGTATATGCGTGGTAAAGGTCACACCCCATCCCCCTAAAAACGACCCCGACCCTAAAAACAACCCAGCCCCCCGCCCTAAGCCCTAAAACCGGCCACCAGCCCTAAGAACTACCCTGACCCCCCGCCCTGAGTCCTAAAACCCAGCCCTGAAAAGTACCCCGAACCCAGCCTTAAAAACTGAAAAAACTACTCACCAAGTCGTTCCTTCCATTGTCATCGGGCAGGAAGTCTCCAACACCTTCCACCCCCCGCCCATTTGTTGCGAATCTAGAGCGCCGACTGCCTTAACCACGCATATAACTTTACCGCATTTACATGCATGGTAAATGCATATGCGTGGTAAAGGCAAGCGTGGTAACGTTTGCGTTTTAACGGCATGCATGGTTTAGACCATGCTGTTAATGCCGTTTCTGTGCCCTAAAATGACTCATACAAGCTTCAGCCAAAAAAGAAAATAACGAAGAATTCGGTTTTACTTCGTTATTTTCCGAGCTACATAATGACTTCACTGAAACCTATGGTATTTGGAATCAAACAACACGTATTAACAGTGGGGCTGGTGACATTTGAAAGTGGTGGGGCGTAAAAGTTTGGTATGGCTTATGTAGTGAGCGATGCGGGAAAGCTTGATGGACAAACTTGGGGTCCAGGCTGGATCCTCCTCCAAAGAAAACAAGCATTGGCATAGCCAATAGGTCTCGCCTTTGGGACCTTATAAGTGTTTAGCCATGCAACACTTGATGTTGTTGCACCAAGGATATTGTGCTGGATAAATAAATACTTATAAGGTCCCAAAGGCGAGACCTATTGGCTATGCCAATGCTTGTTATATATATGGAATTAATAATTAACTGTTACCGCGCTTATCTCTAAATGAGACAAAAGTGTCACCATGTGGAAGACTGTCATAAGAGCCAGTGCTGACAATAAAGTGCTGGTGCTGAGCACGGGAAACCACTGGCTCAAATGAAGCATTGGTTGTAAATCAATAAGTCATCCCTATAAAATCTTACTGTAATAAATCAAATACAGAGGGAGAGAGGAAGAGAGGGACAGGCAGAAGGAGAGATGGAGTCTGAGAGACACAGAAGGAAAGAGAGACTGAAGGAAAGTGAAAGAGAAAGACACGAAGAAGGAAGGACAGACAAGAAATAAAAACAGAGAAAGAGAAAATATACGAAGGGAAATCGGAAAAGCCAAGAGAATTGTCGAAAGAGGAGGGCAGAGAATGAGAGAAGATACATAAAAGCAGCAGGTTGCGAGTGAGCATGAAAGAGAGGTACAGAGAGAGAGAAAAGAGATTGGGGACAGAGAAAAACTATACTGCAACAGCAAAATGTGTAAACCCATAAATCATTACAACACATTATTGGAGTAGTGCGAAAAGACAGTTTGCACAGGAAGGTGATCCTTTTAGAAAGAGGTCTGAAATTGTATGGGTAAACTGTCGCGAGTTGTCTCATCACACCATGAGGAATACGTTTGCATAGGTGAATGTGATTTATAAAACAGCGTGTATTAATCCATTTCCATGCACTCCAACGTTGGCAAACGAGATGAATGTAACAGAGTCTCTGCCATTGAATATTAATCAATCTGCCCAGGATCACACCATGTGCTGACATATCGAAACTGTGATTCGAAATTCAGTCTTCTAGCCCCACATGCAATGATAGGTAAATGGGTTCACATCCCAAAGCGGCCAGGAGGTGATTGGACGTGTCGTCAAACCATCACCAGTGCCCTCTAAACACAGACAACACTCTGAGAACTCTGGGAACATCAGACATCACTTTCAGCCAAAGAAAGACAAGTTAATGCTTTATGGATCTCAGTGGGAGAGTAAAGAAAACAAACTTGAAATAAATGCTGAGAAAGAGGCGAGTGGGTGGTGGACATGCAGGCACACAGCACTACCCCTACCACTGGTTCTTGCTTGATGCCAGCTTCGTGTCAGGGTCACAAATTACTCTCTGTCTGGCGGCATTTCTGGGATAACTGCACCTGATTTATTTAGAGTCTGACTGTAAGAGGCAGAAGATGTTTGAGGGTGTGGGAGGGATGGGGGCGGGCAGGACCACTGGTCTGAGCCGCTGGCACCACCAGTCGATCAGGTCTGAGGTGGGGCAAGTGGAATAACTCATAAAGGTCTGTAGAAGACAACTGAGTGGGCAATCTGCTGGTTACAGGTCCCAGTTCTGGCGTGACCGTCTCAGACTGTCATCCTTCTGGGGAGGATGTCACACTTGATGCTGGAAGTCTAAAACATCTTTTCAGTTCTTTGAGACGTTTGTGAGTTGGTGCAAGGCTCAAGCGCTATGCCGCTGATGACTGAGTCAATTGTTTTCTTTACTAAACTCACAGTTGAAGCCTCTTTCTTGGTGTTGGGAGGCAGAATCTAGCCACAGGCTCCTCTTTTGGAATGCAGCCATGATAGTTTATCCTTGACCGACTTCACCTGAGAGCATGGATTCATTTTTCTTTTTCTTAAACTTTATCACAGGGCTTTTACCACAGGAAGCTTTGAATAATATGACACAGTAATAAGAAACTCAACAATTCTTCTTTTTCTGTGTATATATTCTTGTGTGCTCCTCACGTCCTGTAGAACTATACTTCCCTTGTTTTATATTTTATGAACTTATGATTATTGCACGTCTTATGCCCAGTGACTGATTATTGCCTTGCTCTTGATTCTGTAAAGCGCTCTGATACCTCAGGGTCCAGCTAGCGCTATATAAAACCTTTAAATAAATAAACAAATCGCCTTCAGTGAATTCATGAACAATAAATACAGTCCAAAGCTGGAAGCGGTATCTAAAAAGTCCCCAGACTTTGAGAGATCGAGTTTAGAGATGCTGAGGAACAAACGCGTAAAGGACTTGTTCAGAAGTTTGGGGCCTGAATGCTTGCACGTGGTGCTTGAGGTTTTGCATGGAGTTTTGCTAAAAGATCTGAAGGAGCGGAGCACGGAGCTTCAGGT
The DNA here is from genome assembly GCA_963921515.1 of Calotriton arnoldi. NCBI lineage: Eukaryota > Metazoa > Chordata > Amphibia > Caudata > Salamandridae > Calotriton > Calotriton arnoldi. The sequence continues at coordinate 80,672 of CAWUFW010005262.1, read as the reverse complement.
GGAAGGCAGGGGGTAAGAAAAAGCCAGCATGTGATTATTTTGAGCCGGTGGTTTCAGGTGCTCGGTACCGGCACTTAATTGTCAACACCGCACTTATGACAGTGTGCCACATGGTGGTGTTGTCTATCTAATTTAGAGGCGAAGACAATAACAGTTGTTTATCCTTTCAATACACATTAATCATGACTAACTCCTTCCGCCCAAGCCACTGTTATAACCTGGAATAGTCTGACTTGTAGGAGTGTAATTGTTAGTAGTTATGTTTGTGGTGTCATTGCTAGCACTGGCAGAGGCAATGGGTGGTTGAAGCTGCAGTGGCCTCGTGACCAGGGCCCTGACACTTATTTCTTTACAAATTAAGCACTGCCAGCAGGGGATGTGGGGGTAGAGATGCATTTGCAGACTAAACGCAGAGAATGATAGCGGTAACGGACTGATGGCAAAAGTAATTGCCATCGAAGGGTATGGAAAAATGTGTCTAGAGTTTTTTTTTTTAAATCTTTATGAGTTTTTAAAAAAACAAGAATTTTGAATACATTGTAGAGCAGAGATTCGACAACTTGAAAGACCTTCAAAAAGAGATAGGTAATTGAGAGAGGAGACAGCGAGAGGTCACAGCAGGAGTCTGAGATGACAGACATATTTTGGATTTTAGGGACTTAGACTATGACCATTAGCGTGGGACCAGCGGTGGAATTTCATCTCTCACTTTAATTAAGGACCAGAAAGGTTTTTTTACCCACCAACTTTTGTGATGTTTCCCACTTTCACCTCTTTAAAAACTTTGCCATCTTTTCCAGTTTGCCTTCACAAGCCTGACATTTTCCTCTGAATATCGAAATCATTTTAAATTGTTTCAATTTAATCAAACTCAGTCAGGCTTGAACATGTATACAGAAATTTGGCCTGTAGATCTACCCAATGCTGTGCTTTTTATGGAGAATGGCACCGACAGGAAAAGAAGACAAACTGTTTCCTACAGAGAGTAATTTCTGAGAAGCATTTTGGAAGGGTGAAATGAGGACGTCTGCGACAAAAGATGCCTCGAAAGTCTCAGGTTTCACACAAATGGCAAAGAGAAAATGAGTGCACCCTCCATGGAGTTGCAAAGCTTCCAGACATTTCGAAAGGTTGAGAAACTCCTCCTCTGAGCCCACCTTCCCAGGAGCACCCGCGATAATTTGCAATCACAATATCATCCATCTTGCCTCCTTGGCACAACAATGTTGTTACATCTGTGCAGCGCACATTCTTCCCATGTCATGGCTTGGGATAAACACACGCCACAAAAAATACACGTGTTTATAAATGCAGTCCAGTCAGGATTTTGCGATAAAACCTTGCCAGATGAAATCATGTGCTACTAGCTGAATGATGTCATAACGGAAACCAGAAGTGACGTGTTCCCATTGCTCAGATCGCCCATGCATTCTGTCACTCACCCTTTAAGCAGCTCACCAAGTGTGTACTGTGAAATAACACACTTATCACATGAGGCCAGTGATGCCACAGCCATAGTCTGAGCCAGCCTTCTGATTCTACTCAGCGTGCCCGGATAGCCAGTAACAAGATGCCCCAGACAAGCGCTAAAACACAAGGGGCTCTCATTTTGAGGAGGGAATGCTCATCCTCTATAACCATGCTAGGATGGCACGAGGTAAAAGGACTTCCATCTTCAGCCAAAAAACAGATACTAAAATAAAAACAAATTTTGACTTTATACACTTCGACAATGGTACCGTACACTCTACATAGTGGTGGTTGTGCATTATCACTGTCCGTTAATATTTCGGAGGAACCCTAGAGTCACCAGACCCGCAACAATCACATGGCAGACCATAAGACTTACGACGCGATTACACTTAACCACGGAAACCTGGGAGAGGAGCCCAGGGCTCTGTTTGGATAAAGGGAAGAAATGAGTAGAAGGGAAGGAGTGGAATTTTCACCTAAGGTTTTAAGGGGTGTGTCCTGTACTGCCCATCACAGGTGCCCCTACCGATAGCCCCACACCTATAAAACAGATTCTCTGTTCAGAACAAAAAGATGGGAGGAAAAGAGATTACCTAGGAGATTGGATTTAAAGGAGAGCTACTCAAGCAGTCTGAGTTTGTCAAAAGGGAGACAAACGTATATCAATCTTTCTAATCAGGGGTGTCCATGAAGAACACATTATATGGGGTTTGGGTGCTGCGAACTTGATTATTTAATAAAGAGAATAACAAGAAATTATCGATTCAGGACTTCATTTTTTCAAACTTCCGAACTGCCACATACATGGTGGTAGAATCGAGACAGCAGCAAAAATACACATGTAGAATAACCCGTTTCAGACATGTGGATTGCCGATGAATGTACACCGTGCGCTGGTTTATTGTTAAAGGAACATACTGCAGTGGGTACATGTGTGCCTCCACGGTGGAGCGTCTATCCCCAAAGCCAAGATGGGAAAATGGAATGTTCTGAACGACCTGACCTGGCACTAACTGCATAAATCTACAAAAGGTGCTTTATAAAACACATACTAGTGTCGGCTTCGTGCATGCTAAGAAACAGAGGCCTTGAACTAAAGGGTCACCAATGCAATGAGGCAGCTGAGCGGCGTGTACAGCCCAAGTGTAATAATTAGCCACCCCCAGAGGCGGCGGTGATAGGTTGGGACCCTCAAAGGCATTCTCCGTGGAGAAGTCACTGCAGCTTCAGTCACCCGGCTGTGAAGACAGCGCAGCTCGGGTAGGACGAGGAAATAAAGCGCGCGTCTCGGCTCAGAGCGTGACCTGCTGAGGGTCAGGGAGGGTGCGGCGCCTGAGTCACCGGCGGGTCAGCTCGTGCTCGCGGGGAGGCGGCTGGAAGTCTCACGAGGGTGCTGTGAAGACTTCATTTCACCGCGGTGTTTGGGAATCCACGGCCCCTGGTGTTTCACGTTCGGTGCTGGCAGATAGCGCCCACATGACCGCTCGCTTACTTCGGGGAACTCTCAACTCCTGGGAGAGAAAGTAGAGTCAGTGAACGAGGGTGGCGATAGAAGCACAGGTGGCGGAGAGAGGACTGCTAAATAACCATGAGGGGAGCATTTAGTCAGACGGGCACGGAATGCGAGTAAAGGTTAAGACAGGGGAAGTTTCGGCGAGATGGAATAGGGTTAAAGATAACGGAAGAATTGGGTGAAGATAAGGGACCGGGGGTGGGATGAAAGTGTACAAAACAAGCACGGAATCGAAACGGAAGAGCGGGGGCGAGCGAGCGCGGCAGCCTGCTCAGCTGACCAGACGCTCGTGCGTCATGGCCTTTTGCCGGCATGTGTTTACAGTTATCGCGCCCGCGTCTGGGCACGATAATTGGAAACACATGTTTGCCGCGCGTACCCATCCCAAAAAGGCCAGCCACGACGCACGAGTGTTTTTTGGACTGCTTTCCAAACTCACTTACTAAAAGTCTTCGCCTCTAAGCAGCGCTTGCGCGCTACTCGAGGCTCGACCTAAAAATTGAAAAAAAGGATTGGCAAATGGTGCATTTTAAAGCAAATTAATTTAGTGATAAAGCAAGGCTTTTAAAGCAGTGGGAATGTATAGATTTGAAATATTAAACACACAAAAAACTGCTCTATATATCTTACTGCATTAATATGTTCAACAGTTACTGTAATGTGCAAATTGTACAAAGTGACAACTTCAGTCTTTTAAAATGTGCTTTCCCAGTGTCTTGCACTGCATGCGCATCAACTGTGAAAAAACGAATACTTTAACCAGGCTTCGGGAAGGACCCACAGCTGCTGATTGTAATCAGTCATATAGAAAAATGTGAAGATAGGTCTTTAAGTGTGCTGAAAAATGTGTTGACTCTAAAAGGGAACACGTAAAATACATTTCTGTGATTCCCATACTGTGCTACCCAACTGGTATTTTGGTTTCTCTCTGAGATGCAATTGCATCCAGATATATAACACAACAACTGGCCTACACCTAAAACCTGTCAGTATGATTGGCTTTGTCAATGGTTGTTAGCTGTTTAACATAAATGAATAACAACAAGGATTTGCTATAAATAATTCACCTTTAAAATGTTTCAGTTCTGAAATTTCAATATTATTGAGGCCTGTGGAAGAGATTTTGGACTTCAGTTATGTGCGCTTTAGGTTAGATATACATAACCTTTTTCTCTGCACATCTCGTTCAACTGCACATCTTCAACCACCTCTCCTTCCTCTTCCACACCCTCTTTTCACTCTTCCTCAAATGCACTTCCGTGCATCTCGCTCACTTCACCACTTCCAAACATACACTGCACTCACTCACATTTAAGCAATTTATTTACTTTTGCCTGGTAAATATTTTGCCATCTGTGCACCCCCTTCACACATTTTCACAAAATTGCAATTACAACTGGAATAGATGACCATTGTTCTGAATGCTCTGCAGAGAGTCCAAAACACTGACAGGCACTTTGCTTTGGCTTCAGCGTCAGAGCTCTCAATCAAAGCCCCTCAAAAACACCTGCACATCTCAAAGTATGCACAGAAAAAAAAATACAGAAAGAAACACAACACGATTAAAACTCTTGAGGGAGGAAACATGTAAGTAAAACTAAATCGCTGACATGCATTGCCATAACGTTTTAAACACTCATTGTTCATAAATCAATCCATGTTTTTGGCAATAACGTTAAGAGCATGAAGATAGGGCCAGTTTTAATGTCAAACAGCAGATAACTGTCTACTGCAAGCACAATTCTCTCGCTTTGCATTTGACTTGGATATCTGGATCAACTTCACAGGGGAAGTAGAACCCTGGCCTGCTCGTCTTTTGGATCCATTTTGCGGGGGAACAAATTCAGCAGCTCCACTTCTAACGGGGGAAGCGACGGGAGGGTAGGGTGGCGAGGGGTCTCAGAACAATATATATAACAGAAGATTAGCATTCTAACACTTACCGTTACCCAGGACAAGGCACCAAAACGTGCTTGCATTCACTCCTGTGTGACAAAAGGGAAAGGGTGGGATCTAAGACTGTGAATGACGGATAGCTGCTCTCAAGCAGGGACAGAGTCCAGCGCCCGAAACCATGATGCTGAAAGCGTCACTGGCCTACAGTGGATCCTGCCATAGACTACAATGCAATGATTCATTACGAAGGGCTTTAGAACAATAAGCCCTGCGTCATAGTGCAGAAATTTGATTACTGCCTGGCTTCCATCTCCTGCTTCAGAGCGAGCTGGGGCAGGCAGCCTGGGACAGACAGCCCAGGCTTAAATATATCAATGTGTTTAGAGATACGATCGTATCTCTAAATAAATCGATCTATTTAATATTTTACAGGAATTGGAAGGAGTATCTGGGGGGCGAAGTTCCATTGCCCTAATGGAGAATCTGGCCCTGCATATTAATAAACCCACACTGATTCCACTGATAGATTTATTACTATCTGCACCCAGAGGGTACCTCCGAGGTACCCCCTGAACCCTACTAGCCCTCTAGTGTGCTGGCTGACTGGTCCAGTCCAGCCTGCCACCACAGATGAGTTTCTGACCCCCTAGGAGGCGACAGCCATGCTCTGAGGTCCGAAACAATGCATGCTCTGGCGGGAGGTGTTTACACCTTCCCCTGCAGGAAGGCTAGTAAATTAGCATATCAAGGCAGGAGGATTCAAAGGCCTCTGCCGCCTTTGATATGGGACCCAAGGCTTAACCAGGCAGGGGAAATGCCACCCCCTGCCCTGGGCCCATTTGGAAGTAGGACAGGTAGGGAAATTAGCTTGAAGAAGGTGTGTTGCACAGCCAGGCTGGACACACCTCTAGGGTGGGCAGCCTGAAGTGAACACAGAGATAGGAATTCCACCCTCGTGTGTGGGGGAATGAAAAATTCGGGGACAGGGTGATGCCTACTCCCCAAAGGAAGTGATCATCTAGGGAGTGTAGTGACCCCCATGGATAAGTAGCCCATTGGCTACTACCCCTCACTCCTCTTAACATGAGTATTTAGGGGACCCCCGATACCCAGACCTCAGATTTTGACAAAAAGAAGTGGACAAAGAAAAAGGGCTGACCCGAAAACCGAGGAGCAGCTACTGACCTGATGCCATTCCTGCCGGCCTGCCTGCTGCACCCGACCCTCGTGGAGAACCTGACTCGTCCTGCTGATGTGCAGACCCCAAGAAACCCAGAGGGCTGCCAGTGCTTCACCAATAGCCAGAGAAACTCCCTTGGAGTAGAGGATCTTCTCTCCTGCAGCCACTAAAGAAGCAAGGTCTGGTTTACCGTCCTGCCGCCCAACGCTGCAGCTTCCCAAGAAAAGGTCACTGTGCTCCTACAGGTCAGACACGTCCTCCCTCCAAGTGTGGGGACGCCAGGACAGACCAATGCTGCGCAGTACCAATACTTGGGGTACCGGACCCCTTGCAGCAGCCAAGGATTATTGTGTCCAGTACAGACACCAAAGCTGAGGAAAACCAACCTGCATGTTGAGGGACTTGAGGGACAGTGAGACCTACAATGAGAGTGGCCCAGCTGTCCCGTTTGCCCCCTTTTGCAGAAACCAAAGACAAACAGTGAGTTCCCGACCGCCGCCACCCGATACCTCAAAGCACCTATGCACCCACACCCCAAGTCTGAGGGAGGTGACGGTGCCCACGGGGTCCTGAGACCCACAAGATCTGAGCCCGTCCTTGGGTCTGGCCAGACTGGACTTCCAGCCTCTTTCTGCAGGCCCCCTCCAACCGCGAGTGACTCCAGCACCAAACCCGGCACCAAAATACACCACTGCACCCAAGCCCAAGAAGAAGTGGACCAACGGTGTCCCCTACATGCCTGAGCATCTCAAGGGTTGAGCCCCCCTGTGGCTTCCCCTGGACTGGCCCCCCAGTCCAAGCTTGCAGTCTCTTCCTGACCAGAACGTTCCCCATTGAAGTAAATGGGACACCTGACACCGTAACACACCTCTGCACCCAGACGCCCAAGAGCCTTCCGAGGTGACCTGTTGGTGTGGCTTTGGATCTTGCTCCATACTCACCTTAAGTCCTGGAGAAGGGTACAGTAAGTTGCTGACAAGTGTCCGAATGCAATACATGTTTTCCCTCCATAGGATAAGATTACTGCTCCAAAAATTGCACTGTCAACTTTTGAAAAATATAAAAATTCATAACTCAAAAAGTTCTTACCCGATTCTGATGATTTTGTTACCTAAATTCATATAAAAAGAAGTGTTATTTTTAGGTCAAGCCTGGGCAGCGCATCCGCTGCCTTGCGAGCCATGCTGTATTGGGAGTATAGAATTGAAGCCCCGCCCACTCTCCGCCCATATTTGTCATTAGCTTGCGTCATTGTCTTTCGTAAAGGCTGGCTTCTGATTTGTCAATAGGCTTGTTAGTCCCTCCTTAGTACCGCCTTGTCTTCATTTGTAACCTTCCATGAGGAATGGCCCTTTTACTTCGGTTGTTACACGGCACATCTAATTTACTCTGTAAGCACTATTTTCTTTAATGGTTTCTCCTACTGCAGGGACTACATGCTTTCCTGTAACATTCAGCGCACCATAATCACTTTCACGGGGCGCTTTTAAAAAAAAGCATTTGTTTGTCAACTTGACAAACAAATGCTTTTTTGGTCACTTTAATAGCAGCTGCAGACCTTTCTTTAGACACGGCTCAGCTAAAGAAAGGGGCGTGCCTCTAGTGAAAGCGCAGCATGAGGCGCTTGTAAACAACAAGCCATTGCAATGCAATAGGTCTCGCAGTTTAGAAACTTTGACCTATTGGTATTGTAAATGACCATGCCTTTTATTAATGCAGGTTTTTTTTTTTTGTTGGTTTTTTTTAAACACAAATAAAAGGCATTGTCATTTACAATGCCAATAGCTCAAAATCTCGCAATTGCGAGACCCATTGCATTGCAAATGCTTGTTCCAAATTGGTGTCCGATTTCTTTAATGAGTGTGTGTCTCACTTACCGTCTTTATGTGTGCAATAAATGCTTAGAACTACCCTCTGATAAGCCTGTCTGCTCACCCACAACAAAAGAGCATTTAGGTTATCATTTGTGCCTGTCAGCCAACTGGGGTTGGCCTGGACTCTTTACACAGTGTATCTCATTTTGGTCCACTATATAAAGAGCCAGCTTCCTATAAATGTTCACAACATTCTTACCACCTTACATTGACAGCAGAAATTCCCCAAGCAAATGCCTTTAGCACGGTGGTCTTCAATGAGTAGCTCAAGAGCTACTGGTAGCTCACCAGCACCCTCAAAGTAGCTCTCAGAGGTCAGAGAGTCAGTGCATATTAAAGAAGGCAGCACTGCACATCTCAAGACTCAGAGTGACAGCCAGCCAAACGAATGCCAGGGCCACATGATAACACCCAAATACACAATGTGTTAGCCTATACGGTCTGCCACATGACAATCTGTATCCACTCTGAATTTAATTAAGTAACAAGGAGATTTACCATGTTGTACACCCTGCTCTATCAATCGCACAAGTGTGTAAACAATAGACCATGAAAGAAGAGTGGCAGCAGTAGCCTGAGCAGTGCTGGCCCACCGAAGGACACTGCAGGAGACGGAATGAAAATCTTTTAGTTGGGAGAATGATCAGTCCAAGAGCTGAGAAGAGCAGAGTATGGATCCAGAACAGAGAAAAATAAGAGCCTCATCCGCAGTCACTCATGTGTGTGTCTGTCTGACATTGTGCACCTCCCCTAATAAATTGTGTTTCCTGGAATCTAGTCCTATTTTCAAAAACTACCAAATTTGCATGCTAGCCCCTATCATAAGGGTTTTATCTCTGGCACAATTGTGTCCGTTCATGGCATAATAGTGGCAATGGCATAATAATGGAATTGCTGACTGTTTTGGGCATTCTTGGTCTAGTTGTGGCATACTAGCAGCCATCATTAACAGATTAAGAGGATGACTGGCCTACTTTTAAACATCCCTGACAAAATGGTGACCATACCTCTTATAATAAAAGCCATGACGGATATATGGTGGGTATCCAGGCTGTTATGGTATCCACCCTTGGCACAACGGTGGCCCGAGTATTATGGGGGACATTACTGACATAATACAAGCGTGCTTGGTGTGACGGTGAGCCCCCATGGCCCATGATTGTAATACCTGGGCATTTGAAGCAGAATCTGTCCCTGTTCGGCATTTTTCCATGTGGGTACACAATGAAAATGACAAGCTGATATTTGAGGACTGGGTATTTCCTAAAAATGAAAACTGGTATTTTAAAGGCAAAAGTATGTTTTTCAGGATGAAAATGCAACTTACCCAGTATGCATCTGTTCTTGGCATGTAGTGCTGTAGAATCTCATGCTTTGCATAAGATCGCCATCTAGTGTTGGGTCCGGATGTTAGTACTTTGTTTTTCTGGAAGAAGTTTTCCCTAGTCACGAGGTAGGGGACTCCTCCCTTAGGTGATAGTGCGCGTGGTCATCGGCTCCATCTTCAGATTGTTTTCCGTCAGAGGGTAAGAGAATGGAGTAGTAGTAAAGAATAGAGATGTCCATGCGTAAGTATGTGTAGTAAGACAGAGAACTACAGCAGTTGCAGGTACCCGGGGAGGTGGGTGGGCGCATGAGATTCTACAGCTCTACATGCCAAGAACAGATGCATACTGGGTAAGTAGCATTTTCCGTTCGAGGCATGTGAGCTGTAGATCACATGCTTTGCATAGACTATACAAAACACACAAGATGATGGACGGAATGCTGCACATTGGCAAACATTCACCCCCAGTCACAGATCTGGGTTTAATCCATCGTTATTTTGCTTCACCACGCCACCCCAGTTCAGACATAGCCATATGCAAATCAGTCTTGACCCTGTGCCTCATGGGAACAGTCCAGACCGAACTGCCAAGCCATGTCTTCCCTGGACCGGAATCAAGCATCCTAGGACCGGTTTCAGGCTATCAGCCTTCATCAGCCAGGATAGCTTGACTCCAGTGGCGTAGTGAGCACGGACCCACGTCTGGGCATACCCTTCCCACTTAGGGCAAAATGCAAAACACACAAGATGATGGACGGAATGCTGCACATTGGCAAACATTCACCCCCAGTCACAGATCTGGGTTTAATCCATCGTTATTTTGCTTCACCACGCCACCCCAGTTCAGAAATAGCCATATGCAAATCAGTCTTGACCCTGTGCCTCATGGGAACAGTCCTGACCGAACTGCCAAGCCATGTCTTCCCTGGACCGGAATCAAGCATCCTAGGACCGGTTTCAGGCTATCAGCCTTCATCAGCCAGGATAGCTCGACTCCAGTGGCGTAGTGAGCATAGACTATACAGCAGTCTCCACGAAGCGGTGGCTATCCCGTAACTGTTGGAGTTGTCTGAAATAACGTTTTAAGTACTGCTTGGCCCACATTAGCTTGTTGTCTTGCTAACACATCTACACAATAGTGTTTGGTGAATGTGTGTGGTGTGGACCATGTTGCAGCTTTGCATATATCAGCAATAGGGATATTCCCAAAGAAAGCCATAGTAGCCCCTAACTTGCGAGTGGAATGTGCTCTAGGGGGTACTGTGAGAGTCCTTTTGGCTTTTTGGTAACAAATCTGAATCCACTTGACAATCCACCTAGCAATTCCTGATTTGGAGATAGGATTGCATTTGTGAGGTGGTGCAAAAGCTACAAAGAGTTGTTTGGTTTTACGAAATGATTTTGTTCTTTCAGTGTAATACAAAAGAGCTCTTCTGACGTCTAAGGTATGTAAAGCTCGTTCTGCAACAGAGTCAGGTTGAGGGAAGAACACAGGTAATTCAACCGACTGATTGATGTGAAATGCAGATACAACCTTAGGTAGGAATTTAGGGTTGGTACGAAGAACTACTTTATCTTTATGTAACTTGAAAAAGGGTCCTTCTATGGTTAGTGCCTGTAGCTCACCCACTCTCCTCAATGAAGTGATTGCAATGAGGAAAGCTGTTTTCCAAGTAAGGAACTGTAGTTCACATTTGTGCATGGGTTCAAACGGCGGACCCATCAGCCTTGTGAGGACTATGTTAAGATTCCATACTGGGGCAGGTGGAAGTCTTGGTGGTATTTGTGAGAAAGCGCCCTCTTTCTTGCATGGTATGCCCCCACTTTTTGCTGAATTGCTGATGTGCTTTGACTGAGTGTGCCCTGGGCTCCTGCCAATCAGGTACCCAGGGCCTGTGTTCCTTCCCTTAAACTGCATTGAAGCCTAAACCCAATTGGCATCTCTGGCCACAGGTGAGCCCCTGGTAAATGGTACCACTGGTACCCAGGGCACTGTGACCAGAGAAGGCCTCCAAGGACTGCAGCACTTAATGTGCCACCCTTAGAGGCCCTGTACCCTGACACACAATGCCTTTGCAGGATGCGTGTCGTGGTGCAGAACAAAGTGAAGAGTCGACATGGCACAAATCCCTGTGTGCCATGCCCACAAACCACTGCCCTGGCATACATCAGTCACCCCTCTAGCTGGGTGCCCTATGCCAGTGGTGAGGGTACAGGTGCATGAGCCCTGTACCCCTACAGTACCCAGGTCCATTCCTGGGCACTGTAAGTGCAGTGCTGCCATTAAGAGTATATGGTGCTGGGAGGCTGTCAGTACGAACTCCACAGCACCATAATGGCTACACTGAAGACTGGTAAGTTTGGTATCAAACTTCTCAGCACATTAAACCCACACTGATGGCAGTGTGGGATTTAATGTAAAATGCGCAACAGAGGGCATCTTAGAGATGCCCCCTGAAACTCGACCAACTCCCAGTGACCTGACCGAGTGGCTGCCGAGGCTGCCACCCCCAGACATGTTTCTGGACCCCTGGGTCGAGAGCTTGCTGCTCTCGGGGTCCTGAAACAATGCACATCCTGGGACGAGGTGCCAAGCCTCCTCCCCCAGGATGGGCAGGGTTCACGAAGGAGAAGCTTCAAAGGCATACCGCCTTTGTGAGCCTCTCCAGACCACTTGCTGTACTCAGCAACTGGTCCCCACTGGTTCCCCCCCCCCTTTTGGGCGGGAGACCCGGCGGGAAAAACAGAGTGAGGAAGAGAGGTGTGCCCACCTCTGCCAACTCCACCCCTAGGGTGGGGGAGGCGAGGTGAAGCACAACCTCGAGTCCCCGCCATCTTGAGGATGGGGGGACCCAGCCAACCAAGGACAGGCTCCTGCCCCCTCCCACTGGAGAGTGGCAGAGTAGGGGTGTACCCACCCCAGGGAAGGGACCCATTGGTCCCTGCCCTTTACCTACCTGTAACGCCCCTAAATTCAGTATTTAGGGGCACCCTGAACCTTCCTTCCTCAGATCCCGATTCCGAAACAACAAGAAGAAAGAAGACCAGCCGTGCAGCTGTTAACAAGAGGACGACACCAACTGACTTGGCCCCAGCCCTACCGAACCTCGAACCTGCTCCTGCTAAACCCCGGCCTCTTCAGTGGTCAGCAACCTCGAAAACCCCGGAGTACCTGACTGCCTTGCTCAACTAAAAGACTGGGACGCCCACGAGCAGTGGCTCTGCTCAAACATCTGTAAACCCCAGGCCCCGGCCTGAGACCGCGGATCCTGCCCACTCTGCACCCGCCGAGCCCGGCGACTGTGACCAAGAATCCAGCACCCAAGGACTCCCCCTCGACGCTCCTGACGACGCCTGCAGCCTCAACACCAGGGACCCCTCCAACCGCGACCAGCAGAGAGTAAGATTTCCCGACGCCTAAAGATACCCCTGCACCCGGCGCCCCACGGCCCCCTGTGCCCAACTCCTGGGTGTCTACCCCTCCTACAGCATCCCAACTTACCTCTCGAAGTGGTGGACGCACCTGAAGAATGACCGTCCCAGAGTTTGCAGCCTTTGTTCGTCTTGCAGCTTTCCCATTGAAATCCATTGGGCGCCCGACGGCCCAAAAGCCCACTGCACCCGGCCGCCCCAGTGCCGCTGAGGGTGCACCAACTACCCTGTTCGACTTCCCCACTTGCCCTGAGTAAGTGACCAGGAGCTTTGCTCCCACAGCCGAGTGGCCTGCCTGCCAGCAGCCACTAACCAAAGGCCCCCGCCCGCCATAGGCTAACGTTGGGCCTACTCTCTCTGCACCCGGCCGCCCCTGTGCCGCTGAGGGTGTAACAACAGTACAAACCTGAACCTGGGAGACCCCTGAGTCTTGCCCCAGAACCTTAACTCTGCCAGCCGAGTACTTACCTGAAAGCTGATAACTTGCATTTTCTCCATAGGGTAACATTGACTGGATTTTCACTTGGAAATTCTTTTAAGTGTCGAGTTTTGGAACTTTGAAATATTCACTAAAAATCGTCCGAATATCAAAAACGAAATTACTCACCTGTTCTCAGGAGAGATCCCAGTGCTGGATCTAGGTGCCCAGCCCTGATTAGAAAAAGTGATTACAACTGTGATTTTCCGATAGAAGAATTTCCATTGGAGGAAAATCAAGTTATCGGAAAATCACAGTTGTAATCACTTTTTCTAATCAGGGCTGGGCACCTAGATCCAGCACTGGGATCTCTCCTGAGAACAGGTGAGTAATTTCGTTTTTGATATTCGGACGATTTTTTGTGAATATTTCAAAGTTCCAAAACTCGACACTTAAAAGAATTTCCATTGGAGGAAAATCAAGTTAAGTGTCAATTTTTGCAACATACAAATATTCCTTAAAAATCGCCTGTGTAACAAAAACGATTTCTTTCAACTGTTTACAGGAAATGCACCAGGGCTGAATCCAGGATCCAGCCCCGAGTAAGAAAAACGTTTGTAAAGTAAATCTATTGCAGTTTTCTTGAAAATCCCATTGAGCTCAATGCACAAGTTACTAACTTGTGTAACGATATATCTGTAAGAGACAGTAGTTAGTGACAGATTCCTTACCTTAGAATATCCCCAGGCGTCAGGCTGGATCCGGAAAGTTTTTGCGTAGCAGTACCCTTGCGCGTCGGTAGGCGGCGTCGTGCGGCTCCGCGTCCGTCGTCGGCGTCGTGATCGCCGGGATGACGTCGCGGGCAGTACTTAGGCGCCGCCCCTGCGCGCTGACGTCAGTTCTGTACACGACTTTCCGCGCCAGGAACGCAGAGCCATGCAAGAAGCTGACATAGGTGTCTGAAAAATACTAGGGCCCTGAAAGGGATGTCCTTAACCCTAGAAATCAGTTCGCAGAACGGGGAGGATGGGTGGGCGGTGAGGAATCTGTCACTAACTACTGTCTCTTACAGATATATCGTTACACAAGTTAGTAACTTGTGCATCTGAAAGAGACACGTTAGTGACAGATTCCTTACCTTAGAATAGATACCCCAGCAATACCAACCCCGGTGGTGGGTCTGCGAACAAAGATCAGACAAGGAAGTCCTGGAGGACAGAACGGCCAAAGAAGCCGTCCCTCCGGACCTGACTGTCAAGGCAGTAATGCTTTGTAAACGTGTGCAGCGAGGCCCACGTAGCTGCCTGACAGATAACCGGCAGCGGAACACCGCGGCCCAAGGCCGTGGTAGCAGCCGTTGCCCTGGTGGAATGGGCACGCAGCCCAACAGGAGGCTCCTTCTTAGCCAAAGAATAGCAGGTCTTGATGCACAAGGTAACCCAGCGGGAGATGGTCCTCTTGTGCACCGCCCGACCTTTTTGGCGCCCACGTAGCCAACAAAGAGCTGGTCATCCACCCGGAAGTGTTTTGTGCGGTCAATATAGAAGGAGAGCGCACGTTTTGGGTCCAGACGGTGGAGCCTCTCTTCCTCTCTGGAAGGATGCGGAGGCGGAAAGAAGGTGGGCAAAGTGATGGTCTGCCCAATGTGGAAAGCAGTAACCACCTTTGGCAAGAAGGACGGACGCGTCCGAAGAACAACCTTGTCTGGATGAACAGACAGAAAGGGAGGTTTGCAAGATAGAGCCTGGAACTCACTCACCCGCCGAGCGGAGGTGATGGCCACCAGAAAGGCTGTCTTCAGAGTCAGAAGACGAAGAGGACAGTTATGTAGAGGCTCAAAGGGAGCGCACATTAAAAAGGTAAGAACCAAGTTCAAGTCCCACTGAGGCATCACAAACGGAACAGGAGGGAAGAGGTGAGTAATGCCTTTTAAGAACCTGTTAACAGGGGACTTGAAAAGGGAGGGCTGATCAGGGAGCCTGAGGAAGGCCGAGATAGCACAAAGATAACCCTTGATGGTACCCAGGGCAGAACCCTGTTGGGCCAGAGAGAGAAGGAACAGAAGGACCTCTGAAAGAGGGGCAGAAAGGGGATTCACAGCCTTTGCTGTGCACCATGCCACAAATTTGTTCCACCTGCAGGCGTATACCACCTTAGTGGAGGGACGCCTGGCTGCCAGAATCACATCACAAACTTCGGGAGGCAAGTCGAAAGGAATCAACTGCCGCCGCTCAATCTCCACGCAAGCAGGTGTAGACTGGACAGGTTCGGGTGGAGGACCGTCCCCTGCTGCTGCGACAGAAGATCCTCCCGAAGAGGCAGACGGATCGGGGGATCTACGCTCATATTGAGTAGCTCGGGATACCAAACTCTTCGAGCCCAGTCCGGAGCCACAAGAATGACTTGGGCCCGGTCGTGCCGAATCTTCTTCAACACTCTGGGTAGAAGTGGTATAGGCGGAAAGGCGTACAACAGACCGCAACTCCACTCGCGACGAAAGCGTCGCCGAGCGAGTGCCGCCTTGGAAATTCCAACGCGCAGAACTGATGACATTGCGCGTTCTCTTCGGTGGCGAATAGATCTAACCAAGGCTCTCCCCACTGTAGAAAGAGTCCTTGCGCCACTTCTGAGTGAAGACGCCATTCGTGATCCATCATGCACCTGCGGCTGAGTTCGTCCGCCCTGGCGTTCAGGGAACCTGCCAGGTGTTGAACCATCAGGAACATGCCCTGATGTTCCAGCCATGTCCAGAGGCGCAGAGCCTCCTGACAAAGGGTCCACGACCCCACCCCGCCCTGTTTGTTGCAGTACCACATGGCGGTGGTGTTGTCGGTGAACACCTGCACTACCTTCCCTTTGACAGAGGGAAGGAATGCCTTGAGTGCAAGTCGGATCGCCCGGAGCTCCAGAAGGTTGATATGGAGCCGGGACTCCGCCGGAGACCAGAGGCCTCTGATCTCCGCCTCTCCCATGTGACCGCCCCATCCCAGAAGGGACGCGTCCGTCACAACTGTGTGCTCTGGCTGGGGAAGGGAGAGGGATCTGCCCATGACCCATTGCCGGTTCGATAGCCACCACTGCAACTGTTTTGCAGTCCCCTCCGAGATCTGGACGTGATCAGACAGGTTGCCCTGGTGCTGCGCCCACTGGAACTTCAGGTCCCACTGCAGAGCCCGCATATGCCATCTGGCATGATTGACCAGCAGGATGCAGGAGGCCATGAGGCCCAGCAGCCTCAGGGTCATCCGTGCCGAAACCCAGGATAAAGGCTGAAAGATCGGAATCATAGCCTGAATATCCCGGACTCGCCGTTCGGGAGGATAGGCCCGAAACTGCGTCGTGTCCAGAACTGCTCCGATGAAAAGGAGCTGTGGAGAAGGAATCAGATGCGACTTCGGCACATTGATGGAGAACCCCAGCGAGTGCAGGAGTTCGGCCGTAGTCTGGAGGTGGGAGACGACTGCCTGGGACGAGCCCGCCTTCAGCAGCCAGTCGTCGAGGTAGGGGAAGACTGAAACCCCTGCCCGGCGCAGATGAGCTGCGACCACCGCCATCACTTTCGTGAACACCCGAGGGGCACTGGTAAGGCCAAAGGGGAGCACGGTGAACTGAAAATGCTCGGGGCCTACCGTGAACCGGAGGTAACGCCGGTGGGCCGGCAGGACGGGGATGTGGAAATATGCGTCCTGCAAGTCCAACGCTACCAACCAGTCTCCAGGGTCGAGGGCAGTCAAGACCTGAGCTAGGGTGAGCATCTTGAACTTCTCCTTCCGGAGGAAGCGATTGACGTTCCGGAGGTCCAAGATAGGACGCATGTCCTCCTTGTCCTTTTTGGGCACCAGGAAGTAGTGGGAGTAGCAACCATGCCCTACTTCTGGGGTCGGAACATGCTCGATGGCCCTCTTGGCCAAGAGGGCCGTGACTTCCTTCTGCAGAAGTACCAAGTGATCCCCTGACATGCGGTGGAATTGAGGTGGCATGGCTGGGGGGTGGTCTCGAAGGGGAGGGAGTAGCCCCTTCGGACAATGTCCAAGACCCACCTGTCCGAGGTGATGGTACGCCAGTGGGGAAGGTGATGGCGGACCCTGCCCCCTACTGGCGTGCTGTGCACCTGAAAGGAGGGACTAGGAGGGCTTGGAGGCCGCGGACGGGTTGGAGGTGGTGGCCTGACCCGCACGCTGGTTGCCCGATCCGCCACGGCGGAATCCACGACCTCGGCCACGTGAAGACGCCTGCTGCGCGGGCCGGTGGCTGGGCTGCTGACGTGACGGGGCGCCCCTAACGTGGCCACGATAGGGGCGAAAAGCAGAAGTCAGCGGAGGGCGTGTAGCAGAAAGGCCCAGGGACTTGGCAGTAGCCCGTGAGTCCTTAAAGCGCTCCAACGCATGGTCTGCTTTGGACCCAAAAAGACCGACTCCATCAAAGGGCATGTCCATGAGAGTATTCTGGACATCCCCTGAAAAACCAGTGGTTCTCAGCCAGGCGTGGCGTCGCAGCGCCACCGTCGTTGCAATAGACCTGCCCAGCGAGTCGGCGGTATCAAGGCCACATCGTATGGTGTATTTGGCCGCATCCCTTCCTTCCGCAATGGCGCGGGAAAGCAGTGTCTGGACCTCCTCAGAACACTGGGGCAAAACAGTCGCCACCGAATCCCACAAGGAGTGGGTATATCGGCCCAAAAGACAAGCGGTGTTGATGGACCGCAAGCCAGCACTGGAGGAAGAAAACCCTTCTTCCCAAATTGATCCAGGCGTTTGGATTCCCTATCGGGAGGGGCGGTAGGGAAGGCGGTTTGGGAAGCGGAGGCTTGGACAACCAAGTTCTCAGGAGTGGGGTGGACAGAGAGAAACAGGGGTCGCCCGGAGCTGGGCGATGGCGTCGGGACACGTTCCTATCCACAGGAGCCCCTGTGTTGGGCTTGGACCAGGCGCCCAAAAGAACGTCAGTGAGGGCGTCGTTAAACGGCAGCACAGTCTCCGTAGAGGAGGCTGCCGGCTGAAGCACCTCTGTCAAGATATTAGTCTTGACCGCCACAGTAGGGAGTTGGAGACGTAAGGCCCCAGCCGCCCCTACGCAACACCGTTGCAAAATTGGCTCCCTCCTCCGTAGCCACGGGAGGAGACAGCATGCCAGTGTCAGGGGAAGTATCTAGACCACTGGCATCCCCTAGACCCTCTGTCCAGTCCTCATCGTACTGACACTGTTGTGTCAGAGGGTCATCAGACCCCTCCCAGTCCTCCTGGTCCTCCTCTGGTTCAAAATAAGGAGGAGGAGGGACATTTGGGACCCAAGGTCCCATCGGCGCCGGAACCGGCGTGGAGCGACGTCGGTCCGGGTCCATGTCCGGAGCCGGAAGGAACTGGGGACGACGCCGCCCGGAGCCCCAGGCGGCGTCGAGAACGGCACCGGAGACATCGGCGCCGGCGGAGGTGTCGTTAGGTCGACCGGCGTCGATGGGGGTTGTGGAGCCGGGATCGAGGCCGGGGCCGGAGCCGGGATCGAGGCAGGAGGCACGGGCGACGCCGGGGCCGGAGCCGTCGGCGACGCCGGAGCAACCCCATCAGGGCCCGCGGGGCCCGAAGGCGCACCGGAGGGACCTTGAGGCCCGAAGAGGCGGGCCATGGCCGACAGGAAGTCCTGTACTTGGGCCGGATCCGCACCCGAACCCGGGAAGGACGGGTATTGCGGGTGCGACTCCTCAGGCATGTCCGGGGCCGCGGGGCGGGGACGGTGCCGGGAGGGGCCTCAGCCGAGTCGCGAGACCGGCGAGGCGAAGTCCTAGAGCGACGATGCTTTTGGACTTTTTGTGTTTGGACTTACCGGACGAAGAAGACTTCGATGCCGACGACCGGTGTGGACTCCGCGATCGACCCCTGGACCTCTCACGCGACCGGGGCTTGCGCGGAGCCGAATGCCGGGCCTCGAGGAGCTTTCGAGACCGCTCTCGCAAAGCTTTCGGATTGAGGGCCCGGCAGTCGGAACAAGACTCCGTGTCGTGGCCTCGGCCGAGGCAGAAGAGACACTCCCGATGCGGGTCTGTGATGGACATCATCCGAGCACAGTCACCGCAACGTTTAAACCCGGGCATCCCTACGACACCTTGAAGTCGATTGGAAGAAAAAACAGTGAAAAAATTCACCAAAAAAGTTAGTCAAAAAATGACTAGGGCACTGCTCTTCCCGGATCTGCGCTTGCTGGCGAGGAAAAAGAAGAACTGACGTCAGCGCGCAGGGGCGGCGCCTAAGTACTGCCCGCGACGTCATCCCGGCGATCACGACGCCGACGACGGACGCGGAGCCGCACGACGCCGCCTACCGACGCGCAAGGGTACTGCTACGCAAAAAACTTTCCGGATCCAGCCTGACGCCTGGGGATATTCTAAGGTAAGGAATCTGTCACTAACGTGTCTCTTTCAGATGTTATAGTATACCAAGTATTGTGTTGCCTATTGCAACCCCTGTACTATATTGCATTTCAAGTCTATTGTTCATTGAAAGTATTCAACAAACAGCATCTTATCTTGAGAAAGTATTTTTATGCAACCCTGTGGTTCTAAAATAAAACAACAGTATATTTTTTTAAACAAAACAATTGGCCTAGAGTTCAGTTCTTGAGTGTGTGGATTCATTTGCTGACTGAGTGTGTACATCAAATGCTTTACACTGTCCTCTGATACTGCCTTACTGCTCGACCAAGCTACCACTTGAGAGTAAGGTTCTATCTAACTTTAACCTCTGCCAAACCTCTGGAGACCCTTGGACTCTATACACACTGTACCTCACTTTGGTGCAGTATATATAGAGCCAGTTTCTTACAGTATTATCCTTTTTAGCCCTTCCATGAATGCTTTGATGACGGGCACTCTAAATAGCGATAAGTGTTGCCTATTTTGAAGGTAAGCTGCTATGGCAGCAAGATGCAGTCTGATGGATGTATAGGCCAATGCGGACTGCTGCAAATGTAATAGGTAGCACAGTATGTTTTGTATGGAAGCATCAAGCGGGTTGACATGATTGTTATTACAATAAATAACAAAACGTTTCCATTTGGCTGCGTATCAGGCCCTTGTGGTAGGCTTTCTAGCCTCTTTAATAATGTTCATACAGTCTGGTGGAAGGTTTAGATAACCAAACTCTATGACCTCAGGAGCCAGATCGCAAGGTTCAGCTGTTTGGGATCTGGGTGTTTGATTTCTTCATGGCTCTGTGTGAGGAGACTGGGAGTTAAATGTAATTTTTGGTATGGTACCAGAGAGAGTTCCAACAGGGTTGTGAACCAGGGTTGATGTGCCCATGTTGGAGCTACTAGTATTAGCGTGAGTGATGTTTGCCTGAGTTTCCGAACCACTGATGGAATGAGTGGGAGAGGCGGAAAAGCGTAGGCAAATATTCCTGACCAGTTCATCCATAGAGCATTGCCTTTGGACATTGGGTGTGGATACCTGGAGGCGAAGCTTTGGCATTTTGCGTTTTCGGGTGTTGCGAACAGGTCTATGTGAGGGACTCCCCCAAGCTTGGAAGTATGGGTGGAGAACTTGAGGGTGAAGTTCCCACTCGTGTATTTGATACCTCTGCCTGCTGAGGAGGTCTGCAACCTGATTGTTGATTCCTGGGAGGTGTACGATAAGGAGATAAATGTTGTGGTGAATAGCCCACTTCCAGATATCCTGGGATAAGTGGGACAGTTGGAGAGAGTGTGTCCCCCCGTTTTTGTATGTAATACATAGCTGTCATGTTGTCTGTTCGGACTAACACAGCTTTGCCAGACAGGTGATCTTGAAAGGCTTTGAGAGCTAGAAAGATTGCCATGAGCTCTAAGTGATTGATGTGGAGCATCTTTTGCTGGCGACTCCACAGTCCTTGCAATGTGTGTTGTTGAAGATGAGCTCCCCAGCCAGTAAGGGATACGTCCGCTGTTAACACCGTCTGTGGAATCGGGTCTATGAACGGCCGCCCTTTTGATAGGTTTTGTGTATTCCACCACTGCAGAGAGCGATGAGTACGGCAGCTTACCAACACTAGATCGGTTAATAGACCTTGAGACTGGTTCCACTGACTGGCTAAACACTCTTGAAGTGGACGCATGTGTAGCCTGGCGTGGGAAACTATCATGATGCAAGATGCCATCATTCCCAGCAGTTGCATAAACACTCGAGCCGGAAGTGACTGAGTGGGTTGAAATTTGAGAATGAGCGCCTGAATGTTTCGAATTCTGGCTGCATTGGGATACGCTAGAGCCTTGTGAGTATCTAGAGTGGCTCCTAGGTAATCCTGAACTTTGTTTGGCTGAAGATGTGATTTCAACACATTGACTGAGAACCCCAGCTGTTGAAGGAGCTGAATGGTTAGTGAAGTCTGCTTGCGACATTGCTGGTATGTGCTGGCTTTGATGAGCCAGTCGTCCAGATAGGGAAAGACATGTATGCTTTGTCTTCTGAGATGCGCAGCTACTACCGCCAGACATTTTGTGAAGACTCTGGGGCCAGTGGTGACTCCAAATGGGAGCACTTTGAATTGGTAGTGTTGACCCGCTACCACAAACCTGAGAAATTTGCGGTGAGCCGGATGGATTGGAATATGAAAGTAGGCGTCCTTTAAATCTAGAGAAGAAAAAAAAAATCGCCTTTTTGCAAAAGAGGCAGTATTTGTTGCAGTGTTACCATGTGGAAGTGGTCTGACTGTATGTAAAGGTTGAGTTCTCTGAGATCCAGTATGGGTCTGAGAGAGCCGTCCTTTTTTGGAATTAGAAAATAAAAGGAGTACACGCCCGACCCCTGGCGTTGAGGTGCTACAGGCTCTATGGCTTGTTTTAGTAGCAGGGATTGGACTTCTTGTTTGAGAAGGTCTAGGTGATCCAGTGGCAGTCTGTGCGACTTTGGGGGAATGTTTGGAGGAGTGTTGATGAACTCCAGGCAGTAACCAGAATGGATAATTTTTGAGAACCCACTTGTCTGTTGTTATTGACTGCCACTTTGGTAGAAATTGTGACAGTCTTCCCCCTACAGGTGTTAAGTGGTCGGGGGGAATTATGGGTAAGTCACTGTTTTGTATTGGATGGTGAGGTACGTGTGTTGGAACCTCTACCTCTGCCCTTGCCGTTGTTTCCTCTGTAATTGCCTCGGTAGAAACCCTTGGAACCGGAGGGCTGGTTATTGCCCTTATAGGTGGAGACGGTGTCTGAGGAAGTAGTTTTAGATCCTGGTCGATAAAAGGAGCGAAGAAAGGAACCACGCCCTTGTGGCGACTGAAGTGCTCCCATGGATTTAGCCACTTCAGTATCCTTCTTCATCTTATCCAATGAAGTGTCTACCACCGGTCCAAAAAGGTGTTCCTTGTCAAAGGGTGTGTTTAATATGGAAGTTTGAACCTCCGGTTTAAACCCGGATATGCGCAGCCAGGCGTGTCTTTTTAAATGAACACTAGTGTTTACAGCTCTGGCAGATGTATCAGCAGCATCTAGGGAGCATCTAATTTGGTGGTTAGAAATTAACTGCCCCTGTTCTTGAGGGAGAAACTGGATGAGTTGCTCCATTTCGTCCCAGTGTGCGCGGTCATAGCGTGCCAGTAACGCTTGTGTATTGGAAATACGCCAGAAGTTAGCAGCCTGGGTAGCTATCCTTTTCCCTGAAGCATCAAGGAGTTTAGACTCTTTATCTGGTGGTGGTGCGTCTCCAGTAGTCTGAGAGTTTGCCCTTTTCCGTGCATTAGAAACTACTAGTGAATCTAATGGTAGTTGACCTTTTATGTATACTGGATCTGATGGGGCAGGCTTGTATTATTTATCTACCCTCGGGGTAAGGATACGTGCCCTAACAGGATCCTTAAAAATGTCATCTACATGTCTGGTCATGCCTTTTAACATGGGCAACATGCGTGTAGATTTCTGTGTGTTTTGTAGAGTCTCAAAAAGAAAGTCCTCTTCAAGGGATTCTTTGTGTAGTGGGACTCCATGGTAAGTAGCAGCCCTACTTAATAACTCGACAAACCCTACACTGTCATCTGGTGGAGAGGGTTTGGTAGGATATATGTAGGGGTCGTTATCAGTGGGAGAATCAGTATTATAGTCATCCCACACGTCTCCAGGCTGATCGTCATCATTGTTATCCCCATCACCCTGATTGTCAGGTGTGTGTGGTGGTGAGTGCTCAGGTGAAGTTGGCACAGGTATAGTCTGGGGTAGAGAAGGTGAGGGAAGAGGAGGAGGGGAAGGATTTGTCCCAACAGTTCTCTTCTTCAAAGGAATGTGGTATTCCTCTTCTGTAGTAGCACCTCTTTTTAAAGTCACTTTAGTGGTGATATGTCCAGTCTTTGGGTGTATAACCAGAATTTTTTGTTTCGGATCCGGTTTGTCAATTGGATCACCGAAAACATGTTTCTTTGGTGATTTCGGCGTCTCCGTGTGTTTGGGCTCCGAATGCTTCGGCGCCGATGGTTTCTTTGCCGGGGTTTTCGGAGCCGAAGTTTGTTTCGGTGCCGACGGAGGATGTTCGGTGCCAGACCTTTTCTTCAGCTCCGAAGTCTTTGGCTCTGTGTCCGATTTGGCATGGGGCTTTTGGGAGCCGGAAGGCTTTTTAGTATGCTTCGATAACGAGCCCGAAGGCGGGGCTTCGGATGCTTGTTCTCAGCGCCCACCGGGGCCCGAGGGCGCAGGATGGTGCAGAGCCTTTTTCTTGGATGGAAGTGGAAGGTAGGGCGAGGTAGGGGCTGTACTCACGGTACATTGTCCCTGCGGGATGTCTTCATCCTCATCGAAGCTATCTTCGGAAACGAAGATGTCTTCCTGTTCCTCATCGGCTCCGATGGGCTCGTCGCCTTCCTCCTCTTTTGATTGAGGTCCGAAGAGGTCCGGAATGGAACCTGCTTATTGTCTCTGCATGTCGTGTCGTCGGGCCCGATGATCGCGAAGTCTTTTTGGAGCGGAAAGCTCGGCACGCGTCACAGTGGTCTTCTTTGTGGTTGGGTGACAAACACAAATTGCACACCTCGTGTGAGTCGGTGCGCGGGTATTTCGCGTGGCACCGAGGACAGAACTTGAAAGGAGTTTGTTCCATCGACTGCGAGTCGAACCAGGGGCTGGGCCCAACGGCCTACCACGAGCTCTCCGATCGAAATTTGCGTCAGGAATAACGATCCGCAATGAAAGGGGAACACGAACGAAAACAATACCGTTGAGTGTGAATGTGATACGCGCTGAGAAGGATCGACGTTGAACCGGAGCGCAGCGAGGTACATCCGAACCCGATGGCGGAAAAAAACAATCTGAAGATGGAGCCGATGACCATGCGCACTATCACCTAAGGGAGGAGTCCCCTACCTCGCGACTAGGGAAAACTTCTTCCAGAAAAACAAAGTGCAAACATCCGGACCCAACACTAGATGGCGATCTTATGCAAAGCATGTGATCTACAGCTCACATGCCTCGAACAGAGTTTTTCAAAAGAAAATCTGAGTTTATTTGCCCAACATGGAAAGTGGTATTTGATAGAAAAAACATTTGTTTTCTGAAACTGATATGCTGAAGAAAACAAAAGGATGCAATTCCAAAACACATTTAAAGTTTATAGTTGAATTATAATTCAGGCCGAGTTGGGGAGACTTACTGCTGTGGTTTTGTCTGTTGTGCCAGAGAGCAAGTGATGATTTGAGTGCTACTTCATTAGTAAGACATTTAATATTGATAAACCTTTCCTGGCATTTCTGCTGGTAACCTCACCTCGAGCTCTTGGGTGGTCACTACTGATAATCCTGCTTAGGATTGTCATAGTGTAATGTTAACAAATATCATCACTATTTTACAGTGATAAAATATGCCAGTAGCTCAGGAGGACTTTCTTTGAGCAGAAGTAGTTCTCACTACAGAAAGGGTTAGTGACCCCTGCTTTAACAGGAAAGCAGCATCACTGACCTGCAACATCATGCTCATAATGAATAAGTCAATTCCACTGAGTGGCTATAATATGCATGACATAAGCTCAAATTCATTAAGAATAAGCCATCCGTTGTGGAGTGGCTACAATATGCATGACGTAAACTCAAATTCCTCAAATCACAGAAAGAAATTGGACACTAGTTATTGTGAATTTTATTCCAATGGCGAAAGAGAGTCAACTCTCCTAGGCATTCATTTATGCAGCTTAAGGATCTAGACAAAGGGCAGGAAATTATACTGTTGCCAAAAGTGCCCACAATCATCTTCTCAACCACCTAAAAACTGGTTCCCTATCCAAGCCTAACCAAGCTCAGACCACAAACCAGCTCTCTGAGATAACTCTCATACAGTGAAGACAAGTCACAAATACTTATTGAGCCAGTTCACTATCCTCTAGAGTGCCCAATGTCTCCTTTATAGCCACTACTATATTCAATGTTGCATTCATTCGGACTTCAACTTGCAAAATACAAAGAAATAACACTAACACAGGGGTC
Source organism: Calotriton arnoldi (assembly GCA_963921515.1). Taxonomy (NCBI): domain Eukaryota; kingdom Metazoa; phylum Chordata; class Amphibia; order Caudata; family Salamandridae; genus Calotriton; species Calotriton arnoldi. The sequence continues at coordinate 55,134 of CAWUFW010005262.1, read as the reverse complement.
TACATCGAGCCCTGGTGCATACCCTCTCCTACCAACCGCTATCCGAGTTGCTCTCTAACTGTCCAAAACAAACAGTCCCTGATCGACAGGAAGAAATAAGTACTCCTAGGCGTACCTCCTGTTCCCTCTCTTTGAAGCAAGTTAATCCCTTGGATTAACCATGTAAGCAGCTGTCGTCTCTCCAACAAATCCTTGGATGTCATTTTCAATTCTCAGACAGGTTTTGCAACTATGGAAGAAAATTGATTGCCCACATACCCTGCTGATGCCCTGAATTTCTACCAGCACGCCGCAATTTCCTCAGGCCAATGTTCCCAATTTTTTTTAAATTGAAACCTGCAGAAATGCATTAACATTTTGTTTTACCACCCATGATACAAGGGAACTTGCTCACTTTGGTAAATTTATAAACATTATCAATAATAAAGTAAAGATCTTAAAATGCCAAATAGCCAATGCTCCCTGATCCGTTAGTTGCACTGCTGGGCTATACTAAGAAGCTAAAAAAAGGTATTAGACGTTTGGCTGAAATGGGAGTGTTATTGGCAAAGCGCAGATTAGCGATGCGTTGGTCGCGTGGCCCTCCACCCACCATACAGGAGTGGTCAGGGGATATGTTGTACTGCAACATGCAGACAGAACTGTACAGTGAGCTACTTCACCCCCGAAGTCGCCCTAAGAACTTCTGGGGACTATATCAAACGTACCTTGCTGCGAAGGCCTAACCGCCCACAGATCCACACCCTGAAGTGGAGGGCGTTGCGGGGTGAGTGCCAATGTTACTAGCCAATGAGGCACCGCTATATGTTACCAACCTGTGTAGCTAAATTTTATTACCGCAATGTGCAATGGGAAAGGTGGAACTATATCTGATATGTTCGCCAAATGACTTCTCTGTGGCCCTTGCTGCTGTTTCTGTTTTTATTTTATTTCTTTTGATTTTGATAAAAAATGGTCTGTATTACTATTTTACCATATAGACACATTAATGCTTCAAGAACATATACTCTGTAATGGTTTCTCTTTACGGCCTAACCTGTTGATGCTTGACATGTTGTTACTCTTGATAAATGACCTAAAATAAAATAATAAAAAAAAAAATGCCAAATAGCATCAGAATTCAGGAACGTTCATATTAACGCAAAACAGAATATCATAACTGATGACTATCGGGCAACAAATTAACTTCTCATTGATTTTCTATTTGTATTCAAGCCCGGTTGAAAGCAAGCTAAATTTGATCCTTTTTAGCAATATTTATATTGTTTTAATAATGGGGAGGGGGAAAAAAACTTATTTTGTGATGAACAAGTTACCTACCTTTGGTAACGATATATCTGTAAGAAACATAGGTTAGTTATAGATTCCTTACCTTAGAATTACCCCCAGGCGTCAGACTGGATCCGGAAAGTTTTTCGTCAGCAGTGCCTCTGCGCGTCGAAAGGTGGCGTCGCTCGGCTCCGCGTCCGTCGTTGGCATTGTGGTCGCCGGGCTGACGTCGCGGTAGCTACTTAGACGCCGCCCTTGCGCGCTGACGTCAGTTCTATACACGACCTTCCGCGCCAGAAACGCAGAGCCAAGCAAAACACTGACCACTGGTGCACAAAGCTAGGGCCCTGTAAGGATGTCCTTAACCCTAGAAGTCAGTTCGCAGAACGGGGAGGATGGGTGGGGCGGTAAGGAATCTATAACTAACCTATGTTTCTTACAGATGTATCGTTAAGAAGGTAAGTAACTTTTTCATCTGAAAGAAACAGTTAGTTATAGATTCCTTACCATAGAATAGATACCCCAGCAATTTCAACCCCGGTGGTGGGTCTGCGAACCAAGTTCACACCAGTAAGTCCTGGAGAACAGAACGGCCAAAGAAGCCGTCTCTCCAGACTTGGCTGTCCAGGCAATAGTGTTTAGTGAACGTGTGCAAGGATGCCCACTTCGCTGCCTGGCAAATGTCATTTAGAGGGACTCCTCGTCCCAAAGCAGTAGTGGCTGCCGTCACCCTGGTGGAATGGGAACGTAGCCCCACAGGAGGCTCCTTTTTAGCTAGAGAATAGCAGGCTTTAGTACACAAATGACCCATCTAGAAATGATCCGCTTGTGTACGGCCCGACCTTTCTTGGCGCCCACGTAGCCAACAAAGAGCTGGTCATCCACCCAGAACTGTCTGGTGCGATCCAGATAGAAGGAGAGCGTGCATTTTGGGTCCAGACGGTGGAGCCTCTCTTCCTCTTTCGAAGGATGCGGAGGCGGAAAGAAGGTGGGCAAAGTGATGGTTTGCCCAATATGAAAGGAGATGACCACCTTGGGAAGGAAGGATGGACGAGTTCTTAGGACAACCTTGTCCGGATGTACGGCCAGAAAAGGAGGTTTGGATGAAAGAGCCTGGAGCTCACTCACCCTTCTGGCAGATGCGATGGCTACCAGGAATGCAGTTTTAAGAGTTAAGAGTCTGAGAGGACAGTTGTGAAGCGGCTCAAAGGAAGCGCACATCAAATAGGTCAAGACCAGATTCAAGTCCCACTGAGGTATTACGAAGGGGATAGGAGGAAAGAGATGAGTAATGCCTTTTAAGAAACGATTTACAACCGGGGACTTGAAGAGAGAAGGCTGATCAGGAAGCCTAAGAAAGGCAGTGATGGCCGAGAGATAGCCCTTGATAGTGCCCAGAGCAGAGCCCTGCTGGGCCAAAGAAAGGAGGAACAAGAGAACCTCAGAGAGGGGGGCAGAAAGGGGATCCACAGCCTTTGCTGCGCACCATGCCACAAATTTGTTCCATCGGCAGGCGTATACCGTCTTAGTGGAGGGACGCCTGGCTGCCAAGATTACATCACAGACTTCAGGAGGCAAGTCAAATGACGTCAACTGCCGCCGCTCAATCTCCACGCAAGGAGGTGGAGGCTGGAAAGGTTCAGGTGGAGGACCGTCCCCTGCTGCTGCGACAGAAGATCCTCCCAAAGAGACAGTCGGATCGGAGGATCGATGGCCATGTTGAGTAGCTCGGGATACCAGACTCTTCGTGCCCAATCCGGCGCCACAAGAATGACTTGGGCCCGGTCGCGCTTGATCTTCTTCAGCACTCTGGGCAAAAGTGGTATAGGCGGAAAGGCGTACAACAGACCGCAACTCCACTCGCGACGAAAAGCGTCGCCTAGCGAGTGCCGCCTTGGAAATTCCCACGCACAGAATTGCTGACATTGCGCGTTCTCTTCGGTGGTGAATAGATATAACCAAGGCTCTCCCCACTGCTGAAAGAGACCTTGCACCACCTCCGAGTGAAGACGCCATTCGTGATCCATCATGCACCTGCGGCTGAGTTCCTCCGCCCTGTCGTTCAGAGAACCTGCCAGGTGTTGAACCACAAGGGATATGCCCTGATGTTCCAGCCATGTCCAGAGGCGGAGGGCCTCTTGACATAGGGTCCACAACCCCACCCCGCCTTGTTTGATGCAATACCACATGGCGGTGGTGTTGTCCGTGAACACCTGCACTACTCTTCCCCGGACAGAGGGAAGGAATGCTTTCAGTGCAAGACGGATCGCCCGCAGCTCCAGAAGATTGATGTGGAGCCCGGACTCCGCCGGAGACCAGAGGCCTCTGATCTCCTCTCCCATGTGACCGCCCCATCCCAGAAGTGATGCATCGGTCACCACCGTGAACTCTGGTTGAGGCAGGGAGAGGGATCTGCCGTTGACCCAATGCTGGTTCGTGAGCCACCACTGCAATTGGTGTGCAGTGCCCTCTGAGATCTGGATGCAATCGGACAGATTCCCCTGATGTTGCACCCACTGGAACTTCAGGTCCCACTGCAGAAACCCGCATATGCCACCAGGCATGAACCACCAGCAGGATGCAGGAGGCCATCAGGCCCAGCAGTCGGAGGGTCATCCTGACCGAAACCCGGGATAAGGGCTGAAAGATCGGAATCATAGCCTGAATAACCCGGACTCGCTGCTCGGGAGGATAGACCTGAAACCGCGTCGTGTCCAGAACCGCTCCGATAAAGAGGAGCTTCTGAGAGGGAATCAGGTGTGACTTCGGCACGTTGATGGAGAACCCCAGCGAATGCAGGAGGTCGGCCGTAGTCTGGAGGTGGGAGACTACTGTCTGGGGCGAGCCCGCCTTCAACAACCAGTCGTCGAGATAGGGGAAGACTGGGACCCCTGATCTGCGCAGATGAGCTGCAACCACCGCCATCACTTTCGTGAACACCCGAGGGGCGCTGGTAAGGCCGAAGGGGAGCACAGTAAACTGAAAATACTCGTGGCCTACCACGAACCGCAAGTAGCGCCGGTGGGCCGGCAAAAGGGAGATGTGAAAATAGGCGTCCTGCAAGTCCAACGCTACCATCCAGTCTCCAGGGTCGAGAGCAGACAAGACCTGAGCTAACGTCAAGATTTTGAACTTCTCCTTCCGGAGGAAGCGGTTGACGTTCCTGAGGTCCAAGATAGGATGCAAGCCCTTGTCCTTCTTGGGTACCAGAAAGTAGTGGGAATAGCAACCACGACCTACTTCTGGGGCAGGAACGCGCTCGATGGCTCCCTTGGCCAAGAGAGCTGCAACTTCCTGTTGGAGAAGGCCCAGGTGATCCTCCGACATGCGATGGTACTGAGGTGGCATGGCCAGGGGGGTAGCCTCGAAGGGGAGGGAGTAGCCCCTTCGGACTATCTGCAAAACCCACCTGCCCGACGTGATGGTGCGCCAGTGGGGGAGATGATGGTGGATCCTGCCGCCCACTAGCGTTTGTTGGGCCTGAAAGGTCGGACTAGAAAGTTTTGGAGGCTGCAGCAGAGTTGGTGGACTGGCCCGCTCGCTGGCCCCCTGAACCACGACGGTGGTTCCCATGTCCCCGGCCGCGCGAAGGTTGTGCAGCTTGCGCCGGCCTGTGGCTCTGAGCGGGACATAGTGGGGCACCCCTTCCGTAGCCACGAAAGGGGCGAAAAGCAGACTGCGCCGGGCGGGTGGAGAGGCCCAAGGACTTGGCCGTAGCCCGTGAGTCCTTGAAACGCTCTAGAGCGTGGTCTGCTTTGTCGCCAAAAAGGCGACGGCCATCAAAGGGCATGTCCATAAGAGCGCTCTAAACATCGCCCAGAAAAACAAGTCGATCTCATCCAGGCGTAGCGAAGAAAGGGTTACCAACGTGGAAATCATCCTGCCTAGAGAGTCGGCGGTATCCAGCCCACAGCGGATGGTAAACTTCGCTGCATCTCTCCCTGCGGCAACGGCCTGGGAGAGTACGGTCCGGGGCTCCTCCGGACACTGAGGCAGCACTTGTGCAACCGTGTCCCACACAGAGTGGGAATAACGGCACAATAGACATGCAGTGTTTACCGGCCGCAGTCCCAAGCTGGCGTAAGAAAAAAACCTGCTTCCCAAGATGATCCAGCTTCTTGGATTCCCTATCTGGTGGTGCGTTAGGGAATGCGCTCTTGGAAATAGAAGCTTGGACCACCAAGCTCTCCGGGGTGGGGTGTTGGGAGAGGAAAGTGGGGTCACCCGGGGCCGGGCGGTGGCGTCGGGCAACCATCCTATCCACGGGGGCCCCCCGTGTTGGGCCTGGACCAAGTGCCCAAAAGGATGTCGGTTAGGGCTTCATTGAACGGTAGCAGGGGCTCCGAAGAGCTCGCTGCCGGTTGAAGCACCTCTGTCAGGAGGTTAGTCCTGACTGCCACCGTAGGAAGCTAGAGGTTGAGAGCCTCGGCTGCCCTACGTAACACCAATGCGTATGACGCTCCCTCCTCCGTAACCACAGTAGGAGGAGACAACATGCCATGGTCTGGGGAGATATCCAGACCACTGGCATCCCCCAGATCCTCTCTCCAGTCCGGATCGTACTCCAACTGGTCTGACAAAGGGTCTCCAGACCCCTCCCAGTCTTACTCACCCTCCTCTGGCTGCCAGGTTGGCTGAAAATGGCCAGGGTGGAACACAGGGGCAAAAGTACCCATCGGCGCCGGTCCGGCTCCGTGTCCAGATCGGGTTGGAAGCTGGGGTCGACGCCGGCTGGGGGACCAGCCGGCGTCGGCAGCGGACGCGGTGCCGGTGGAGGAGTCACAAGGTCGACCGGCGCCGATCCGGATCTAGGCCTGGATCCATGGGGGCCCTGCGGCGCCGAGGCCAGAGCTGCCGGCAGGGAAGGCCTAGGGCCCCCAACCGAGTCCGCGGGGCCCGAAGGCGCACCGGCGGAGTCGGGCTGCCCAAAGATAGCATGCATGGCTTCGTAAAACTGACGAAGATGGGCTGGGGTCGCTCCGGGTCCCGGAAAGGGAGGGAAACTGAGTCGGCCCTTCAGGCTCCGCACGCAGAGCCGCGGGAGTGGCACAGCCAGCATCCCTCGTCGCGTCAGCCAACCGACGGGGAGAAGTCGAAGAGCGACGATGCTTCTTCGACTTCTTCTTGTGCTTCGACTTAACTGACCCAGAGTGCGAAGACTTAGATGACGAGTGGTGATGGCTCCACGACCGGTCCATCGACCTCCCACGCGACCAGGACCTCGAGCGGCACGGAGCCGACTGCCGGCGCTCAGGAAGCTTTCGGGACTGCTCCCGCAAAGACTTCGGAGCCATGGTCCGGCAGTCGGAGCACGACTTGGGGTCATGGTCGCGCTCCAGGCAAAAGAGGCACACGTGGTGCGGATCCGTCACTGACATCAGTCGGGTACAGGAACTGCAAGCTTTGAAGCCGGGCATCCCTACATGCACCAGGAGTCGGTAGGACTCAAAAAGACGTCGACAGAAGTCGCTCAAAAAGTTCCGTCAAAAAGTGACTGGAGGTACCGCTTTCTCCGGATCTGCGCTGGCTGGCGCGGAAAAAGAAAGAACTGACATCAGCACGCGAGGGCGGCGTCTAAGTAGCTACCGCGACGTCGTCCCGGCAACCACGACGTCATCCCGGCGACCATGATGCCAACGACGGACGCGGAGCCGACCGACGCCACCTTTCGACGCGCAGAGGTACTGCTAACGAAAAACTTTCCGGATCCAGTCTGACGCCTGGGGGTAATTCTAAGGTAAGGAATCTATAACTAACTGTTTGTTTCAGATATGAATTTATTGTAACCGTTTAAAATAATTGAATCAATAAAGTTTAATTCATTCAGTCCCAGGCCAATCCAATCACAAACCACAACTTCATTCCTACTACCGTCAAACCATCAAGCAGCCGCATATCCAAACCGAAGCAGCCAGGCAATTATAAAACCTCCATCCATGAGCACGCCTAATCAACCTTCAAGAATTGCCATTGATTGCTTGTCAGTTGCCTCTCAAATGTAAAACTCCAATAAGTGACTACACCACTTCCATCCAGGCTATCTAAAAAGGTTGCCCACAGATAGCAACATAATGTTGTGCTGCTGACTGTGCCAAAACTTCACAGGCAAACAAATGGCACATACAGTTTTCCATATGCAAGGTCCAAAATTGCTGAACTACGATAACTGGGCCAAACTTCATCAATTCCAGATGAAGCCGAACTGTAACTCTTTCATCTCTCGGCTCAAGTATTTTTCTATGTCTGGGGAGCATCTACACCACTTGTTTGTTCTGCTTAATCCCCTTATTAGCCCTTCTATTCAACCATTCTTCTTGGTGTTCCCACCCTAACTTTGCTGTTGCTCTCTATGAAGTGTTCACTGCTTGCACGAAGTGCATTAGAAATGTCCAACAAATTAAGACATACAGGACTACAGAGCCTCAAGAGCCTCTGCAGCCTCAGGATACACTTCAGTACCATGGACACAAACTTCTCTGATGCGTAGATATCAGCATAGTTTGCAGCTACAATCTACGGTCTCTGAGTTTACATTTGATGGTTCCCTGAATCGAAAAGGCCTCCTAGAAAGGTGTATCTTCTACCTCACGTGACAGGTGTGCGAATCATCACAAAAGTACTCCCCACCATCTTACATTAAAGAAGCTACTGAAAACCTTCCTATTTCTACACAGAACTATTACTACATACATCACCCTGACAGTTCGCATGTAGCGCATTTGGCAGATGTCAGAGTTTACAAAATTAATATAACATATAGTGAACAAGCACATCAATGATCACTAAACAACAGTAGCTGTTTAGTTGCATTCTGTAAAAATAAGTGGCAAAAAAGTAACATGGTATGGGTAGAGAACATCTTTAAATTATACTGTACCTTTCTAAATACTCGCCAAGTAGGTGCTCTACGGCGGATGAATACAGCCATTCAGTGCCAACCTTTTTGGTGTATCCAGGAACCTCTTCATTTTTCTTATTAAACTTCAGATTCAAGCCCACATTGGCTTTAAATTCTCCATGGGGACTGCATCAAACAAAATATGATTAGACTTCAATCATAATGAGGCAAAAAGAACCATTGTAGATGCATACTACATCACGTGCACATGTTTATCTGTGAGCTGCCTAAAAAGGTTAAAGGGGACGGAAATAGATAAGGGGCATACTTGCCTCCGGTAACCCTCTTTCTGGTAGATACTCTATCTAGCCGTAGAATCCTCACCTTTAGAATATCCTCGGGTGCCACCAGACTGGATCCATAAGATTTAAAACAGCACTGTTCCTTAGCACCGGTAGGTAGCACCACGCGGCTCTGCACCACCCCTGCGCATTGATGTTAGAGCCCAATAATATTAGGGGTACCAGTGTGCAGATTCCTAAACCGGGACCTTTTTAGATGGAAAGAAGACCATTTTACAGAAAGGGGAGATGGTGGGTAGGAGGGAAAGCTAGGGAGCAATCTGCAATCTACCAGAAAGAGCATTACCAAAGGTAAGTAACTTACTTTCTGATGAATACTTCTAACACCTTTATAATAGATACCAAAGCAGGATCTCCCAAGGTGCTGGGCCTGTGAAATGGCTCAGATCAGAACGTCCTGCAGGATTGAATGGGTGAAATGCCCCTCCTGTTGGGCCGGACTGATATTGTGTGGCGCGTGTAGGAAAGTGGGTTCCTGTTGCAGTAACCCCCCCACTTTTTGCCAGACTACTGATGCACTTGGACTTGATGTGCCCTGGGTCCCTGCCAATCAGGTTCCCAGGGCCTGTGTTCTTTCCCCAAAAGTAACCCAATTGGCATTTCTAGCCACAGGTCAGCCCCTGGTAAATCGTACCACAGGTACCCAGGGCACTGTGACCAGGGAAGACCTCTAAGGGCTGCAGCACTTATTGTGCCACTCTTAGAGGCCCTGTACCTTTACACACACATACTGCCTTTGCAGGCTGCGTGTTTTGGTACAGAACAAAGTGAAGAGTCGACTTGGTACACATCCCTGTGTGCCATGCCTACAACCCACTGCCCTGGCATAGGTCAGCCACCCCTCTAGCTGGGTGCACTATACCAGTGGTGAGGGTACAGATGCATGAGCCCTGGACCCCTACAGTGTCTAAGTCCATTCTTATTATAAACAGAAACAGTGGTTCCTGTGGCGAAAAAATAAATATGCAGAGAATGCTGATATTTATATGCGCAATCGCAATGTAAGAATGGGTCAAAACAATATCCAAAGGAGAAGAACAGTACACAACTCAATGTTGGGTGTAAACAATAGTTGTTTATATAAATATAAAAAGACAGTTACTTTTATGAACGGTGCATTGTGTCCCCAGTGAACATGGAACCTATAACAATTTGTGACATATTTGTGAAAAATACAAATGGTTTCCAACACAATATTAAAGTCGACCATCCAAAGAAATCTGTAGTAGGAATGGTTCGCTTTATTTTCGTCAACGGCATTTCGACCCCTATGGGAATGAGGGGTCTCTTCAGGACCTAACGATATAGGGACATCTATAATACAAGAAGAGAAGAGTATAACCAAGGTGAGCAATAAGGGCAACAGCGTCGCTGTATGAGAATGCACACGATGCTGCGTCGTCATAAAATACATGCGTATCTGGTGAGGAGGGGGGTGCAGATTGCCCTGTTGCAGGAAACTAACTTGACACAGAAGGAAGGGCTCGCACTGCAGAAAAGATGGAGAGGCCAGGTAGTTTGCACTACGTATTCGGCCTATGCTAGATGCACATTGATTTGGGTGCGGGCGGGAGTTCCTTTTCAGAGTACCAGGCAGTTGGTGGACCCAGACGGTAGATATGTGGTGGTATCAGGATGGTTAGACGGCAGGGATATAGTGATAGGGAGCCTTTATGCCCCCAATGTAGACCAGTCTACATTCTTTGCACACCTCTCGAGGACGCTGGCGACCATGCTGACAAAGTCTCCCCCCAGCAGCACCGACCCTAACAGTATTACTGACATTGACCTGGACCGCTCTCACCCTCCACTCCCAGATGCTCCCGTACATAGACTTGCAGCCCTCAGACGTGATTGGCAGCGCCACTGGGGGTTGACGGACACCTGGAGGGCCCATCACCCGGTCGAAAGGGATTACTCCTACTATTCTGCATTGCACGAACTACATGTTCGGTTGGACTCGATCCTATGTTCCCCAAACGTGCATGGTGGGGTCGCACACAGTGAATATTTGGCTAGAACGATCTCTGATCATAACCCGTTGTTATTATCCTTAAACTGGCTGCGGCTCAGGCCTACTATACCTAGTTGGCGCCTGCGCCCGGAGACGCTAGAAGACCCAGTGTTTTGGACCACGATAGGCTCAGTTATTGATGACTATTTTTTAGATAATACCGGAACAGCGACGAGTTCACTTATTGAATGGGACGCCTTTAAAATGTCATTAGGGGACGCTGCATTGGAGAGGTAGTTGGAGTACGGAGGGTGCTAATAAGGGAAGTGCAAGCTGCAGAGCGCAGGCTCCGGGAACTGGAGAGGGAAAGACCGGAGCGAGTGGATAGGCAGGCCGATCTTCTCGCTGCCCGGGAGGTTCTGGCTACACACGTCGAAAAGCTGCGCTGCTACGACTATAGGGCATACATTACCCGGGCCCAAACAGAACGAGATAAGTCTGGGGCGTTGTTGGCTTGGCTGGCCAATCCGGCGCGTAGAGGAAGGGCCATCCTGGAGTTGAGGGGTCTGGGGGGGCGAGGTATTTTACAGTCAACAAGATATCAATACCCAGTTTTTGGAGTATTACACTTCCCTATACCAAAGTAGACTTGACCCAGGGGCCGACGACGGGACAGATTTCTTGGCTGGTGTGGAGCTTCCTAAGGTCGATGCGGAGGCAGCGGAGGACCTAGGCAAAGCGGTAGAGGTGGGGGAAGTACGTAGCGCCGTCAAACATATGGCTAGAAATAGGACCCCGGGGACGGATGGACTCCCGGTGGAGTTTTACTCTACATACATAGATGTGTTGGCCCCGCGACTAGTGGCACTGTATAATAAGGCGAAACAGGAAGCGGTAATTGTTCCGCTCTTAAAACCTGCAAAACCTCCTGAGGGCCGAACGGCATATCGGCCCCACGCCATGCTTAACTTGGACTATAAAATATTAAGCCGTATATTGGCAAGTCGGCTCTTGGCCCATATGCCGACGCTTATCCATGTGGATCAGGCAGGTTTTATTCCATCCAGAAATACGGCAATGAATGTCCGCAGGCTGCTGCGTATACTGGGGGCAGACACCTATTGCAAGGAGGAAGCATGCATTTTTACGGTCGACATCAAGAAGGCTTTTGACAGCCTAGAGTGGCCGCATCTCTTTAGGGTTCTGAGAGCCTTTGGTCTGGGGGACCACTTTGTGAAATGGAGGGCGCTCTTGTACAAGAATTCCACTGCCAGAGTGCGGACGGGTGGGGTGATTTCGGAGGCCTGTGTGGTGGGCAGAGGTACGAGACAGGGCTGTCCGTTGTCACCGTTATTGTTCGCGTTGGCAATGGAACCCATGGCTGCGCACGCCAGAACAGGCCGTTATCAGGGGCTGGAGGTGGAGGGTCAGCTACAGCACATTGCGCTTTACGCAGATGATCTCCTGCGGTTTCTGGCTAACCCGGGGGAGGCCCTGCGAGGAGCCAAGGAGCTGCTGGGTGTCCTGGGGGAGAGTCGCGGGGCTTAGAGTGAACTGGGCCAAGTCGTGTCTTTTTCCCACAAGGTCGGGTAGGGCTGGATTGACGGAAGCCGAGGGAGTCCCTTGGAAAACCAGCTGTCTGCCATACCTGGGTACTCGGATATATCACGACCCTGTGGATCTCCTAGAGGGTAACATAAGGCGCGCGATACGTGGCACAAAAGGCAACCTTGAGTTCTGGGGGACCCTCCCGCTCTCGGTGGCGGGGAGGGTAGCGCTGGTGAAAATGGTTACATTACCCAGGCTTCTCTATTTCTTCGAGACGCTCCCACTATGGATCCCATCTAGGCTCTTTGCTCAACTAAACACAAATCTCACAGGTTTCCTTTGGGGCACTGGGAGGCGGAGAGTAGCCCTCACCACTATGATGAGACCCAGGGCGGAAGGGGGTTTCGCGCTGCCGGATTTTGAGGCCTATTACCACGCAGCGCAACTACAGTGGTACACGAAATGGATGGCAGGACGCCTAAAAAACACAGGGGACCTTGGTGGTCCGGACCCCACCCTGCACCTCCTATCCAGACTACTGCTACGTCTCCCTTGGGGGGTGGGGGTGGTTCCCCAGGACTTACAAATAGTGCGCCAGTGTTGGAACCGACTGGCTAGGAGAGCACGGGTGAAGACCCCGTATGCACCTGAGATTCCGTTGGTTGTTTGTGAGGCATTACCCCATGGAGGGGACTGGAGTAGGCTGCGACTCTGGGATGAGGCCGGGATCTCAACTATAGGGGATTTATTTGAAGACAATACCTTGTTACCTTTTAACGACCTACTAGAGCAGCACGACCTCCCCAGAGGGGATTTCATCCTGCATGCCGCTTTGACGACAGCTATCCGGAAACATTGGCGGGAGGGGATGGTGGAACCCCAGATCTCCCGGGCCTGCCAGTATGTGGTGATGGCGGCTGGTACTATCAAAGCGGTCACTTGCCTATACAGACGCATCACGCAGGGAATGCGTCAGCCCTTAACAGCGCTGCGCCTCAAATGGGAGGAGGACCTAGGTGAGGCTATCGATGAAAAACTTGCAGATGGCAGGCACTCCCCAATCATGATTAGGGATTGTGCTCACTCCCCCACGTGGGGTGAGCACACCAAGGGTGTAGTCACCCTAAGGTCAGTAGCCCATTGGCTACTGACCCCGAGACCCCTAAACGCCCCCTAAATACAGTATTTAGGGGACAGCCCTGAACCAAGAAAGCTGATTCCCGCAACCTAAGAAGAAAAAGGACGAAAGAAGATGCCCAGCAGAGGAGACTGCAGAGAACAACTGACTTGTCCCCAGCCCTACCGGCCCGTCTGCAGTTTCCGGAGATCCTGCACCAAATATAGTCTTGTCCTGCAGCCAGTGACCTCCAGAACCCCTGGGAGGACTGACTGCATTCAACAAAGACCGGATCTCCTGTGAACAGCAGCCCTGTTCAAAAGAAACTCCGAAAACAGACTCTGAGCCTGCTGAGGACAAAGAAACCAGACGCCTGGAACTACCACTGCACCCGTCGCCTACGGCCCGAGTTAGAGTGGCTCACTGGTCCCAGCGAGGTGCCCCAGCGCTCCAGAGTCCGAGTCCTCCGTGGGTTGACCCCTCCAGGACTCCCCGACGTCACCTGCAGCCTCTGCACGGAGACCCCTCCCCCAACCGCAAGTGGCCCGGTAAGGTGAAATCAGACCTCAAGACACCCCTGCATCCAGCCGCCCTGCGCCCTGGAGAAAAGAACCTGAGGTGCATCTACGTCCCCGAGCCCTCCAAATTACCTGCCCAGCTGTTGGTTCCTCCCGGAAGTCTTCCTGGACCGAGCCTGCAGCTAAAAACCAAAACAGAAAATCCCATTGAAAACAACAGGGCACCAGACGCCAAACCAGCACCCTGCACACAGCCGCCCATGCGCCGCTGCGGGTGCACTTTGTGTGCTAAACCGGATCCTCCTTTGCCCTGAGCCTAACACCAGGAGCTTGGCTCCCACAACCAAGTGGCCTGCTCGTCAGCAGCCACCAACCGGAGTCCCCCTATCCCCCGTTGGATAACATTGGGCCTCAACACTCTGCACCCGGCCGCCCTAGTGCCGCTGAGGGTGTAACAAGAGTGCATCATTGACCCTGGGGGACCCCCGAGTCCACCCCCAGAACCTCAACTCCCACTACCAAATACTTACCTCAAAACCGATAACACTATTTTCCTCCATGGGATAACATTGACTGTTTTTCTTGGAAAAGTTTCTAAGTGTGGAGTTTGAAAACCTAAAGAAATTCTTTAAAATTGTACTATTTAACCAAAACGATTTTACTTACCTGTTTACAGGAAATGTCCCAGAGTAGTATCCAGGAATACTACTCTGAGTAAGAAAAGTTATCTAAAAAGTAACTTGCCTGGTATTTTACTGAAAAGCCCATCCAAGTCTATGTACTGTATTTACAAAATATTGCATTTCTCTGCAACCATCCTGTAAGTCAAAACAAAGTGCATATACAATTTCAATTCAAACTGTTTACAAACTGCATTACTACTGTAAAGTATTTATTGCTTACCTGTGCCAGGCTTGCTTGGTTCTAGAAAATAAAATAACTAAAAGAATATTTTCATACAAAAACAATTGGTCTGAACTTCAGTCTTTGACTGTGTGAATTCATTTGCTGACTGAGTGTGTACAACAAATGCTTAACACTGTCCTCTGATACTGCCTTACTGCTCGACCACACTACCACAAATAGAGAGTGAGGTGCTATCTAACTTTACCTCTGCCTACCTTTGGGGTTCCACTGGACTCTGTGCACACTATACCTCACTTTGGTATAGTATATACAGAGCCAGCTTCCTACAGAGCGGTATTGTGTAGAGTGGCATGGAGTGGGGTGGCACTGTGTGGAGTGGCACTGTGGAGTGGCTTTGTGCAGCATGGAGTGTCATTGAGTGGAGTGGCATTGTGTGGAGTAGAAGTGCACTGTGTGGCCTGGAGTGGCATTGGGTGGCCTGGAGTGGCATTGGGTGGCCTGGAGTGGCATTGGGTGGCCTGGAGTGGCATTGGGTGGCCTGGAGTGGCATTGTGTGGTGTGGAGTGGTATGGAGTAGAGTGGCATTGTTAGGAGTGGAGTGGCATTGTGTGGCGTGGAGTGGCATTGTGTGGCACAGAGTGGCGTAGCAATGGGTGGAGTGGAATGGCACTGTTGGAGGTTTAAATCAAAGATTTCCCTGAGCTGAAAATCGGGAAGCTCTTTGACTCTGAGATGTTGGGGCTTGGGGTGGGGAGCGGGCGGGAGGGGACGAAGGGTGGGCAGGAGGGGACGAAGCAGCACCGACGAGGGGCGGGAGGGAGGGGACGAAGCAGCACCGACGAGGGGCGGGAGGGAGGGGACGAAGCAACAGCGACGAGGGGCGGGAGGGGAGGAAGCAACAGCGACGAAGGGTGGGCGGGAGGGGAGGAAGCAACAGCGACGAAGGGTGGGCGGGAGGGGATGAAGCCACCGCGATGAGGGGTGGGCGGGAGGGGACGAAGCAACAGCGACGAGGGGTGGGCGGGAGGAACAAGGAATAGTATCTTAATCACAGCAGAAGGGCACTAATCAAGGTGAAGAAGCAGTGCTTGGTCCGTGCTCCACACAAAGTGAAGCCGACACGCATGCAGCACGGTCAGCAGGTGAGGCCTAAAAAGGCAAAAAGGGCTCACAGATAGCTTTGAACAGTGCCTAATGCAAGTACATAGAGTGCAAGATAAAAACAAACAGGACATTTAACAATTTGACCTTCAAGGGATCAGTACTATGGGTGCCAAACCAGCCTACAAACTTGTCCCAGCACCTGGCATAGACAAACTAGCAGAATGATGCCTAGCAGCTAGGATGACAGTGACAACTTCGGGAGGAAGATAGAATGCAGTTTACTGCCACCGGTCAATCTCCACATATGGTGGTGCAGGTTCGGGTGCAGGACCCTGCAATGCTGCTGAGACAGAAGTAGTAGTGTGATCCGAGAACAGAAGCTCATGCCCAGACGTTCCGGCTAGTGCACTCTCCTATACCACTCCAGAGCGACAAGAATAGACTTTGCCCTGGTAGTTCCTGATCATCAGAACTCTAGGCAGGAGAGGCAGCGGCAGAAAGATTACAGGAGTCCCATGCTCCACTCTATCCGGAATGAGTCTCCGCCTCCAGCCTCCCTCTGAAGGACCAAAGGAAAGCTTTCAGCGCCAGGTGGATGACCCGCAACTTCAACAGATTGATATGGAGACAGGCCTCCATAGGACACTAGAGAGCTCAGATCTCCACCACTCCCAGATGCCTTCCCCATTCCAGCTGTGATGCATCTCTCACCACTAAGAGCTCTGAATGGGGCCAGGAGGGGGGTCTGCTTCTCTTCCAACTGCAGTTAAGCCACCATAGCAAGTCTTTTGCAGTCTCCTCCGAAACCTAGATAGAATCCAGTAAGTTCCCCAGGTGCTGGGCCCATTGAGCCTTCAGGTTCCACGGTAGAGCTTGCATATATGTCATCTGGCATAGTTGCAGTATGCAGGATTCATAAAGGCCCAGAAGTCTCAGAACCCCTCTCACCAAGAACCATGGCCATGGTTGAACTGTCAGGATCATAGTCTGCATGTCTTGAACACGATGTGGTGGAGGGAAGGCCTGAAACTGTACCATAGCCAGGATGGCTCCAATGAAAGGGAGCCTCTGTAAAGGAGTCAGGCGTGACTTCAGCACACTGACCGTGAACCCAAGCAATGTCAGAAGGTTCAGCTTTACCTGGAAGTGGTTTGGGACCCACTCTGGTGAACACACTAACTACCAGTAGTTGAGTTAGGGAAAACTGCAATCCCCAAATTCCGATTGTGTGCTGTGACCAACAGCATTACTTTCGTGACCACCCGAAGGGTACTGGTGGACGCAGCAAATTGAAAACGCTCCTGGTCCACTTTGAACCACTGGTAGAGTCTCAGGAACTGCAGGATGCGTAATGAAAGTAGGCTTCCTGCAGGTCCAAAGCCACCATCCCATCGCCTGAATCCAGGGCAGACAGAACCTAGGCCAATGTGAGCATCCTGAATTTGTTCTTCTGCAAGAAAGTGTTTAGGGGGCAGAGATCTAAAATAGGGCAAAAGCCTCAGTCTTTCTTTGTAAATAGCAGAAGTAACAGCCAGTCCCTATTTCTGGGGCTGGGGCCTTCTCCGTTGCTCCTCTGGAAGATGCTTGAACGTGGGGAGATGGGTGGTGAGTCTAAAAGCAATGTCAGGGCATAGACCCACTGAATGATCTACAAGACCCACTTGTCCGATGTTATCCTTTGCCACCTGTGGAGAAAATACCTGATCTGGACTCCCACAGGCTGGTCGTGTGCCCCTATGGGCAAACTAAAGAGGCTTAGAGGCTGTTGCTGCAGGGGCAGGTGACTAGGATGTGTATCTGTTTGATCCCCGCCCCAATCTCAAAAGGACTGGTGTGCCTGTTGCAGGGGTGGTGCGCCTTGGCGGTGCCAATATGCCAACGCTTTGGAGTAGCCATGAAAGGAGCAAAACTGCTGAGGGTACTGTTCTGCAGTGATGAAAAAGCCTAAGGAACACGCCGTGGCTTGGCTTTCTTGAAAGCGTTTCAAAATTGAATCGGCCTTGTTGCCAAACTGACTACACATATGAAACAACACGTCGATTAAAGAGGCTTGCACATCTCCTGAGAGGCCCGTGGATCACTATACTATTGACAACTCCTCTGCCCAAGCATTAGGTAGTGTCAAACCCAGATCGGATGATGTAATTTGCGGAATCCTGCCCATTCGGGATGTCCTTAATCAGGTAGGTCCAAAATTTCTCACAGGCTGCCGGCAAGATCTCACCAGACATGTCCCATATAGCATGGGTAGATCTCCCCAGCAAGCAGCTGCCATTGACTGACCATAAGTCTAGAATGACTGAGGAAAACATCCGTTTCCTAAATGCCTCCGTTCATTTAGACTCTGTCAGGAGTCATGAGAAAAGAAATGGGGATCATCCTACTGGTGGAAGCTTGAACCACCAAACTTTCTGGCGTAGGGTGCCATCTCAAAAAACCAGGGTAACCTGGCTCTGTCCTGTGTCCTCTGTCGAACTGCATGTTCACTGGTGGGCAGAAAAGGGCTTAGACCAGATGCCAATTAAGGTGTTAGTCAGGTCTTCATTAAATGGATGTAAGGGCTTAGAAGAATCCTGTCCAAGTTGTAGAACTTCTTTTAACACATTAGTTTTAATTTCCATAGTTGGCAGCTGTACATCTAAGACCCTTGCTGTTCATTTCATAAACACATCAAAGCAGACACCCTCTTCTGTTGAAGGTCCAGGGGGAGAACACAGCCCAGTGTCTGGCGAAGTGGCCAACCTACGGGCCTCTGCAAGTCCATAAATAAACTGTTATCATAGTGCTGAGGAAAATAATCTCCTCCACCGAAAGATGGTTAGCTCTGATAGGAGTCTGAACCAAAAAGTTGGTGAAGCACATGGATGTGGCTCCGAATCAAAGGCATGGGTCACTCTGACTGATTTAACTGGGGCTGGGTGCGTTTGAACGATGTCAGAACCTGACCTCAGACAGGGATGAGATGATGTGGCTCTGAGTCAGATAGAATTATAGGAACCAGGTCTTCTGGAGGCGTAAGGGCTGATGTCAATGTCGCAGGAACTGGAGTAGATTTCGGTGCCAGCTTGGAAGTCGACTCTGGCGAATCAGAGGCGGGCTCAGTAGGTAGAAACCTTGCCAAAGGCGGACACGCTGGCGATTAACTGGCTGGAGGCTTTTCCCAATTCTTGAGATCGAAGGCGCGCCAGAGGGAGCTGGATGGGTGCCAAACATCAGCAACATGGCCTCTCTAAAAGCCTCAATCTGATGCACCGTTGATGACGGCCCAAGCAATTTGGGGTGCCTCGATAGCTGCGGAATGGCTCCTTTGTGAGAGACAGAAAGCTAGACTGGGAGGCACCTCAAGGTCCTCTTAACCTATCACAGGAATGGCCACAAGAGTGGGAACAGGTCCGCGCCCTCGACTTGAGCAGGACTTCTGAAACTTTTTGGGGGAGTTTGCCGATGTACAGCTTGGCTTTGTGTTCCTGGAGTGCCTACGGATTCATAAGGGCACACAACTGGGAGTAATGACACAAGCCCAAACACCAGAGTCGCAACTCGTGTCACAGACATCGGTTTGTGACGGTCCCTACAAGGTTTAAACCCTGTAGTTTTAGTAGGGGACATGACGGGATACACCGGAAACCAGGAATTCTGAAGAAAAAAAGTTGTCAACTAACAACAAAAAAAGTTGGGAACTAGAACCGGATCCGCATACAAAGACGTGGCAAAGAAAGGAACTGAGGTCAACGCTCATGTGTGGTGCTTATATACAATTCCATCATCACTTCGGGCGGAATGAGGTCAACACAGAGCTGCACACAGCCACCTACAGGAAGGCAAGAGCATTGCCGTTATTATCTTGTGGATCCAGCCTGGCGCCTCGGCACCTCAAGATGTTTTAAAGGTGAGAAATCTGTGGATAGAAGCATCCATAGGAAAAAAGACATTTTTTCGTGCATTTGTTTCTAAAAGTCTCATGGCATTACATTTTTTCATTTGCCGATATTTTTATATGTGCGCCACATTTTCACATAATATAATGTAGTGGTTCTAAATACAAATTAAAAACAAGACATCTCAGACAATGCACTGAAGAAGAATATGGAGGAAAACCCATAAAAGGTCCGCCAAAATGCCACCACAGCTTGTTACACTAAAGTTAAATATTTTATACCTCAACAAACAATTTATTTAGGATGACAGTATTTTCCCAGACTATAGTGATATTCCTGCCAAATATGATGGCAAACTAAATTAAACATGTTTTAAACTTAAGTAGTCTCCCCCGAATTCACAACTCTACCCTCACCACCACCAGTTTCCCAGCATGCCCCTTCTTACACTGAGCTAGACACCAACAACCCACTCAACCACTTCACAAACCCTCACACCCAGAATGCTGACCTCCCAGCTAGAACTATCAGAACTGATCAGAACACCGTCAGTCCATCCATTCAACCCAGCTATTCTCTCGCTAGCCCGCCCCTAAACCAACCACCACCACCACACCTCCCAATCCCCTACACCGTTAGAGAAGCGGACTAAATAGCACCCACACACGACAGGCACAACGTATCCTCTCCCCTCAACAAGCCGGTGACTGATTCAGTACTATGCCCACAGAACGCGCTATCTGAAACAGACCCTAGCAGGGAAGTTACGCGCACACACCCTGTTCATCAACTCTCGGTCCTGCTCCCCGAGTATCGTGAACACCACACACCGAACAACTCACAGCTTAACACCTTCACACCCACCTTCGCTAACCAAATACCTGCGCCAGACTTAAATGAAAGACTAAGTCTTATGGAAAGTCAACTCAATAAAGTAATACAAGCTATCCAAAAAATCCTAATGAACCTCAAAACTTCCCCCGACTATGCTCACTGCTCACTCCTCACCTCCTCCTCCAATGCCGGACCTACCCTAACACAATCAAAAACAATGCCAAATAGCTGGACTACTCCTGCTCTCAACAACCGAGCTCACAGACTGATTCGATCAAATCCTAGGATGTCACACAATGAGGCAATAGAGCTGGCCAAAACGTATAACATGACGCCAACCAGGAAAAAATAACCCACCTCCAAGATCCAGGTGATCACTGGTATTAGGAGAAACTTCTTACCACCCAGAAAAACGGCCAGACCTCCAGCACACATCTCTGATATCCCCAGGGCACCCCCCTCACAGAAGCACAACAACTCTAGAAATATCAACTGCTTGCTCATTAACTGTAGATCTGCCTCCAAACATGCAACTGAACTGGCTGAAGCCATCCTTAACCATGACATTGATATTGCATTCATCACAGAAACTTGGCTTCATGAATCATCCTAACCGATCCTCGACCTACTAGTTTCTCCTGGATTCTCAATCATCAAGAAAGACAGAAAGGATCAACAAGGCGGTGGCCTAGCCATTATCCACAAAAATACCATTACAATGGAGGAAACCGTCACCTCCACATATAGCACTTTTGAATATCTCAGCACTACTATACTGATGAAGAACAATAAAACAACAAATGTCCTCCTCCTCTACCACCCTCCTGGCAACACTCGCCCCTTCCACGAACACCTATCATATCTGGTAACTCACTGCTCACTCAATACCATAAGCCTAGGTGACTTCAACCTCCATTGGAATGATGAGAAACACACTAATCCAATCCTTAAACAAACTCTTACTTGACAACAACCTTACCCAACACTGTAAAGGTCAAACCCATAACAGAGGCTCACCCCTTGAAGCCATTATAGCCCAGGAGAAGGCGATAACCATTAATAACATACTCCCAGTAGACTGGTAGGACCACCGCATTATTCTGTTCCACTTAAACCAGGAAGAGCCACACACCATCTATACTAAGAAAACTCTCCAGTGGGCCAGAAACATAAGTCAGATTCCCCTAGCTGATCTGGAAGAAAGAATGATCTCTAGACTTCCCCCCAAAGACAGTTAACCTCTCAACAAATGAACTCACAACCCACTTTAACTCTACGATGTCAGCCGTCCTAGACCAAGTAGCCCCTCAAACTAAAAAGGATTAGAGACACCCCATCGAGGTCCTCGTTTAACAAAGACCTCAATACAGAAAGAAGGCAATTCAGAGCTGCAGAAAGACTCTGGCAAGCAAACCCATCCTTAACTCACCTTCACCAACTCAGAGCAAAACGCAGAACATATAAAAACGACATCATGAAAGAAAAAGCAGCCTTTTTCCGCAGCACTCTAGAGAATGCACTAAATCGCCTGAAAGACCTTTTTAACATCATAAAAAACAGACTTCCAAACCACCCTATAAAGCCCCTCAGGGCTCCAAGAACGCTGTGATAAATGTGCTAAATTCTTTGATGAGAAAATCACGATGATCAAGTCTTCTCTAGAATGCCACACTCAAGCATCTACTGAAATCACCCTCCACACCACAGTTGAAGGAAACCCTAACTTGCTTTCCTCCGACTCCCAAGTAGAGATCCCCCCTCCTGAGACAAATGAGGGCAACCAAATCCTAGGATCCCCCCTCTGCCCCCAATTGCTGGAAAGTATTCAACCCACTCACGGGGACAGACATCTCTAAACTAATTGCGAACTCTAAGCCTTCCTCCTACTTCGCAGACCTCCTCCCGGCCTCTGTGGCAAAAAATCCTAATCACGTCATTACCCCCCCTCTGGACGATGATAATAAACAGCTCCCTCAGTACTGGGGTTATGCCAGACTGCCTAAAATTAGGCCAAGTCACTCCACTACTAAAATATCCAGGATCAGACCCGGAGAACCTCAACAACTTCAGGCCAATCTCCAACCTTCCCTTCCTGGCTAAAAACCTTGATAAATGTGTCCTACTCCAACTCAACCAGCACATCGACACTTACAATCTCCTGGATTCTCACCAATCAGGCTTCAGAAAGGGCTGTAGCACAGAAAACGCTATACTAGCATCCCTTTGCAGCCGCTGAGATTTGATTTGGGCAGATTTACGATTGTGCAAAAAGCTGAGCTACGCCCCCTGCTCTTTTTGCTACGTCTAAAAACTACCCCCGAACTACATCAATATGCTGCAGCTCTGGACGAAGTCAGCCCTGCTAGATCGCCACAAGAAAAATGGCTGGATAAACAGCATGAAATCACTATTGTCCACTCTAGGGATGGAAGGCATTTGGGATAACGACACCCCAGAATCTTTTCCAACTAAAGCCCAACTTAAGAAACGTTATTGGGACTGGGTGGCGCAGTCCCTTATATCCCATCCACTCGGGGGCCGCTTGACTCTCGATTTTATAGAGTTCAAACTGGAAGCCGCTTTTGAACAATATTTGGAGGTTGTCACTAATTCCCAGGATAGGAAACTTTTTATGCAATTTAGATTTGGTTCCCAACCTCTTAACACCTTTGTTGCTTCCTGGTCCAAGCATCCCTCGGTGTCTGTGATCTGTCCCGGCTGCTCTCTTGCAGCCGAGTCCATCAGTCACATACTCTTTGCTTGTCCCAGGTACCACAATTTGAGATCTAGGTGGCTAGCTCCCATCTGCAAACAGCTAGGTACTCGTTGTCATAGCAACGCACTACGTATCCTAAAATCTGATTCCAGTACGTTAATTGTATGTGCTGTTGCTAAATTCCTAGGCAAAATGTGGTTTTATTTATTAATCAAGTACTGTATTAACCACGGATTGTACTGCATGACGGGTCATGCCGCTATCTCTAGCGACAGACTTTTGCAGTTACACCTCCTGGTTCTGAGTTTAATTGGTTTTATCCTTTTCCCTTTTTAACTTATTATTGTATTAGACAATTGAACTGAACTTGCTCTTGAATTCTTTGCACTGAACTCCTAGTCCTTTATGCACTTTAGGCACTTTCAAGGTTTCTATTTACTTACAGGGGGATGGGCAGACTTCATTAGCCCCAGGCTCCTCCTCTGCAAGATGGTCATAAATCTATCTACCTATGCACATGTATCTCTGTGGCACCTGTTTACCTGGGTCTTAGGAAATTTGGACCCCATGAAGGAAAAGCCTTTGCTATTATGGTCTGTTTTTATAATTGATTGTTTATCATGGTTGTATTGTATTGTATGTATGTGATACTTTTATGGCCGTAACGGCCGAAATAAAGTTATTGACTGACTGCTATACTAAATATAGCAGATGACATCCACAAATGTATGGATACCGGCTGATGCTGCCTGCTCATCCTCTTAGACCTATCTGCGGCCTTCGACACGGTCGACCATAAACTTCTTCTTAACACCCTCAAACAACGAATTGGAGCAGACAGCCTGGTTCTGAAATGGTTCACATCATTTCTTCACAACCGCTCTCAACAAATAAAAATAAACAACGCAACTTCAAATACCTCTACTATAACCAGAGGTGTTCCCCAGGGTTCAGTCCTCTCACCTACTCTCTTAAATATCTAGATGTAGCCCCTCACGACCATAATCAAGCAAGCAAACATCCCCTTCCACCTCTATGAGGACGACATCCAGCTCTATCTGGAGATATCCTCTCCAGAGGACATACGCTGTCTAAATGATACTCTAATAAAAATCCAAAACTGGCTAACACACAATCACTTAAAACTCAACCAAGAAAAGACGGAAATTCTTCTCCTCTCAATTGACGGACAGACCCCCCTACCCCCCCCCAGGTCCAAGAGTGGATAAAGCTTATCAACTCTCTAAATTGCAAGCTATCCCTGGATGGTTCTGCCAAATCATTGGGAATCATACTGGACCCAAACCTGAACATGAGCTCACACAAAGACTACCGCAAGGAGTGCCTTCTACAAATTAAAACTACTTAACAAAATCAAGCCCTTCCTCCCTCCAAATGATCTCAAAACCGCAACGCAAGCCTTGGTTTTGTGCAGACTAGACTACGGGAACGCCACCCTCACAGGCACAGCAAAATCCCACTTAGCCCCTCTGAGAACAACTCTGAATGCAGCAGCAAGGATGGTCACCGGAGCCAAAAGGCACGATCACATCTCCCCCTCCCTGAAAGATCTTAAGTGGCTCCCAAATGAAGCTCGCTGCCACTTCAAAACTGCTTGTTTCACCCTCAAAGTCCTTCACACTGGTAAACCAACATACCTGGCAGCCAAACTCACCAAGGCAGGCCAGGCAAGAAACCTGAGAAGCACCAACAACATACTTCTTATACCACCACAGAAACAAACAAAAAGCCCTGGCTCGCTCCTTCTCGGGCAATGCCCCCAAAATCTGGAACTCCCTACCAGCACATCTCAGAACCAACCCCTCCTTCATGACCTTTAAGAGAAAACTAAAAGATCTCCTCCTAGCTCAGCACCTTAACCCTCTGGACAGTATAACATAGCACTTTTTAGCAGCCTACAATCTAGTAACTCTCGACTCTTATTTACCTTTACTTATGGCTGTCTGTCTTTTTTAATTGCCTGTGTAAATGTTGTACAGCGCTCTGATACCCACGGGTCTTGCCAACGCTATATAAAACTCACAAAAAAAAAAAAAAGCATATATATATATATGTTTATGCATGCGTATGTAGAGCTAGTCCCACCCTGGTTGTCCAAGTTAATAAACCAAAATTATCTACCTAGGCTCCGATCTGGATGCAGGTTGAAATGGCTGGTCAAAAATTTGTGTGGGGCCTTATCTGGTAGAGATTATATCTAGCCGCAGACTCCTTACCTTTGAATTTCCCAGGAGTCAGACTGGATCCAGAACAGTTTTCGTGGGCAGTACCCCTGAGCAGTACGTCTGCGGCACCTATATAGGCACCACCTAGGCACACTGATGTGACTTTCTTTTCACGACTTTCCACGCCAGAAGCACAGAGCCATGAGGAACAGTGAACACTGGTGTGGAAAACTAGGGTCCTGACAGGGATCAGCCCTAACCCTAGAAATCCATTCTGGAAGGATGGATGGGTCGGTAAGGAGTCTGCGGCTAGATGTAGTCTCTACAAGATAAGGAGCTACCGAAGGTAAGTCACTTGCTCATCTGAAAGAGACTTCTAGCCACAGATTCCTTACCTTTGATACCCAAGCAATACCATCCATGGTGGTGAGTCTGCCGATCAATTTCAAACAAGGAAGTCCTGCAGGACCAAACAGGCAAAGTGCCCATCCTACGGACCTGACTGTCCAGACAGTAATGTTTGGTGAACGTGTGCAGGGAAGCCTACATTGCTGATTGGCAGATGTCCAGGACCAGAACTCTACAAGCTAACAGTGGTTGCAGCTTTAGCTCTGGTGGAATGAGTTCGCACACCCTCTGGAGGTTGCTTCTTGGCCAATGCATAGCAAATTTTAATGCAGAGCAGGACTCATCTGGAGATGGTCCACTTCTGCAGAGCCGACCTTTCTTCACACCAACTTCTCTCAGGAAGAGTTGGTCGTCCACCCGAAACTCTCGTCTGAGGTCAAGGTAGATCGACAATGCTCTTTTTGGGTCCAAACAGTGGAGTCGCTCCTCTTCTTTAGAGGGATATGGAGAGGAGCAAAAAGTTGGATGAGTGATGGATTGGCCTACATGAAAGATGTTTACCACTTTTGGTAGAAAGGAGGCCCTTGTGCGAAGCACCAGTTTGTCAGGATAGACAGAGGTAAGGCGGCTCTGATAAGGCCTGCAGCTCACTCACTCTGCAGGCAGATGTAATCGCCAAAAGAAAGGCTGTTTTGATTGTCAGAAGCCTGAGGGGACAATCATGAAGTGGCTCAAAAGGAGCACACATTAAAAAAGTCAAAACCAGATGACGGTCCCACTGAGGCATAATAAATGGTGAAGGAGGGAAGAGATGGACAATACCTTTTAAGAACCTATGTATAATAGGGGACTTGAACAATGAGGGTTGGTCGGGCAGCCGCATAAGGGCAGAAAGAGCAGAAAGATAGCCCTTAAGATGTGCCCAGAGCAGAGCCCTGGTGTGCAAGGGAAAGAATTAAGAGTAAGACTTCAGAAAGGGGATCAATGTATTTTCCTGCACACCATGACACACATTTTCTTCAATGGCAGGTGTATACCATCTTGGCAGAGGGATGCCTAGCTGCCAAGAGGACATTACAGACTTCGGGAGGAAGGTAGAAGGCTGTCAACTGTGGCCGCTCAATCTCCATGCAAGACGGCGGAGGGTGGACACAGTTTGGGTGGAGAACCCTCCCCTGCTTCTGAGACAGACGATCGTCCCAAAGGGGCAGCCTGATTGGAGAATACCAGACTCTCCGTGCACAGTCCGGAGCCCCAAGGACTCTGGGCAGGAGTGGTGTGTGCGGAAAGGCATACAGTAGGCATGAGATCCACTCGAGACAAAAAGCGTCTCCGAGTGAGAACTGCCTTGGAAACTCCAGCGCGCAAAACTGCTGACATTGTACGTACTCAATGGAGGCAAATTGGTCTAACCAAGGCTCTCCCCACTGTTGAAAAAGACCTTGTGCCACCTCCAAGTTGAGACACCATTCGAGATCTGCTAGGCATCGACAGCTGAGATAGTCTGCTCTGGTATTCAGAGAGCCCGCCAGGTGCTGAACCACGGGGATATGCCCTGCTGTTCCAACCATGTCAAGAGACGCAGGGCCTCTTGACAAACGGTCCAGGACCCACCCCGCCCTGTTTGTTGCAGTACCACATGGCGGTGGTGTCCATGAACACTTGTACCAGCCTTCCTTTGATGGATTGTAGCAAGGCCTTCAATGCCAGTTGGATTACATGGAGCTCCAGCAGGTTGATGTGGAGTCCGGATTCCGCCAGAGACCAGAGTCCTCTGATCACCTCTCCGAGATGGCGGCCCCATCCCAGGAGTGGCACATCGGTCACCACTGTGAGATCTGGTTGGGGAAGGGTGAGGGGTCTGCCTCTGATCCAATCGCAGTCCGTTAGCCACCACTACAGATCTTTCACAGTTCTCTCCAAGATCTGGACCATGTCGAAGAGGTTCTCCTGATGCTGTGCCTATTGAAACTTCAAGTCACACTGCAGAGCCCGCATATGCCACTGGGCATGAGTTACCAACAGTATGCAGCAGGACATGAGTCCCAACAAACTTAGGGTCTGCCTCACTGAAATCTAGGATAGAGACTGAAACACCGGTATTGTAGCCTGAATATCCTGGACTTTCCGCTCTGGAGGATAAGCCCGAAACTGCACTATGTCCAGAACAGTAGTGAACCCCAGGTAGCGCAAGAGATTCACCATAGTTTGGAGTTTGGAGACGACAGCTTGGTGCGAGCCCACCTTCGACAGCCAATCGTCGAGATCTGGCAAGACTGGAATCTCTGATCTCCGCAGATGAGCTGCAACCACCGCCATCACCTTGGTGAACACCTGAGAGGCGCTGGTAAGGCCAAAAGGGAGCACGGTGAACTGAAAATGCTCATGGACATACCGTAAACTGCAGATAGCACCGGTGGGCAGGCAGGACGGGAATAGGAAGTAGGCGTCCTGAAAGTCCAAGCTACCATCCAGTCTCCTGGGTCCAGGGCAGACAAGACCTGAGCCGACGTGAGCATTTTGGATTTCTCCTTGAGGAAGAAGTTGAGGGGCCCATAGATCTAGAATAAGACGAAGGCCTTTGTCCTTTTTGGGAACCAGAAAGTACTGGGAACGGTAACCACAGCTTACTTCTGGCTCCGGAATCCTCTGTACGACTCCCTTGGCCAAGTGAGCCATGACTTCCTCGCGGAGAAGGGACAGAAGATCCTCCATCATCAGTAATGGACTGCCAGTGAGGCAGGTGAAAGGGAATCCTGTTGCCAACTTGATGCCCATGGTGGTAAAGGGGCAGATTAGGAGGGGTTTGAGGCTGCAGATGCCGGGTGTGGGCGGGAGGGGGGTGGACTGACCGGATTGCTGGCTACCTGACCCACGAGGTCAGTGGGTACCACACCCTCGGCCACGCTGCTCGATGGCTGGGAGGGGATTGGCACGGTTGGAAGCCCCTTCCAAAGCCGCGAAAGGCAGATTGGGGTTGATGTGGGGTGAAAGAAAGGCCCAAGAACTTGGCTGTAGCCAGACTGCCCTTGAAGCGCTCCAGCGCCAAATCTGCCTTTTCTACGAAGAGATAGGTGACATCGAAGGGCATGCCCATAAGGGATGCCTGGGCATCCCCCGAAAAGCCAGTCATCCTCAACCAGGCGTGGCGCCTCAGGACCACCCATCCATCCATCAAGCCACCCTGCCCAGTGAGTCAGTCCAGTCAAGCTCACAGCAGATATTGAACTTTGCTGCGCCTCTCCAATCGGTAACAGCCTGAGAGAGTATGGCCAGGACATCCTCTGGGAGCTGTGGCAGCACTTGTGCAACCGTGTCCCACAGAGAGTGGGAGCAATGGCCCAATAGGCATGCTGTGTTCACAGACTGCAATGCCAGGCTGGCAAAAGAAAATATCTTCTTCCCCTCCCCAAAGAGTCCAGCCTCTTGGATTCCCAATTGGTGGGGTGGTAGGGTAGGGAATGCGCCATGATATGTTGAGGCTTGGACCACCAAGCTCTTCGGGGTAGGGTGTTGGGTGAGGACAACGACCGCGGACTCCGCTACCACTCCCGGGACCTTCCTCTCGACCGGGACCTTGAGTGACGTGGAGTCGCACGCCAGGCCACCATGAGCTTCAGGGACCGCTCCTGCAAGGCATTCAGATTCATGGTGCGCCAATCGGAGCACAACTTCGGGTCATGGTTGTGCTCCAGACACCACAGGCAGACAAGATGAGGGTCCATCACCGACATCTGCCGATGACAGGCTCCGCAGGGCTTGAATCCTGCTTTTCTAGATGGCATGCTACACACCAGGAGGACAAACATCAAAAACAGTTGACAAAATGTCGAAAATATTCAGTCAAACAGTGACAGAGGGGTAGCTCTTCTTCAGATCAACACTGGCTGGCTGGCGCAGAAAGAAAAGATCGGACGTCAGCTCGCCTAGGTGGCGCCTATATAGATGCTGCGGACGTCACTTCCGGAATGGACGATGCCGAACCACGCGGAGCCGAACTACGTCACCTACCGGCGTGCAGGGGTTCTGCTCATGAAAAATCTTCCAGATCCAGTCCGACGCTTGAGAAATTCAAAGGTAAGGAATCTGCGGCTAGAAGTCTCTATCAGATGAATAAGAATGAATGAACACAATCATCCCTATCTGTCAGCCCACATAGGACTTCCCTACAAACTAGTTCTCTGCTTTCAACCATGTTGCAGTCTCACAATCAATTAGACATCAGATGACAACTCCTTTATATACTGAAACACTCCAATTAATTTCTTTGGTAACCTAAGACCTGATGTTCGAGCTGGCTATTTTGATTTGATGTCTCATTTTCAGGCTACTATTCCTATTATATAAAATAGATAACCCAAAATTGTACACACCACTGGCTCAATGTTAATGAGTTTTGGGTAAGTATAAGGATTTCTGGTTAAAATACTTCTGTCATAAATATAAGAAGCCCATCCTGATAATTCGCCGAATTTATGGTCTCCCTGCACCCTTCACCAACATACTTCCTGGTCTTACATTTTCCAACTCTATATTTTTGTTTACCATTTCGCATTTAATGTACAGTGGGAACTTACTTCCTCTTGGATCCTCTTCCAACGAAGATACTCCCAGTAAACCTTGACACAAGGTATCCACTAATTCCTAGACGATTGGCAAGCACATATCCTGGGTTGTATTTTATAGAGTATTTCTTTAAGAAAAGAAAAAAATTTAAACAGTTATAATGTACAGATGGTTGAGAAGTGAATATTCATAAGGACGTCAATGATTGCCATCAGCGCTTATCATATTTTCTATTCAATGTTCATCTATTATGGGTTTCAAATATTGTCCAATAATTTTGACTGAGGTATACATAGTTGCTACAGTAATACTTATAATGAACCATATCATGGAGTTAATTCTCCATTGTAATTTCACTAATCATTTTCCATTAACCTTCTCCTTTAAGAAAAAAGTTCAATGTCAATTTACATAATTGCAAGTAATTTTGCAGTTGTTAATGAACCATAGTTTAATGGTCCAAGATAGTACTCTATACAAACAAGAATATTTGACAGTATACACTACAGTAGTACATCACAGCAGCAGACTGGGAAGAATGGAATGCAGACCAGCTGGTTAATGCATTCATTCCAAGAGTGTGTATGTAACTTGAATGTTATACATTATATACTGGTGGGTCAGGTCAACTTCCAGTCATGAATAAAGATGTCAATTATCATTAATAGCAGATTAAATAAAAATGGAAAACATACAGGAACACCATGCTTAGGTCAAACCCCAAGGCTATGTCCAGATGTTTGCCTTGCATCAAAGAAACACTACTAGAATGTTTCCCATGAATCATTACATAAATGAGCCCTCAACCATCATCCTTCATGACAGTGAGGCAGATAGTCATACATATTTCTGAACTTCCTGGGAGAGAGGACCCTATCAAAGATATACTACAAGCAGTGAATGAGTTTCTGCAACATTAAACAACCTTAGCTGGAAAATGTGTGATCAAAAAAGATCTTAGAGGGCCAAATCCAACCAGTTTTCAGAATATTCATTGGCTATGTAAAAGAGTTTCATGCTGATTCATTGTGTGCAAATTTGTTTTACATTGACCATCCTGAAATTCTGCCCTGGATCTGGGACTCATGGTCCTCTGATGGGGTGCCAAAGCCACGGATTTCAAAACGTAACCTCACACTGGTCAATTTCCCAACACACTCTTCTCACCACATGAACAAGGAACACTAATAGAGGAAATCCAAACAGGGGAGGAGGAGGGTGGTTGGAAGAAGATAGAATAATCATAATGATCTCATCAGAAAAATCCTTATTATCAGATATTTGAATGAAGCAGCCTTCCCACATGGGCAGAGAAGTTTAATGAATATTATGGACAACCCTAAACAACAGGAAGAATACACCAGGCTGTGAAACCACAGCAACCACATTTTGGGAGGGGATGAATACAGAATAAAACTCAAACGGATAGACTAATATACTGCTATTTTCCCTTGGAACCTTTTGACTCTAGTACTATAGTAATACGAAACTACCTTTACACTTCAAGGATAATTGTATCTATCTGTGACATTAACCTTAAAGCCACAGTAGGAAGTACTTAAAACTGACAGGGGTGAATACAAGAAACTAAACTCATTGCTACAGGATTTACCACATTTAACAGGTCCAGCTGCTCAGGGGAGTTTTGGTGAGGAAAACAACTAGTCAAACCTGTCAAAGGCAAGGCTAGAGAGCAAGGTTTCACTTCTGCCAACAAACATCTCCAACAAGGAATAGGAAACGCCATTCAGATATTTGAACTCTGAATTAAAAGCACTAAGACTGACGACTAGTCAAAAGACAAATACATCTGGGTTCTGCAAAGCTCAACTGCACAGTCTGGGCGAGTGAGTCATCTTTGGCATATTATCAATAACAGAGATCACAGCTGAACATTAATGCAAATGTGCTCATGTTTAGTATAAGCAAGGCAAGAGCCCATGAACCATTTTTCACTATTAAAAGCAGCTAATAGTAATTAAAATACAATACAGATTTGTGGAATAATATTGCTTTGGGGTGAACTGATCAATCATACAGTAATGGGGGAGAAATTATAAAAGACATACCATTTAGTGAAAATGTACCAGCGCTTATTTTGCTAAACAAGAAACCATAAAATCTTTCTAAGGTACTTACATGCTGGTTCTGTATTAAGGCATCAAAAGGTGGTTCATATGGAATGTTGAAAAGCACTCTAATTCTACTTTCGCCAATCACATCTGATGAATCCTCAACCTAGGAATGACAAAAACTTTGAATAAGACTCTCAAATGGTCATAATCTAACAGCGTGGTCTTTGAACATTCTTCAATTTCTATTTCAAGCTTGTTTTACAAATATGCAAATAACAATGGTAAACAAAAAAGGGTATAGAAACGTGAAACTAACTTCTCCCACACAGCCGTAGTAAGGTGTTCCCAACATGAAGACTAAAGTTCCAGGTGAGAACAGGTCTGCCAAAGTATTGAACTGCAAAGAGCCTGGGTCGAATGTGTTGATATCCTGTATTAGAAGAACATAAATGGATTTATTTTATGCACAATAAAAAGACCAAACATCTTACACTTTTTATTTATGTAATTAAGTGAAACATATAGTACTGCATCCCTTTCACTATATATTATTCTAAGCATCCACTATGTCATTAAAATATTTCAGACGGTGAGCGTGCTTTCCTTTCATGCTTTGTAAGCAAATTAGGTATTAAAATGAATTTCAAAACAGAAATAACATCTACATGTATACTGGAAAGCACTGTGGCTAAAACCACTTCAGTAAGTCCAATTTGACTGCTTATCTTTGTAGTCTTCCTTTCATGCAAAGCAAAGTCAGCCTCCAACATGGAAATTCTATAGTTTTAGAACGGAGGGGCCATACTGAACAGTTTTTGAGTTAAGACCATAATAAGGTTGTTTGATTTACACACTAAACACAAACCATTTTAAGAGTATCCTCTCCTGCTCATTATATACAATCATACTTCTTGCAAAGTAGGCACTCTTTTAGTCCTGGCCCAACCTTTTCTCTTGACTTCAAATTCTCTGGTGTCCTTCTGCACTACAGACCTGATTAATCCACCCTTTCTACAATGATTCACTCACTATGGATGCTGCACAAGAATTATGAAGCTATCCTAGTCACGATGAGCACTTTCAATTTATTTTACTCGAAATAAAATATGCATTTCAAGAATCTTACTTTGACGGTAACTTGTAAAGCAAAAGGCAGAACTTGCTTTGACCACTGTTTCTCCAGGTGAACATCCCCATTTTCATTAAATATGTAGCGGCGGCCAGTGAGCAGCTGAGCATACACCAACACAGAGGTCTCATTTATAATGATTCCTTTCCGTCGTTGATAACTGAGGAAGAACACCATAGGTTGTTAAATGGTTAGGAATCAGCTCACCTTCAAAAAGAGCTCAAGTGATACCGACTGAAAGACCGGTTTATAATCCATATTACTGACAATATGTAACATCATCATCACAGTCACTGATGTCCCCTTTCCAGACTGAGAGTACCAATCTCCTTCTCAAACTTACTATCAGACACATTTATTTGCCTCCACTACTTTTAAAGACAGTAGAAGTGTCTCACTGACATCACTTGTGTTGTTAGTAATTAGATATTTCTTTTTTCTAGATTCATCTCATGTCTTAAAGTAGGCAAGCTAAGGATGTTACTTACCCAGTAAGCATCTGTTCTTGGCATGTAGAGCTGTAGATTCACATGCTTTGCATACTCCTGCCATCTAGTGATGGGTCCGGATGTTTGCATGTTGTTTTTCTTCGAAGAAGTCTTTCCTAGTCACGATGTAAGGTGACTGCTCCTTTCGGTAATAGTGCGCATGGTCATCGACTACATTGTTAGATTGTTTTCCCGCAAGAGGGTGAGAATGGAGTAAGTAAGCGTAGTATAGAGATGTCCATGCGTATGAATGCATAATG
The DNA here is from genome assembly GCA_963921515.1 of Calotriton arnoldi. Lineage (NCBI taxonomy): Eukaryota > Metazoa > Chordata > Amphibia > Caudata > Salamandridae > Calotriton > Calotriton arnoldi. Next base: position 21,077 of record CAWUFW010005262.1, on the reverse strand, counting down.
AAGAACTGCAACAACGACAGGTACCCAGGGAGGTGGGTGGGCGCATGTGAATATACAGCTCTACATACCAAGAACAGATGCTTACTGGGTAAGTAACATTATCCGTTCGAGGCATGTGTGCTGTAGATACACATGCTTTGCATAGACTACAAAGCAGTATTCTCCCAAAGCGGTGGCTGACCATGTAGATGCTGCAGTTGTTTGAAATAGTGTTTTAAGTACTGCTTGGCCTACATTAGCTTGTTGACGTGCTAACACATCTACACACTAGTGTTTGGTAAATGTGTTTGGTGTAGACCATGTAGCTGCCTTAGCATATGTCAGCTAGAGGAATGTTGCCTAAAAAGGCCACAGAAGTCCCTACTTTGAGAGTCGAATGCATTCTAGGGGTATGGCTAAAGTCCTTTTAGCTTTAGCATAGCATATTTGAATGCATTTAACAATCCGATCTTGCAATGTCAGATTTAGCAATGGGATTGCCTTTGTGAGATGGAGCAAATGCAACAAACAGTTTTGTTTTGCGAAAGTCTTTTGTCCTATACATGTAGTACAATAAAGCTCTTTTTACGTCAAGCATGTGAAGAGCGTGTTCTGCTACAGAATCTGGTTGAGGGAAAAACACAGGTAACTCAACTGATTGGTTTATATGAAAAGCAGAAACCCCTTTGGGGAGGAATTTAGGGTTGGTGCGGAGAACTACCCTGTCTTTGTGGTAGCTGAAAGAAGGGTTCTTCCAATGTTAATGCCTGTAGCTCACCAACTCTCCTTAATGAGGTGACTCAATGAGGAAAGCAACTTTCCATGAGAGATACACTGCAAACGGGCATTTGTGCAATGGCTCAAAAGGTGGACCCATGAGCTTTGTAAGAACAATGTTGAGAATCCATACTGGAGCAGGAGGAATTCTTGGTGGTATTACCCTTTTCAAGCCTTCCATGAAGGCTTTGATCACTGGAACTCTGAATAGTGATAAATGTTGCCTGTTCTGCAAATACGCAGCTACTGCTGCGAGGTGCACACGAATAGATGTATACAGCTAGTCAAGTTTGCTGCAAGTGTAACAGGTAACAGATAACAGATAATGTTTTGTATAGAAGCATCTAGAGGATTGATTTTGTTATTGTTGCTGTAAACAACAAATCTTTTCCACTTTGCTGCGTAGCAAGCTCTGGTTGTAGGCTTTCTTGCTTCTTTTAGAATATTCATACAGTCTGGTGGTAGATTTAAATAACCAAACTCTATGACTTCAGGAGCTAGATGGCTAGAGTTCAGTTCTTTGGGATTTGGATGTCTGATGTCTCCATGGTTCTGTGTAAGAAGGCTGGATGTGAGGTGAAGCTTTTGATGTGGAACCAGTAGATAGCTCCAACAGGGTGGTGTACCATGGTTGACAGGCCCATGTGGGAGCTACTAGAATCAAAGTGAGGAGTGTTTGTCAGAGCTTCCGAACCACACACAGAATTAGTGGGAGAGGCGGAAAAGTGTAGGCAAATATCCCTGACCAGTTCATCCATAGGGCATTGCCCTTTGGGAGAGGGTGTGGGAACCTGGAGCTGAACCTTGGGCATTTTGCGTTGTCGGCTGTGGCGAACAAGTCTATTTGTGGGAACACTACACTGTTGGAAGTACGGAAGGAGAACTTGGGGATGAAGTTCCCATTCGTGAATTTGCTGTCTCCTTCTGCTGAGGAGGTCAGCAACCTGGATTGTTTACTCCTGGGAGGTGTTCTGCCAGAAGATAAATCTTGTGATGGATTGCCCAATCTCCAAATGGCTTGGAGCAAGCCGTGACTGTTGGAGAAAGTGTGTCCCTCCCTGCTTTTGTACATAATACATTGCTGTCATGTTGTCTGTCCGGACTAAGTACAGCTTTTGCCTATTAGGTGAGTTTGAATAGCTTTGAGCGCTAGAAAGATTGCTAGAAGCTCTAGATAGTTGATGTGGAGGCCTTTGTGTTTGTCGCTCCAGATGACCCTGTATTGTGTAACTCTGGAGATGGGCACCCCAACCTGTTAGAGATGAGTCTGCTGTGAGCACGATCTGTGGAATAAGGTCGATGAAAAGCCGTCCTTTTGATACATTTTGTGGGTTCCACCACTGCAGAGAGCGATAGGTGCGGCAGTCTACCAACACTAGATCGGTTAATTGACCATGTGACTGATTCCACTGAGCGTGCCTAAGCACTCTTGTAGGGGATGCATGTGAAGTGTTGCATGAGGTACAATTGCTATGCAAGATGCCATCATTCCCTGCAGTTGCATGAATACTCTGGCTGGTATTGTGTGATTGGATTGAAGCACAAGTTACTAACTTGTGTAACGATATATCTGTAAGAGACAGTAGTTAGTGACAGATTCCTTACCTTAGAATATCCCCAGGCGTCAGGCTGGATCCGGAAAGTTTTTGCGTAGCAGTACCCTTGCGCGTCGGTAGGCGGCGTCGTGCGGCTCCGCGTCCGTCGTCGGCATCGTGATCGCCGGGATGACGTCGCGGGCAGTACTTAGACGCCGCCCCTGCACGCTGACGTCAGTTCTGTACACGACTTTCCGCGCCAGGAACGCAGAGCCATGCAAGAAGCTGACATAGGTGTCTGAAAAATACTAGGGCCCTGAAAGGGATGTCCTTAACCCTAGAAATCAGTTCGCAGAACGGGGAGGATGGGTGGGGCGGTAGGAATCTGTCACTAACTACTGTCTCTTACAGATATATCGTTACACAAGTTAGTAACTTGTGCATCTGAAAGAGACACGTTAGTGACAGATTCCTTACCTTAGAATAGATACCCCAGCAATACCAACCCCGGTGGTGGGTCTGCGAACAAAGATCAGACAAGGAAGTCCTGGAGGACAGAACGGCCAAAGAAGCCGTCCCTCCGGACCTGACTGTCAAGGCAGTAATGCTTTGTAAACGTGTGCAGCGAGGCCCACGTAGCTGCCTGACAGATATCCGGCAGCGGAACACCGCGGCCCAAGGCCGTGGTAGCAGCCGTTGCCCTGGTGGAATGGGCACGCAGCCCAACAGGAGGCTCCTTCTTAGCCAAAGAATAGCAGGCTATTGATGCACAAGGTAACCCAGCGGGAGATGGTCCTCTTGTGCACCGCCCGACCTTTTTGGCGCCCACGTAGCCAACAAAGAGCTGGTCATCCACCCGGAAGTGTTTTGTGCGGTCAATATAGAAGGAGAGCGCACGTTTTGGGTCCAGACGGTGGAGCCTCTCTTCCTCTCTGGAAGGATGCGGAGGCGGAAAGAAGGTGGGCAAAGTGATGGTCTGCCCAATGTGGAAAGCAGTAACCACCTTTGGCAAGAAGGACGGACGCGTCCGAAGAACAACCTTGTCTGGATGAACAGACAGAAAGGGAGGTTTGCAAGATAGAGCCTGGAGCTCACTCACCCGCCGAGCGGAGGTGATGGCCACCAGAAAGGCTGTCTTCAGAGTCAGAAGACGAAGAGGACAGTTATGTAGAGGCTCAAAGGGAGCGCACATTAAGAAAGGTAAGAACCAAGTTCAAGTCCCACTGAGGCATCACAAACGGAACAGGAGGGAAGAGGTGAGTAATGCCTTTTAAGAACCTGTTAACAACAGGGGACTTGAAAAGGGAGGGCTGATCAGGGAGCCTGAGGAAGGCCGAGATAGCACAAAGATAACCCTTGATGGTACCCAGGGCAGAACCCTGTTGGGCCAGAGAAAGAAGGAACAGAAGGACCTCAGAGAGAGGGGCAGAAAGGGGATTCACAGCCTTTGCTGTGCACCATGCCACAAATTTGTTCCACCTGCAGGCGTATACCACCTTAGTGGAGGGACGCCTGGCTGCCAGAATCACATCACAAACTTCGGGAGGCAAGTCGAAAGGAATCAACTGCCGCCGCTCAATCTCCACGCAAGAAGGTGGAGACTGGACAGGTTCGGGTGGAGGACCGTCCCCTGCTGCTGCGACAGAAGATCCTCCCGAAGAGGCAGACGGATCGGGGGATCTATGCTCATATTGAGTAGCTCGGGATACCAAACTCTTCGAGCCCAGTCCGGAGCCACAAGAATGACTTGGGCCCGGTCGTGCCGAATCTTCTTCAACACTCTGGGTAGAAGTGGTATAGGCGGAAAGGCGTACAATAGACCGCAATTCCACTCGTGACGAAAAGCGTCGCCGAGCGAGTGCCGCCTTGGAAATTCCAACGCGCAGAACTGATGACATTGCGCGTTCTCTTCGGTGGCGAATAGATCTAACCAAGGCTCTCCCCACTGTAGAAAGAGTCCTTGCGCCACTTCCGAGTGAAGACGCCATTCGTGATCCATCATGCACCTGCGGCTGAGTTCGTCCGCCCTGGCGTTCAGGGAACCTGCCAGGTGTTGAACCACCAGGAACATGCCCTGATGTTCCAGCCATGTCCAGAGGCGCAGAGCCTCCTGACAAAGGGTCCACGACCCCACCCCGCCTTGTTTGTTGCAGTACCACATGGCGGTGGTGTTGTCTGTGAACACCTGCACTACCTTCCCTTTGACAGAGGGAAGGAATGCCTTGAGTGCAAGTCGGATCGCCCGGAGCTCCAGAAGGTTGATATGGAGCCGGGACTCCGCCGGAGACCAGAGGCCTCTGATCTCCGCCTCTCACATGTGACCGCCCCATCCCAGAAGGGACGCGTCCGTCACAACTGTGTGCTCTGGCTGGGGAAGGGAGAGGGATCTGCCCATGACCCATTGCCGGTTCGAGAGCCACCACTGCAACTGTTTTGCAGTCCCCTCCGAGATCTGGACGTGATCGGACAGGTCGCCCTGGTGCTGCGCCCACTGGAACTTCAGGTCCCACTGCAGAGCCCGCATATGCCATCTGGCATGAGTGACCAGCAGGATGCAGGAGGCCATGAGGCCCAGCAGCCTCAGGGTCATCCGTACCGAAACCCAGGATAAAGGCTGAAAGATCGGAATCATAGCCTGAATATCCCGGACTCGCCGTTCGGGAGGATAGGCCCGAAACTGCGTCGTGTCCAGAACTGCTCCGATGAAAAGGAGCTGTGGAGAAGGAATCAGATGCGACTTCGGCACATTGATGGAGAACCCCAGCGAGTGCAGGAGTTCGGCCGTAGTCTGGAGGTGGGAGACGACTGCCTGGGACGAGCCCGCCTTCAGCAGCCAGTCGTCGAGGTAGGGGAAGACTGAAACCCCTGCCCGGCGCAGATGAGCTGCGACCACCGCCATCACTTTCGTGAACACCCGAGGGGCACTGGTAAGGCCAAAGGGGAGCACGGTGAACTGAAAATGCTCGAGGCCTACCGTGAACCGAAGGTAACGCCGGTGGGCCGGCAGGACGGGGATGTGGAAATAGGCGTCCTGCAAGTCCAACGCTACCAACCAGTCTCCGAGGTCGAGGGCAGTCAAGACCTGAGCTAGGGTGAGCATCTTGAACTTCTCCTTCCGGAGGAAGCGATTGACGTTCCGGAGGTCCAAGATAGGACGCATGTCCTCCTTGTCCTTTTGGGCACCAGAAAGTAGTGGGAGTAGCAACCACGCCCTACTTCTGGGGTCGGAACATGCTCGATGGCCCTCTTGGTCAAGAGGGCCGTGACTTCCTTCTGTAGAAGCACCAAGTGATCCCCTGACATGCGGTGGAATTGAGGTGGCATGGCTGGGGGGTGGTCTCGAAGGGGAGGGAGTAGCCCCTTCGGACAATGTCCAAGACCCACTTGTCCGAGGTGATGGGACGCCAGTGGTGAAGGTGATGGCGGACCCTGCCCCCGACTGGCGTGCTGTGCACCTGAAAGGAGGGACTAGGAGGGCTTGGAGGCCGCAGACGGGTTGGAGGTGGTGGCCTGACCCGCACGCTGGTTGCCCGAACCGCCACGGCGGTATCCACGTCCTCGGCCACGCGTAGGCGCTTGCTGCGCGGGCCGTTGGCCGGGCTGTGGACGTGACTGGGCGCCCCTTCCGTGGCCACGAAAGGGGCGAAAAGCAGACGCTTAGCGGAGGGCGCACAACAGCAAGGCCCAGGGACTTAGCAGTAGCCCGTGAGTCCTTGAAACCGCTCCAGCGCATGGTCTGCCTTCGAACCAAAAAGACCGACTCCATCAAAGGGCATGTCCATGAGAGTATTCTGGACATCACCTGAAAAACCAGTGGTTCTCAGCCAGGCGTGGCGACGCAGCGCCACCGTCGTTGCAAGCGATCTGCCCAGCGAGTCGGCGGTATCAAGGCCACAGCGGATGGTGTATTTAGCCGCATCACGCCCTTCCGCAATAGCGCGGGTAAGCAGTGTCTGGACCTCCTCAGAACACTGCGGCAAAACATCAGCCACCGAATCCCACAGGGAGTGGGTGTATCGGCCCAAGAGGCAAGCGGTATTAACAGATCGCAAGCCAGCACTGGAGGAAGAGAAAGCCTTCTTCCCAAAGTGATCCAGGCGCTTGGATTCCCTATCCGGAGGGGCGGTAGGGAAGGCTGTTTGGGAGGCAGAGGCTTGGACAACCAAGCTCTCAGGGGTGGGGTGTTGGGAGAGAAACAGGGGGTCGCCCGGAGCCGGGCGATGGCGTCGGGCCACGTTCCTATCCACAGGAGCCCCTGTGGTGGGTTTGGACCAGGCACCCAAAAGAACGTCAGTGAGTGCATCGTTGAACGGCAGCACAGGCTCCGAAGAGGAGGCCGCCGGCTGAAGCACTTCAGTCAGGAGGTTAGTCCTGACGGCCACTGTAGGCAACTGGAGATGTAAGGCTCCAGCAGCTCTACGCAACACCGTTGCAAAATTAGCCCCCTCCTCCGTTGCCACGGGAGGAGACAGCATGCCAGAGTCGGGGGAGGTATCCAGCCCACTGGCATCCCCAAGTTCCTCAACCCAGTCCGGGTCAAACTCGCACTGTTGTGTGAGAGGGTCGTCAGACCCCTCCCAGCTCTCCTGGTCCTCCTCAGGTTGAAAATATGGAGGAGGAGGGACATAAGGGACCCAAGGTCTCATCGGCGCCGGAACCGGCGTCGGGCGACGCCGGTCCGGCTCCATGTCCGGACCCGGAGAGAACCGGGGAACGACGCCGCCCGGAGCCCCGGACGGCGTCGGAAACGGCACCGGGGACATCGGCGGCGGCGGAGGCGTGGTTAGGTCAACCGGCGCCGATGGGGGTTGCGGCACCACCGGAACCGGGATCGAGGCCGGGGCCGGAGCCGAGGCCGGGACGAAGGCTGGTGGGACAGGCGACGCCGGGACCGGAGTCGACGGCGGCGCTGGAGCAACCCCATCAGGGCCCGCGGGGCCCGAAGGCGCACCGGAGGGACCTGGAGGCACGAAGAGGCGGGCCATGGCCGACAGGAATTTCTGTATTTCGGCCGAAGTCGCCCCGAACCGGGTAGGAACGGGTAATGCGGGGGCAACTCGACAGGCACGTCCGGGGCCGCGGGGCGGGGACGGTGCCGACTAGGGACCTCAGCCGAGTCGCGCGACCGGCGAGGCGAAGTCTTAGAGCGATGACGCCGCTTAGACTTCTTGTGCTTCGACTTACCGGAGGAGCGCGAAGACTTGGATTCCGACGAACGGCGGGGACTCCGCGTCCGGCCCCTCGACCTCTCCCGGGACCGGGGCTTGGTGCGGCGCGGAGCCGACTGCCGGACTTCAAGGAGCTTTCGAGACCGCTCTCGCAAAGCCTTCGGATGAAGTTTCCGGCAGTCAGGGCACGACTTCGTGTCGTGGTCTCGGCCGAGACAGAAGAGACACTCGAGGTGGGGGTCCGTGATGGACATCATACGACCACATTCCTCGCAGGGCTTAAAGCCGGGCATCCCTACGACACCTTAGGAGTCGTGAAGACTCGTTGAAGAAAACAGTGAAAAATTTCACAAAAAGATAGTCAAAAAGTGACTAGGGCACTGCTCTTCCCGGATCTGCGCTTACTGGCGCGGAAAAAGAAGAACTGACGTCAGCGCGCAGGGGCGGCGTCTAAGTACTGCCCGCGACGTCATCCCGGCGATCACGACGCCGACGACGGACGCGGAGCCGCACGACGCCGCCTACCGACGCGCAAGGGTACTGCTACGCAAAAAACTTTCCGGATCCAGCCTGACGCCTGGGGATATTCTAAGGTAAGGAATCTGTCACTAACGTGTCTCTTTCAGATATAACCCTTGATGGTACCCAGGGCAGAACCCTGTTGGGCCAGAGAAAGAAGGAACAGAAGGACCTCAGAAAGAGGGGCAGAAAGGGGGTTCACAGCCTTTGCTGTGCACCATGCCACAAATTTGTTCCACCTGCAGGCGTATACCACCTTAGTGGAGGGACGCCTGGCTGCCAGAATCACATCACAAACTTCGGGAGGCAAGTCGAAAGGAATCAACTGCCGCTGCTCAATCTCCACGCAAGCAGGTGTAGACTGGACAGGTTCGGGTGGAGGACCGTCCCCTGCTGCTGCGACAGAAGATCCTCCCGAAGAGGCAGACGGATCGGGGGATCTACGCTCATACGGAGTAGCTCGGGATACCAAACTCTTCGAGCCCAGTCCGGAGCCACAAGGATGACTTGGGCCCGGTCGTGCCGAATCTTCTTCAACACTCTGGGTAGAAGTGGTATAGGCGGAAAGGCGTACAACAGACCGCAACTCCACTCGCGGCGAAAAGCGTCGCCGAGCGAGTGCCGCCTTGGAAATTCCAACACGCAGAACTGATGACATTGCGCGTTCTCTTCGGTGGCGAATAGATCTAACCAAGGCTCTCCCCACTGTAGAAAGAGTCCTTGCACCACTTCCGAGTGAAGACGCCATTCGTGATCCATCATGCACCTGCGGCTGAGTTCGTCCGCCCTGGCGTTCAGGGAACCTGCCAGGTGTTGAACCACCAGGAACATGCCCTGATGTTCCAGCCATGTCCAGAGGCGCAGAGCCTCCTGACAAAGGGTCCACGACCCCACCCCGCCTTGTTTGTTGCAGTACCACATGGCGGTGGTGTTGTCTGTGAACACCTGCACTACCGTCCCTTTGACAGAGGGAAGGAATGCCTTGAGTGCAAGTCGGATCGCCCGGAGCTCCAGAAGGTTGATATGGAGCCGGGACTCCGCCGGAGACCAGAGGCCTCTGATCTCCGCCTCTCCCATGTGACCGCCCCATCCCAGAAGGGACGCGTCCGTCACAACTGTGTGCTCTGGCTGGGGAAGGGAGAGGGATCTGCCCATGACCCAATGCCGGTTCGAGAGCCACCACTTCAACTGTTTTGCAGTCCTCTCCGAGATCTGGACGTGATCGGACAGGTTGCCCTGGTGCTGCGCCCACTGGAACTTCAGGTCCCACTGCAGAGCCCGCATATGCCATCTGGCATGATTGACCAGCAGGATGCAGGAGGCCATGAGTCCCAGCAGCCTCAGGGTCATCCGTACCGAAACCTAGGATAAAGGCTGAAAGATCGGAATCATAGCCTGAATATCCCGGACTCGCCGTTCGGGAGGATAGGCCCGAAACTGCGTCGTGTCCAGAACTGCTCCGATGAAAAGGAGCTGTGGAGAAGGAATCAGATGCGACTTCGGCACATTGATGGAGAACCCCAGCGAGTGCAGGAGTTCGGCCGTAGTCTGGAGGTGGGAGACGACTGCCTGGGACGAGCCCGCCTTCAGCAGCCAGTCGTCGAGGTAGGGGAAGACTGAAACCCCTGCCCGGCGCAGATGAGCTGCGACCACCGCCATCACTTTCGTGAACACCCGAGGGGCACTGGTAAGGCCAAAGGGGAGCACGGTGAACTGAAAATGCTCGAGGCCTACCGTGAACCGAAGGTAACGCTGGTGGGCCGGCAGGACGGGGATGTGGAAATAAGCGTCCTGCAAGTCCAACGCTACCAACCAGTCTCCAAGGTCGAGGGCAGTCAAGACCTGAGCTAGGGTGAGCATCTTGAACTTCTCCTTCCGGAGGAAGCGATTGACGTTCCGGAGGTCCAAGATAGGACGCATGTCCTCCTTGTCCTTTTTGGGCACCAGAAAGTAGTGGGAGTAGCAACCACGCCCTACTTCTGGGGTCGGAACATACTCGATGGCCCTCTTGGCCAAGAGGGCCGTGACTTCCTTCTGCAGAAGCACCAAGTGATCCCCTGACATGCGGTGGAATTGAGGTGGCATGGCTGGGGGGGTGGACTCGAAGGGGAGGGAGTAGCCCCTTCGGACAATGTCCAAGACCCACTTGTCCGAGGTGATGGCACGCCAGTGGTGAAGGTGATGGCGGACCCTGCCCCCAACTGGCGTGCTGTGCACCTGAAAAGAGGGACTAGGAGGGCTTGGAGGCCGCGGACGGGGCGGGGTGTGTGGCCTGACCCGCACGCTGGTTGCCCGAACCGCCACGGCGGTATCCACGTCCTCGGCCACGCGAAGACGCCTGCTGCGCGGGCCGGTGGCTGGGCTGCTGACGTGACTGGGCGCCCCTTCCGTTGCCACGATAGGGGCGAAAAGCAGAGGTAAGCGGAGGGCGTGCAGTAGAAAGGCCCAGGGACTTGGCAGTAGCCAGTGAGTCCTTAAAACGCTCCAACGCATGGTCTGCTTTGGAACCAAAAAGACCGACTCCATCAAAGGGCATGTCCATGAGTGTATTCTGGACATCACCCGAGAAACCAGTGGTTCTCAGCCAGGCGTGGCGACGCAGCGCCACCGTCGTTGCAATAGATCTGCCCAGCGAGTCAGCGGTATCAAGGCCACAACGTATGGTGTATTTGGCCGCATCCCTACCTTCCGCAATGGCGCGGGTAAGCAGTGTCTGGACCTCCTCAGAACACTGGGGCAAAACAGTCGCCACCGAATCCCACAGGGAGTGGGTATATCGGCCCAAAAGACAAGCGGTGTTGAGGACCGCAAGCCAGCACTGGAGGAAGAAAAACCCTTCTTCCCAAATTGATCCAGGCGTTTGGATTCCCTATCCGGAGGGGCGGTAGGGAAGGCGGTTTGGGAAGCCGAGGCTTGGACAACCAAGCTCTCAGGAGTGGGGTGGACAGAGAGAAACAAGGGGTCGCCCGGAGCTGGGCGATGGCGTTGGGACACGTTCCTATCCACAGGAGCCCCTGTGTTGGGCTTGGACCAGGCGCCCAAAAGAACGTCAGTGAGTGCATCGTTAAACGGCAGCACAGTCTCCAAGGAGGAGGCTGTCGGCTGAAGCACTTCTGTCAAGAGATTAGTCTTGACCGCCACAGTAGGGAGTCGGAGATGTAAGGCTCCAGCTGCCCTACGCAACACCGTTGCAAAATTGGCTCCCTCCTCCGTAGCCACGGGAGGAGACAGCATGCCAGTGTCAGGGGAAGTATCTAGACCACTGGCATCCCCTAGTTCCTCTGCCCAGTCCTCATCATACTGACACTGTTGTGCCAGAGGGTCCTCAGACCCCTCCCAGTCCTCCTGGTCTTCCTCCGGTTCAAAATAAGGAGGAGGAGGGACATTTGGGACCCAAGGTCTCATCGGCGCCGGAACCGGCGTCGAGCGACGTCGGTCCGGCTCCATGTCCGGAGCCGGAGAGTACAGGGGGACGACGCCGCCCGGAGCCCCGGGCGGCGTCAGGAACGGCACCAGAGACATCGGCGCCGGCGGAAGCGTGGTCAGGTCGACCGGCGTCGATGGGGGTTGCGGTACCACCGGAGCCGGGATCGAGGCCGGGGCCGGAATCGAGGCTGGAGGTACGAGCGACGCCGGGACCGGAGTCGTCGGCGACGCCGGGGCAACCCCATCAGGGCCCGCGGGGCCCGAAGGCGCACCGGAGGGACCTTGAGGCCCGAAGAGGCGGGCCATGGCCGATAGGAATTCCTGTATTTGGGCCGGATCCGCCCCCGAACCCGGGAAGGACGGGTATTGCGGGGGCGACTCCACAGGCATGTCTGGGCCGCGGGGGCGGGGACGGTGCTGGGAGGGGACTCAGGCGAGTCGCGAGACCGGCGAGGCGAAGTCCTAGAGCGATGATGCTTCTTGGACTTCTTGTGTTTAGACTTACCGGACGACGAAGACTTGGATTCCGACGACCGGCGAGGACTCCGCGACCGAACCCTCGACCTCTCACGCAACCGGGGCTTGGTGCGGCGCGGAGCCGACTGCCGGGCCTCGAGGAGCTTTCGAGACCGCTCTCGCAAAGCTTTCGGGTTTAGGGAGCGGCAGTCGGAACACGACTTCGTGTCGTGGTCTCGCCCGAGACAGAAGAGACACTCCAGATGCGGGTCTGTGATGGACATCATCCGAGCACAGGCGTCGCAACGCTTAAAGCCGGGCATCCCTAACGACACCTTGGAGTCGATACGAAAAGAAACAGTGAAAAATTTCACCAAAAAAGTTAGTCAAAAAATGACTAGGGCACTGCTCTTCCCGGATCTGCGCTTGCTGGCGCGGAAAAAGAAGAACTGACGTCAGCGCGCAGGGGCGGCGTCTAAGTACTGCCCGCGACGTCATCCCGGCGATCACGACGCCGACGACGGACGCGGAGCCGCACGACGCCGCCTACCGACGCGCAAGGGTACTGCTACGCAAAACTTTCCGGATCCAGCCTGACGCCTGGGGATATTCTAAGGTAAGGAATCTGTCACTAACGTGTCTCTTTCAGATACTGTAGTTTGGTAGATTGAATGTTTTGAATTCTGGCTACATTGGGAGAGGCTAGAGCTTTTGCTGTGTCTAGAGTGACTCCCAAGTAATTTTATGTCTGCGAAGGGTGCAGGTGTGACTTTTGTGAATTGATAGTAAAACCCAATTGATGAAGTAGATGTATTGTGACGAGTGTGTCGCAGGCAGTTTTGGTGAGTACTGGCTTTGATGAGCCAGTCGTCTAGGTAGGGGAAGACGTGAATGTGTTGTCCCCGAGATGAGCTGCGACTACCGCCAGGCATTTGGTAAATACTCTGGGCGCTGTGGTCACTCCAAACTGGAGTTTAAAAAAAAAACAGGTAGCTCAATGGTTTGAGTGATGTGGAAAGATCAGACAACCTTGGGTAAGAATTTCGGATAAGTGCAAAGAACTACCTATTTCTGTAAACTTGAATTTATGGTTCCTAGATTTTAAGCACTTGTAGCTCACTAATACATCTAAGCAAAGTGACTGCTATGATAACACCTACCTCCAAAGATAAATATTGTAACACACATGAATGGAGAGGCTCAAGGAGACCAAAAGTTCAATACTTAGATCCCATACAGTTGCAAGCGGTGTTTTTGAAGGATAACACTTTTTAGCCCTTCCATGAATGCTTAATAATAGACACCCTAAAGACTGACAAACGTGGTCTATTCCGAAGGTATGCTGCCACTGCATTGAGATTTGGTTGTATGAAAGTATATGCTATCCCTGCATTATAAAAGCATAGAAGGTAGGAAATAACGTCTTGCAATGAAACTGTAAAAGCATGTATCTGTTCAGAAAAACAGTAACTGTAAATTTATTTATATAGAGTTTACTACTCCTGACAAGGCGTTAAAGCACTCTGCAGTGCGTAGTACGCTGCTTCGGAACTCCAGGTTAGCGGTTAATGCACAAGTTACTAACTTGTGTAACGATATATCTGTAAGAGACAGTAGTTAGTGACAGATTCCTTACCTTAGAATATCCCCAGGCGTCAGGCTGGATCCGGAAAGTTTTGCGTAGCAGTACCCTTGCGCGTCGGTAGGCGGCGTCGTGCGGCTCCGCGTCCGCCGTCGGGCGTCGTGATCGCCAGGATGACGTCGCGGGCAGTACTTAGGCGCCGCCCCTGCGCGCTGACGTCAGTTCTGTACACGACTTTCCGCGCCAGGAACGCAGAGCCATGCAAGAAGCTGACACAGGTGTCTGAAAAATACTAGGGCCCTGAAAGGGATGTCCTTAACCCTAGAAATCAGTTCGCAGAACGGGGAGGATGGGTGGGGCGGTAAGGAATCTGTCACTAACTACTGTCTCTTACAGATATATCGTTACACAAGTTAGTAACTTGTGCATCTGAAAGAGACACGTTAGTGACAGATTCCTTACCTTAGAATAGATACCCCAGCAATACCAACCCCGGTGGTGGGTCTGCGAACAAAGATCAGACAAGGAAGTCCTGGAGGACAGAACGGCCAAAGAAGCCGTCCCTCCGGACCTGACTGTCAAGGCAGTAATGCTTTGTAAACGTGTGCAGCGAGGCCCACGTAGCTGCCTGACAGATAACCGGCAGCGGAACACCGCGGCCCAAGGCCGTGGTAGCAGCCGTTGCCCTGGTGGAATGGGCACGCAGCCCAACAGGAGGCTCCTTCTTGGCCAAAGAATAGCAGGTCTTGATGCACAAGGTGACCCAGCGGGAGATGGTCCTCTTGTGCACCGCCCGACCTTTTTGGCGCCCACGTAGCCAACAAAGAGCTGGTCATCCACCCGGAAGTGTTTTGTGCGGTCGATATAGAAGGAGAGCGCACGTTTTGGGTCCAGACGGTGGAGCCTCTCTTCCTCTCTGGAAGGATGCGGAGGCGGAAAGAAGGTGGGCAAAGTGATGGTCTGCCCAATGTGGAAAGCAGTAACCACCTTTGGCAAGAAGGACGGACGCGTCCGAAGAACAACCTTGTCTGGATGAACAGACAGAAAGGGAGGTTTGCAAGATAGAGCCTGGAGCTCACTCACCCGCCGAGCGGAGGTGATGGCCACCAGAAAGGCTGTCTTCAGAGTCAGAAGACGAAGAGGACAGTTATGCAGAAGGCTCAAAGGGAGCGCACATTAAAAAGGTAAGAACCAAGTTCAAGTCCCACTGAGGCATTACAAACGGAACAGGAGGGAAGAGGTGAGTAATGCCTTTTAAGAACCTGTTAACAACAGGGGACTTGAAAAGGGAGGGCTGATCAGGGAGCCTGAGGAAGGCCGAGATAGCACAAAGATAACCCTTGATGGTACCCAGGGCAGAACCCTGTTGGGCCAGAGAAAGAAGGAACAGAAGGACCTCAGAAAGAGGGGCAGAAAGGGGATTCACAGCCTTTGCTGTGCACCATGCCACAAATTTGTTCCACCTGCAGGCGTATACCACCTTAGTGGAGGGACGCCTGGCTGCCAGAATCACATCACAAACTTCGGGAGGCAAGTCGAAGGAATCAACTGCCGCCGCTCAATCTCCACGCAAGCAGGTGTAGACTGGACAGGTTCGGGTGGAGGACCGTCTCCTGCTGCTGCGACAGAAGATCCTCCCGAAGAGGCAGACGGATCGGGGGATCTATGCTCATATTGAGTAGCTCGGGATACCAAACTCTTCGAGCCCAGTCCGGAGCCACAAGAATGACTTGGGCCCGGTCGTGCCGAATCTTCTTCAACACTCTGGGTAGAAGTGGTATAGGCGGAAAGGCGTACAACAGACCGTAACTCCACTCGCGACGAAAAGCGTCGCCGAGCGAGTGCCGCCTTGGAAATTCCAACGCGCAGAACTGATGACATTGCGCGTTCTCTTCGGTGGCGAATAGATCTAACCAAGGCTCTCCCCACTGTAGAAAGAGTCCTTGCGCCACTTCCGAGTGAAGACGCCATTCGTGATCCATCATGCACCTGCGGCTGAGTTCGTCCGCCCTGGCGTTCAGAGAACCTGCCAGGTGTTGAACCATCAGGAACATGCCCTGATGTTCCAGCCATGTCCAGAGGCGCAGAGCCTCCTGACAAAGGGTCCAAGACCCCACCCCGCCCTGTTTGTTGCAGTACCACATGGCGGTGGTGTTGTCTGTGAACACCTGCACTACCTTCCCTTTGACAGAGGGAAGGAATGCCTTGAGTGCAAGCCGGATCGCCCGGAGCTCCAGAAGGTTGATATGGAGCCGGGACTCCGCCGGAGACCAGAGGCCTCTGATCTCCGCCTCTCCCATGTGACCGCCCCATCCCAGAAGGGACGCGTCCGTCACAACTGTATGCTCTGGCTGGGGAAGGGAGAGGGATCTGCCCATGACCCATTGCCGGTTCGAGAGCCACCACTGCAACTGTTTTGCAGTCCCCTCCGAGATCTGGACGTGATCGGACAGGTTGCCCTGGTGCTGCGCCCACTGGAACTTCAGGTCCCACTGCAGAGCCCGCATATGCCATCTGGCATGATTGACCAGCAGGATGCAGGAGGCCATGAGGCCCAGCAGCCTCAGGGTCATCCGTACCGAAACCCAGGATAAAGGCCGAAAGATCGGAATCATAGCCTGAATATCCCGGACTCGCCGTTCGGGAGGATAGGCCCGAAACTGCGTCGTGTCCAGAACTGCTCCGATGAAAAGGAGCTGTGGAGAAGGAATTAGATGCGACTTCGGCACATTGATGGAGAACCCCAGCGAGTGCAGGAGTTCGGCCGTAGTCTGGAGGTGGGAGACGACTGCCTGGGACGAGCCCGCCTTCAGCAGCCAGTCATCGAGGTAGGGGAAGACTGAAACCCCTGCCCGGCGCAGATGAGCTGCGACCACCGCCATCACTTTCGTGAACACCCGAGGGGCACTGGTAAGGCCAAAGGGGAGCACGGTGAACTGAAAATGCTCGGGGCCTACCGTGAACCGAAGGTAACGCCGGTGGGCCGGCAGGACGGGGATGTGGAAATACGCGTCCTGCAAGTCCAACGCTACCAACCAGTCTCCAGGGTCGAGGGCAGTCAAGACCTGAGCTAGGGTGAGCATCTTGAACTTCTCCTTCCGGAGGAAGCGATTGACGTTCCGGAGGTCCAAGATAGGACGCATGTCCTCCTTGTCCTTTTTGGGCACCAGAAAGTAGTGGGAGTAGCAACCATGCCCTACTTCTGGGGTCGGAACATGCTCGATGGCCCTCTTGGTCAAGAGGGCCGTGACTTCCTTCTGTAGAAGCACCAAGTGATCCCCTGACATGCGGTGGAATTGAGGTGGCATGGCTGGGGGTGGTCTCGAAAGGGAGGGAGTAGCCCCTTCGGACAATGTCCAAGACCCACCTGTCCGAGGTGATGGTGCGCCAGTGGGGAAGGTGATGGCGGACCCTGCCCCCTACTGGGCGTGCCGTGCACCTGAAAGGAGGGACTAGGAGGGTTTGGAGGCCGCGGACGGGTTGGAGGTGGTGGCCTGACCCGCACGCTGGTTGCCCGATCTGCCACGGCGGAATCCACGTCCTCGGCCACGCGAAGACGCCTGCTGCGCGGGCCGGTGGCTGGGCTGCTGACGTGAAGGGGCGCCCTACCGTGGCCACGATAGGGGCGAAAAGCAGAAGGCAGCGGAGGGCGTGTAGCAGAAAGGCCCAGGGACTTGGCAGTAGCCCGTGAGTCCTTAAAGCGCTCCAACGCATGGTCTGCTTTGGACCCAAAAAGACCGACTCCATCAAAGGGCATGTCCATGAGAGTATTCTGGACATCCCCTGAAAAACCAGTGGTTCTCAGCCAGGCGTGGCGTCGGAGCGCCACCATCGTTGCAATCGACCTGCCCAGCGAGTCGGCGGTGTCAAGGCCACAACGGATAGTGTATTTGGCCGCATCCCTTCCTTCCGCAATGGCGCGGGAAAGCAGTGCCTGGACCTCCTCAGGGCACTGGGGCAAAACATCCGCCACCGAATCCCACAGGGAGTGGGTATATCGGCCCAAAAGACAAGCGGTGTTAACGGACCGCAAGCCAGCACTGGAGGAAGAAAAACCTTTCTTCCCAAACTGATCCAGGCGTTTGGATTCCCTATCCGGAGGAGCGGTAGGGAAGGCGGTTTGGGAAGCGGAGGCTTGGACAACCAAGCTCTCAGGAGTGGGGTGGACAGAAAGAAACAGGGGGTCGCCCGGAGCAGGGCGATGGCGTCGTGACACGTTCCGATCCACAGGAGCCCCTGTGTTGGGCTTGGACCAGGCGCCCAAAAGAACGTCAGTGAGGGCGTCGTTAAACGGCAGCACAGTCTCCGCAGAGGAGGCAGCCGGCTGAAGCACCTCTGTCAAGATGTTAGGCTTGACCGTCAAAGTAGGGAGCTGGAGACGTAAGGCCCCAGCAGCCCTACGCAACACCGTACCAAAATTGGCCCCCTCCTCCGTAGCCACGGGAGGAGACAGCATGCCAGTGTCAGGGAAGTATCCAGACCACTGGCCTCCCCTAGACTCTCTGTCCAGTCCTCATCATACTGACAGTTGCGCGTCAGAGGGTCATCAGACCCCTCCCAGTCCAACTGGTCCTCCTCAGGTTCAAAATAAGGAGGAGGAGGGACAGTTGGGACCCAAGGTCCCATCGGCGCCGGAGCCGGCGCCGAGCGACGTCGCTCCGGGTCCATGTCCGGAGCCGGAAGGAACTGGGGGACGCCGCCGCCCGGAGCCCAGGGCGGCGTCGAGAACGGCACCGGAGACATCGGCGCCGGCGGAGGTGTCGTGAGGTCGACCGGCGTCGATGGGGGTTGTGGAGCCGGGATCGAGGCCGGGGCCGAAGCCGGAGCCGGGATCGAGGCTGGAGGCACGGGCGACGCCGGGGCCGGAGCCGCCGGCGACGCCGGAGCAACCCCATCAGGGCCCGCGGGGCCCGAAGGCGCACCGGAGGGGCCTGAAGGCCCGAAGAGGCGGGCCATGGCCGACAGGAACTCCTGTACCTTGGCCGGATCCGCCCCCGAACCCGGAAAGGGCGGGTATGGCGGGGGCGACTCCACAGGCAAGTCCGGGGCCGCGGGGACGGTGCCGGGAGGGGCCTCAGCCGAGTCGCGAGACCGGCGAGGCGAAGTCCGAGAGCGACGATGCTTCTTGGACTTCTTGTGCTTAGACTTACCGGACGAAGAAGACTTCGACGCCGACGACCGGTGTGCACTCCGCGAGCGACCCCTGGACCTCTCACGCGACCGGGGCCTCCGTGGAGCCGAATGCCGGGCCTCGAGGAGCTTTCGAGACCGCTCTCGCAAAGCTTTCGGGTTGAGGGCCTGGCATTCGGGACAAGACTCGGTGTCGTGGCCTCGGCCGAGGCAGAAGAGACACTCCCAATGCGGGTCGGTGACGGACATCATCCGCGCACAGGCGCCGCATCGCTTGAAGCCGGGCATCCCTACGACACCTTTAAGTTGGAAAAACAGTGAAAAAATCACCAAAAAGTATGGTCAAAAATTGACCAGGGCACTGCTCTTCCCGGATCTGCGCTTGCTGGCGCGGAAAAAGAAAAACTGACGTCAGCGCGCAGGGGCGGCGCCTAAGTACTGCCCGCGACGTCATCCCGGCGATCACGACGCCGACGACGGACGCGGAGCCGCACGACGCCGCCTACCGACGCGCAAGGGTACTGCTACGCAAAACTTTCCGGATCCAGCCTGACGCCTGGGGATATTCTAAGGTAAGGAATCTGTCACTAACGTGTCTCTTTCAGATCCAGTGAGTATTGCAGTTAGTTATGTGCACTCACTAAAAAACAAATTGCACGGATTTACTCCAGTTGCTGTGAGATAGATTAGACCAGTTAGGTGTGATCATTAGTGGGTGCTATGTGGTTTCAGGTGAATGTTTGGTGAGATAGGCTGGTGGAGATTAGGTATCGTTAAGTTACAGGGACAGAGTTTTAAACAGCAGTGGTTGTTAGCTATGAATTGAGGTATCAGCCAATTGCAGTATTACAATAAGAGAGATTAAGGCAGACAGGCATGAGAATGAGAGGAGACTATACTCAGAAATAAAAGGCTGGCAGAGGATGGAAGGTAAGAAGAGAATCACTCTGAAAAAACAGAAAGGAGAGGAATCAAGTGTAAGTAACTCAAAGTAAATTTTTCATGCAGGATTTTGGGAGTATACAGGTGCTTGAGGCCTGTACCCTTACAGCATCTAAGTCCATTCTTAGACATTGTAAGTGCAGTGATGCCATTAAGAGTATATGGTGCTGGGAGCTTGCCATTACGAACTCCACAGCACCATAGTGGCTACACTGAAAACTGAGAAGTTAAAATTAAACCCACACTGATGCCAGTGTGGGATTTAATGGAAAATGCACACAGAGGGCATCTTAGAGAGGCCCCCTGAAAAACGACCAGCCTCTGGTGGGTTCCCTGACTGGTACACATCAGCCTGCCACCACGAGACATGTTTCTGGACCCCTAGGGTGGGAGCCTTCGCTCCCTGAGCCCAGAAACAAAGCCTTCCCTGGGCGGAGGTGTTCACACCTCCCCCAGGCCAGGAAGAGCCATCTGTGACAGGGGAGCTTCAAAGGCCTGGCAGCCTTTGTAATGCGACCCCCAGCCTCTCCTGTTATCAGGAGCAGGCCACCTTCCTGTCTCCCCTCTTTTTCGGCGGGAAGACAGGCGGGAAAAACTAGCCAGCCCAGAAGGTGTGCCCACCTCTGCCAACTCCACCCCTCAGGTGGGGGAGGCGAGGTGAAGCCCACTCTTCAGTGCCCGCCATCTTGCAAATAGCAGGCACTCCCCAATCAGGATAAGGGATTGTGCTCACTCCCCCCACGTGGGGTGAGCACACCAAGGGTGTAGTCACCCTAAGGTCAGTAGCCCATTGGCTACTGACCTTGAGACCCCTAAAATGCCCCCTAAATACAGTATTTAGGGGGAGCCCTGAACCAAGAAGGCAGATTCCCGCAACCTAAGAAGAAAAAGGACGAAAGAAGACGCCCAGCAGAGGAGACTGCAGAGAACAACTGACTTGGCCCCAGCCCTACCGGCCCGTCTGCAGTTTCCAGAGATCCTGCGCCAAAAATCGTCTTGCCCTGCAGCCAGCGACCTCCAGAACCCCTGGGAGGACTGACTGCCTTCAACAAAGACCGGATCTCCTGTGAACAGCAGTTCTGTTCAGAAAAAACCCCAAAGAAAGACTCCGAGCCTGCAGAGAAAAAAGAAACCCGACGCCTGGAACCACCACAGCACCCGTCGCCTACGGCCCGAGTTCGAGTGGCCCACCGGTCCCAGCGAGGTCCCCCAGCGCTCCAGAGTCCGAGTCCACCGTGGGTTGACCCCTCCAGGACTCCCCAACGTCGCCTGCAGCCTCTGCACAGAGACCCCCCCCAACCTGTGAGTGGCCCGGTAAGGTGAAATCCAACCTCAAAAGACACCCCTGCATTCAGCCGCCCTGCGCCCTGGAGAACAGAACCCGAGGTGCACCTACGTCCCCGAGCCCTCCAACTTACCTGCCCAGTTGTTGGTTCCTCCTGGAAGTCTTCCTGGACCGAGCCTGCAGCTGAAAACCAAAACCGAAAATCCCCATTGAAAACAACTGGGCACCCGACGCCAAACCAGCACCCTGCACCCAGCCGCCCCTGCGCCGCTGCGGGT